>CM038141.1:47048124-47648124 GCA_021437245.1 Aegilops speltoides
ACTTAGTGTTAATTTTATTATCGTGTGTGTACAACATGCTATTCTCTATTCAGCTGATTGCACGACCAATTTTGATCATTCAGTATATGAGTAATTTAATTTTCTTAATGCAGTTTGGAGCAATTCGTGGTTACTAACAGTTTCGAATTAGATTTATTTCAATTGAGATGAGGTACAACATTGACCCTCTTCCTTGCTGTCTTATCTCCGCTGTTTTGGTTGAACTAGCATATGTGGAGGACGATGGGAAGACGAGTTCTTCGCCAGAAGAAATATTGCAACACCATGCAAGGAGCAATATAAGCATTATACTTTCTAACACTGAGAGCTTAATTATCTTTGAGGCAACCAGTCCGTCCAAGTATGCAAATATCCGATGCATGTGCAATAAGTACTTTTGCATGTCTGATGCATGTAGAAAGATCCGAATTTGGCCATTAATTTCCCTTTTAATACTTACTAATGTCTTTATTGTTTTGGGTGATCCAGAGTTGATTTGGGATGTAGAGATTGAAGAACAGAAAAATCTTAGGACATCAGGTCAGGATGTCAGGTTCAGAATTGCCTTGGCATCTTCGAGTGTGGCGATGATGTTGATTATCGGGATTTGGAGGTAAGTGTGCTCCATACCGTAGCTGAGCCTGTTGGGTCCGCAGAGTGGCTGCACGACACCTCAGGGACCTGATGTGAAGGTAGCATATGCTATTCTACAGTGCTTGCCCTCTGAAATCTGAATTGCCGGTTGTAAAGTTAGTGCTGAACTGCAGTAATCTACTGCACTTGCATCTGAATTGTACATTTAATAAGTTAATACTTGAGAGTTAAGATAGATCACTAATCTGGTTGGGGCTCTATCATTGTGGCAATTTGGCAAGCGTTGCTAGAGGTGATAAATCTGCAAGCAGAAAGTCAATGTCGTTCTGCTATGCCGCACAGTTACAGTGCTTTCATATTATGGATAACTTTATTTCCTAAAAGTAAAATCTTTGTCAGTGCCAAGTCAGGGTGCAGGACAACTCAGTCATCCGTGCAAAGTCGGTGGCAGCAAGGGCGTGGGGCGTCCGGAGGAGCATCCGGGTTGAAGGTTCTGGCCCTCGCCATCGAGACTACCATGGTCGTCTCCGAGTACATCTGGAATGTACGCAACGAACCTCCCTAATGCAATGTCGCTGCTGTTTATTTCATCTTTTGATTGCAGCAGACTATATTCCAATAAGGCACATTAGGTAGTAGCTTTGTGATAGGGGCCAAACCTGCATATTTTGATCAATTGTTTTTATTAGATTAGCATGGGAGCTTACTGTTCAGTGATGATTTCCCCCCTTAAAGTCATATTGTTAATATCCAAAAATTTCAATGCGTGGGGGGCGATGTCCCACTGCTTTGCCCTTTTAATTCCAGCACTTAAATAAGATTTGGAGGGCAGGCGTTACACAAATGGATCATGTGGCATGTACTACTGTTGTATTATCAAATCTAGCATGTCTCTATAAAAAATAAATCTAGCATTGTTCTTTTTTTTTCGAGAAAACGCAAAAGCCTTGCGTTTCTTTCCATTGAAAAAGGGGGAGGTTCAGTTACAGGCATCCTGGGATGATGATGTAAGGTAAACAAAGGGTCATATCTTCGTCATAGTTGCATCCTTTATAGCAGAGATTTTGTTATGAAAAAATTATTTTGTTGATGGAAGCCTTTGTGCTTCTGTTCACTTAGGACGTGAATTTTTTTAGACAATCTTAGGACGTGAAGTGGGATGCAACATCTATAGATCTATTGAAACTGAAAGGTGGTTGTTAGTTAGGTTCTGATTATGCCAATCAATAATACACAATTGTTACTAGGGTTCGGCTCCGGACGCCATCCTTCAACTCCTGTTCTAAAGTGTGCTGGTGAAATGCAATCGGATCTCTCTATCTTTCCCGCTGAGATGCAGAGGAGCTCGGTGTTTTAGTCTGGTTGTTGCTGCAGGGGAAGGTGGAGCTGTGAGGAAACAAGACAGGTGGACAATGCGGCAGGAAGGAGGGATGAATTTCTATTCGATCTGCTGTCCCCCTTGAGTCGGGGCGAACGTACTGACGCTCCATGATGTGTTTATTGATCTGGAATCCAAGAGGATCACCCACCCTCGGTTGTTCCCTTCGTTTCTCAACTAGGTGAGACCTTCAATTTTGTTGTGCTATCGTCTCCAATCTGTAGCCTCTTTTGATTTTTTTTTTTCAAAATTGAGAGATGAGATAAATAACACTATTCATAATTTCATTAGTTTGCGATGAACTTATCTTGCTTCCAAGAAGAGTAAAATCATCTTTAATAATTTCCCAAACTTCGCTTATATTCATCTTTCTTAACATGTTTGGAATGTCGTTTCCTCCAAAATGCAGCATTTTACCTTCCATTTGGAGCATAGGATGCCTTTTTTATCAGTTCCTGACTGAAATAACCACTTTTCTGATAAAAACGCTATCTGTCAGTTAGACTTAATTAATTGTCTTCTAGACACACACCTTCAAATATATACAAGTTCTCTGATAAGGTAGTTGTGGGAAGACTATATTTTTGGTTTACATTGTAAATATTTTCAGTGACCACATATTTGACTTTCTTTTTTGCTTCTGTTTAAGCTTTCAGGTCTTAAATGAGAAGGTAAGGATGTACTTGAGCAGTATGAGAAGACCCAGTTCCATTATCTCAGAAGCCATAAGTTCCCCATTTAATATCTTTCGTTCTGAAATTTGTGTAAGAAAATGGTCATTCTGCTATTAGCAGCACGATTATGTGTCAATTGTAGATTCTTAATTGCTTAGAATTATTTTATATGTTTGATTCCTTCGATTCATATCTATTCAACAACAAAATATTTTCAAGATTGGTCCGTTCGAGGATCAAATTTCAGACATGTTAATTGATGTGGTATCAAGCTAAGTCTGTTGATACCGTGCTCTCCTTTTTGCTTTGCACAATTAATCTGTCACTGGAGATGTATATTAATCCTCTAGCTTTACTCATTTTATTTTTTAATTTCATCTTAGTTGATAGAATAATGTGTCATGTGTTCACAAATTACATGGTCATGTGGACTATTTCTCCCGTTGCAACGCACGGGCCCTTTAGCTAGTTAATCAAAAAAGTGCTAATTTACCCGGAAAAACGGTCATCAAACCGTGACTACGTGTAGCTAGTGCCTCAACACCTCCGCTATGACTAGTGGGGCCCACCCCCTTATTATAACAAAAATATATTATAAATAAAAATAACAATTAGTAATAATTAATTCTTAGTTAATTAGCTTAATCACACACTGCCATGCGGGTCCCATCGCATCAGTTGATCGGTCATCGTGGACCACCAACTGTTGAGTCGCTAGCTGATCGGACCCATCGTCACCTCACGGTGCACCTTCGGTGCACTCGCACCGGTGCATCCGGTGTTTCTATCCAGTTTTCTTTTGAATAAATATTAATTCCAAAATTTCTTAAAGTATTGATAAAATTTTGAAAATTCATAGAAATTCAACCATAGCTCAGATGAAAATAATTTATGTATGAAAGTTGCTCAGAAAAATATGACGAACCTGAATATGCCCTCCGCTCGTCTGTCACATGCCCCTATCACAGTGAACATGAAACCGCCCCCTCTGTTTCATTTGTCCGAAAATGCCAAACCTTGGGAAAACATTCCCGGATGTTTGCCCCCTTCACCGTTATCGTGTAGCACTGCGTTAGAAAGCCCCTAGCACCGCATATCGCCATGTATTGCTTAGTGAAGCATCTATGTGCTTTATATTTACTGTTTCTTCCCCCTCTTCTTCTCCGGTAGACCCCGAGACTGATGCTGCCCCTGTGATCGACTACGTCACCGACGACCCTTCTTCCTTTTCAGCAGATCTTCTAGGCAAGCAAACCCCCCTTGATCATTCCGAAATTGCCCATTCCATTCCCTCTCATGCTTGTATTAGATTTTGCTACTGTACTTGATTGCTCCTATTGTAATGCATAGCCTATTTTTGTAACCTGTTGTTGTACCTTACCTGCTTATCCTAAACTCCTTAGTATAAGTCAGCTAGTGATCCATTAGTGACCCATCATCTTGTCTTGTTGTCCCTGCTTCATCATCGATGACTCGATCAAAGGGATCGGCGTCCAGGGTCCGATACAGCACATCAGCCTCCTTAGTTTCTCGGCTCTACACAGCTACTATCGAGTGCCGAGTGTGATACATCATAACACACTCCTAATGATAACTCTATAGCGTAGCTAATCGGTCGTGGTCTATCGACGGTGATTACTCCTTCACCACTCCTGATACGACTCTATCGTACAACACCTCCAGTGTGAACCTCGAGGGTGATTCCTCCTAAGTTCGCCTTGACGATTACATTAGGTAGATTCCATCGAAGGCAATTCCTCGGATTCCCCTTTGATGTTATGGACACACGGTTACCTGGACTTTACTTCAGACCTTGTTGAAGTCGGGTCAGCCCCGAGGGGTACCCGCGAGAGTTACTGAAGTCAGGTTGACCTGAAGGGTACCCGTGAGATAAATACGAGGCACGGCCGGGCAGCTAGACCGCCCTAGATAGAGAGGGTTGGGCCTAGCCCTTGACGTATTTCCTTGAGACTGGGCGGCGGGGTCACATGATGGTAAGTCTCTGCTCGTCTCCGCGAGTCCCAATACCCTAAGGGTTTGGGTATTTGATATGAGTTGGCCACTGGCCTATACGCACTAAGCGCCACGCGGGAACATATATGGGCACTAGCGTCGTATGATTTCTTCCGAAAGCTCTGTTAGACGTCCAGTTTAGCATTGTGGCGCAGTCGGATCGTGCCATCCATGACAGAGGTGGCGCTAGTATTCACCTTGCGCACAACGACCCGGAGTGCAAAGGGCGATGAACCCAAGACCCCGGAGCACTTAGGATGTAGACCGGCGGTGACCTCTCTGCGGAGCCTAGGTAGGACTACGACGTGTTGATGTTCCGAGGCCGGGCATGACCCAGGAAAGTATGTCCGGCCAGAGTAATCAAGCATGTTGGGTAATGTGGTGCACCCCTGTAGGGAAGTAATCTATTCGAATAGCCTTGTCCATGGTAACCGATGCTCGGAGTTGTATCCCGATCTATTAGAACTAGAAATGGATAGTTGAGACATGAGATGGATATGATGGCTCCGGGATTGCTTTGCCGCAGGGAGTCGAGTAAGGATCTCAGGTCGTTAATGCTACAACATGTTTGTTAATTATAAAATGCTATTCTTTACTCTTCTACATGGTGCAAGATGCTTGAAGATGTTAGTCTTCGATAGGCTAGGCCTTCCCTCTATTCTAGCTTTTTGCACTTCAGTCCATAGATACAACCTTCAATATGACACTGATGCATACTTTAGTATAGATCTGATGTAAGTCTGGCGAGTACTTTGGATGAGTACTCGCGGTTGCTTTGCTACCTCTTTTTCCCTATACCCGGTTGGTACGATCAGATGGTGGATCCCAAGAGCCAAATGCCACCCCACCGATGACTATTACTACCCGGAGGGTGCCTACTACTACATGAAGAATGTCGACGACCAGGAGTAGTTAGGAGGTCCCAGGCAGGAGGCCTTGCTTTTCGATCGTTGTTGCTTTTGTGCTTGCCTTCTTAAGGCATCCTTGTTTATCTTGTGTCTGTACTAAGATATTGTTGCTTCCGCTGAATCATTTGTTTCGAGCTTTTGTGTTCGAGCCCTCGAGGCCCCTGGCTTGTAATATAAAGATTGTATTATTTTATTTGTTTCTAGAGTTGTGTTGTGAAATCTTCCCGTGAGTCCCTGATGTTGATCATACACATTTGCGTTTATGATTAGTGTACGATTGAATCGGGGGCGTCACACACAGCCATCCCCGTTTCCCTCTCTTCCCCAAAAATCTCCCGCCCGCTCGCCATGGACGACGTGCCGATCCTCGAAGCCGTTGCTGGCCTCACCTCCACCAAAGGCAAGCCCCGAGCCACTTGCAAGATGGCGGCGCCGATCAATAAGAAGGCCGTGTCGTCGGCTAAGAGGAAGGGCCGTCGGCACGCGTAGGAACGCAAGCTCAAGGCCGCGTCCGTCGCCGCCCTGTCCGCCACCGCACAAGAAGAGGAGAACATTGCCAGAGTCACTACGGCAATGAGGGAGGCCCTGCTCTATCTAGGGTTAAACCCAAGCAAGCATGGGCTTGTCGCCGCCGCCGTGGCCACGACCAACACGGTCTCGTCGGCCTTCCCCCGTGTGCCACTACTAGAGTTGCCACGCATGTTTGCCATGCCGCTGATTCCCGGCTTCCGTCCCTACCCGCAAGCCTCCCATTTCTCCGGGGAATGCCCGCCGGAGGTGAGCATGGTGATGCCGACCGCGTCCGCGCCCATGGCCATCGACCTCAACGCCACACCTGCGGCCTGTGGGTCATCCACCAGGGGCAGAGGAAACGCCCGTAGGAGATTCCAGCCAACATGCATCTCGACACTCGTAACCTGTTCTGTAGAATGCCGACCACGAATGATGAGACGGCCAAACATTTCATCATGGAGAACACCATATTCAAAGTTGGTGCGGGTGCCGCTTCCTTCGAAGGCGGTGTAGGTGCGGTTGCCTTCAATCCCGATGAGACCCAAAGCCAAGATGGCCGAGGCCCCTTCATGGCCAACACCTTTGATCAAGGCCATGGTGGCATGGCCGACCCCTTCATGCAAGGCCAAGATGGCATGGGCAGCACCTTCCCACTCGACCAATGAGTTCCTGGAGGACTATGGCCTAGAAGAAGAAGACGAAGTGGACGTCGACGTGGAGCCTTTGTTCGAAGGCGAGCTCTCCACTCAAGCCAATGCAAACAAGAAGCGCCAAAGCAAGCGGACAAAGGCATACATAAAGGATGAGGACAATCTCCTTTGTGAATGTTGGAGGGACATTGGAAAAGACGCCAAGATCAGTGCCGAGCAGAAGGCATCAACCTTTTGGCTACGTGCTCATCAGGAATTTCATGAACACAAGAAGTTCATATTGCATGATATTACTCTGAAGAACGGAGAGGAGCTCCGTGAAGAAGACCATCGTACCATGCTTGAGTTCATGTTGAGCCGACTCCAATCCGATGTCAATCCCCGGGCGCTGAAGGAGCTCCTAAATAGACTCCAAAACGATCGGGCACGATCTCAAACTTCTAGGGCACAAGGAGATTCCTTGACGAGGACTAGTGAGACTATAGTACTGACTACACATAGGACTACAAAGCTGAAACTGGATGTATTCCGATGAAATGCCTTGGATGTGATGTGATCGGCAAGAGAAAGATGGAATTCCTTTGGTATAAGGAAGGAAATCAAACACGTTGTTTGAGAAGGAAAAAGGGTAACTAGAGAAACAAAAATCAAAATAGGCTCTCCCTGGACGCCGTACCAAATAGAGAGCAAGCACGGGGGGGGGGGGGGTGTCCCGCTCGAAGCGTTAGAGGGTGATACAACAAGAGTGCAACAACTTTTGTGCCACCCTTGAGATCATCAAGGGATGCCCTTTGAGTGGCCTCGACATCAAAGATATGGTATACATGCGGCCATCTTCGTTTCTCTTGCACTTTCATGTCCATTTGCCACTATGCTTCCATGTCCATATGCTCGCGTGCTATTCATAGGCATTCCAAGATTTGGAGGCATTTAAGGCCCAACATGACAACAAGTCCTTCAACCTCACCCATTGTTGGATGGTCATCAACGGGGACGAGAAGTTCAAGGCGCAATATGCCGCCATCAAGCCGCGTGGAGGGGAGGAGGCCGTCGAGGACCATGAGGAGGAAGAGAAGCCGCGGTCGTGGTGAAAGACCAACTCCAAGAAAGAGGACAAGGGTGATGCGGCGTCGATTGCCTTGCATGCCACTTTGGAAGGCATGATGACCAAGACGTACACAGGGGAGGAGAAGCACCGGCAAGACAAAGAAGAGCAAATGAAAGCCTTCATGGAGATCCAAAGGAGGAGGCTTGAACTCGATGTGGAGAAGCAAGTGAAGAAGCTCGAGATGGAGGCGGGGAAGCAAAGGAAGATGCTCGAGATCGAGGTCACAAATGCCAAGACCAAAGCAAAATAAGTGGTGCTCGCTAGCATGATTTTACGGGTGGAAATCATGAAGGTGGACTTGAACACGGCGTCCCCGAGGAAGAGGCCTTGGTTTGAGAAAATGCAGGGCGACATGCTCAAGTTCGATGACGAGTGATCTATGGCGGAGAGTGTCATATTTTTTTTGTATGCCGGCATGACCACGGCCGAGATGGCGTCTATGCCGGCTGCCGGCAATGAAGCTGGCATGAACTCTGGGCGATGGCATGGCCACTGGCAATGATCTATTGCCGCGGTGCTATTTTAGGATTTTGTGCGAACGAGATTTGGGTCTAGGCGTCGGGCGCACGGCTGACCCAAACACGAAAGGGGGTGGGGTTGCCGACCCAAACGGACAAAAGTCGGACAAAGGGGGCGTCGTTTGAGTCATCACGTTGGAGCTGCTCTTACTTTTTTTTTTTTTTTTGCTTTCTGGCCTCCCCTTGTTCTGAACGGACGATTTTCTTCTTCTGGCCCTATTGGTAGCCCAGTTGCCCCCCCTCTCTCTCTCTCTCTCTCTCTCTCTCTTGGGCGATGGAATTTTACTCTACCTCAATTCCGAGCAACTACATTAACATGTTTTTCTTTTATTATTATGCCGGAAAACAACAAGAATGTAATGGCATTGGAGTGTTTTTCTTTCTTTCATGGTGGATTTAGTCTGCTAGTATCAATTTCATGTGACCAATATCATGCTAACTAAAATAGTACTCGTACAAAATTCAGAAAAGTTGAGTGCACATTCCGGGCTGAGAGGGACAGCAGTTCACTTGCACGGAAGGCTACAGCCGCAAGTAATGCCAAGTGGGTAAAGTTAGATAACAGCACGCCAAACACACGCAGTGAAGTTCATTGAGCTAACGTTACACTAGTTTTGTGATGAAGAAGATGGCAATTCTTTTGAAGGGTTTGCTTGAAAGAGACAAGATTTTTCAAGCGTTGTTTACATGACACTATTTCACCATTAGGGTGTTGGAAAAACGTTTGAAATCTCACTAAATCGTCACCATTGCACCGTTGACAGCTGCCATTTTTTTCACCGTTTAATAAAATCTGACCAAAGCACCACCAGTATTTTTATGGTGGATTGAGTCTACAATACATGCTGGTAATATCATGCTAAAAAAGTGCAAATTTCAAAAAAATTGACTGCACATTCTGTATCATAACCTGATGGCAAGTAAAAGAGGCAACAAAATAGACATTGGTTGAGTAGTACTTGACATAGTAAAGGAAGCGCAGTCTTCTCTTCTCAAACTCAAAATGAATGGCATGTTCATCATAGTACAAGGCCCCAACTGACAAAATCAGAGGCAGTAAAAGAGGCATCTCCATAGTAGCACAAGTAAAAAAAAAAAGAAACTTCAGAAAGACAAGAAACTTTTTCTCTTTCTTTATGGAAAAGAAAACAACCACCCCACAAGATTGCATTTTGGCATATGCCATCTCTCCTCTCATCGCCTCTCCCTAAACCCCAACCAAACCCCTCTGTAATCTCTGTGATTTTGCTTTGCTTTTTTCGTCTTGCCCAAAGAAAGGTAGCTTTTGATCCTTGCAGGTACAGTACTAGTTAGTACTGGCAGAATGCAGACCAAACAGGCCCCGTTTCCATGTGTGCTCATCTCAGGTTGGATGGGTCACTGCGATTACGGTTGCAAGGGTGGCAGAAGCCTCTTCACTGCTTTTGACGGTGCAGCGAACCAACCTTGCAGAAGTAAAAGGATATTCCTTTTTTTTCCTTATTAATTACCAGAGCAATCAATATCTTAGTGAGTGAAAATATAATGCTACTTTTTTAGTTGGGAAATATAATGCTAGTACTAGTAAGTAGATTGTTGCGTATTCTTTTTTTTTTTTTTTTGAGAAACAAGAGCAGACTAGCTCAAGTAAAAGGATTACAATCCGGGATCAAAAGAAACCTCAATCTATCAGGAACTCTCGCTATGATATGCATGTCCCCTTTTTGCTTTGCTTCAGCGGCAATCTCATGTGCCAAAACGTTGCATTCTCTCCCAGTACAGGAAAAGCTGTGATCTGAAAACAACGCAAGAGCTTGTCAGATGTCTTGAATCATTCCATAGCAAGCGGATAGGCTGGGGCCATCAAGGCTGAGCTCCTTAATCACATTTTGGCAGTCCAATTCTAACTCCACCGGGCCACTGAACACAGCGAAAATGTTGTACGGAACCATGGTTCAGCCGAACCTACGCTCGATACCATTGATTTCTAAACACTATTCATGAGGATCCATGCATGGTTGATTAAAAAATGCAGTTGGCATGCATATCACAGATCCACATGTACTAGGATATTAAATCGTACAACATAGACCATAGGTTCGGCTGAACCATGGTCCTGAATCACGTCTCTCCTGAACACAGCGGCCAGAGCATGCAGGCCAAACAGAGCCGCACGGGCTTCCACTTCCTCGACGTTGCTTGATCTAGGAATTTGATTGCCTACCGACAGGAGGACCTTTCCTTTATAATCCCTGGCAACACTTCCCGCCCAGCTATTCCCACTATCGGCCGAGAAGGCAGCCTCAGTACTGAGCTTGACTGTTCCTTGCGAAGGCGGGCGCCACTTCCTGATGCAGTTGGCCGGATGATTGACTGTAGAACTGGCCATCACCTTAGTTTCTTTTCCATCAACAGAGGGAGGCCTCATAGAAACATTTTTCAGCTCCTCATCATACTTCAATAGGAAGGCAACAGAGTGGCTAATAGATTCTTTACCGTTCCCATGTACATTATCCTCGCGTAAGTGCCAGCATCTCCAGAGTAGCATCAGGATTTTCGCTCGTATATCCTCCGTTTCCGTACTAAGAAGTAACTGCAGCCAATCAGGCCCAGTGCGTCGGAATGAGCATTCTGGAGGGAGATCCCATTCTTCACGCATTGCACCTCTCAGGGCTCTGCTCTTAGTACATTCAATGACCGCGTGAAATTCATCCTCTTCACTATTCCCACAGATAGTGCAGGTGGAATCCACCTCAACGGTCCTTCTGAACTTGTTCTTCTTTGTAGCTAAAGAGTTTGTTGCAACTCTCCAGCCATGAATTCTGACTTTAGGTGGTACAGCAGCCTTCCAAATGATGTCCGAGATACTTCGGTTTTGTGTCCCACCTACAGAACTCGACGCCATGTGCAGATAATGGATAAAACATGAATAGCAATATATGGATAAAACATGAACTCGACGCCAGTCGCGTAAGGACACTCCCCAAAAATCTGATCGCCCCTCTCCCGTACCGGATCACAAGAGGCGGTGTTTCGGAGGCCTGCTGTCTCACTGTCCGGTGCACGCCAGGAAGCGATATGGGAAAGTGGTAGGCGGTGCAATGCTCTGGAACAATGCGAAGAGTTGTGTCTTGTTGGGAAGAGGAGCGACCTCTTATAGGAGTAACGAGATGAAACTGAAATGGACACACTAATTCTCATTAAGGAGAGGAGAAACAGACACACCACTAAAAATCCTATTAAGTGGTCAGTTTCGTCTCCCATTAGTAGGCAAATCGTTTCAAGTTCTTGCATGACAAAATATGCTAGCACGCACGGTATGAAGAAACCAATGTACTAATGAAGAAATGAAACCGGAACCAAAATATTGATGTCATCAATGAGGAGATGAATGTCATTAGTCACCACCATTCGGTTTCATTTTCCACTAGCGCAAATATGTTAACTTGTTTCTTGTCATGCATGAACGTGCCACATGGGCCTATGGGATTTTCCTAGAAATTATTGGATATAACAGATGGTTCAAATCCCAATAATTCTAACAATCCCCCACCAGATTCCAGAGGCACATCAAGTTTGCCTATGGTTCCAAAACATTGTTTATATACCGGTGTTTCGGTGGAGACTGTTAAGTTGAACATCCACCTAGAACTCCACGCTACACGCGTTCACAACTTGAACAGTGGACTACGCCTTGAACTGCAAGTTTTGTGCAAACAAGTTTCACGTAAAAGCCTTGACTGATACTAGACCGCTGAAAACTTTCCCGCGGGTAGGAGCATATACGTCATACTCCGGGGCCTCTTCATGAGTTTATTAGAGAACACCCAACTCTCACAGACCGTGATGTTTAACAGTCTAACTCATATAGTTGTGTTCTTTCTAGATGTTCTGTAGGACAATATCTTTGCCTACCCAAGCCGTTAAAAACACATTAAGATAAATATCAGCCTACCATACAGATTAGGAGAGAATTGCATCATAACGGAGTGGATTTTTGTCAAATAAATATTCTCCTCTCAGTTATCCAATAGTTTGTCTCGCCAATTCTAATTCACGGGATCTCCGATCACAAAGAATGGGTTACCACCATGAACAACTTATGTAGTGGGTCCCAATCCCATCTCCTTCGATGCACTGTCTATCACATTTCGTGATAAACCCTTTGTGAAGGGATCTGCCAGATTCTTCGATGTGTTTATATAGTGCAACGCTATAACTCCAGAGTTTCTCATGAACCTGACAGATTACAGTCTCCTTCTCATGTGTCTTGATGACTTTTTATTATCCTCAGAACTGTTTACCTTGATGATCACTGTTTGATTATCCCAGTTCATTAGAATAGCCGGTATTGGTTTTTCAACCACCGGCAAGTCCATTAAAAGTTCTCGAAGCCATTCTGCTTCAACTGTTGCCGTGTCTAATGCTGTGAGTTCTGCTTCCATTGTTGACCTTGTTAAGATGGTTTGCTTGCAAGACTTCCAGGAAACAGCACCACCACCAAGTGTAAACACATAACCACTTGTCGCTTTAAGCTCATCAGCATCAGATATCCAATTTGCATCACTATAACCTTCAAGTACTCTTGGATACCCGGTATAGTGAAGCCCATAACTCGCAGTACCTTTCAGATAGCGCATTATTCTCTCAAGTACATGCCAATGAACATCTCCCGGGTTTGAAACAAACCGGCTTAGTTTACTCACAGAAAACGAGATGCCAGGCCTCGTAGCACTAGCTAAATACATAAGCGATCCAATGATTTGAGAATATCTCAATTGATCCTTTGTTTCTCCTTCGTTCTTCTGAATTAAACACTCGTACCATAAGGTGTCGGAGAAGGTTTGCAATCTGAATATCCAAAGCGATCCAGAATCTTCTCCACATAGTGAGACTGCAAGAGAGTGATCCCACCATCACCCCCTCTTAAAAGCTTGATGTTCAAGATAACATCAACTACTCCAAGGTCTTTCATCTCAAAGTTTTGATTCAGAAAATCTTTCACTTCCTGAATGACCTTGAGATTTTTTCCAAATATAAGTATGTCATCAACATACAAACAAAATATAACTCCTTCGCCCCCACCATGGCGATAGTACACACACTTGTCGGCTTCGTTTGCAACAAAGCCCGTAGATGTCAAAGTTCTTTCGAACTTCTCGTGCCACTGCTTAGGTGCTTGTCTCAAACCATACAAAGATTTCAATAATTTACACACTTTTCCTTCCTGACCATCTACTACAAAACCATCGGGTTGTTCCATGTAAATTTCCTCCTCCAACTCTCCATTTAGGAAAGTTGTCTTAACGTCCATTTGATGAACGAGAAGATTGTGTGAGGCGGCCAATGAGAGTAGTACTTGAATGGTGGTCAATCTGGCCACAGGCGCATAAGTATCAAAGAAATCTTCACCTTCTTTTTGGGTATAGCCCTTGGCAACAAGTCGTGCTTTGTACTTTTCAATTGTACCATCGGGCCTAAGCTTTTTCTTAAACACCCACTTACACCCTACAGGTTTACACCCATAAGGACGATCAGTGATCTCCCATGTCCCATTAGCCATGATAGAGTCCATCTCACTATGCACAGCTTCTTTCCAGTAAACAACATCAGAAGATGCATAAGCTTCTGAAATAGAAGTGGGAGTATCATTCATGAGGTACACAATGAAATCTTCACCAAATGACTTTGTGGTCCTTTGTCTCTTGCTCCTTCTAGGAGCTTCATTGTCATCCTCCTCAGGAATATCTGTCTGTTTCTTCTCGAAATGTTCCAATGGAACAGTAGGTCCAGGAACGGTCTTTAGCCTCTAACTAGATGAGCTAGGTGAAGGAAATATGCCCTAGAGGCAATAATAAAGTTATTATTTATTTCCTCATATCATGATAAATGTTTATTATTCATGCGAGAATTGTATTAACCGGAAACATGATACATGTGTGAATACATAGACAAACATATAGTCACTAGTATGCCTCTACTTGACTACCTCATTAATCAAAGATGGTTATGTTTCCTAACCATAGACATGTGTTGTCATTTGATTAGTGGGATCACATCATTAGAAGAATGATGTGATTGACATGACCCATTCCGTTAGCCTAGCACTTGATCGTTTAGTATACTGCTATTGCTTTCTTCATGACTTATACATGTTCCTGTTACTTATGAGAATTATGCAACTCCGCTTACGGAGGAACACTTTGGGTACTACCAAACGTCACAACATAACTGGGTGATTATAAAGGAGTACTACAGGTGTCTCCGAAGGTACATGTTGAGTTGGCGTATTTTGAGATTAGGTTTTGTCACTCCGATTGTCGGAGAGGTATCTCTGGGCCCTCTCGGTAATGCACATCACTATAAGCCTTGCAAGCAATGTGACCAACGAGTTGGTTACGGGATGATGCATTACATAACGAGTAAAGAGACTTGCCGGTATCGAGATTGAACTAGGTATTGGATACCGACGATCAAATCTCGGGCAAGTAACATACCGATGACAAAGGGAACAACGTATGTTGTTATGCGGTTTGACCGATAAAAGATCTTCGTAGAATATGTGGGAGCCAATATGGGCATCCAGGTCCCGCTATTGGTTATTGACCGGAAACGTGTCTCGGTCATGTCTACATAGTTCTCGAACCCGTAGGGTCCGCACGCTTAATGTTTCGTTGACGATATAGTATTATATGAGTTATGTATGTTGGTAACCGAATGTTTTCGGAGTCCCGGATGAGATCATGGACATGACGAGGAACTCCGGAATGGTCCGGAGATAAAGTTTGATATATGGGATAATAGTGTTTGATCTCCGGAAGGGTTCCGGAATTCACCGGAAGGGGTTCCGGATGTTTCCTGTAATGATTGGGTACGAGAACACTTTATCTGGGCCAAAGGGGAAAGCCCACGAGGTTTTTGGAAAGTGCAAAAGGAAGTTTTGCGTAGTCCAGGGGCGGATGCGGGGTCCTCGGCGTCGGGTCGAGACGCCGGGAACCTGGCGTCGCCCCGAGTCCAAGAAGGACTCTTGCCTTCGGGTGAAACCGACTTTGTGGAGGCTTTTACTCCAAGTTTCACCCCAAGGCTCAACATATAAATAGAGGGTAGGGCTAGCACCAAAGACACATCAAGAAACACCAAGCCGTGTGCCGGCAACCCCGTCCCCTCTAGTTTATCCTCCGTCATAGTTTCCGTAGTGCTTAGGCGAAGCCCTGCGGAGATTGTTCTTCACCAACACCGTCACCACGCCGTCGTGCTGCCGGAACTCATCTACTACTTCGCTCGTCTTACTGGATCGAGAAGGCGAGGACGTGTGCAGAACTCGGAGGTGCCGTGCGTTCGGTACATGGATCGGTCGGATCGTGAAGACGTACGACTACATCAACCGCGTTGATAAACGCTTCCGCTTAGCGATCTTAAGATACACTCCCCCTCTCGTTGCTATACATCACCATGATCTTGCGTGTGCGTAGGAATTTTTTTGAAATTACTGCGTTCCCCAACAGTGGCATCCGAGCCTAGGTTTTATGCGTTGATGTTATATGCACGAGTAGAACACAAGTGAGTTGTGGGCAATACAAGTCATACTGCTTACCAGCATGTCATACTTTGGTTCGGCGGTATTGTGAGATGAAGTGGCCCGGACCGACATTACGCGTACGCTTATGCGAGACTGGTTTCACCGTTACGAGCACTCGTGCTTAAAGGTGGCTGGCGGGTGTCTGTCTCTCTCACTTTAGATGAATCGAGTATGGCTACACCCGGTCCTTGCGAAGGTTAAAACAACACTAACTTGACGAACTATCGTTGTGGTTTTTGATGCGTAGGTAAGAACGGTTCTTGCTAAGCCCGTAGCAGCCACGTAAAATTTGCAACAACAAAGTAGAGGACGTCTAACTTGTTTTTGCAGGGCATGTTGTGATGTGATATGGTCAAGACGTGATGCTATATTTTATTGTATGAGATGATCATGTTTTGTAACCGAAGTTAGCGGCAACTGGCAGGAGCCATATGGTTGTCGCTTTATTGTATGAAATGCAACGCTTTGTAATTGCTTTACTTTATCACTAAGCGGTAGCGATAGTCGAGAAGCAATAGATGGCGAACGACAACGATGCTACGATGGAGATCAAGGTGTCGCGCCCGGTGACGATGGTGATCATGACGGTGCTTCAAGATGGAGATCACAAGCACAAGATGATGATGGCCATATCATATCACTTATATTGATTGCATGTGATGTTTATCCTTTATGCATCTTATCTTGCTTTGATTGACGGTAGCATTTTAAGATGATCTCTCACTAATTATCAAGAAGTGTTCTCACTGAGTATGCACCGTTGCGAAAGTTCTAAAAAATATTCATCGATTCTAGAAATGTTCGCCTATTCAAGAAAATATTAAAAAAAATGTTCACAATTTAATTTTTTTTGAAATAGTATTGAATGCTCATGAATTCAAAAAATGTTCATGATTTTAGAAAATGGACGAAAATCTGTAAAAGTGTTCACGAATTTGAAAAATGTTCATGATTTCAGATATGTTCACGATTTTTCAAAAATTGTTCACTATTTCACGAAAACGATAGTGATAGTATATCTCGGTGACACAGCCAAATGTGGTCATGGCCATTGAAGATTATGATTTTTTTTTTCTCCCGTTGTAACGTACGAGCCGTTTTGCTAGTGATATGCAATACACATATGTGTGAATGTGACTACATATATGTGCTTTGTGTGTGTGTGTGTGTATGGTGTAGCTAGGGCTGCATTGTTGAAGAATTCATCCATCTCTACATAGCCGTCATTGATCGGCTAGCCGGTCTGCGATGACACTCGTTAATAGTGCCAATCATAAAGGGAGAGCATTCCCTCATTTAGCTGGTTCATTGTTCATTCCTCTTTCCAAATCCACGGGAGTCCCCCAACTCTTCTAACCTATTTTGTTTGTACGGCTCTAACTAGGTGGGGCTTATTATTTCCAAGGAGGATAATCCCTTAGCCTCCATATCGATTGGTTCCTATAAGTTATATACTACTTTTTTTTGAATGGAGGCGTACCCCCGGCCTTTGCATCTAAACGATGTATGTGGCCATTTTATTAATTATTCACACAAGACCTTACAAAGTCATACATCAGTATGACTGAAGCCACCGTTAGGAAACATCTGTCGCTACTCCTAGTCAGTTGATAAAGGGATGTTGATATCTGGGCCTAATACCAAACAAACCTCGCAGCCAAACCTAAACATCTAAGACCCGAGGTCCCAACCAGGACGCCTGCCGGGTATGGGCACCTACCAGTCCAGCGCACTCCTCAACCAGGACGCCTGCCGGGTATGAGGCCGCCGCAGCCACCTACCACCAATCCACCTTCAAAGTTGTACTGTTGCATCTGCCGTGCCAGGTCTCTCTGCCATCAACGCCCCCACGATGCATTGCGCCACGCCGTTGAGATCCGTGGCCATTAATGTGTAGGATGAAGCACCGCTCCACCAAAGATGCCGTTCGTTGGTCCCGCGAGGCCGAGTGCACCTCCAAGAATGCCGACCCCAAGGGGGTAACGACACATGATTGCCGCTAACATCCGATCAACTGATCTAGGAATTTCCCCTGGAGGTATTGAGTGGAGCTGGGAGCTTCACCTCGATGATGCCTTCCTGAAGAAAACGATGATAAGGGCATCGTCATCACCAGCTTCAGCCATCAACCGAAGACCAGGTTTTCACCCGGATCCGTCCCAAGGGCCATCAATGTTGAATATACTACTACAAATTTATTATCGAAAGTAATGTCAAACATTGACAATGAATAAGTCAATTTGAAAAAACCCAGGGCCATCAATGTATAATCAGTCTCACGCCACCATCTCAATAATCCTAGCACAAACCTTATAATGGTGGACCATAATCCATGAGTCGAGCGATATATGACCTAATGAATGGAGCAAGTCTCAAAAGACAACACCTCTAGGAATGAATCGTCACTCGCACACCAATGTTAGCTAATCCATCCACAGGTCAAACCTGGGGCTATCATCCTCGCAACAGAACTTCGAGCAAACACCTTCCCTCCAAATACAATAGAATCTCAATGTAAACTCGTAATACCACCATCCACCTCTATCTCGTGCGCCGCTACGCCAGATTTACGTGACCAAGGCAAGCACATGCACAAGTTGTTCGTCTACGACCGGATGAAGCCTGTTGACCACCACCATCCAAAAGCACCAAGGGTTTAGCCTATAGAGGGCATCAACGAACCGATGGTGACACGGTGGGCACGCTTCCTAGGTCGGCTACAATGCTGATGGGATAAAGAAGATATCAAGGTGTAGGAGAGCAAGAAGGAGTTTAAACAGAAGTAAACATCTAACTTGATGATGTTATATATATATATTTGGAATTTGGATTAACTGTGAGATCTCTAGTCTGTCTTCCATATATTGTCTACCTGAACTGTCGCATGAAAACTGTATTAATCTCTCCCTAATAATAAAGCACGGATTGGGTCTCCGGGTTCACCGTCGTGGCATTTTTGCATAAAAAGCCCTATGATTTTATGTATTCAAGCCGCAATCCATCACTAATCTTCCACGTAAAAACGATTGGCTCGAAAATATACCCGTACGCATCTTGGCTCTTGGCCTCGACCTTGGACAGGCCGAGCCAAACCCTCCCGGCCGCCGACGCACTACTCGCCGCCGCGGCACCTCTGCCCGCTCGCGAGCCCCCACCCGCGCGCTCCGCTCTGTGACGCCTGCGACACAGCGCACGCTGCCCTCCGCTGCCAAATCGGCGCCCACCGGGCCACACTCTGCGCCGACCGCCGCGCGCCTCCCGACGGCAGCGGTGGAGCCTCCCTCGTCGAGCATTACACCGGCTACCCTGCGCTCGCCGAGATCCTCCGCATCCTCTTCGTGAAGCGCCGTCGTCGCGGGTGGCTCTTCGACGCCTGGCTCGCCGACAGCCTCCCCCAAATCCTACAGGAGGTTCAGGTACAAATCTACTTGGTTAATTTCTAAATTCAACTTCCTTTTTTACGCCAGTATATGCAATTGAGGGAGACTCTTCTTGCTGCTGCCGCCAACCATCTGTTCATGTTGTCATCTCCTCTCTGTGCCTTGCGGCGGCAACAGCCAACCAGAAGTTCTCTTCCTCTCCAATGTACTAGCTATCAAGTGCATCCTTGCCTGTACTGTTCTCGGATTTTGGTGCTTCCATAATAATATATTGATGTATTTTTCTTCTATTATACATCTACAGGCATACTGCCTTGACTATGGTGACCACCACCAGTCCACCGCTTGGCTGGCTGTATTTATATTGTCACATTGATGGACTTTACATGGTACATGGAGATCTGAAGCCATTTGTACATATTTGCACACATGAAGCGCCAATACTGCCTAATTTTCCATTCTCTTGCTGATATTTACATATTACTTTGCCCTTTTAAAGATACAAATATTTTTCTACCATAAAAGGGTGTATCCAAGGACAAGCAGCAATGCCATATTTTCATTGTATTAAAAAAACTTAATTTTTTGACTATTTTGTTAGTCATATACATTTGTTGACTAATACAGCTGCTATAGAGAAATAAGGTTTGTTGAGTATTGTTACTTGCCTTCCTGTGTTATTGTTGAGAAAGATCTCTGCTGTTGGATAACACCAGGGTTACGGCGTGCTCTATGTATGTGTTTGTGAGTGCTCCGCCTGCAGCCGTGTGTCTGTGTGGTGCATGCTTGCCGATGGAAAGTGCGGCTTTCGGGTCAGCCCTTCATGACACTGATTGTGTGCTACAGGTGCTGATTTTGCTGCTGCTTAATACTAACCTGTACAGTACATAGAAGATGATATGTATGTTTTAACTTTAGTTGCAAAGTGAGCTGACTATCTATTATCTTTTCTCTAATATTTCTCAAGATCAGATTCTCTTTTGAGCCCTCTATTGCAAAATTACTTAATATACAATGTGTTCAATAAAAATCATGAAACCCTTAACTCCTTATTGATTTCATTATCCCTTTTCCCTACAATTTTTCGTCTAATATGTGTCGCTTACAATTGCGTTGAAGATATATTATTATTTTTTTCACAAAAAGAAAAGTAGGATTTCAACGTCGCCTGCCTATGCTCCACCCAAGGTATGCCGTTGTACAACTTGAGTACTATATTTTATATGATCAGACCATGAATAGCCTTGAAGTAGCACACCCCTTGGTGTTGTAACTATTATGCCGTCGTACAATATGAGTATGAGATTCTACATGATCAGACCATGTATAGCCTTCAAGTATGAAGTTCCCTTGCTGTTGTAACTTTCAACATGGACTTTTGCTGTTGTGCTATTGCTTGACATGATTTCTGATACGTAATAACTCCCTCTGTTTCTAAATATAAGTCTTTTTAGAGATTTCAAGACGAACTATACAGACGTATTTTAGAGTGTAGATTCACTCATTTTGCTCCATATGTAGTCTATAGTTGAATCTCTAGAAAGACTTATATTTAGGAACGGAGGGAGTATATGTTTTTTATTTATGTGATGTTAGTTTGATCCAACTGGAATTTGTAGTGTTCAAGAATGATGCCACATGATGTAAGTAGGTTCGATTTAAGTGATATTGTGCATGTTGTTCATTGAGACGTATGATGTTCTTGCACATTGATCAAAGACAAGCATGCTGGTGTTGTTGCAGACTCATAGTTGTTATATTTCATGTATTTTCTGTAATCATGTATAGATATTTCTATTTACTGCTTTAAACCATGTCTAATATTATTAAAATTCATTACCCATAGTATGTCCCATAACAAGAAATTTGCAGCCAAGTATCAATTGTGACGCAGATATTGAGTTCAACACTTCGGCTACCTCAACTGCACATGAGAAAAATGATACTTGGAAGTGCCCAAAATGAGTTATTACCACATTTTGTTGTTAGTAATCCTCTATGCATATATCTTAGTTTTTTTTTATTATTGGGCAGGCTCTTCATTTCCCTTCCAGAGGTGCCTCTTCATTCGTTAAAAAATGTTTTTTGTGAATTTGATATTGGCCCATCAACATGGAATAGAAAATGTACTTTTAAGTACTTCCAATATTATTATTTTCTACTTACAAAGTTGTTTTGGTGGTAAATTAGCTTCAAATTTCTAGGCACATCTTTATTTTACGCATGGGCACATCGACAAAGCTTGGTCGTGAGGTGGCCAAGGATGTCATCCTCCTGTGCCCTCGTACTGGAGCTCGGTTCTGTGTGCCAAAAATCTCGTTGCAAAAAGCAGATCCACATGCGCTGCTGGACATGCTATGCTACTCGATTTGACCCAAGCTACTTCAACCGTGATTGATTTTAGTGGCGGACGGGGAGGAGACAATTTGCATACTCATGTTTGTGCTTTGGTATGGTGATTTACTAAACATATTTTGGTTTACGATCCCTTTGATGTACACTTGTGCCGCCCCATTATTTCCAGTTTGCAAAATAGTAGGTAAGGAACGGCAGAAAGTGGATTGTTTAGTTTTTCAAGCATAATGGCACACCTAATTTTGGCAGATCACTTGGCTTTGATGTCTTCACATGACTATATGAGGTTCCTATAAACTGCTGTATTGCCACAATAGCTTCTTTTAATGTACCAGGGAATTGTCTTTTTATCTCAGGTAAATAGTTCCTTTCTCACCCGTTTTTCCAGACCGAGATCAAGATAGGGAGGGAGGGAGTTTTGGTTAGGTCGAGGCTGGAGGATATACACGCTGATTGTGGCTGCCATTTGTACATGGCAATACATGGAGACATTTTTCTGGTTTTGCTTTGTACTGACGCTGCCATTATTTGTGTGATGATGTCATTATTGTACAGAGGGAAGGGACAGTGAGAGAGATGGATAGAAATTACTATTTTGATTGTTGTAGGTTGTTAATGGAAAGTTAACAATACTTTTTATTATTTCAAAGCAGTGTCAGATTTAATAAATTGAACTAAATTGAACTACAACATGTTGACGTAGATGAGTCTGAACACGATTAACATGATCATGCAATTTTTAGTGACTAAAACAGGTTGGCGACGTATTTTTATTCCCGTTGCAACGCACGGGCATTTTTTGCTAGTATTATACAAAGTTGCATGTATTGCATATGGGTAAACTAAAGTGGACTTGATCCGATTCAGACTTGCAATTAATCTTCCAAGGAACTTGTGACTCCCTTTCTGAAGCATAGATATGGTTTGCCATCAAACTGCTGCGGCCGAGCCTGTGGTGACAGCTGCCGCCATGCAAGGGGAGGCAAAAATTAACATCAACAGAAAAGATGGTGACGACTCAAAATACATGAAGATAATATTTACTTGGGATAAGGCCTAGTAGCGCAGTTCTGCGACGAACAGTCATCAATCTAACAAATGACTCCGTGAGTTTCATTGCTTCAGTCACCGTATTCATCATAATCTGCACGGCGACCATGCAAAAATGTCAGTACGACAGCAAACAAAGTAGAGGAAATCGGCCAAACGAACCGAAGTTCACCCTACCCCGTCCGGGTCTTGTGGCGGAGGCATCTTGAATTCACGTCTCAGATTGTCTGTTTTCCTCATGTACTCCATCCAAGGTCTATTGAAAACAGAATCTGGACCACAGTACAGTGAACTAGCTTCATCATCACCAATATTTGCAAGGGTGTCTTGAGCCATGAAGTAGCTCATTGCTGCCACACCTTGAAGAGCACCAAGAAAGGTAACAATAGTTTCCTCAGTGACCTTATCATTGTACGCATCCTCGGCTGTACTGACAAAGTTGCGCACGTACACCCCAATAGCCTATATGGCATGTTTTAGTACCGAGCGAGTTCAATCAACTAGTTAGTGCTCCATAGTGTATATACCACATCAATTTTGCATGGAATACAAAAACAGTACTATTGTGTTACCATCTTTTGTCCCTTTCTTGGAGTCATCAGTGTGGTGAGACGTGCATCTTCAGAAATTATGCCTGGCTTACCCTGTAATCATATCAGAGAGAAAAGTAGAAGATATTGTCATCGTGTTTAGCAGAGAATTTGTGTTAGAAATCAATGCGAGTACGCAGCTGGTGTTGATACCAGAAACAATTAGTTTACCATGACAATAGAAGCCAGCATCACAGAATTTTTAGCGAGCCCACAAATATAACCTCGAAATATTGTTGCTAACCCCATGTGCTGCTCACCGCAAAAAAAGAAAAGAAAGGTCAGGCCATTTAATTTTGACACTAGGCGAAGAGTATGTATTATCAGGCTGCTTAGGTACTATATATACTACGTTTTGTTGCTACTGTGTACAATTTTAAAAATATTTTTTCGTATCTACAAATATGAAGGTATTTCAAAATATTCCTCAAACTATGGGCTAACAATCTTTTTCATGTAGTTTGCTTCAAAGTTACATAAAAAATGGTCCTGAAAATACTTTAAATGATAAAATACTATATATGTACTACTTGACATGGGTTTAGAGACATGCGGTAGTAGGATTATTTTTCCTATATACACATTTATGGACTCTAACAAAGTGTATTGAAAATTGCTAATAAGGTATAACCGACTCGTCCAACTAGTATATGCGGTGTGGGAGTACATACTCACATATATATAAATGAATATATACTGGTAGGGACAAGGGTTACCAATGTGCTGGCATTAGCAAACTTCCTGAAGTACTCCTCAATTCTGTCTCCTTCTTCACGAAACTCCTTTTAGAAGAAAAACGGGACTTCAGATATAAGACTATATGACCAAGACGCTAAGCAAGATATTTTATTAATTATAAAGTTCAGTACTGTATATTTAATAATTTCAGTCCATTATTTCTGGAATCCTTCAATGTTCGGTCTTACTTTGTTTTACTACTCCCTCCGTCCGAAAAAACTTGTCATCAAAATGGACAAAAAAGAATGTATCTAAAACTAAAATACATCTAGATACATCCCCTTTTATTCATTTTGATGACAAGTATTTTCGGACGGAGGGAGTAGTAAGTACATCTCATATGTTGTCTAGTACAGTTGTGAACTTCAGCATGAGCAGCTAGGTTAAAAAGTTTGCAAATATAATGCCCTCGAATTTTCCATTGAGGGAGAGAATGATTCAACTGAAAATAGATAATGGCAAACAAATAGGGAAAATAGGATGAAACAAAAAAAAAACACTTCGATTGCCCTGCTGAAAATACTTCGATATATCTGGAATAATTTTTTGAAACAGACAGACGGAATTGAAACAATAGCAGCAATAGGATTTTTTTTAAAACAAATTTATTTGGTTTGCACTTAGGGATCATGCATATTGTGGTAGAATTAAAAGGGTAAGTTGTGTTGAATTCAGTCAAAGGCATTGTGTCGGGGAACATTAATATTTAGATGCATCAATGGATGAAAAGAAAAGGCTTAAAATTCTGATCTTGGAACGCATACGTAAAAAAGAGAGTACATTCAGTTGATCGCAACATCAATCTGGAGTGGAAGTTCAAACAAATCCACCCCCGTAGGCAACAACTCCTACAGGGGTTAATTAAATTATGTGTCGTTGGGAGATGAAGTGTCAGTTAGTCAAAAAGCAGAGGAAGATCAGGTCAAGTGTCTCACATAATCCTTCGCCGCTCGATCCCGGGGGTTGATTTTGATCGTCATGGCGTGAAGATCGCCGGCGCCGGCCTGGCTGCAGACGATCCCGTGGCCGACGGGCTTCCGGTTGTTACGCCCATGTGCCGGCGGCAGGGCGCTGCTGCGATGCGGACGGCTGGTCAGGAGGAGGCCGGAGGACGAAGCGGGAGCGCGGAGGCAAAGGAAACACGGCCGGACGGCGGAGGAAGACATGGTGGCCAGGCAGCGAAGAGATCGATGCGGGGTTACGCCGTTGCTTTTCTTGGACCTACTAGGGGGAGTATTTATAGTTACTGGTTGTGCATACGCGGACGGCACGTTAGATTACAAAAACAGATCGTGCGTCTCCCATCGTCTCATGATTCTCCATCTCTCTCGTTCTGCTTACATCTATCTTATCATTCGACTCGCCACGCCACATGTCCCCCGCGTGGCCTGTTAGAGATAGTATAATATAATATTTGAGAGTTAGAGATAAATATATATATTAAGATAAAAATAGGCTTAAACAATTTGCCTTGTACTCCAAGCCAATCCGTCTCTCATCTACTCTATATAATCCCTCATGAGGGTCAACACAATACAACACAGTTTCGACAAAAAACACAATAGAACACAAATATTCAACCATCCTATAATTTCTACATGATCGTGCAGCAACTATGCAATCAGAAGACTGGGAGCTGCGAACGATGACCACCGGTGCTGCAAAACGGGGCAACTGTAGAGGACTGGGAGCGTACTGGGAGGGTAGCGCTATGTGGCACCGGCAGACGAAGTTGATGTGCTACAACCGGCATAACACAGAGTTACAACCAGCGACAGTTTTTGCTAGGACCGACAAAAGTTTTAGCTGCAACCGGCGACAGCGAATGATTTTTTGCTAGAACCTTCATTTTCTTTTGCTGGGACCAGCAAGTTTTTTTGTTGCATTGGAGATGGCGGAAGCTGCAATTTGAGAGATGGCGGAAATTTTGGCCACGGGAAATGCTGGGACCAGCTACGGGGAAATGCTACAAGCAACACCAAAAAAGCTTCAGCCGGGGAATGGTGGAAGCTGGGGCTGGCCACTGTGCTGCAACTGACAGGGACGGTACTGAGACTAGTGATGCTGGGAGCTACAGTGGGTCTGCGCCTCTGCGGCGACATTTCCTTGTGCTGGAATTGTTCGCACACGAATACGTCACCGTGTACCTCCAACGCCGAGGGTGATGCACCGCAGCTCACGTCGAAGGAGACCCGTCCGGAAGCGCGGTACGCAAGCAATCCGGTGGGTGCTTTTCAGGGCCCGAAACCCCAAGCGCCCGGGAGGGACCCCGTCTGGACGCGCGGCGGCTATGGGCTGCCCTAGGTCGGTTCGCCCGCCTCTAGAGCCTCGAGTATCGCTGCCCTTCAATACGAAGAACGAACGAAGAACGAGAGAGAAAGAACAAGGGAGAGATGTAAAAACTAGGATAAAAAGTAGTATATTGATTTGTCGATTGTGTGTTGTTCAATCGGCCATCACCTCTCATCTATTTATGAGACGGCTGGACTTCCCGTACAAGAAAAGGACTAAAAAGTCCATCCAAAACGTCAAAAACCCTAACCTAACTCGCACATGAATTTTTGGCAATTTTCCGGATCAACTCGGTCTCACCGATTGGTTTGCTTCGGTCCCACCGAGTGAGCGTTGCCAACTTTATGTAACTTTCTGTAATTTTCCGGATCAACTCGGTCTCACCGAGTCAGTCAACTCGTTCGGTCCGAAATGACTCTGTAGCTTCTGTTTCTGACCTTGTTTTGCCTACACAGGTTGCATACGACCTCGAATTAAGACAATTTTTATATCAAAATCAACCGATTCGACGAGACGCACAACTTTCATGTTGTAACGTTTTCCATCAGAGGCCATATTAATTGAGTTTATGGCCATTTTATAATCTGATGTCAATATGCGCATCTCCGAACTTGTCATAACTTTTGCATCCCAGCTCCGTTTTAGACCATCTTCAAATTCATCTTGATCTTCTCGAGTAGAGCTATCCCACGGTGACTTCCAATCATAACTTTGAATTAATCTTGACATAGCTTTAAGCAACTTTTATAATTTGCCACTTTTGAGCGTCAACACATGCCCCCCTGTTTTTCGACAAAGCTTGCGTGCCGAAAAATAATTTGTACCGTGTTGGCTCTAAGGATGATGTCAACACTCCATCGGCCATTTATATGTGCTTAGGGTGATAAATATATATCTGCCATGTTAATGCTCAGGGCGATAATTCTATATCGGCCATTGATTTCAACTTCTTGTTTACATCATACCTTGGAACCGATTACCACCAATCGGTTTTAAAGAGATGGGAATGAACCCGTTCCATGTAGCACTAAGAAAATCAAACTCTGAGAGGTCACGCCCTGTTACGCAAGTAACATCAGGATGATTCCAATCCACAGATGCATCGGCCAAAGTAACACAAGCCGAATTATCCGCGTGAATGATTTCTACTTCATCATCGACCCATTGTATTAAGAATTGATGCATGGTAGATGGCACACATTGGTTAGCATGAACCCAATCGCGGCCTAATATAACATTATAGTTACCTTGCACCTCGGCGATGAAGAATGTGGTGGTCAAAGTTTTGCTTCCCATAGTGAGTTCCACGCACATCACACCTTTGGCCTCTGTCTTTTCACTACTAGGGAAAACCCTAGTAGTAGCGCGGGTTTTGAGGGTAGCAGCAGCACGGGTGGCCGCGCTACTAATAAGGCGCTACAGCTAACTCATAGTAGTAGCGCGGCCCTAACCAGCGCTACTACTGTTGACGATATCAGCAGCGCTTTTTAGGAACGCGCTACTATTAACTAGCTGTAGCGATTTCGCCATCCCTCGCTACTGTTATATCTTTCATCATTTTCCCATTACCCCTTTCCCTTTCCCTTTCAGTTTCCCTTTCAGATACTAGATACTAGGTACTGCTAGTAGATATCAAATTCATAAACCATTACTAGGTAGTACTCCCTTCGTTCCAAATTACTCGTCGTGGTTTTAGTTCAAACCACGACGAGTAATTTGTAACGAAGGGAGTACTAGATAACAATTTCATGCATAGTCAACATGCATCCTCAAGCAGTACAAGGTCATATCAACGGCCATCATCATATGTAGTTCTAGATGATATCGAAGACGATCATCATACGTAGTTCTAGATGATATAGCCACACACACATATGTAGTTCTAGATGATATAGCCACACACACACATATATGTAGTTCTAGATGATATCGAAGACAATCATCATCCTCAAGCCTGGGCAGTTGGTGTTCCTGATAGTAATTAGGATGGCCTGTCCAACACGAAGATTCTTGCCATCGAGGAATTTCTTCCACCCAATCGAGTTTAAGTGTGTGCGATCGTCCGTGTCCACGCGGTAAGTACAGGTTGTGACGGAGCCCCTTGCAGTAAGGCGTAGTCCAGCTGAGCCTTCTTCATCAGGCTCGATACCATAACTCACAGATATGCTCTTTGCCAATTTCTGAATAAGAAAACATATCAATTAATAAATAGCCTCGCAAATAAGTACATATGGATTATCTACACTATTAATAGTTTTCTTAGATTCTACACTAATAAGCATGTGATCGAACTCTACACTAAAACATATCATCGACTAGATTCCACACAACATACCATATCATTGGACTGTACACTAAGTAATTCATCGGATAATTTGCAATTGTAAGTATAACATACCATATCATGTCGATCAACCATGGTATTTGTCAAGCGGGTCACGAATGGCACCCCGACAAAGTCAGCACGTGGCAGAATTATGTCCCACAGGTTGGACACCTCCTCCTCACTCAGCCTTGTTCTTTGAGCTACGATGGCTTCATGAAGTGGGTCCTCATCATCTTCATCGAGTGGGTCCTCATTATCTTCATCATCTTCATCATCTTCGTCATCTTTATCATCTTCCACCAGGTTGAGATAAATGATAGCTAGCTTGGGTCTTTCTGCTCGGAATGAGAAGCTGATCAACTCACCACCAGTAAGACGCATGCGAGCGACGAAACGGGCCCATCCATCTCCTCCAATCTGCGACATATTGGGTCCTTTCTCGACCTCCATAGTGTACGGCCCCCCAGGAGCCTCAAATGTCACAGTGCCTCCTGTCAGCTTGTTGAATTTCAACCTCACATTGCATGGGACGATCTGTGTAAAATAAGCAAAATGACACAATGCAGTAATGCCAACACTAAAAATAAAATAGTTATTACATTTCATCTAATTTCTTACCGCCGCATGACAAAAACTTCGGCAGAAGTAGATGCCGAACAGCTTGCTGGTTGCAAGGCTTGTCATGATCTTGACTTGCACAATCGACATAGTGGTGGTGGTGGTGGCGCCATTTTTCCTAAAGCAATATGAGCAAAGGATTAACGATCAACTAAATCAAAATATTCTAAGTGAACTAAATCAACTAGCCTACTAAATCAACTAAATCATATCAACTAAATCAAAATGTTGCATATGAACTAGCCTACTAAATCAACTAAATCAAAATGTTCTAAGTGAACTAAATCAACTAGCCTACTAAATCAACTAAATTATATCAACTAAATCAAAATGTTGCATATGAACTAGCCTACTAAATCAACTAAATCAAAATGTTCTAAGTGAACTAAATCAACTAGCCTACTAAATCAACTAAATCATATCAACTAAATCAAAATGTTGCATATGAACTAGCCTACTAAATCAACTAAATCAAAATGGTCTAAGTGAACTAAATCAACTAGCCTACTAAATCAACTAAATCATATCAACTAAATCAAAATGTTGCATATGAACTAGCCTACTAAATCAACTAAATCAAAATGTTCTAGGTGAACTAAATCAACTAGCCTACTAAATCAACTAAATCAAAATGTTGCATATGAACTAGCCTACTAAATCAACTAAATCAAAATGTTCTAAGTGAACTAAATCAACTAGCCTACTAAATCAACTAAATCATATCAACTAAATCAAAATGTTGCATATGAACTAGCCTACTAAATCAACTAAATCAAAATGTTCTAAGGTAACTAAATCAACTAGCCTACTAAATCAACTAAATCATATCAACTAAATCAAAATGTTGCATATGAACTAGCCTACTAAATCAACTAAATCAAAATGTTCTAAGTGAACTAAATCAACTAGCCTACTAAATCAACTAAATCATATCAACTAAATCAAAATGTTGCATATGAACTAGCCTACTAAATCAACTAAATCAAAATGTTCTAAGTCAACTAAATCAACTAGCCTACTAAATCAACTAAATCAAAATGTTCTAAATCAACTAAATCAACTAGCCTACTAAGTCAACTAAATCAAAATGTTCTAAATCAACTAAATGAACTAGCCTACTAAATCAACTAAATGAGCAGGAGGGAGAAGGAGGGGCGACTCGAGGAGGGAGAAGAGAGTAGGATGGAGGAGGAAGGCGGGGCGAGGAGGGGCCGGCCGGCGCGGCCAGTTGAGGAAGGACGGAGGAGGAAGGCGGAGCGAGGAGGGCCCGCCGGGCCATTGAGGGAGGACAGAGGAGGAAGGCGGAGCGAGGAGGGGCCGGCCAGCGGCGAGTGGAGAGGGAGGACGGAGGAGGAGGCCGGTACCGGGTCCAGCAAGGAGGAGGAGGTGACGGTGCGTGGCGCAGACAGAGGAGGGGCGATGGGGGTGGACCGGCGCGCGGCGCAGACGGAAAGGATTGAGTGGCTGTGTTAGTGGATCGGAATATATGAGATGGGGAGATGAATGGCTTAGCAGTAGCGTGCTCTAGGAAAAGACGCTACTGCTAAGATATCTAGCAGCAGCGCCTTTCACAATAAAGCGCTACTGCTATGTGTCAGCATGTAAAAATAGACTTTGTTCAATATATCAAAAATACATTGATCATCAATGATCTTTTTGTGTACAATCTGATTTGTCAATATGAGTCCTCACCGGTTTAGGAACAGGTGAAGACTCATATTGCAGCCACAAATTCTACACATAGAGTTCAATGAAGATCAAGTGCTTGTCAAAGTTTGAGAAGTAACATATTTAAGGTGGTAGAAACTCTCTTCACGGAGCGAGGTGGGACTAAATTTTTGTAGGAAACTTAGCAGTAGCGCTTATCTGATAAATGCGCTACTACTATGCTACATAGCAGTAGCGCGCTTCGCTATAACGCGTTGCTGCTATAACTAGCCTCGCGGCGGCCTCGTGGGAATTATAGCAGTAGCGCGTCTTTGAGAGGACGCGCTACTGCTATATTTGTTTCAGCAGCGAGTTTTGTCTGGGCGTGCTACTGCTAGTTAGCAGTAGCGAGTTATTTTGAAGCGCGCTGTTGATAAGATTCTGTGTATATGCTTTTCCCTAGTAGTGTTTCTTTACCCTCAAATCCATTAAGTACCATATTGGTCTTCATCAATGCGTCATCATCTAACCCAAACCTCTTGAAGACCGAGTAGGGCATAAGATTTACCACAGCACTACCATCAACAAGCATCCTAGCAACCGGCGATCCGTTAATATGACCTTTGAGGTACAATGGCTTCAAGTGTTTCACCGGTTCTTTTGGCTTCTCAAAGATAGCGTTCTTAGGACCAAAATTTAACTGGGCCAGATCCTCTTCTTCACCTATAGCACGAAACTAGGCAGGTAAGTAATAAACCATATTAATGTCCATACCTTCCTAAACTGGCATAGATTCGTAATCCACCATCTCATCTTCATCTCTCAATGTGTATATTGGGCTTAAAGTTTCCCCAATTGAAGGGGATGTTTCAGCCTTTCAGGTGGTGTGGACGATGTAATAGGGGTTGCATCATCCTCTTTTGGTGGTGAAGGTGTTGCTGTAGCTAATGTAGAAGCATCTGCATTTTCTTTTTGTTTAGACCTCCATACTTGTTTTGTGAGCGCCTTGGTCCGAAGTTCATTGAACAATTCGTCCCTTTGCTTCTGAATTTTGCACTCTACCTTCTCGTGGTTCCTCATGCGTTGTAATCTCCTTTTCAGTGTCTTAGTTAAACCTTGAGGACACCACCTAGGTTGAGTATATTTGGGATCCCTATGTTTGGCCTTGCTTGTGCTAGCCTCATGATCATTAGCCATGGAATCTTGTTGAAAAATAAGAATATCACCATTAGAATTAGCCAGATTACCAACAATCGGCTCTGTGATCTCCTTTTGCTTGTCGCATTCTGAAATTTCCGCATTAGGTGACTTAACATGCCACACTTTTTTATTGACCTTTCTTGGAGAAATTTTTGTCGGCCTATTAGTAACATGGCTCGAACGGCCTTGTGTGGGATAATAAAGCCTCTCACGAGCAGGCCTTCTAGGTGCTTCCCACCCCATACGAAAAGCATAAGGAGCCATTGGGGGCTGCCCCCATCCTCCATTGAAATCTTCCATGTAATATGGCGCATAGGGGGGTTGTGACATCCATGGTGTCGGTACTCATGACCCAAATGACCTTGCATAGCATCGAAACTCTTGCTCCAGAGGTGATCTTGAACGCTTTGAATGTGATGGCCGATTAGAGCTAGAACCGTCCGCTTGACTTGCATATTTGGATAACAACATATCAAAAGTTGGCTTGATTTTCTTGTGCTTAGTTTCATTCTTTTTCCACTTGCCAACTTCTGAATTCTTGGGCTTGATCAATTTAACATGAGTATCCTCTTGCACTTGTGGTTGCCCCCCGAGTTTAGCATTTTTATAGTGATCTTCAACACTTCCTTTCCATCGGGTTGCTTCTCAAGCACAATCTTTCTTCCCAAGACCTTGTCGCCCTCCTTGTTATTCCTGGGTTCACCAATAACAACATTATCCTTATTAGCGGATTCGGCTATGTTAGGCCGAATTAACATTTTCTTCCCTTCCAAGTCCATGGTGTTTATCAGGAAGGGTTGTTTATCAACTTGCATCTCAGCAAAATTCAATCGTCCATCATTAATGGCCGATTGTATCTATCGTCGGAAAACATTGCAATCGTTAGTAGCATGAGAAAATGAATTATGATATTTGCAATAAGCACGCCGTTTCAGCTCGTCAAACGGCGGTATGGTGTGTGATATTCTAATCATCTTATCTTGCAAGAGAGCATCAAATATTTTATCACACTTAGATATATCAAAAGTAAACTTCATCTCCTCATCACGATTCTTGCGAATCAGCTTAAGAGCATTGCATGTATAGGGTTTGGCCTTTGAGGACCAAACAAACTCAGTAGTATAGACATCAACCTCATCGTCCGAATTATCATCATTGTATTCAACCATATGCATTATAGGACGATCGGTTGTAGACCGCTGGACCTCTTTACTTCGACTCTCTTGAGCCAACGCCTTTTGCAAGACTTGGTTAATATTCAAAAACTCATAACTTTCTAGCCTCTCTTTAATGGGAGTTTTTAAACCATTAAGAACAAGATCTGCCAAGTCTCTCTCTGTTATCACTAAGCTATAACATCGGTTCTTTATATCTCTAAATCTCTTGACGTAATCGGTGACCGATTCATCATGTTTCTGCCTAACCGATGTAAGATGTGACAACTTTAGCTCATTATCGCCACTCTAAAAGTGATCATGAAACTTTTGCTCTAATTGCGACCATAAGAGAATTGAGCAATGTGGTAAAGCAGCAAACCATGAAAATGCGGTGCCCATTAAAGACAAGGGAAATAAACGCACTTTCAACTCTTCTATGGAACCTGCTTCACCCAACTGTGCTAGATACTGACTCACATGCTCCCAAGTTGTTTTCGTACCCTCACCACTAAATTTAACAAAATCAGGAACCTTATAACCTTGAGGGTACGAAATTGCATCGAAGTGTTCAGGATAAGGCTTTTGGTACACATGACTCTTTACTTTCGGCTCGTTTCCGAAAGTTTCTAGAAACATCTTATGCAAATCCTCCCTTCATTTAGCTAAAATTGGATCCGAGGTAGATGAAGATGTTTGTGGCAATGACATAGGAGCAACCTGAGCACTAGCTAGCAGTGCAACTTGTGGGATGGGTGCCGAACCATAATTCGGCGGAAGACCAAACATACTTGCGCCTATGGGTGGTGTGACAAAATGATTCGGCGTTGACGCCGAATTGGGCACACTCATAATAGGATTAGGGTATGTAGGTGTAGTCACAAGCTGGTTGGTTTGACTAGGGTAAAAATTCAACGACATACTATATTGTTGTTGTATAGGAGGTGCCGATGAAATAGGTAAAGTTGGACTAGTGTTTTCAGATACACAAACAGTACCACTAGATGATGGAGGCATATTTTTCTGAGCATTAGCACTAGCCACAAAAGAATTGTATGCCATCACATTACCCTTGCTAACAAGACTTTCAATCACAGCCACTTGCTCCGGAGAAAAAACTTTACTCACAGTGATTACATCTTGTTCGTCGATGAGGGGAGGAAAATTTACGTTTCCAACCGGAGTGATGTTTGCCTTGACGGTCCTTCTTGAAACTTGGAAGAAACGCTTCCAAATCCTCCTCCTCGCGCTTCTTCTTGAGCACCTCAAAAGCCTCTTCACGCTGCTTCTTGCGCGCTTCGTAGGCTTGGCGATGTTCATCGATAGTTCATCAAGACCGAGCATAATGATGTTATCGGCGTCAACTTCTGAGGGCTTGGGGAGATTAGACATGGTTGATGATGATTCTTGATCTTTCGTCCCCAGCGGAGTCGCCAAAAAGTGTGTTCGCACACGAACACGTCACCGTGTACCTCCAACACCGAGGGTGATGCACCGCAGCTCACGTCGAAGGAGACACGTCCGGAAGCGCGGTACGCAAGCAATCCGGCGGGTGCTTTTCAGGACCCGAAACCCCAAGCGCCCGGGAGGGACCCTGTCTAGACGCGGCGCGACTATGGGCTGCCCTAGGTCGGTTCGCCTGCCCCTAGAGCCTCGAGTATCGCTGCCCTTCAATACGAAGAACGAACGAAGAACGAAAGAGAAAGGACAAGGGAGAGATGTAAAAACTTGGGTAAAAAGTAGTATATTGATTTGTCGATTGTGTGCTGTTCAATTGGCCATCACCTCTCATCTATTTATGAGGCGGCTGGACTTCCCGTACAAGAAAAGGACTAAAAAGTCCATCCAAAATGTCAAAAACCCTAACCTAACTCGGACAGGAATTTTTGGCAATCTTCCGGATCAACTCGGTCTCACCGATTGGTTTGCTTCGGTCCCACCGAGTGAGGGTTGCCAACTTTCTGTAACTTTCTGTAATTTTCCGGATCAACTCGGTCTCACCGAGTCAGTCAACTCGGTCGGTCCGAAATGACTCTGCAGCTTCTATTTCTGACCTTGTTTTGCCTACACAGGTTGCATACGACCTCGGATTAAGACGATTTTGATATCAAAATCAACCGATTCGACGAGACGCACAACTGCCATGTTGAAACGTTTTCCATCAGAGGCCATATTAATTGAGTTTATGGCCATTTTATAATCTGATGTCAATATACGCATCTCCGAACTTGTCATAACTTTTGCATCCGAGCTCCATTTTAGACCATCTTCAAATTCATCTTGATCCTCTCGAATATAGCTATCCCACGGTGACTTCCAATCATAACTTTGAATTAATCTTGACATAGCTTTAAGCAACTTTTATGATTTGCCACTTTTGAGTGTCAACAGGAATATCGGCGACGGCATGCTAGAACCAGCACAACCGCCTGCTACAACGGCGCGACCGAGGTGCTGCGACTTGCGGGTCGATTTGCTGCAACCGTTCGCACAATTTTCTGCATAGGGTGTGTTGAACATGTGTAAATGTACGTAGGTCTAGGTTTTGTATGCAGTACCTGTAGTGTCTCCCTGTCTCTGTATGTACGTGTATCTTAGAAGACAAGATACCGGTCGCACCCCTTGTACCTATATATATGTATTTAGTGCACGATCAATCAATTATCGATGCACCAAATCATTCTCTACATGGTATTTATCGCAAGTCGATCCTCCCGCTTCCGCTAACCGTAGCCGCCGCCTCGGGCCGCCGCCGCCGCCGCCGCGATCTCCAGCCACCGCCCCATGCCGCCGCCACCACCCCTCCTCCCCGCGCGCCTCCTTCCCCCCGCATGCCCTTCCCTTCACGCCGCGTCGCCCTCCCGCCGCGCCGCCTGTCCTCCAACGCCGCGCCGCTTCTCCCCAAGCCGCGCCGGCTCCCTCCCATCGACCTCGTAGCCATGTCGTCCAACGCCTCCACCTACTCCAACCCCTTCACCGTCGACCCTGCTGAGATCACTACTGGAATTTTCACGTACGCCGGGTGTAATGCTCTTCGCCGAGTGCTAAAACACGGACACTCGGCAAAGCAAGCTTTGCCGAGTGTCACTCTCGGCAAAGCAAGCTTTGCCGAGTGTCACTCTCGGCAAACCCACCTTCACGGCAAACTGCAATCTTTGTCGTCACTGCCTCACGACAAAGAGGCACCGCACGACAAACCCTGCAGACGCCGAGAGCAGCTCACGGCAAAGAGTAGCCACCGGGCATGCCCGTCCGCAATAGACGGCTCCGTTAGTTACTGCGTACTTTGCCGAGTGTCGCTCTCGACAAAGTACATCCAACATCCTATATTTTTTTGTGTGTGTTCTTTCTAACTGACATGTGGTCCCACTGGTGACATTTTATCAGTAAACAAATGACGATATCTTTGCTGAGAGGTGCTCTCGGCAATCCTTCATGGGAGCTGACAGTTTACATAGCTTTGCCGAGAGCTGTGCTCGGCAATGCTCTCCTTCTTTTCCGGGAGCCCCTCTCGGAAAAGTTGTGGCACAACAGTAGTGTCCCAGACGACCATGTTTCCGAGAGTTGCTCTCGATAGTCTATCTTTTTTCGAGTGTTGCTGTCGGAAATCTTTCCCATCCATTCTTGTCGGGGGTTGGATGCGACATATGCCAACGGGTGGCTTATCATGGTGGGGGCGAGTAGAACATCGCCGGTGCCTGGAAACGGGATGAGGCGCAGACATGCACGCCGGCGAATCTTACCCAGCTTCGGGGCTCTCCGGGGAGATAACACCCCTACTGCTGCTCTGCGGGGTCTCCGCATGATCACTATGGTGTGATAGTACAAAGGTGCTCCTTGAGCTGTATCGGGAGGCAGGAGGGAGCAAGGCTGGCTCTCTCCCCTGCTTGCTATGTGTCTAAATCTATCCAGGGGCGAACCCTTTGCATGGGTGCCCCGGGGGGTTTATATAGGACTACCCCCCGGGGGTACATTAGTAATTCGACTGGGCGTGGTCCCCAGCCGTCTGTCTCTCACGCAGCTGTCCCTCCTGCCGACTTCTGGGGCCCGCCGACTGGTGGGTCCCGCGGACATGCAGAACACTGTACAGCACTCCTGATGACGCAGGCTCGGTCATGGGGTTGTGGGAACAGTGCCGCCGTCTGTTAGGTGATCACTGTCGCCACTCCCTGTCCAATCTGGTTTATGGCTTGTGGGGCCTAGGCGAGGAGGCGGCCGACTTTGGGGAGGCCGACTCCCACAGGGCCGACTCCAGGCGCTCTGGCCGTCTTCTACTCTCCCACTGACAGGGGGCCCGGAGATCTTCGGGCCGTACAGGCCGCCGTCGTGGGCACAGTGCCTCGCGCACTGTGGCTGAGGTCAGGGGAGGCATGGCAATAGTGCCGCGCCTCACCGGAGATCTCCCGGCGATATGGCTCGCTGTAGCCATGCCTACCACTCGTTGGTCTGAGGGACGGCCACATCGGGGCCGTACCCTGCATCGGTCTTCGAGAAAGGTCGCAGGCCGACTCCCATAGTCGCCCCCCAAGGATCGCAAGCCCGGAGTCGGCTTGCTTTAGAGTCGCCACCTGGGACTCGGCTTCTCCGAAGGTCGCCAGCTGGGACTCGGCCTCCCCGAAGGTCACCCGCTGGGATGCGATCAGAGGGGCGCGGCCTGCCCTGATGTCTTGAAAGATCCTGGGTCCCGGGTCGGCCTACCCGTGGCCCATTACTCCGACAGTAGTCCCCGAAGCTGGTGAAGCCCGGCGGGCACCGCCTCGAGGGGCTTCAATAGTTTCAATTTTCCCAGTGCCGACTCTGAGACTCGGCCGCCGTTTCTTTGGGCCGCCTCGCCGAAGTCGGACCCGCTCAGCGAAGGGCCACTGTACGCAGGTCGCGGCGGGAAACGGGCGGCGTGTCGGATACACTTCCCTGTCATTATTGAGACGGTCCTATCGCATGGCGCCACGTGGAGGCGATAGTCTGCCTACCCACGCGCATGGCGGGACGGGCCGTCAGGTGGGGCCCGCCATTACCGCGCCTCGGCCCTCGAGCGGATCCGCTGTGGCGCGGGCGGTTATATCATCCCGTCGTTCTGCGCGCAGAACCGTGGGGAGTTAATCGTGGGCGGCGTGGGGCCTCGGGTGCAGTTAATCCCCACGTCGCCCCCTCGGCTTCTCAGCCCGTAGGGCTATAAGTAGGCGGGAGGAGCGGGGCGGCACTGCACGCACACCCTCTCCCCCGCTCTCCTGCCTTTCTCCTTCCTTCGCCGCGAGCCACGACATTCCCTCGCCGGTGATGAGTTCTTCTTCCGCCGTGCCCCCCACCTCGCGCTCCGGCGTGTGGGATGGCTCGGACGTGGAGGCGGAGCACATCGAGTTCGTCCGCCGAACCCGCCGCCTCCCCAGCGCGGACCTGGTGCACGCCCGTCCCGCGCCGGCGGGAGAGATCCGGCCCGCGCCGGAGGAGGGCGAGCGGGTCATCTTCCGTTTGCATCTTATGCGCGGGCTGGGGCTTCCAGCGAGCGGATTCTTCCGCTCGTTTCTCGAGTTCCACAAGCTGCAGCCGCACCTTCTCAGCCCCAACGCGGTGGTGCTTCTCTCCGCCTTCGCCACTCTGTGCGAAGGCTACATCGGCGTTCTCCCCACCCTTGAGCTGTGGGGGGAGTTCTTCTCTTCAAAACTCGGCACTCAGGCCGCCGGCACGCCGGCTCAATGCGGCACCTACATCGCGGTGCGGCGTACGACGGCCGACAATCCTTTTCCTCCCATTTCGTTGGTGAAGTCGGTGAAGATGTGGCAGAAGTCCTACTTCTACGTGAAGAACATCTCCACCGACGGTTCTTGGGTCAACTCTGCCGCCCTTCGACCCGAGCCTCGACCGGCCGGCTCGCCACCTGGTCCCACCGGTCCAAATCTCTTCGCCCTCCGGGCGGCGCCGTGCGCGACTCCGAGTCATGCTACAGTCGGAGGGGCTCGTCGCCTCCGATCTTCTCGCCGCCTTCTTGGCGCGCCGAGTTCTTCCGCTCCAGGGCAGGCCTCACCTCATCTGTCAGATGAGCGGCCGCCACGATCCGAGCCGGCTGTGCACCAAGGACATGCCGTGTGGGGAGGTGGCGAACTTGGTGAACCACATCGCCCACTGCGAGTTCACGGAGGACTGGCAGTTCGGCAAGGAGCCGTACTCGCGCGACAACCCCCCTCCAATGGTAAGTCGCATCCGCCTGTAGTTCGATCTTCTTTGCGTCTGACTTCGAACTTTAATCATTCTTGGCCTCTTCTGAGCAAAATCCCCTCACGGCGCCCGCAGCCGGCGCCATAAGAGAGCCTCGCGACTACGTCCCTGATCGCGAGGCCAGCGACGTCGACGACCCCGATTTGGGGGCAGCGGCACTGGAGGCCGACGCCGAAGGCGGCGGAGAGGGGGCAGACGGCGGCCTCAGGCCCTCGGCGACCTTTGCCGACTGGCCAGAGGACGACGCCGACGGCTGAAGTCGCCCCGCCGCCAGCCGAGGCCGCCCCTCCGCCAAGCCGGCGCGAAGAGGCGTCACGCCGGGCCGAAAAGCGCCGGTGGCAAGCCAAAGAAGTTCAAGGAGCCGCCGCGCGACCAAGCGGGAGGAGGCGGCCAAGGCCAACCGCTTCCGAAAGGAAGTGAGAAGGCCGCGGCTAGTTTCTTCGTGAGTCTTCTTACTCTGTCACTTCTTTGTTGGGTCTCATTTGAGTCTTTTCTGATTTTCCCTCCAATCTTCTCCAGAGCTCCCCTCTCCCTTGAGAGAGCCGCCGTCCCCTCCGTCATGGGGTCGGTGGAGACGTCTGCCAACACTCGGCGGATTGATCCCGCCGCCGACCTTCGGAAGGCGACGGAACGGAACGCGCGGGAGAAGCGCGAGGAGTAGGAGGCCGACTGCCTGGAGAAGGCGGGGGCCGAGAAGGCGGCCGCCAACGCCCAGCGACGTCTGGAGGAGGCCGAGACTGCGGCCGTAGCGAAGCGGCATGCTGAGGAGGTCGCACGTCGCCGAGCGGCGATGCTTGTCCCCCCGCTGTCATCGGCGCCGCCGGCTCACGAGTTCACGGGGCAGACCGGGGAGATCGGCACCGCGAACCCTCTCGCGGAGGAGGGCGGCGACGTCTCAGGCTCGGATACTCACGCGCCGCCTCCGCCGCCTCCGTCTTCGAGGCCGCATGGCAAACAGCCGGTGGACCCGCAGGATCCTCCGACTGCGGACGACGCCGACGCGCAACTGCTTCTCCAGGTCACCGCGCCGGCGCACCGCCGGCTTGAGAGGACGAGCTTAGCGCCGCGAGCTCGGGAAACCGGCGCTGTAAGTTCGGCGAATCTGGACGTCGAGGCCTCAAGTGCCGCGCCCACCGGCTGGCTGCGTGAAGGCGGCACCGGCCCGCTGAACCAGGCCCTTCTGGACGTCCAGTCAAAGCTGCGCAAAGAGGGCGACGCCCTCCAACTCTGTACCAGGGCGCATTTGGCCTTGCGGACCTCCGTCCGGGTGCGTTTCGTTTCTCTTTTTTGATTTCTGTCTTCTTCTGTGGGGGCGCGCCAGCGCACTCACTGGGTGTAGTCCCCGAGTTCGGGGCCGGCTGCTGAGCAGGCGGCTCAGAACTCCTTCTGGTGAGCTCCGAAGACTAACTTTTGCTTTGCCGGCTTTGCAGGAATACCAGAATCTCCGTGCCACTACCTTCAACCGCAATGTTGAAGAGCTGAAGAAGCGGACCGCCGATCTGATGGAAAGCCGAGGTGAGCTAATTCTTCCTTCTTCGCGGGGGCGCGCTGGCGCACCCGCGGGCTGTAGTCCCCGAGATTCGGGCCGACTGCTGAGCAGTCGGGCCGGATCTCCCCGGCGATCTATCTTCCTTCTTCTCCGCGGGGTCGCATTGGCGCTTCCATGGCTGTAGTCCCGAGATTCGGGCCGATCGCTGAGCGATCGGGCGGATTTCCGGCGATCTACCTTCCTGATGACCTTCTTGTCTTTTTTCATCGATCTTCAGGCGCCAACGCCGCCCTCCAGGAGCAGCTGGGCGAGGCCAACACCGCACGCCGCGCCAAGGAGGAGGAGTGCAACAAGCTCGTCCAAGAGCGCGACCTGCTGGCGACGCAGCTGGCCGAGTAGAAAGAGCTGCTCCGGAAGGCGCAGGACGACGCCAAGTCGCGAGAAGATGCCCTTATAGCCGAGTTCGAGGTCGAACGCTCTGTGTGGACCGACCGGGAGGCGATGTTGACCTCCGGCTACCACGAGCTCGAGGACATCGTTGATGGTAAGTCTTTTTTCTCTTCTTTGGTCTTCCGACTCTGCGTCGGGCTGATTTTGGGTTTTCTGACTGTCTTTCCTTCTGTCTTGGCAGACTTCTTTCCCGGCCACTCGCAGGCCGTTCCTCTGGCCATCGAGGCGGCTCGGGAGGAGCGAAGGGCGAAGGGCGAAGTGATTGCCGCCAACGCCCCCCGAACCATCGACGAGCAGCTCCTGAGCATCGGGGTTCGTCTTCGTCCTGCGCACCGTATGCTGTGCTGTCTTCAGCACGCCGGTGCCCAAGTAGTCGCCGCCCTATGGCCGGACGTGCCGGCTCTTCGCACCGCCAGTCGGACCGCCGACTGGCTGGAGGTCGCCGCCGGCCGCTTTGAGGCTTGGAGGGGCTCCTCGGCCCGTGCTGGAGCACGCCGGGCTTTGGAGTTCGCATCAAAGGTGGTATCCGGCTGGACTGGACCGCTGGCAGCGTTCGGTCGAGAGGCCCAGGCCGAGCTGGAGGCCGTAGAAGGCGCCCCTGTCGAGCGCATGGCAGCCATCGCCGAGTACATGGACACCAGTGTCTTTGTGCCCGAGCGAACCGAAGGCGGCGAGGAGGCACCGCAGGACTGGTTCGGGATGAACCCGGAGTACGAGGAGGACTCGGCGGAGGTGATCGACTCCAGCGCCGAGGAGGAGGACGAGTCAGAGGACGGAGGCGAGGAGGAGGCGCCGGAAGACGAAGCAGGCGGCCAGCCTCAGCCTGATCGCGCCTCCAGCAACGAGCCGCAAAAGGACAAGGCGACTGTCGCCGGATGCGACCAAGCCGAGACCGCCCAGCCGACTGCCCCGGCATCCGACACCGCCGTCACCTCCGACCCTCCGGCTCCGGAGGCCGCCTCCTAGAGTGCTTCTGTTTATCTGTCTTTGTTGTTCTTTTTGAAAAACTTGTTAGGTTCGAACAATTCCACCCACTGGGTGTATTCGGCCAAGGGCCTTATGTAAATATTTATCTAATTTCCGCCTTTCCTTGCTTTTTGCTCCTTAGACTTTTTCCTTTGCCGCCTTCCTTCAGTTGCCGCCTTGCCGGCTGGGCAGCCGCTCTGCGGACTGCCGCCGGGTCAAGTGCTTAGCTACTTTAGGAAGGCAAGTACTTAGTCATTTAGAGTTCATCAGCAAAAATCGGCTGGAAGGCAGCAGGCCGACTATTCAAGAGTCCGCTGTCCTTGATAAGAATTGAAATGGCGAGCCGACTGCTGATGAGTCGGCTCAGTGGGGGGAGGCTGGCAGCCGGCTTGGGCTATGCGTGGCTCTTAGGTCCTTAGCCGTTTTTCATGTGTGCGCTCGTTCTTGCCTGTCCCTTGGCAACCGACAGCCGCTCTGCGAGCTGCGGCTTTTCACAGGAGACGGCTTTGAGCGCGGCACATTACTTGTCCGATCTGCGAGGAGCATTTACGTAAGAAGGCGGCAAGTCCCCGGGCCGACTTGGTCGGACCCGGTGCCAAGCAGTATGATAAAAAAGGGAACAACATATTTGGAAGCGTGGTTCTTATCATACAGATAATATAAAAAGGCAGTCCCCGAGCTCGTCCCGGGGTGCCTAAGGTCTTAGTACTTTAATACAAAGAGGGTAGCGCGATACATACTGCATCAACTGTAAAATCTTCGAAGAAGATTTGCGTTCCACGGGCGCTCTGTTTCTTTGCCGGAGTCGTCCCTCTTGCGCGCTCAAGGCTTCTGAGCATCGATTAGATAGTAGGCAGCATTCCCTAACACCTTGCTGATGATGAAGGGACCTTCCCAAGGCGCCGACAACTTGTGCTGGCCGGCTGTTCTCTGAATCAGCAGGAGCACAAGGTCGCCCTCTTGGAATGATCTTGGCTTGACCTGCGGTTGTAGTATCGGCGCAGACTTTGCTGGTAGATGCCGGACCGACTGAGTGCCAACAGTCGGCCCTCTTCCAGCAGATCGACGCCGTCTTGTCGTGCTTCTTCAGCCTCCTCCTCGGTGTACATGGAGACTCGTGGAGAGTCAAATTCTATATCCGTTGGGATGACAGCTTCGGCACCGTAGACGAGGAAGAAAGGCGTGAAGCCGGTTGACTTGTTTGGGGTTGTGCGCAGACTCGAGGGCGGCGAGCAGCTCTTGACCCAACAGCCGCCGGCGCTTCGAGTGGTTCGACCAATCGAGGCTTGATGCCGGACAGGATGAGGCCATTGGTTCGTTCTACCTGGCCGTTTGACCGCGGATGGGCAACGGACGCTAAGTCCAGTCGGATGCCCTGTGTCGCGCAGAAACAAGCCAGGGCGCCCTTGGCGAAGTTGGTGCCGTTGTCGGTGATGATCTTTGTGCGGTATGCCGCATCGCCTTGTGATGTCGGCAATGAAGGTCACTGCCGTGGGCCCGTTTAATTTCTTGATGGGCTTTGCTTCTACCCACTTGGTGAACTTGTCCACTGCGACAAGCAAATGAGTTAGGCCGCCTCGGGCCGTCTTGAATGGTCCCACCATGTCCAGGCCCCAAACTGCGAAAGGCCAGGCAATGGGGATTGTCTTCAGCGCGGAAGCCGGCTGAAGGGGCTTGGAGCGGAACACCTGGCACCCCTTGCATTTTTTGACTAGTTCTTTAACTTCTTCCAGGGCAGTCGGCCAAAAGAAACCGTGCCGAAAGTCTTTGGCCACGAGTGCTCTTGAAGCCGCGTGGTGGCCGCACTCGCCTTGGTGGATGTCTCTGAGGATCGCTTGGCCTTGCTCCGACTCTACGCAGCGCTGGTGGACACCAGTGACGCTGCGCCTAACTAGCTCTCTGTTGATTATGGTGTAAGCTGCTGCTCGGCGCTGCACTTGCCGAGCCAGGATCTCGTCTGCTGGTAATTCTTTGTTCACTAGGAACTTGAGGATGGGCTGTGCCCACGAAGGTGCTGCTATCTCTTCAACTGCTACCACAGCGACTTGGACAAGGGTGGCTGGGCTGGGAGGCGGCGGGTTGGAGTCTGCCGCCGCTTGCTGGATTGAGGGAATCTCTGGGCCGACTGGGGCAGCTCCCGGGCCGACTGGCGCAGTCCCCGGGCCGGGCTCGGAAGTCCCCGGGCCGACTGGCGCAGTCCCCGGGCTGGGCTCTGAAGTCCCCGGGCCGACTGGCGCAGTCCCCGGGCTTGTTTCGACTGTGGCTTTCTTGAGGTTGCTCGCTGGGGCCTTGGAGTCGGATCCGACTATTTCTGGCGGAGCCGGCACGAAGATGGAGTCCGATTCTGGTGAGGGCTTGATAGACGGCTTGAGGAGGCTGTTGGGAAACGTAGTAATTTCAAAAAATTTCCTACGCACATGCAAGATCATGGTGATGGTATAGCAACGAGAGGAGAGTGTTGTCTACGTACCCTCGTAGACCGAAGCGGAAGCGTTGACGCAACGTAGAGGAAGTAGTCGTACGTCTTCCCGGTCCAACCGATCCAAGCACCGTTACTCCGGCACCTCCGAGTTCTTGACACACGTACAGCTTGATGACGCACCCTCGATCTCCAATCCAGTAGAGGCTCCGAGGGGGAGTTCCGTCAGCATGATGGCGTGGTGACGATCTTGATTTTCTCCTGTCGCAGGGCTTCGCCTAAGCACCGCTACAATATGATCGAGGTGTAATATCATGGAGGGGGGCACCGCACACGGCTAAGGAACGATCAATGATCAACTTGTGTGCTCTAGGGTGCCCCCCTAACCCCGTATATAAAGGAGGGAGGGAGGAGGTGGCCGGCCCAAGGAGGGGGCGCGCCATAGGAGGAGGAAACCTACTCCAAGTAGGTTTCCGCTCTTTTTCCTAATCCAACTTGGAGGGGGAAGGAAGGACTACTAGTAGTAGGAAGGAGAAGAGGGAAGGAGAAAGGAAAGGGGGGCCGGCCCCCCTCCCCAATTCGGATTGGGCTTGGGGGGGCGCGCCCCCTCCCTTGTTCCTTCTCCCTTCCTTCCACTTGGGCCCAATAAGGCCCATATACTTACCGGGGGGTTCCGGTAACATCCCGGAGCTCCGGTATATTCCCAAACTCTCCTGGAACCTTTCTGGTGTCCAAATATATCCGTCCAATATATCAATCTTTATGTCTCGACCATTTCGAGACTCCTCGTCATGTCCGTGATCACATCCGGGACTCCAAACAATATTCGGTACATCAAAATACATAAACTCATAATATAACTGTCATCGAAACCTTAAGCGTGCGGACCCTACGGTTCGAGAACAATGTAGACATGACCGAGACACGTCTCTGGTCAATAACCAATAGCGGGACCTGGATGCCCATATTGGTTCCTACATATTCTACGAAGATCTTTATCGGTCAAACCGCATATCAACATACTTTGTTCCCTTTGTCTTCGGTATGTTACTTGCCCGAGATTTGATCGTCGGTATCCAATACCTAGTTACATCTCGTTACCGGCAAGTCTCTTTACTCGCTCACATGTCGTCATCTCATAACTAACTCATTAGTTACATGCTTGCAAGGCTTAGGTGATGAGTATTACCGAGAGGGCCCAGAGATACCTCTCCGACAATCGGAGTGACAAATCCTAATCTCGAATTATGCCAACTCAACATGTACCTTCGAAACACCTGTAGTACTCCTTTATAATCACCCGATTCGTTGTGATGTTTGGTAGTACCCAAAGTGTTCCTCCGTAAACAGGAGTTACACAATTCTCATAGTTACGAGGAACATGTATAAGTCATGAAGGAAGCAATAGCGAGAATACTAAGCGATCAAGTGCTAAGCTAACGGATGGGTCATGTCAATCACATCATTCTCCTAATGATGTGATCCCATTAATCAAATGACAACACATGTCTATGGTTAGGAAACATAACCATCTTTGATTAATGAGCTAGTCAAGTAGAGGCATACTAGTGACTATATGTTTGTCTATGTATTCACACATGTATCATGTTTCCGGTTAATACAATTCTAGCATGAATAATAAACATTTATCATGATATGAGGAAATAAATAATAACTTTGTTATTGCCTCTAGGGCATATTTCCTTCAGTCTCCCACTTGCACTAGAGTCAATAATCTAGATTACATAGTAATGATGCTAACACCCATGGAGTCTTGGTGCTGATCATGTTTTGCTCGTGAGAGAGGCTTAGTCAACGGGTCTGCAACATTCAGATCCGTATGTGTCTTGCAAATCTCTATGTCTCCCACTTGGACTTGGTCCCGAATGGAATTGAAGCGTCTCTTGATGTGCTTGGTCCTCTTGTGAAATCTGGATTCCTTTGCCAAGGCAATTGCACGATATTGTCACGAAGATCTTCATTGGTCCCGATGCACTAGGTATGACACCTAGATCGGAAATGAACTCCTTCATCCAGACTCCTTCATTTGCTACTTCAGAAGCAGCTATGTACTCCGCTTCACATGTAGATCCCGCTACGACGCTTTGTTTAGAACTGCACCAACTCACAACTCCACCATTTAATATAAACATGTATCCAGTTTGCGATTTAGAATCATCCGAATCAGTGTCAAAGCTTGCATCGACGTAACCATTTACGACTAGCTCTTTGTCACCTCCATATACGAGAAACATATCCTTAGTCCTTTTGAGGTATTTCAGGATGTTCTTGACCGCTGTCTAGTGATCCACTCCTAGATTACTTTGGTACCTACCTGCCAAGCTTATTGCTAAGCATACGTCAGGTCTGGTACATAGCATTGCATACATGATAGAGCCTATGGCTGAAGCATAGGGAACACCTTTCATTTTCTCTCTATCTTCTGCTGTGGTCGGGCATTGAGTTTGACTCAACTTCACACCTTGTAGCACAGGCAAGAATCCTTTCTTTGCCCGATCCATTTTGAACTTTTTCAAAATTTTGTCAAGGTATGTGCTTTGTGAAAGTCCTATTAAGCGTCTTGATCTATCTCTATAGATCTTGATGCCCAATATGTAAGCAGCTTCACCGAGGTCTTTCATTGAAAAACTTTTATTCAAGTATCCCTTTATGCTATCCAGAAATTCTATATCATTTCCAATTAACAATATGTCATCAACATATAAAACTAGAAATGCTACAGAGCTCCCACTCACTTTCTTGTAAAATACAGACTTCTCCAAAAGTCTGTATAAAACCATATGCCTTGATCACACTATCAAAACGTTTATTCCAACTCCGAGATGCTTGCACCAGTCCATAAATGGAACGCTGGAGCTTGCACACTTTATCAGCACCTTTTGGATCAACAAAACCTTCAGGCTGCATCATATACAACTCTTCTTCGAGAAATCCATTCAAGAATGCAGTCTTGACATCCATTTGCCAAATTTCATAATCATGAAATGCAGCAATAGCCAACATGATTCCGACAGACTTAAGCATCGCTACGGGTGAGAAAGTCTCATCGTAGTCAACCCCTTGAACTTGTCGAAAACCTTTTGCAACAAGTCGAGCTTTGTAGACAGTAACATTACCATCAGCGTCAGTCTTCTTCTTAAAGATCCATTTATTTCAATGGCTTGCCGATCATTGGGCAAGTCAACCAAAGTCCATACTTTATTTTCATACATGGATCCCATCTCAGATTTCATGGCCTCTAGCCATTTTGCGGAATCTGGGCTCATCATCGCTTCCTCATAGTTCGTAGGTTCATCATGGTCAAGTAACATGACTTCGAATAGGATTTCCGTACCACTCACTGCGGATCTTACTCTGTAGACCTCGAGGTTCAAGAGAAACTTGATCTGAAGTTTCATGATGAATATCATTAGCTTCCTCACTAATTGGTGTAGTTGTCACAGGAACCGGTTCTTGTGATGAACTACTTTCAATAAGGGAGTAGATCTGATTATCTCATCAAGTTCTACTTTCCTCCCACTCACTTCTTTCGAGAGAAATTCCTTCTCTAGAAAGGATCCGAATTTAGCAACGAAAATCTTGCCCTCAGATCTGTGATAGAAGGTGTACCCAATAGTCTCTTTTGGGTATCCTATTAAGACACATTTCTTCAATTTGGGTTCGAGCTTATCTGGTTGAAGTTTCTTCACATAAGCATCGTAGCCCCAAACTTTAAGAAACGACAACTTTGGTTTCTTGCCAAACCACAGTTCATAAGGCGTCGTCTCAACGGATTTTGATGGTGCCCTATTTAACGTGAATGCGGCCATCTCTAAAGCATAACCCTAAAACGATAGCGGTAAATCGGTAAGAGACATCATAGATCGTACCATATCAAGTAAAGTACGATTACGACGTTCGGACACACCATTTCGTTGTGGTGTTCCAGGTGGCGTGAGTTGCGAAACTATTCCACATTGTTTCAAATGTAAACCAAACTCGTAACTCAAATATTCTCCTCCACGATCAAATCGTAGAAACTTTATTTTCTTGTTACGATGATTTTCTACTTCACTCTGAAATTCTTTGAACTTTTCAAATGTTTCAGACTTGTGTTTCATCAAGTAGATATACCCATATCTGCTCAAATCATCTGTGAAGGTGAGAAAATAACGATATCCGCCACGAGCCTCAACATTCATCGGGCCACATACATCTGTATGTATGATTTCCAACAAATCTGTTGCTCTCTCCATAGATCCGGAGAACGTTGTTTTAGTCATCTTTCCCATGAGGCACGGTTCGCAAGTACCAAGTGATTCATAATCAAGTGATTCCGAAGTCCATCGAGATGGAGTTTCTTCATGCGTTTACACCGATATGACCTAAGCGGCGATGCCACAAATATGTTGCACTATCATTATCAACTCTGCATCTTTTGGCTTCAACATTATGAATATGTGTATCACTACTATCGAGATTCAATAAAATAGACCACTCTTCAAGGGTGCATGACCATAAAAGATATTACTCATATAAATAGAACAACCATTATTCTCTGATTTAAATGAATAACCGTCTCGCATCAAACAAGATCCAGATATAATGTTCATGCTCAACACGGCACCAAATAACAATTATTCAGGTCTAAAACTAATCCCGATGGTAGATGTAGAGGTAGCGTGCCGACCGCGATCACATCGACTTTGGAACCATTTCCCAGCGCGCCGTCACCTTGTCCTTAGCTAATCTTCGCAATCCGTAGTCCTGTTTGAGTTGCAAATGTTAGCAATGAACCAGTATCAAATACCCATGTGCTACTGCGAGCATTAGTAAGGTACACATCAATAACATGTATATCACATATACCTTTGTTCACTTTGCCATCCTTCTTATCCGCCAAATACTTGGGGCAGTTCCGCTTCGATGTCGATCGCTTGCGATGAAGAACTCGTTTCAGACTTAGGTCCAGACTTGGGTTTCTTCTCTTGAGCAGCAACTTGTTTGCTGTTCTTTTTGAAGTTCCCCTTCTTCTTCCCTTTGCCCTTCTTCTTGAAACTAGTGGTCTTGTTGACCATCAACACTTGATGCTCCTTCTTGATTTCTACCTCCGCGGCTTTCAGCATCGCGAAGAGCTCGAATAGTCTTGTTCATCCCTTGCATATTATAGTTCATCACAAAGCTCTTGTAGCTTGGTGGTAGTGATTGGAGAATTCAGTCAATGACGCTATCATCCGGAAGATTAACTCCCAGTTGAATCAAGTGATTATTATACCCAGACATTTTGAGTATATGCTCACTGTCAGAACTGTTCTCCTCCATCTTGCAGCTATAGAACTTATTGGAGACTTCATATCTCTCAATCCGGGCATTTGCTTGAAATATTAACTTCAACTCCTAGAACATCTCATATGCTCCACGATGTTCAAAACGTCGTTGAAGACCGGTTCTAAGCCGTAAAGCATGGCACACTGAACTATAGAGTAGTCATCGCTTTGCTCGCCAGACGTTCTTAACGTCGTCGGTTGCATCAGCAGCAGGCCTGGCACCCAGCGGTGCTTCGGGGCGTAACTCTTACGTGCAGCAATGAGGATAATCCTCGAGTTACGGACCCGATCCGTGTAATTGCTACCATCATCTTTCAACTTTGCTTTCTCAAGGAACGCATTAAAATTCAATGGAACAACAACACGAGCCATCTATCTACAAACAAACATAGACAAGCAAAATACTATCGGTACTAAGTTCATGATAAATTTAAGTTCAATTAATCATATTACTAAAGAACTCCCACTTAGACAGATATCTCTCTAGTCATCTAAGTGATTCGTGATCCAAATCAACTAAACCATGTCCGATCATCACGTGAGATGGAGTAGTTTCAATGGTGAACATCTCTATGTTGATCATATCTACTATATGATTCACGCTCGACCTTTCGGTCTCCGTGTTCGAGGCCATATCTGTATATGCTAGGCTCGTCAAGTATAACCTGAGTATTCGCGTGTGCAACTATTTTGCACCGTTGTATTTGAATGTAGAGCCTATCACACCGATCATCACGTGGTGTCTCAAAGACGAAGAACTTTCATAGCGGTGCATACTCAGGAGAACACTTCTTGATAATTAGTGAGAGATCATCTTAAAATGCTACCGTCAATCAAAGCAAGATAAGATGCATAAAGGATAAACATCACATGCAATCAATATAAATGATATGATATGGCCATCATCATCTTGTGCTTGTGATCTCCATCTCCGAAGCACCGTCGTGATCACCATCGTCACCGGCGCGACACCTTGATCTCCATCGTAGCATCGTTGTCGTTACGCCATCTATTGCTTCTCGACTATCGCTACCGCTTAGTGATAAAGTAAAGCAATTACAGAGCGTTGCATTTCATACAATAAGCGACAACCATATGGCTCCTGCCGATTGCCGATAACCGGTTACAAAACATGATCATCTCATACAATAAAATATAGCATCACGTCTTGGCCATATCACATCACAACATGCCTGCAAAAACAAGTTAGGCGTCCTCTACTTTGTTGTTGCAAATTTTACGTGGCTGCTACGGGCTTAGCAAGAACCAATCTCACCTCGCATCAAAACCACAGCGATAGTTTGTCAAGTTGATGTTGTTTTAACCTTCGCAAGGACGGGCGTAGCCATACTCGGTTCAACTAAAGTTAGAGCTGACACCGCTAGTCACTGTGTGCAAAGCACGGCGGTAAAACCAGTCTCGCGTAAGCATCTGGCGTAATGTCGGTCCGGCCGCTTCATCCAACAATACCGCTGAACCAAAGTATGACATGCTGGTAAGCGGTATGACTTATATCGCCCACAACTCACTTGTGTTCTACTCGTGCAAATAACATCAAACCATAAAAACCTAGGCTCGGATGCCACTGTTGGGAAACGTAGTAATTTCAAAAAATTTCCTACGCACACGCAAGATCATGGTGATGGTATAGCAACGAGAGGAGAGTGTTGTCTACGTACCCTCGTAGACCGAAGCGGAAGCGTTGACAAAACATAGAGGAAGTAGTCGTACGTCTTCCCGGTCCAACCGATCCAAGCACCGTTACTCCGGCACCTCTGAGTTCTTGACACACGTACAACTCGATGACGCACCCTCGATCTCCAATCCAGTAGGGGCTCCGAGGGGGAGTTCCGTCAGCACGACGGCGTGGTGACGATCTTGATGTTCTCCTGTCGAAGGGCTTCGCCTAAGCACCGCTACAATATGGTCGAGGTGTAATATCGTGGAGGGGGGCACCGCACACGGCTAAGGAACGATCAATAATCAACTTGTGTGCTCTAGGGTGCCCCCTACCCCCGTATATAAAGGAGGGAGGGAGGAGGTGGCCGGCCGAAGGAGGGGGCGCGCCATAGGAGGAGTAAACCTACTCCAAGTAGGTTTCCCCTCTTTTTCCTAATCCAACTTGGAGGGGGAAGGAAGGAGTACTAGTAGTAGGAAGGAGAAGAGGGAAGGAGAAAGGAAAGTGGGGGCCGGCCCCTCCCCATTCGGATTGGGCTTGGGGGCGCCCCCTCCTGTTCCTTCTCCCTTCCTTCCACTTGGGCCCAATAAGGCCCATATACTTACCGGTGGCTAAATATATCCGTCCAATATATCAATCTTTATGTCTCGACCATTTCGAGACTCCTCGTCATGTCCGTGATCACATCCGGGACTCCGAACAACCTTGGTACATCAAAATACATAAAGTCATAATATAAGCATCATCGAAACCTTAAGCGTGCGGACCCTACGGTTCGAGAACAATGTAGACATGACCGAGACACGTCTCGGTCAATAACCAATAAGCGGGACCTGGATGCCCATCTTGGTTCCTACATATTCTCTGAAGATCTTTATCGGTCAAACCGCATATCAACATACTTTGTTCCTTTGTCTTCGGTATGTTACTTGCCCGAGATTTGATCGTCGGTATCAATACCTAGTTCAATCTCGTTACCGACAAGTCTCTTTACTCGTTACATGTCGTCATCTCATAACTAACTCATTAGTTACATGCTTGCAAGTCTTAGGTGATGAGTATTACCGAGAGGGCCAGAGATACCTCTCCGACAATCGGAGTGACAAATCCTAATCTCGAATTATGCCAACTCAACATGTACCTTCGGAAACACCTGTAGTACTCCTTTATAATCACCCGATTCGTTGTGACGTTTGGTAGTACCCAAAGTGTTCCTCCGTGGCAGGAGTTACACAATTCTCATAGTTACGAGGAACATGTATAAGTCATGAAGGAAGCAATAGCGAGAATACTAAACGATCAAGTGCTAAGCTAACGGGATGGGTCATGTCAATCACATCATTCTCCTAATGATGTGATCCCATTTAATGAAATGAAAACACATGTCTATGGTTAGGAAACATAACCATCTTTGATTAATGAGCTAGTCAAGTAGAGGCATACTAGTGACTATATGTTTGTCTATGTATTCACACATGTATCATGTTTCCGGTTAATACAATTCTAGCATGAATAATAAACATTTATCATGATATGAGGAAATAAATAATAACTTTATTATTGCCTCTAGGGCATATTTACTTCAGAGGCGCTGAAGGGCAACACCAGAAGGTATCGGTTGGCGAGTGGAGCCGACTCGTGCCAAGGCGTCTGCTTGATCGTTGTCGTTTCTTGGTACATGAAGAAATTCGCACCCCTCAAAATATCCGCTGAGTTGCTGCACCAGGAAGCGGTAGCTTGCCATGTTTGCGTCTTTGGCGTACCAGTCGCCGGATGATTGCTGAACCACCAAGTCGGAGTCGCCATAACACAGGATCCGGCGAATGCCGAGTTCTTTGGCAAGCCGGAGCCCGTGGATGAGCGCTTCATATTCGGCGACGTTGTTGGAGGCGGCGAAGTGGATTTGCAGCACGTACTTGAGCTTGTCTCCCTTGGGGGAGGTAAGGACGACGCCGGCTCCAAGGCCGGTGCGCATCTTGGAGCCGTCGAAGTGCACCCGCCAATGAGTAGAGTCGGTATTGGCGGCGATCTTGGGTCTCGGCCACGTCGGCGAAATCGGCGGCGCCTGCGACTTGATGGCGGTCGCGAGGTTGGTAGTAGATGGTGTAAGGGGCTAGGTCGATAGCCCACTTGGCCACTCGGCGGGCGTCTCGGCTTCAATGATCTCGGCGAGTGGAGCGGTGCAAACCATAGTGATTGGATGCTCTTGAAAGTAGGGCTTCAGCTTCTTGGCGGCAAAATGCACGCCATAGCACATCTTCTGATAGTGAGGGTAGTTTTGCTTGGAGGTCGACAGTACCTCGCTCAGGTAAAACACCGGTCTCTGGACTGGAAGCGCCTTGCCTTCCTCCTTGCGTTCGACTACAATGACTGTGCTGACTACCCGGCTGGTGGCGGCGATGTACTTGCATGGGCTCTTTGGGAGTCGGAGCCGCCAGCACAGGGGGAGTCGCCAGCATCTTCTTCAGTTGGAGAAATGCCTCATCTGCCTTGTGGTTCCACTCAAAAAAGGTGGTCTTCTTCATCGGCTGGTACAAGGGCGAGCTTTCGCCCGACCGATGATCATCGGTGATGGATGCCGAGCAGCGGTGAACTTCGCACATCCAACGATCGGCTGGGTACCTCCATTCTCTCAATGGCCTTGATCTTCCGCAGGGTTGCACTCTATGCGCGTTCGGAGACCAAAAAGCCGAGGAGCTGGCGGTGGGACTCGAACACGCACTTCTCGAGGTTGAGCTTGATCTCGGAATCGGCGCAAATTTTCAAAGGTCTCTTTGAGGTCTTCGATGGCGTCCCGCTTTTCCGTCTTCACCACCACATCGTCCACATAAGCGTGGGCGTTTACGCGAGTTAGAGGAGGCACTTCGCATCTGGCGCTGAAAGGTGGCGCCGCATTCCTCAAGCGAGCGTCATTGTCGGGTAGTAGAAGGCTCCAAATGGCGTGATGAATGCGGTCTTGATCTGTCTGCTGGATTCACTTGATCTGGTGATATCCACGAGTATCGTCTAGGAAACTCAACAGCTCGCATCCGGCTGTGGAGTCTATCACTGGTCAATCCTTGGCAGAGCAAGCGGGTCCTTCGGGCAGGCTTTATTGAGGCTGGTGTAGTCTATGCACATCCGCCACTGCTTATTCTTCTTCAATACCAGTACTGGGTTTGATAACCACTCCGGAAAAAACACTTCCATGATGAATCCGGCTGCCAGGAGCCGGGCTATCTCTTCTCCGACAACTCTTCTCTTCTCTTCTGACAGGCGGCGCAAGGGCTGCCTGACGGGCTTCACATCCGGCCTGACGTGTAATTTGTGCTCGGCGAATTCCGTCGGCACACCCGGCATGTCCTTGGGGGACCATGCGAAGATGTCCCGATTCTCACGGAGGAAATCGACGAGCTCGCCTTCCTATTTGCTGTCAAGGCCTGTGCCTATGACAGCGTATTTCTCTGGGTGCTCTGGGTCCAAGGGTATCTTCTTGGTTTCTTTAGCCGGCTTGAGTGATCCTTCTGCTTCCGACTCCTTGGGGTCGGGCGACATCTCCGGCTGCTTCCCAGCCATCGCCACGACACGGTCAAGGAGCCGCTTCTCGGCTACGATCACCAAAGACTCGGCCAGCCGACTGCTTTCGGCCGTGCAAGAAGACGACTTCTTGTAGTCGCCGGCAACGGTCAGGATCCCCTTGGAGCTCGGCATCTTCATCTTGAGGTAGGCGTAGTGGGGAACCGCCATGAACTTGGCCAAAGCAGGCCGGCCAAGCAGTGCGTGGTACGGGCTCTCCAAGTCCACCACCTCGAACCAGACTGGCTCTCGGCGGAAGTGATCTTTGTCTCCGAAGAGGACGTCTATCAGAATCTTGCCGATCGATGAACAGGAGGCGGGTACAATTCCATGGAACACAGTCTGGGCTGCTCTGCGGCTGCTTCCGCCGATTCCGAGCTTCTCCATGGTGTCCTTATACAAGATGTTTATGCTGCTGCCTCCGTCTATCGGGACCCGCGAGAAGCGGGCGGCCCGCCTATCAGTGGCCAAGGTCGCGCCTAGAACCAAAGGCGTGGAGCTCGACTCGGCATCACCTCTGGGTGATCTGCTCGACTCCAGCTGATAGGCTTCTCGGACCAATGCATGAACTCTGGAGCATCCGTCGCTATTGCATTTACTTCTTCTTTGCCTTTGGCCTTCTTCTTGCCGGTCATCTGCCATCTTGGTGAAAACTACGTAGGCTCCGTGCTCTTCTGGGAACTCGTCTTGGACTGCGCCGACTGAACGAGCCGCCGGCTGCTGGGACGGTGGTGGAGGCGGCGGCCCCGCAGGCGGCGGAGGAGTGAGGCCGTCTCCCTTGGCGATTCTAGCCAGCCAGTGACACTTTCTTGTGGTGTGGTTTGAAGGCTTCGCGCCGCTATGGAACTTGCAAGGACCATCCAAAGTCTGCTCATAGGAGAAAGCTGGCAACCAATTGGACTTGCCGCCTTTCTGCCGCTTGGCCGGAGGCTGCCCTCCGATTCTTGATCTTCTCTTGCTGCGACCTGCCGACTGTTGGAAGTCGGCTGTGGGGCCTTGCGCTTGTTGTCGTTTTTTGCTGCCGCCGGCTGGGCGTCTCGGCCGGGGTTACAGGAGCTGGGAGTCACTTTGCGGCCGCGTTGACCTGAATCTCCGTCTTCATTGAAGAGTCGGCCGTGGCGTGCTTGTCGCGATGACTAGCAATTCGTCAAGGGTTTGGGCTCGTCGCGAGGAGCTTGTGCTTGAGGAGGGTGCCCTCTCGGCACCCGGCGGTGAAAATACTCGATGGCCTGCACCTCGTGCACGCCCTCGCGGGGAGTTTGAAGTTCGCCCCAGCGCGTGAGGTAATCGCGTGTTGATTCTTGAGGCCTTGCACGCAAGGAGAGCTGGCGCGGCTTGGGAGGTCGCTTATGCGTCTTTGGTGAAGATTCTGAATGAAGGCTTCGTGAAGTCGACCCAGCTATTGATGCTGCGGGGCTTCAGTTGTTCAGCCATGTCCGGGCCGTGCCACTCGAGCATGAGGGAACATACTTCACGGCAACTCGCTTGTTGCCGTTTCCTATGTTGACAGCTGTGGAGTAGTCTATCAGCCAGTCCTCCGGCTTCACGGAGCCGGTGTACTTGGGCGTGTCTCGGGGGAGCGTGAACCCTTTGGGGAAAGGCTCGTCTCTGATGCGGGGCCTGAAGCAAGGCGGACCCAACTCATCTTCTTCTTCTAACGCCAGGGATCCGTGGAGTCGGTCGATCCGGTGGCGGGCGTCATTCTCTCCGACTCCCTCTCGGCGGCCAAGGCGACCTCCGAGAGTCGGATGTTCAACAGTGGCGAGAAAACTTCGCCGCTCCTTGAGGCGGGGAGGCAGATAATCGTCCCGTCGTTCCACTGCTCTTGGGCGACCGTCTTGGTCACGCTCGATGGTGATGTGGGTCCGGCTGTGACTGCCAGCCGGCTCCTTCTCTTTTCTTCCGCGGACTCCACCAGTCGGCGTCCGGGAGGTCGCGCCTTGATCTCGGCGAGGGGGTAAGTCATCGTTCGGCTGCTGCAGCGCGTCCGCGCGGCCGCCTGCCGCGTTTTGCGCGGCAACCGCGTCGAGGAGCTGCTGGACTCGCTCCGTCATCACACGGCGCTCCTCGCCCTCTAAGTTCTTCAGCTTGTTAGTCGCCGCTTGGGCGGCGCGGAAGTTCTCTGCTGGGGTGGCGTGCAGGCGCCGCCCGAAAGCAAGTCGGCGATGGCGCGCGCCTTGTTGGACCGCACCTAGGCGGCTCGGCCCGTCGGAGCGGCGAAGCGCTCTGGCGTGATCCATTTCACGCTGGTATGCGCCGACAAGCGCCTCATGCTTGCCAACTTCTTGGCGCCTTCAATGATCTGAAGGCGGCGTGCCTCAACATCTCGGCGTCCGCGTCCTCTGGAATGGGCGCGGTCGGTCTTCGCGGACGGCGGCAGCGGAGTCTGGCGTCTTCGCGGAGTGCTCGCCGTGGCCGATGACGAGCACCTCCGTGACGGCGCTTTCGTCACTCTCCTCGTACGGAAGCGGCTCGTCGTAGAACACCACGTTGGTGGGGAAGATATCAAGCGATATGGCGTCGGAGTCGACCAGCATCGGGTCGGAGGAGCCTACGGACTCCAAATCTACGGCGGGCTCGCCGACGACGTGGAGTTGGTCGAGGAGGCCCGCGAGAAGGTTCTCGGGACCACCCGTGCCTACACTTGGTGCAGGCTCGTCGGAAAGGCGCACCTCGCCGATGAGTTCGGCGAGGCCGCTCGCAGCGCAGGCGGCTTCGGCGCCACGCAGCGTGTCGTCTGAACTCCATCTGGCGGCCGGGCTGGCTGCGCTTCGCCCGAGGAAAAAGGGTTCCCGTCTAGAACAGATCTCGAGCGACGGTGCACCTCGCCCCACGGTGGGCGCCAAATGTCGGGGTTGGATCGACATATGCCAGCGGGTGGCTTATCATGGTGGGGCGAGTAGAACATCGCGGTGCACAGAAAGCGGGATGGCGCGCAGACATGCACGCCGGCGAATCTTACCCAGCTTCGGGGCTCTCCGGGGAGATAACACCCCTACTGCTGCTCTGCGGGGTCTCCGCATGATCACTATGGTGTGATAGTACAAAGGTGCTCCTTGAGCTGTATCGGGAGGCAGGAGGGAGCAAGGATGGCTCTCTCCCCTGCTTGCTATGTGTCTAAATCTATCCAGGGCCGAACCCTTTGCATGGGTGCCCCGGGGGGTTTATATAGGACTACCCCCCGGGGGTACATTAGTAATTCGACTGGGCGTGGTCCCCAGCCGTCTGTCTCTCACGCTGCTGTCCCTCCTGCCGGCTTCTGGGGCCCGCCGACTGGTGGGTCCCGCGGACATGCAGAACACTGTACATCACTCCTGATGACGCAGGCTCGGTCATGGGGTTGTGGGAACAGTGCCGCCGTCTGTCAGGTGATCACTATCGCCACTCCCCGTCCAATCTGGTTTATGGCTTGTGGGGCCTAGGCGAGGAGGCGGCCGACTCTGGGGAGGCCGACTCCCACAGGGCCGACTCCAGGCGCTCTGGCCATCTTCTACTCTCCCACTAACAGGGGGCTTGGAGATCTTCGGCCCGTACAGGCCGCCGTCGTGGGCACAGTGCCTCGCGCACTGTGGCTGAGGTCAGGGGAGGCATGGCAACTGTGTCGCGCCTCACCGAAGATCCCCCGGCGATACGGCTCACTATAGCCATGCCTACCACTCGTGGGTCTGAGGGGACGGCCACGTCGGGGCCGTACCCTGCATCGGTCTTCGAGAAAGGTCGCGGGCCGACTCCCATAGTCGGCCCCCCAAGGGTCGCAAGCCCGGAGTCGGCTTGCTTTAGAGTCGCCGCCTGGGACTCGGCTTCTCCGAAGGTCGCCAGCTGGGACTCGACCTCCCCGAAGGTCGCCCGCTGGGATGCGATCAGAGGGGCGCGGCCTGCCCCAATGTCTTGAAAGATCCTGGGTCCCGGGTCGGCCTACCCGTGGCCCATTACTCCGACAATTCTGTTGTCAAGCTATTTCTTTTCTGATCCCTGCAGATAAAAACCACTACAGTGCAATTTGATCTAGTCCACACATATATAGGCATAATTTGATCATATATAGGCATAATTTGATCTAGTCCACATATATATGCATAATTAGGGATAGTCCACATATTGTCACACACAAGTCGAATGTATTATCCTAGTAGACGTCACACACAAGTCGCAAATTCATACATATTGTCACTACTTGCGAAACACGTGCACGTCACAATAGAAGTACACTTGTTCATATATAGATCATCTTGAGGAGGAGAGGCCATCGGGTTAACATTTCGGAGAAGGAGGAGGGGCATCACTTTTACTGCTTTGAGATTACATAAGAACCTATAAGAGTAGAGTCACGTGAGGGTGGTTCGTCCCTATGTAATGAATCTTCTACTCTAGTTTAGATAATGTTCTACCTGTAATTGATCCTCAAGCATCTTCAACCTATTGTTAGTGTCTGCCCGTTCCTTTTCTCTGGACTCCTCCTCAGCCTTCCGCCTTTGCTCCTCTTCAATAGCCCGTTGCGCCATTAAATCCTGTAACATGGCATTAGGCTCATATAGGTTGAAACGGTGCTATTTCGAGTCATGGACATAAATAAAAGGTTAGGATGCTAACCTTGAGACGCGCTATCTCACATGATGCGGTGGTTGGGCGACTTCGTATGAACGGAGTTGAGCTAGTGCTCTACGCGCGTATCTCGTGCAGCTTGCGGTGCCTGGAGGTGGCGATCGCCCCGTTGCAAAGGAGGTGGTGGCCATGGCCCTTCCCCTCGCCAGCAATGATGAGAACAGGGTCAAGGGGCTTGGACGTAGGTTCGGCTTCCTGCCCGTGCACCTCCTGGAAGACCTCTTTGAAGGTCCCCCACTTCTCCTCCACCGACTCACTGCAGAACTCGGCGCCATCCTTCCCCTTGTGGCCTTCTCTCCAGGCTTCCAGGATATGGACCGGGTGACCCTCCTTTGCCTCCTGCAAAATTAACCATCAAGTTGAATGAACCAAGATGCACCGTGCGAAAAAGTTAACATCTTAATCCACATACCATGTGTTGCTTGAGAGCGGTTAGGTTCCGGCTCCCCTGGACATGAGCCGGGCCTGGCATTTTGGCTCGTTCGTTTCCCTTCTCCACATGGTGCGCCTGCCATGCTGGGTCACACCACATGTCAACCAGGGCCTCCTAACAATCGTCCTTCATCCAGGGTTCCTTCACCTAGTCAGACAAAATCGAATAATTGAGGAACAAGAGGGATGAATCAAAGTACTAGCAACCGATGTAGTCACTTACCACTGACAGGTACTCTTCTCGCGACAAGTTGGTCTGGCAAGCAGTCTTCCTTGTCATCTTCTCTCCCTTCGAGTCCAGCGGCCGACACTGCATCACGGCTTTGTATCGCAGCGTGTGCTTGGTGTCAGAGAGTATCTTTTGGGCAGATTTCACGATGCCTTTGATCGCCTTCTGCTACTCACCATCCACGCAAGCAAATGTTTGCTACAAGAAAGCATATGGCATCTTCTCACCATCCACGCAAGCAAGGATTTGGATATGAAAAAATGAAGTGGTCGGAGCTAAGATACTTACAAAAAAAGCATTGATGACCTGAGTGGCCATGGTGACATCGTGCTCATCCTTGTTGTGTAGGTAATGCTCCCACGTTAAACCTGGCGACGGCGGATAGTCATCACTCGGCTTGGACAATCCAGGGAAGTGCTTCCTCAAGAGGGAGCCGATGGCGCGGTTCGGCGGGCGTGCCCCCTTAGGTTGTGCCGGGATAAATTCCCACTGATTTCATAATATAAAAGACAAGCATATGTGTGTGTCAAAGCTGTGGCAACCAAAATATGATGCAAATGAAATGCTTGCTTACCCCTCTCCTGTCGGGCAAATGACAGGACGGTTGCTGGCAGCAGTTGGTTCCGGGACCTTCCCCGGACCACGCCCAAATTTCTTCCTCTTGGAAATGTTGCTCGTGGTAGACCCCGAGCCATCCGAGGCCTCCATGTCGCCTGACTCGGTGGCGAGCGGATCTAAGTCCAGTTCGACATCGCCATCCGATGATGACGATGCCTCGGTTATGGCCTGATGGGAGGTGGACGACTCGGCCCTACCAATCGGGACTCTCCGGTACTTATTATGAGTGCTCTCATCAGAATCTGAAAAACAAAATATATATGGTTACCCTCCGTTCCAAAGAAAAATCTTCCTAATCTAAGTGTCATATCTTATATGGCAAAAAATAACACAAATAGTTCAATCAAGTCTCAGATATATAGTTCCATTTACTAATGCCATAGCACTGACAAGGAATTTTTTTGAAACGAAAGGGGTTGCCCCCCTGGCCCAACTTTTTATTAAAAAGCAAAGGCAACCAAAGATCAGAGTTCACCACTGACAAGGAAATAAGCACACGTATATAGTTTCATTGATCTACTCTAGTATTTATTAAAAAAAGCACAAGCACTAGTATTGATCCTTGAGAACTCATTCGGTTTAACTAAAGCATTCTACTCTAGGCATTCTACTCTAGGCATTACTAAATAGGACCATCTTCATCTAGGCATTACTAAACAGGATCCTTCGAGTCAAAACCAAAGCATTCTACTCTAGGCATTACTCCAAACTTCTAAATTTTCATACTACTCTAGGCATAACTAACCCGAGGGGATCTCCAGCTGCCCGCTGCGGGAAGCTCTCACATGATGGCGTCCTTGGGCAAGATCGAAGAACCACCGCGCCGGCTGCCAGCCATGAAGCTTGGGGGAGGTGGCCGCAGTTGGGGGCGGTGGAGGAGGGGGTGGCGGTGGCATGCGGGAGGCGGAGGAGGGGCGCCAGAGGAGGTGGTCGTGGAGGTGGGGCGCTGGAGGAGGTGGTGGTGGAGGAGGCGCGGGAGGTGGTGGTGGAGGAAGGGCGCGGGAGGAGGGATGGTGCGAAGGAGGGGTGGTGGTGGAGGAGGGGGTGGTGGTGGAGGAGGGGGCGGCGGAGCTGGTGGTTGTGGAAGAGGGGGCGGCGGAGGAGGTGGTGGTGGAGTAGGGGGTGCCAGAGGACGGGATGGCGCTGGAGGAGGGGGTGGCGGTGGAGGAGGGGGCACCAAGAAGGTGGCGGTGGAGGAGGGGGTGGCGGTGGAGTAGGGGGCGCCGGAGGAGGGGATGCCGCCGGAGGAGGGGGTGGCCGCAGTTGGTGGCGGTGGAGGGCGGTGCAGGAGGGGGTGGCTGGCGGTGGAGGAGGGGGTGGCGGCGGCCGCAGTTGGGGGCGGTGGAGGAGGGGGTGGCGAAGGCCGCAGGAGGTGGTGGCGGCGGCGGTGGCGCAGGGAAGAGGCGAGGTGAATGAAGATACAAACAAAAGGGGAAAGTTAAGATCTAGGTTAGATGCTTTACTGAGAGCGGCACTCAGAAAAGGTGCCCATTACTGAGAGCCGAGAATCGACCCTCGGTAACCACTGCTCTCATTTTTCCCCTTCTCTTTTTGTTTTTGTTTTGCACTATCTTTTTTTATCTCACATCCTATATACCTAAGAGATTCATCCCCACTTATGCTTTTACGACCAAAGTTTATAAATATGTATAATTTCACATCCTATATACCTAAGGTTGTTTGCCAAGCATGAAAGGAAACAACAAAAAAAAGTATAATACATATTATCGAGAATGCACAAGAAGGAAAGAGATCTAGGTGGATGGTTTACCGAGAGCAGCTCTCGGAAAATGTGGCAATTACCGAGAGCCGAGAATCGGCTCTCAGAACTAATCGGGTCTAATTTTTCCCCTTCTCTTTTTGTCTTTTTTTGCACTATCTTTTTTGTATCTCATATTTCATATGCTTTTACGACCAAAGTTTATAAATTCCATGACTTTTGATGATTTTTTTTCAAAAATCAACTTTAAAGAGTGTGTAAAGTAAAAAACATGAGAAGAAGAAGTTGTTGACCGTGGCCTACCCCTTCTCTTGTGGCCGGTCAACTATCTAGACCGGCACCGAGAGAGAACTTTAAGAAGTATCTGAACACTTCCCTCTCTGCGGATTGCTCTTTGTGTGTCTACGACTATGGGCGGTGGCCTCCGGGGGCTAGCACATGCCGCCAAATCTTGCGTAGGCGGCCTCTCACAAGTCTGGAAGTGTTGTGGCGGTTGCAAACGCCCGGCCCACGTCTCCGGGGTGTGCCCCCTCTCACAGATGGCGCCGCCGCCGGCACCTGGAGGGGCGAAACGGACGCGTCGGGTCTACACGGATGGGGTCATGCTGTGGCTTTGGCCCGTGTGTTGCTCCAAAGTGTTCCTATGGGCTGACCTAACACAACCGGGTGGAGAGTTCCACTTGTCAAAGCCCGTCTGTGCAAAGTCAAAGGGCTAGATCCTGTGGTCAAACGCTATAGGGTTAGGCTGGACGGGGGCCCTGGGGGTAGCAATGCCACCGGAGCATCGCACCGGGCCCCCATACATGTCGTACGGTGTGGTGGCATGTCCAAAGAGGCGCCACGCCTCTCCGGGGTGTAGCCTCCCTCACGGCCGGCACCTGGAGGGGGGAAACGGACACGTCGGGTCTACACGGATGGGATCTTGCTGTGGCTTTGGCCTAGACTTGGTCTGTCATCTCGCCATGACATGCACTAACATGGAGTAGCAGTTATTCACCGTGGACTACACCCACTTGGTGCCGAATAAAGCCCTAGACCGCCGGGGCCACCGGATGGGTGCTCGATATGGAGACCGCTCGAGGGGGGGAGGAGGGCACCCGTACATGCGCGTGGCCCATGTATATGCATGCAGGGGTGGTGTGCTATTTGAATAAGAAACACATGTCCTTGACGTGGCACGTGCCTCACAAACCACACACATGGGCGGGAACGTCGAGGGCCGGCTGCGTTCGTCCCCAAGACAGATTCTTCGGTGGGCGATCCCGTGACAGAACGGGCCTAGACTTGGTCTGTTATCTCGCGATGACATGCACTAACACGAAGAAGCAGTTATTCCCCGTGGCCTACCCCCTCTCGGTGCCGAACAACGCCCTAGACCGCCGGGGCCACCGGAGGGGTGCCGGTCTCTCGAACCGGACGAGGCTCATCTGAAGAAGAAAACACAAGACGGTAATTATAATGTGCTAAGGTTGTTTGCCAAGCATGAAAGAAAACAACAAAAAAAGTATAATACATATTATCAAGAATGCACAAGAAGGAAACTTGCATTTCCCAGTTCCCAGTTCTTTTCATACTGTTTTTTGCTCGAGTTGGTGGAGCAAAAACATTTATACAATACTCAAACTTGCATTACAAGTCACACAGGTTAGCAACTAACTCACATAAGCATTAATCCATAAATAGTTCACACAAGCTTCATTTCAAATCACAAAGTAGCTCTTTAGTACAAGTGCCTACTTACTAATTAAACAAGAAAGTGGTATGCATGCATGCACCATATGATAAAAAGCAACACCACAATTATGACAAACCGAAAGAGAATTATGTAGTTCTTCAACCCACTGAACCAGCTAAGCCGTGACTGGCTTGCACCATTGCGTAATTCTGTTTTTCTCTTTTGCTTAAGCAAATACTGATTGTGATGATACTCTGTCGTCTCTCTGTTGTTGAATGAGGCGAAGGAGTTGCCTTCATAATGAAGTATTTGTTCATTGCATTCTGACCATGAATTGTAGACTCCTGGACAACGTCCTCTGTACACCACATACCACTTCAGCTACAAAAGAAAGAGAAATAAGGCACATCATACATAATCAACATAAGCATTCATCACTCATACAATCAAAAGCATCGCAAGTGGCCATCCAAGTCCACATACCACTAAATCAACGTCAAACTATCTAGGGTGACTACTCCGAGGTGTAGTTGGTGAAACCAGTGATCGCCGAGTCAGAGCACGTGGGGGCATCCCCCACAGTGGAGGACCAAGCATCGTCGGGAATGATGGTCGGTGGACTCAATGGATCCTTGCGTGGTGGAGCCATACCCTCCTTAGCTGGGGGATCCTTCTTGGCCAGATCCACAAAAAACTTCACTAGGATCAGCTGTGGGTTCTTCTCAAGGAGTTCCTCCAAGAGGTACTTGGAGCTCTTCTCCGTCTCCGTGGAGTCGACCCTAATGGAAGCTTCGCCGTTGGAGGCCATAGCCAAAAAATCGATCGATGCTAACACCTCTCATCACACAATGGCAAATAACATAAGAATCAAACATGAAAGATATAACATGAAGAGCTCACGTAGATCGACCGCCATCATCAAAAGTCGATTTTCTTCCTCCAAGAACAACTCTGGTTGGTGGTGGTATATATGGTGGACACTCTCTCACGGGTATTTCAACTTTCGATGATGGTTGAGCAGGGTGAGCCCCTCGCATGTTATCAAGATATAACATGAGGAGCTCACCCAAATCAACCGTCCTCGCTCAAAAGTTGATTTTTCTTCCTCCAAGAACAACTCTCATCGACACTATCTCACATATCTCATTGGTAACATCCGCACATAGCATCCATGCATACAACATTATCAACAATTATCTACATTTTTCCTTTAAAAAAAGTATCTACCTGGCATCCATCCATCTATAAATCCATCCATCTATCAATCCATCCATCTATCTATGCATCCATCTATCAATCCATCCATCTATCTATGCATCCATATATCAATCCATCCATCTATCTATGCATCCATCTATCAATCCATCTATCTATACACACATGGAGAGGAGGAGGGGGGGCTTACCGGAGGGAGGAGCTCGGTGTGGTGTGGGGGGTGGCAGTGAAGGGGGCACCGGTCAGTGGAGGGGCGCCGGAGCAGAGGAGGAGGCGCGCCGGTTGGTGGGGAGCTGAGTGAAGAAACAACGGGGGGGGGGGGAATATGCTTAAGTAGTCAACGTCACATTTACTGAGTGCTGGTCGGTGCGGCCCTTGGAAAAGAAATAAACTCTAGATGTAGGTTAGATGATTTACCGAGAGCAGCTCACGGAAAATATTTCCCCCTAGATCTAGGTTAGATCCTTTACCGAGAGTAACTCTCGGAACAAGCATACATTACCGAGAGCCGAGAATGGGCTCTCGGTAACCACTGGTCTAATTTTTTCCCTTCTCTTTTTGTCTTTTTTTGCACTATCTTTTTTTATCTCATATATCATATGCTTTTACGACCAAAGTTTATAAATTCCATGAATTTTGATGATTTTTTTTCAAAACTCAACTTTAAAGAGTGTGTAAAGTAAAAAACATGAGAAGAAGAAGTTGTTGACCGTGGCCTACCCCCTCTCTCGGTGCCGGTCAACTTTCTAGACCGGCACCGAGAGAGAACTTTAAGGAAGTATCTGAACACTTCCCTCTCCGCGGATTGCTCTTCGCGTGTCTATGACTATGGCCGGCGGCCTCCGGGGGTTAGCACATGCCGCCAAATCTTGCGTAGGCGGCCTCTCACAAGTCTGGAAGTGTTGTGGCGGTTGCAAACATCCGGCCCGCGTCTCCGCGGTGTTCCCCCCCTCATGGACGGTGCCGCCGCCGGCACCTGGAGGGGGGAAACAGACACGTCGTGTCTACACGGATGGGGTCTTGCTGTGGCTTTGGCCCGGATGTTGCTCCAAAGTGTTCCTATGGGCTGACCTAACACAACCGGGTGGAGAGTTCCACTGGTCAAAGCCCGTCCGTGCAAAGTCAAAGGGCTAGATCCCGTGGTCAAACGCTACAGGGTTAGGCGGGAGGGGGCCCTGGGGGGTAGCAATGCCACCGGAGCATCGCACCGGGCCCTCAAACATGCCGTACGGTGTGGTGGCATGTACGAAGTGGCGGCCCGCCTCTCCAGGGTGTGGCCCCCCTCACGACCGGCACCTGGAGGGGGGAAACGGACGCGTCTGGTCTACACGGATGGGATCTTGTTGTGGCTTTGGCCTAGACTTGGTCTATCATTTCGTGATGACATGCACTAACACGGAGAAGCAGTTATTCACCACGGACTACACCCTCTCGGTGCCGAATAACGCCCAAGACTGCCGGGGCCACCGGATGGGTGCTCGATATGGAGACCGCCCGAGGGGGGGAGGGCACCCCTACATGCGTATGGCCCATGTATATGCATGTAGGGGTGGTGTGCTATTTGAATAAGCAACGCACGTCCTTGACGTGGCACGTGCCTCACAAACCACACACACGGGCGGGAACCTCAAGGACCGGCTGCGTCCGTTCCCGAGACAGAATCTTCGGTGGGTGATCCCGTGACAGAATGAGCCTAGACTTGGTCTGTCATCTCGCGATGACATGCACTAAAACGGAGTAGAAGTTACTCACGACTGTGGCCGGCGGCCTCCAGGGGCTAGCACATGCCGCCAAACCTTGCATAGGCGGCCTCTCACAAGTCTGGAAGTGTTGTGGCGGTTGCAAACGCCCGACCTGCGTCTCCGGGGTGTGCCCCTCTCACGGCGGCGCCGCCGTCGGCACCTGGAGGAGGGAAACAGATGCGTCGGGTCTACACGGATGGGGTCTTGCTGTGGCTTTGGCCCGGATGTTGGTCCAAAGTGTTCCTATGGGCTGACCTAACACAACCGGGTGGAGAGTTCCACTAGTCAAAGCCCATTCGTGCAAAGTCAAAGGGCTAGATCCCGTTGTCAAACACTACAGGGTTAGGCAGGACGGGGGCCCTGGGGAGTAGCAGTGCCACCGGAGCATCGCACCGGGCCCTCATACATGCCGTACGGTGTGGTGGCATGTCTGAAGAGGCAGCACGCCTCTTCGGGGTGTGCCCCCCTCACGGCCGACACCTGGAGGGGGGAAACGGACGCGTCGGGTCTACACGGATGGGATCTTGCTGTTGCTTTGGCCTAGACTTGGTCTGTCATCTCGTGATGACATGCACTAACACAGAGAAGCAGTTATTCACCATGGACTACACCCTCTCGGTGCCGATCAACGCCCTAGACTGCCGGGGCCACCGGAAGGGTGCCGGACTCTAGAACCGGGCGAGGCCCATCATTTGAAAAGAAAACACAAGATGGTAATTATGATGTGCTAAGGTTGTTTGCCAAGCATGAAAGAAAACAACAAAAGAAAGTATAATACATATTATCGAGAATGCACAAGAATGGAAGGGATCTAGGAGGATGGTTTACCAAGAGCAGCTCTCAGAAAATGTGGCAATTACCGACCACTGGTCTAATTTTTTTCCCTTCTCTTTTTGTCTTTTTTTGCACTATCTTTTTTTATCTCATATTTCATATGCTTTTACGACCAAAGTTTATAAATTCCATGAATTTTGATGATTTTTTTTCAAAACTCAACTTTAAAGAGTTTGTAAAGTAAAAAACATGAGAAGAAGAAGTTGTTGACCGTGGCCTACCCCCTCTCTCGGTGCCGGTCAACTTTCTAGACCAGTACCGAGAGAGAACTTTAAGGAAGTATCTGAACACTTCCCACTCCGCGGATTGCTCTTCGCGTGTCTATGACTATGGCCGGCGGCCTCCGGGGGCTAGCACATGCCGCCAAATCTTGCGTAGGCGGCCTCTCACAAGTCTGGAAGTGTTGTGGCGGTTGCAAACGTCCGGCCCGCATCTCCGGGGTGTTCCCCCCCTCAAGGACGGTGCCACCGCCGGCACCTGGAGGGGGGAAATGGACGCGTCGGGTCTACACGGATGGGGTCTTGCTGTGGATTTGTCCCGGATATTGCTCCAAAGTGTTCCTATGGGCTGACCCAACCGGGTGGAGAGTTCCACTGGCAAAGCCCGTCCGTGCAAAGTCAAAGGGCCAGATCCCGTGGTCAAACGCTACAGGGTTAGGCGGGAGGGGGGCCCTGGGGGGTAGCAATGCCACCAGAGCATCGCACCGGGTCCTCAAACATGACGTACGGTGTGGTGGCATGTACGAAGAGGCGGCACGCCTCTCCAGGGTGTGGCTCCCCTCACGGCCGGCACCTTGTAACGCCCCGGATCCGATGCGCCAGGTGTCCACCAGTTATTCGTCGTTGTTGCCATGTCATTTGCTTGCTTGTTGCACTTTGCCATGTCAGCATTTGCATTGTATCATGTCATCATGTGCATTTCATTTTGCATACGTGTTCGTCTCACGCATCTGAGCCTTTTCCCCGTTGTCCGTTTTGCAATCCGGCGCTCCTATGTTCTCCGGCGTCTCCCTCTTCTCTCTTCTCTTGTGCGGGTATTAAACTTTCTCGGAATGGCCCGAGGTTTGCCAAGCGGCCTTGGTATAGCACCGGTAGACCGCTGTCAAGTTTCGTGCCATTTGGAGGTCGTTTGATACTTCAACGGTTAACCGGGTAACCGTAAAGGCCTCTTTTGTTTGCAGCCCAACACCCCTTCCAAAGTGGCCCAAAGCCCAGGAAACTCCCCTCCATGCTCTCGGTCGTTCGATCACGATCGCATGGCCGAAAACCGCTCCTCATTTGGACTCTCCTAGCTCCCTCTACCTATAAATATGTGCCTCCCCCGTCCAGATCGCAGATGTAACCCTAAATTCCCCTCTCCGCCGCCGGACGTGTCCGCCCGCGCCGGACGCGTACACCGGCCGCATCACTCCGACCAATCGGGTCGCGCCTCCTCAGCCTCCGCTACCCGCGCCCGATCCGCGCCGCCACGTGGCGCCCTCACGCCGCCCATGCCTCCAAGCCGCCATGGCCCGAGGCCAGCCCGCCCGGCCCGCCGTCGCCCGCGCCGCCGCTTCGCGAGCACCTCGCCGCCGCCGCACCTCGCCTCGCCGCCGCTTCGCCGCCCTCTCGGCGTCGGTGCGCCGTGCTCTGCCGTCCGCCGCGCCGCCCAGTCGGTCTGCGCCGCCCTTCCCAGCTCAGCGCCCGGCTCCCGCGCCAAGCCCGCCCAGCAGCGGCACCGCTGCCTCGCCGGAACGCGCCCGCCGCCGCCGCCCGTCCGCCGCCATGACCGCCGTCGACCAGCGCCGCCGCCTGCCGCCTCCCCGCCGCAGATCCGGCCGGGCCAAACCGGATCTGGTCGGCCCCGGCCTCCCCGGCCACCTCCCTGCACCTCCGGCCACTTCTTCGGCCGAACTCCGGCGAGCTCCGGCCGTGCTTTGAAAACCGTGCCCGAGGTTGACTTTCCCTCCCCGAAACCACTGTCCCAGATTTCAGTAATTTTCATGCCATGTTCATGCCATCACATCTCTGCATCCATAGGTCCGTTTCGTGCGTGGAATATGTCAAATTGTTCGTCTCGACGAGTACTTCATTTCATTCCATTGCATCATTTTCATTTGAGCTCATCCTGATGCCCGAAATGCTGTTGGAAGAGTGCATGTTGATGTTAATCTGCTTTGGCTGTTATAACTTCTTTGTTTTAACATTTTGCCATGATTTATGTGTGCATCCTATGAGGTTGATGTCTACATGAATGTTGAACTATGCCATGCCATCTTTCCAGGGGTGTTGACCTTGTATTTTTGTGAGTTGTGTGCTGAGTGCATTGAGCTTGTTAAGTAGGGTAGTTCTTTGTTCTTTGTTTTCTGACAGATTACATTATATTTGATGCTATGTTAACATGCTTCCACTAATCATTCTATGCATAATCTGAAGATGCTCTATAAACATGTTTTGATATACATGTCTTGCTATATCCATTCATGCCCTTGGTTGCAATTATAGCCTGATGGAACATGTTCATATCTTGCTCTAAAGTTGCTTGAAAATGTTGTTTGTCAGCCTGATAACATTAAGTTCACTTGTTCCCATGTGTTTTCCTAGTGATCCATGCATCCTATCACCTTGCTCTTGACATGCTTAGCTTCATAAACATGCCTTCTTATTGTTGGTTGCCTTGCCATGCCATGTATTGCTCTGTAGTGAGTGGTTCGAGCTCACGAACATGCCTACTTAATGTTGTTCCTGCCATGTTATGAATCTGTAATATAACTTGCCATGTTTACATGGGTGCCATCATATTTTCTATGCCTTTTTGGCTCATGGTCAGTAAGGGTCTTTTGATCTATGCTTTTAGTAGATTCATGCCATGCCTTTGTTTGCCATGATATGTTCCGGTAACATGTTGTTTGATAGCTCTAAACATTGCAACTTGATGTTATTTCCTGATAAGTCTGAAACTGTTATTATTTGCAATATCTCCATGTGTTTTTGAGCATGTTCTATTTGTTTCTGGAGATAGCTCAGTGTTCATGTTTTGTTATGCTTTACGTGTACTTAATGACCATGCCTTTTGTTATTATGTTGGGGTGCTGTAGCATGTTGTTTTGATGCTTGTAAGAAGCCTAGTTGCTGTTATGGACATATTGTTGTTATGACTTGTATAGTGTGTGTGTGTTGCACCGTTGCTCCGTTTTGAGTGTGCTCTATATGAAACTTGCTTGATTTTACATTCAGCTTCATATTACCATGTTGCATCCTTGTTTTGGTGTGTTTGCTTGATGTTTGGGTGCATTTTGCATCAATGCCATGCTTAACTTGTTTTGCTCATATCTTCCAGGCCGTAGCTCCGAATCTAATGAACCTTATATGTAACTTGACTAGAATTTCGTGTAGATCATTGTGGTGCATCTTAACTTGCTTTTTAAAAACTTGAACATAAGGTTTAATCAGTTCTGGACCAATTTCGAAATTTGCATATGAGGACTTACCGGAATTGTTATATGTTGTTTCCGGCCTCATTTAAACTTGCCTTGATGTGTTGTTCTTGTTTGCATCATCTCTTGCCATGAGTAGCTTTATGTAGCTTGGTCATGCATCATGCTTGTTGTGCGTCATGCCTTGTTCATGTGTGGTGTGTTTACCTATGTTGTGTGCTTCTTCTTGTTAGTTCCTGTTTCGTTGCGTTCGTGAGGATGCGTTCGTCTGCGTGTGGTTCGTCTTCGTGGTTTGATCTTCTTCATGGACTCGTTCTTCTTCCTAGCGGGATTTCAGGCAAGATGACCGCTACCCTGGATCTCACTACTATCATTGCTATGCTAGTTGCCTCGTTCTTTCGCTATGCTGCGCTACCTATTACCTGTTTATCAAGCCATCCCATATTGCCATGAACCCCTAACCTTTGACACCTTTCCTATGCAAACCGTTGTTTGGCTATGTTACCGCTTTGCTCAGCCCCTCTTATAGCATTGTTAGTTGTAGGTGAAGATGAAGTTTGTTCCTTGTTGGAATATGGAGATGTTGTTCCTTGTTGGAACATGTTTACTTGTTGGGATATCACAATATCTCTTATATTATTAATGCATCTATATATTTGGTAAAGGGTGGAAGGCTCGGCCTTATGCCTGGTGTTTTGTTCCACTCTTGCCGCCCTAGTTTCCGTCATACCGGTGTTATGTTCCCGGATTTTGCGTTCCTAACGCGGTCGGGTGATTTATGGGACCCCCCTGACAGTTCGCTTTGAATAAAACTTGTCCAGCAAGGCCCAACCTTGGTTTTACCATTTGCCTCACCTAGCCCTTTTTCCCTTGGGTTTCCGGAGCCCGAGGGTCATCTTTATTTTAGCCCCGGGCCGGTGCTCCTTCAGTGTTGGTCCAAAGCAGGCAGATCATGGGCCCCTCGGGCAACTCGAGGTCTGGTTTTACTCGTGGTGACCCATCCGGTGTGCCACGAGAACGAGATATGTGCAGCTCCTATCGGGATTTGTCGGCGCATCGGGCGGCTTTGCTGGTCTTGTTTTACCATTGTCGAAATGTCTTGATGTACCGGGATACCGAGTCTGATCAGAGTGTCTCGGGTGAAGGTCTATTCGTTCGATGACCGCGAGAGCTTGTCATGGGCTAAGTTGGGACACCCCTGCAGGGTTTAAACTTTCGAGAGCCGTGCCCGCGGTTATGCGACAGATGGGAATTTGTTAATGTCCGGTTGTAGATAACTTGACACTTGATCCGAATTAAAACGCATCAACCGAGTGTGTAGCCGTGATGGTCTCTTCTCGGCGGAGTCCGGAAGTGAACACGGTTTCTGTGTTATGTTTGACGTAAGTAGGTGTTCAGGATCACCTCTTGATCATTGCTAGCTTCACGACCGTTCCGCTTGTTCTCTTCTCGCTCTTCTTTGCGTATGTTAGCCACCATACTTGCTTAGTCGTTGCTACAACCTCACCACTTTACCCCTTCCTTTCCCATTAAGCTTTGCTAGTCTTGGTACCCGTGGTAATGGGATTGCTGAGTCCTCGTGGCTCACCAGATACTTCCAAAAGCAGTTTGCAGGTGCCTATGTTACCGAACAGGTGACGCAACCAAGCTCAAGGAGGAGCTCGATGAAGATCTTGCCCTTTGTGTTGTTTCATTCTAGTTGATCAAGAGTGGAGCCCAGTTGGGGTCGACGGGGACCTTTAATCGCATTTGGGGTTCTTCTTTTATTTTGGTTCCGTAGTCGGACCTTGATTGTATCTGGATGATGTAATGCTTTATGCATGTAATTGTGTGAAGTGGCGATTGTAAGCCAACTATGTATCTCTTTCCTTATGTATTACTTGGGTTGTGTGAAGATTACCTCACTTGCGACATTGCTTTCAATGCGGTTATGCCTCTAAGTCGTGCTTCGACACGTGGGAGATATAGCCGCATCGAGGGCGCTAAGTTGGTAATCGAGCCTTCCCGACCTTAGGAGCCCCACCGCTTGATCGTTTTTAGCGGCCGAGTTGTGTCTAGAAAAATGTTTTGAGTCATTTAGGATTATACATCGGAGAGTTAGGAATTCTTTTTACTCCTCAGTCCCTTCGTCGCTCTGGTGAGGTCTCCCGACGTAGAGTTTTGACTCTTCTCTTCTCAAATTTCACTAAATTTTTTTAGGATCACGCTGGTATCTTAGAATCGTTCGATGGTTTTATGATGACAACATTGTCTTGGTGCCTCCGTCGGCAGGGTTTTTTGGAGGTGTCCCGGGAGTTGAGCTCGAGGTGTTGTTGTCATAATTTTATCGTTGTAGTTCTCGAATACCGAGTTTAGTACGCCGACATCGAAAATCTCTTTTATGCAGTTGTTGGTGAGATAACCCCGCTAACCCAGTACTGAGGTGAGTACGGGAGTATTGCCATGACTCGTATAACGGATGCTTTTCGAAGGTTGAGGTACACGATTTCCGAAGGTTTCTTGGTTATGTGTTGACGGATGGATACAGCTTGGATGTAGGTATTGTTAGTTTGGGTGAGATATATTGCTTCCCCTGTATCCCCAACACCAGATTGCATAACCAGAAAGTTTCGGGAGTTTTATAGGTGGGAATTCAAGTAGCTCCTAGATTATCTTTCCGACAGATGCATGATTTGGGATTGGGTAAATCTCTATCATAAGTTTGTTCCGGCTTATCCTGCAAGCCAGTCCTTTGTTTTTGTTTTGAGTTGTGGTATTCGAGTTGCTTCGAAGTCAAATGTTGATTCCATACCTTTCCGAAATGGTGTTCTCATACTCCGATGTGAATACCAATCCTTCTCGACAATCGAGATTGTCATGTCAATCCTTTTCAACCGGCGTGTTTCTCTTCAAGTGGATCCGATCACTTCAACATCAGCAAGACCAATTGTCATTTTTTCTCAACGGTGTTTGTTTCATCCGTCCCAAGTTGCCTTTGTTTTCCCGCCCTCCCACCCTTCTTCTTCAAGGACACAGATTTCTTAATCAAGTATCCATTTATTCATGTGAAGTCTCTTCATTCTTTTCAATCAATGTTCTTATCCGGTGATTTCCCATGAAGATGCTCAACAGCTTCAAGTTCATCATCCTTCATTGTTGTTTCTTCTCCGGTGGATCCTATTCAAGCTTTCGATATTCATCATATTCCTTTCCTCGTTTCTAATGCTTTCTCATACCGATGCACCTCTTAATCATTCACTTCTTCCTATTCATTTGTTCTAGAGTGCTGAAGATATCTCACAAGATTTGTGTTTCCATTCTTAACCCGTTCAAGCTATTGGGAGATTATTATCTCATTCAAGTCATTTAATTCAACCGGTGCAACCTCTCTTTAAAAATTGTTCAACGGTGTGTTTCTTTTCAGTGGGCCCTAACCCACAGGTCTTTTCCCAGGATCTTACTTGACTCTTCTAATTATTCTGGAGAGATTCTCAAATTCATTTCCAAGTGGACGTAACAATGAATTTTCATCAGTCCGATGCCATCTCCAAGATCGCTTTCAAATTCTTTTCATCTTTGGCTCAACCTTTCCTCTTTTAATTCTCCCGGAGTGTCTCAGTAATTTTGGTGGTGTTTCTCGTCGTCATCTGAAGACCGAAGAAGAGTTTCTCTTAAATCTTGGTCCATTCTCTTGAAGATTCATGGTTCTAGCTTCATGCTATCCTCATAATTGTTTTCGATTGTGAGAATTCTTTTCAACCATCCGACACATTTCAAGGGTTGCTTCCTTTATCGATCATCTGATGGCCATCATTTCTGAATATTACTCATTCTCAGCTTTCAACTCTCGTTCTTGAATTCTTCCGGTGCATCGTTCAAATATCCTCTAATCAGTTCATGTTCTCTTCATTTTCATGTATCTAAATCCCTTCAAGTATCTTCATCCGTTTTCCAATTCTTCCCGGTGAATTGTGCCTTTGCTATGTTCATTTTCAATTTTTTACGGTGGTCCGTTCAAGATTCCTCTCGCTTTATTATCATATCAATCCTTTCGTTCTTTCCAAATCTCACCGGTGGTTCCATCAATACCTTCTCAAGTTTGCGCCATATCTCTCTTAATCCTTTCTACGAGAATAAGTAGTATTCCAAATTCTTTGCTTGTCATCAATTTAATTTGATGGAGGATAATCATACAATAAATCTTATTCTTATTTCCTCGAGGTGATTCAATTCTTTTCTTCCGGAGATTTTTCATGATGAAGTAATTCATGGTTCTAGTGTTTCATCTTTTCCTTTTTTAGAGTTCCAAGTTTTCTTGGATGTCTCGTCACGAAGCTTCATCTTATCACTGCAAGGCTTCACCTTGTGTTTTCAACTTCTCTTTCTTTTTATCATCCTTTTATTACCGGAGTTCTTCATGGAGGCTCTACATGACGGTTCGTCAAGGATTCCTTTCATTCTCGATTTGTTCTTCAAGATTTCTCTTGAAGTTATGACCCGTCAAGCTATACTCAAAATTAAACCGGGAGCCCAACACTTGTTTTGTTTTGAGGCGTTCAAGTATTCTTCTTCTTGCATTTCGAAGTGCAATTCCTTCTATCTTATCGTTTGAGATGGTGTTATGTCACTCTTGACAATTTCCCTCATGTTTCATGATTCATATTGTTGTCAAGAATGAGGTATTTTAAATCCATCAGTCTCTTCATTGGAGTTATCTTGGTATAGATTTCACCTAAAGCCTTCCCTAAGGGTTGTTGCTATTTGTGGTGATTATGCATGACCCAAGCTTGCTCTTTATCCTCTTGGTGGAAGAAGTTTTCATCTCTTTGGTGCTCTCAATCAAACCAATGGTTTCCTATAGTGGCCGGTTGTCACCTCATCATATTGAGATGTCTTCCATAAGCCCACAACAAGCTTGTGCTTCTCGTTGTTGATGTTCCAACAACTCCTTTCGATTCTTCTTTGCAAGGATGCTTTCCAAGTTCACTTGTGGCAAAAGTTGTCATTTTATTCTCCGTCCCTTTATCCCAACGATCTATCTTCTTTTCGTTCTTCCGGAGGCATGGTGATGTTGCTCTCTTCACTAATCACCTCGTTTTGTGAGGATCATGTTCTTTTCTTGCTTATTCATTTAACCGGAGTGTTGTATCATCTCTTCAAGTTCTTTTCATCTTATCAAGTTTTCTTCTCTTTTCTACCGGAGTGCTGTCCAAATTCTGCCATTCTTGTTCCGTGGCTATCTCATTATACCGATGTGGTCATATTCTTTTCGTTCGTGAAGCTCTTATTTCCATGTCTTTCAACTTTCGAGTTCTCGTAATGTTCCTTGTTCCTTTTTTCTAACGGATTGTTTGCAATCTCGTTCTTCTCAGTGGTGCTCTTTCTTTTAAATTGCTCAACCTCTCAAGGATCTTTGGTTTCACTCTTTTGTCGAAGAAGCAACTTAGTTTTACCTCTTCTCTTCCTCTTCCGTTTCTCTCAGGTGCAATCCTAGATCTCGGGACGAGATCCTCTCGTAGTGGTGGAGTGTTGTAACGCCCCGGATCCGATGCGCCAGGTGTCCGCCAGTTATTCGTCATTGTTGCCATGTCATTTGCTTGCGTGTTGCACTTTGCCATGTCAGCATTTGCATTGTATCATGTCATCATGTGCATTTCATTTTGCATACGTGTTCGTCTCACGCATCTGAGCCTTTTCCCCATTGTCTGTTTTGCAATCCGGCGCTCCTATGTCCTCCGGCGTCTCCCTCTTCTCTCTTCTCTTGTGCGGGTATTAAACTTTCTCGGAATGGCCCGAGGTTTGCCAAGCGGCCTTGGTATAGCACCGGTAGACCGCCTGTCAAGTTTCGTGCCATTTGGAGGTCGTTTGATACTCCAACGGTTAACCGGGTAACCGTAAAGGCCTCTTTTGTTTGCAGCCCAACACCCCTTCCAAAGTGGCCCAAAGCCCAGCAAACTCCCCTCCATGCTCTCGGTCGTTCGATCACGATCGCGTGGCCGAAAACCGCTCCTCATTTGGAGTCTCCTAGCTCCCTCTACCTATAAATATGTGCCTCCCCCGTCCAAATCGCAGATGTAACCCTAAATTCCCCTCTCCGCCGCCGGACGTGTCCGCCCGCGCCGGACGCGTCCACCGGCCGCGTCACTCCGACCAATCGGGTCGCGCCACCTCAGCCTCCGCTGCTTCCGATCCGCGCCCCACGTGGCGCCCTCCGCCCGCCAGCACACCAGCTGGCCGCCCGCGCAGCGAGGCAGGTCGCCCGGCCGCCCGCCGCGCGCGCCGCCGCGCGAGCACCTCGCCGCCGCCGCTTTCGCCGCCGTCTCGGCGTCGGCGCGCCGCTGCTCCGCCGTCCGCCGCGCCGCCCGGTCGGTCTGCTCCGCCCTTCCTCAGCTCGGCGCCCGGCTCCATACAAGGCCGCCATGACCCCAAGCCCTCGCCGGAACACGCCCGCCGGCCGCCGCCCGTCCGCCCGGCGCGGCCGTCGTCGACGGCGCCGCCGCTGCCGCCTCCCCGCCGCAGATCCGGCCGGGCCAGACCGGATCTGGTCGGCCCCGGCCTCCCCGGCCACCTCCCCGCACCTCCGGCCACTTCTCCGGCCGAACTCCGGTGAGCTCCGGGCGTGCTTTGAAAACCGTGGCCGAGGTTGACTTTCCCTCCGCGAAACCACTAAGTCCCAGATTTCAGTAATTTTCATGCCATGTTCATGCCATCACATCTCTGCATCAGTAGGTCCGTTTCGTGCGTGTAATATGTCAAATTGTTCGCCTCGATGAGTACTTCATTTCATTCCATTGCATAATTTTCATTTGAGCTCATCTTGATGCCCGAAATGCTGTTGGAAGAGTGCATGTTGATGTTAATCTGCTGAAATTGTTATAACTTGCTGTATTAACATTTTTGCCATGATTTATGTGTGCATCCTATGAGGTTGATGTCTACATGAATGTTGAACTATGCCATGCCATCTTTCCAGGGGTGTTGACCTTGTATTTTTGTGAGTTGTGTGCTGAGTGCATTGAGCTTGTTAAGTAGGGTAGTTGCTGTTGCTGTTTTCCTGACAGATTCTGTTATATTTTGTTGCTATGTTAACATGCTTCCACTAATCATTGTATGCATAATCTGAAGATGCTCTATAAACATGTTTTGATATACATGTCATGCTCTATCCATTCATGCCCTTGGTATCAATTATAGCCTGCTGGAACATGTTCATATCTTGCTCTAAAGTTGCTTGAAAATGTTGTTTGTCAGCCTGATAACATTAAGTTCACTTGTTCCCATGTGTTTTCCTAGTGATCCATGCATCCTATGACCTTGCTCTTGACATGCTTAGCTTCATAAACATGCCTTCTTATTGTTGGTTGCCTTGCCATGCCATGTATTGCTATGTAGTGAGTGGTTTGAGCTCACGAACATGCCTACTTAATGTTGTTCCTGCCATGTTATGAATCTGTAATATAACTTGCCATGTTTACATGGGTGCCATCATATTTTCTATGCCTTTTTGGCTCATGGTCAGTAAGGGTCTTTTGATCTATGCTTTTTGCCATGCCTTTGTTTGCCATGATATGTTCCGGTAACATGTTGTTTGATAGCTCTAAACATTGCAACTTGATGTTATTTCCTGATAAGTCTGAAACTGTTATTATTTGCAATATCTCCATGTGTTTTTGAGCATGTTCTAGTTGTTTCTGGAGATAGCTCAGTGTTCATGTTTTGTTATGCTTTACGTGTACTTCATGACCATGCCTTTTGTTATTATGTTGGGGTGCTGTAGCATGTTGTTTTGATGCTTGTAAGATGCCTAGTTGCTGTTATGGACAGATTGTTGTTATGACTTGTATAGTGTGTGTGTGTTGCACCGTTGCTCCGTTTTGAGTGTGCTCTATATGAAAGTTGCTTGATTTTGCATTTAGCTTCATATTACCATGTTGCATCCTTGTTTTGGTGTGTTTGCTTGATGTTTGGGTGCATTTTGCATCAATGCCATGCTTAACTTGTTTTGCTCATATCTTCTAGGCCGTAGCTCCGAATCTAATGAACTTTATATGTAACTTGACTAGAATTTCGTGTAGATCATTGTGGTGCATCTTAACTTGCTTTTTAACAACTTGAACATAAGGTTTAATCAGTTCTGGACCAATTTCGAAATTTGCATATGAGGACTTACCGGAATTGTTATATGTTGTTTCCGGCCTCATTTAAACTTGCCTTGATGTGTTGTTCTTGTTTGCATCATCTCTTGCCATGAGTAGCTTTATGGACCTTGGTCATGCATCATGCTTGTTGTGCATCATGCCTTGTTAATGTGTGGTGTGTTTACCTATGTTGTGTGCTTCTTCTTGTTAGTTCCTGTTTCGTTGCGTTCGTGAGGATGCGTTCGTCTGCGTGTGGTTCGTCTTCGTGGTTTCATCTTCTTCATGGACTCGTTCTTCTTCCTAGCGGGATTTCAGGCAAGATGACCGCTACCCTGGATCTCACTACTATCATTGCTATGCTAGTTTCCTCGTTCTTTCGCTATGCTGCGCTACCTATTACCTGTTTATCAAGCCATCCCATATTGCCATGAACCCCTAACCTTTGACACCTTTCCTATGAAAACCGTTGTTTGGCTATGTTACCGCTTTGCTCAGCCCCTCTTATAGCGTTGTTAGTTGTAGGTGAAGATGAAGTTTGTTCCTTGTTGGAACATGGAGATGTTGTTCCTTGTTGGAACATGTTTACTTGTTGGGATATCACAATATCTCTTATATTATTAATGCATCTATATATTTGGTAAAGGGTGGAAGGCTTGGCCTTATGCCTGGTGTTTTGTTCCACTATTTCCGCCTTAGTTTCCGTCATACCGGTGTTATGTTCCCGGATTTTGCGTTCCTAACGCGGTCGGGTGATTTATGGGACCCCGACAGTTCGCTTTGAATAAAACTTGTCCAAAGAAGGCCCAACCTTGGTTTTACCATTTGCCTCACCTAGACCTTTTTCCCTTGGGTTTCGGAGCCCGAGGGTCATCTTTATTTAGCCCCCGGCCGGTGCTCCTTCGAGTGTTGGTCCAAACAGGCAGATCATGGGCCCCCTCGGGCAACTCGAGGTCTGGTTTTACTCGTGGGTGACCCATCCGGTGTGCCACGAGAACGAGATATGTGCAGCTCCTATCGGGATTTGTCGGCGCATCGGGCGGCTTTGCTGGTCTAGTTTTACCATTGTCGAAATGTCTTGATGTACCGGATACCGAGTCGATCGGAGTGTCTCGGGTGAAGGTCTATTCGCCGATGATCGCGAGAGCTTGTCATGGGCTAAGTTGGGACACCCTGCAGGGTTTAAACTTTCGAGAGCCGTGCCCGCGGTTATGCGACAGATGGGAATTTGTTAATGTCCGTTGTAGATAACTTGACACTTGATCCGAATTAAAACGCATCAACCGAGTGTGTAGCCGTGATGGTCTCTTCTCGGTAGTCGCGGAAGTGAACACGGTTTCTGTGTTATGTTTGACGTAAGTAGGTGTTCAGGATCACCTCTTGATCATTGCTAGCTTCACGACCGTTCCGCTTGTTCTCTTCTCACTCTTCTTTGCGTATGTTAGCCACCATACTTGCTTAGTCGCTGCTGCAACCTCACCACTTTACCCCTTCCTTTCCCATTAAGCTTTGCTAGTCTTGATACCCGTGGTAATGGGATTGCTGAGTCCTCGTGGCTCACTAGATACTTCCAAAACCAGTTTGCAGGTGCCTATGTTACCGAGCAGGTGACGCAACCAAGCTCAAGGAGGAGCTCGATGAAGATCTTACCCTTTGTGTTGTTTCGTTCTAGTTGATCAGTAGTGGAGCCCAGTTGGGGTCGATCGGGGACCTTTATCGCATTTGGGGTTCTTCTTTTATTTTGGTTCCGTAGTCGGACCTTGATTGTATCTGGATGATGTAATGCTTTATTCATGTAATTGTGTGAAGTGGCGATTGTAAGCCAACTATGTATCTCTTTCCCTTATGTATTACTTGGGTTGTGTGAACATTACCTCACTTGCGACATTGCTTTCAATGCGGTTATGCCTCTAAGTCGTGCTTCGACACGTGGGAGATATAGCCGCATCGAGGGCGTTACACACCTGGAGGGGGGAAACGGACACGTCTGGTCTACACGGATGGGATCTTGCTGTGGCTTTGGCCTAGACTTGGTCTGTCATCTCGCGATGACATGCACTAACACGGAGAAGCAGTTATTCACCATGGACTACACCCTCTCGTTGCCGAATAACGCCCTAGACCGCCGGGGCCACCGGATGGGTGCTCGATATGGAGACCGCCCGAGGGGGGAGGGCACACCTACATGCGCGTGGCCCATGTATATGCATGCAGGGGTGGTGTGCTATTTGAATAAGCAATGCACGTCCTTGACGTGGCACGTGCCTCACAAACCACACACACGGGCGGGAACGTCAAGGATCGGCTGCGTTCATTCCCGAGACAGAATCTTTGGTGGGTGATCCCGTGACAGAACGAGCCTAGACTTGGTCTGTCATCTCGCGATCACATGCACTAACACTGAGTAGCAGTTACTCACGACTGTGGCCGGCGGCCTCCGGGGGCTAGCACATGCCGCCAAACCTTGCGTAGGCGGCCTCTCACAAGTCTGGAAGTGTTGTGGCAGTTGCAAACGCCCGACCCGTGTCTCTGGGGTGTGCCCCCCCTCACGGCCGGTGCCGCCGTCGGCACCTGGAGGGGGGAGGGGAACGGACGCGTCGGGTCTACACGGATGGGGTCTTGCTGTGGCTTTGGCCGGAATGTTGCTCCAAAGTGTTCCTCTGGGCTGACCTAACACAACCGGGTGGAGAGTTCCACTGGTCAACGCCCGTCTGTGCAAAGTCGAAGGGCTAGATCCCGTGCATAAACGCTACAGGGTTAGGCGGGACGGGGGCCCTGAGAGGGGGGGGGGGTTAGCAATGCCACCGGAGCATCGCACCGGGCCCTCTCACATGCTGTTCGGTGTGGTGGCATGTCCGAAGAGGCGGCACGCCTCTTCGGGGTGTGCCCCCCTCACGGCCGGCACCTAGAGGGGGGAAACGGATGCGTCGTGTCTACACGGATGGGATCTTGCTATTGCTTTGGCCTAGACTTGGTCTGTCATCTCGCGATGACATGCACTAACACGAAGAAGCAGTTATTCACCGTGGACTGCACCCTCTCGGTGCCGATCAACGCCCTAGACAGCCAGGGCCACCGGATGGGTGCTGGTCTCTAGAACCGGGCGAGGCCCATCATTTGAAAAGAAAACACAAGACGGTAATTATGATGTGCTAAGGTTGTTTGCCAAGCATGAAATAAAACAACATTAAAAAAGTATAATACATATTATAGAGAATGCACAAGAAGAAATAGATCTAGGTGGATGGTTTACCAAGAGCAGCTCTCGAAAATTGAGGTCATTTCCAAGTTCTTCTTGACGGCTCTCGGTAACTACTATCGGTGCGGCTCTCGGAAAAGCCCCTGAGATCTAGGTCAAGGCTTTTACCGAGTGTCGCTAGATGTTGGCTCTCGGAAATGTTTCCCGTGGGGACTTATGCAAAATTTCCCCCTCGCGCGCGCTCACTCCTCTCTTATCTCTCTCTCTCTGTTTCTCTCGCCCCCGCCCCCTCTGTCCGCCGCCGCCCCCTAGTGCCGCCGCCCCATCCGGCGAGCTCTGCTGCCGCCGCCGCCGCCACCGGGAGTGCCTCCCCCGCCCCTCCACCTCCACCGAGCCCCCCCGCCGCCACCTCCACCGAGCTCGTCCACCGCACCGTCTCGGCCAAGCTTCAGCGAGCACCACTGGCATGGCATCCCCTCCACTGAGCTCTACCTCGTCCGGCATCCACCTCCCCCACCGCCCCCCTGCCCCGTTGGTGAGCTCCCCCTACTCAATCTCGTTTTTTGAAATAAAAGGGGTTTCCCCCCTCTCCATTACAACAAAACGTGTATATATATGCATATATAGTGAATAATGTGTGTGAGTGTGTGCTTTGTATGTGTGTGTGTCAGTGGTAGGAGCTGGGACCCTAAAGGGTCTAGGGCGTAGGTTTTAGGGGAAGGAGGGGCTGGGCGTGTGGCTTCATGATCGCCCGGCGACAAGCGCCGTGGTCTTGTGAGAGGGAGAGGCGGCGGCAGCGCAAGAGGCGACTAGGGTTAGGTCTCCCGGCTCCCTAAGGGAAGCCGAGCAAATAATGATTGCTTCTTTGCTTGATTAGCTGGACCGGCACAGCCGGTGCGGTTGACGTGGCCGGGCAGCGCGGGCAAGACTGACCATCATGGGCTGGGCGGGCGCGGGAGCAGCGGTTGGCGCCATGAGAGCCGGCGCGGGCCACTGTGTGTGTGCATGTGTGAGTGAGTGTGTGATGTGTGTGTATGGATATGTGAGTGTGTTTGTGTGTGGGGTTTGTGTGAGTGAGTGTTATTGATGTTTGTGTGTTTGACATATGATTGACACAACTTCATTCTTTCATGTGTAGGTTTTCATTATTTGTAGATCACCTAAATAGTCGCGTAACCTAGGTCTCTCCCGTTCGGAAGGGTTGTATCCATAAATATGCAAGTCTTTGCATATTTATAACCTTAACTCTTTCGAATTGACCATGTTTTCCATGGAGAACCTGGGATGTGTAGGCGGGTCGTTTTCATGATGTACTAAGATCCGAGACAGAATTTCGACAGGGTCTCCTTGTTGTTCTCTAGATACACATCCTCTTGGCTTATTGCTGAGACGTGTATTTGGAGAACAGCGAGGAGGCGCTACCAAAATTTTGTCTCGGGTCGGAGTACGTCATGAAAGTGGACCCAGCCTACACATTCTTGGGTGGTATTAGGACCTATCTTTACCTATTACATAGCTCAGTGCATGTCGTAAAACTTGATGGAACCAATTGTTACATAAACAAATTATGTGTGTGTTTCACTTTATATCAGAGGATGGAAGAACGTGAGTGGATGTACACCGGACATCCCAGCATGGAGGGTATGACCCCTGAGTGGAGGTCGAAGACCAATGATTTCCTGGAATTAGTATTTGCTGGAGAAATGCCAGTTCGTGGAATTTGGTGCCCATACACGGAGTGTGATAACCAGAATGAAAGAGATAAGATTACTATGAGTAAACACTTAGGTAAATATGGGTTTACGTTAGGCTTTTACCGGTGGATCTTTCACGGTGAGACAGAACAGTCTAGGGCGGAGGTGGTGCGATAACGCACCGGCGAATATGATACTTGGATTGAAAACCTGTTAGATGACATCCGCCGTGCGGATCCGCGGGAGGACCCAAATCCGAGGAGCCGTCGGAAAGCCCTGAAGAGTACCATGCAGCTTTGTTTGCGGCACAAAAACCCCTTCACGCCCATACGGAGGTTACTCAACTAGATGGCATTGCACGCCTAATGGCCCTAAAGGCAAACCATAACATGAGCATAATTTGCTTCAATGAGTTATTGTCAGTTATTCCTAGCATGTTGCCTAAAGAACATATATTGCCAAAGAACATGTACGAGTCGAACAAAATCCTCGGTTCACTTAAGATGCCGTATGAGCAAATACATGCTTGTCCAAACGGATGCATGCTATTTAGAAATGAACATAAAGATATGAATTATTGTGTCAAGTGCAAATCCTCTAGGTATATTGAGGTAATAGATGATGATGATAGCAAGAGGCAGCTCACAATTGCCGTCAATATCCTTCGATATCTTTCATTCACAGAAAGGATCCAGAGGCTTTATATGACCGAGGAAACTGCCCAATATATGAGATGGGCCGCCGAAGGGAAGATGTACAATACAAAAAAGATGCAACATCCACGGGATGGCGAAGCATGGAAGAAATTTGTTGAAATTCATAAGAAAACATATGACTGGAAGAGTGTAGCTGTTGGGATAACAACCGACGGGTTCAATCCATATGGTTTGATGGCTGCCATATCTGATTGCTGGCGAGATATATTATCCCCTGAATCTGCCCCCTGGCGTTTGCATGCAACGACATCACATGTTCCTGACGTTGATAATTGGAGGTCCTAACTATCCCGGGAAGCATATGAGTGTGTATATGGAGCCATTGGTGGACGACTTACTTGTTGCTTGGAACAACGGGGTCCGGACATACGATGCTGTTTCAAAGAAGCACTTCAATATGCATATCTGGTACCACACATCGCTAGATGACCTACTAGCACGTGCGATATTTTGTGGTTGGTGTGTAAAGGGGCAGTGGCCTTGCCCAGTGTGTCGATAGCGTGTGACTTTCATTTGGCTGGCTAAGGGTCACAAGTATGTATTCTTTGACCAACATCGGTAATTCCTTCGTGTTGATCACCCATACAGGCAAGACGCTATGCACTTCCAAAAAGGTGTTATAGTTGATGACCCGCCACCACCTATTATGACCGGTGCCCAGCTTAAGGATGAGTTGGATGCTCTCAAGGAAAAGCTTGATGGGAAAGGTTTTGTGGGATATGGAGAGACACACCAGTTGACTCACATTCCTAGCTTATGGAGGCTCCCTTACTTTAAAGATCTTCTACTTCCATACAACACTGATGTAATGCACACTGAAAAGAATACTGCAGAGGCCTTACTTGGCATGCTCCTCGACACTGAGAAGTCAAAGGATAACATTCAGGCTAGGATCGATCAAGCCAAACTATGAAACAGGCCAAAATTAAATTTGGTGCCTCGTGCAAAAGGTAATTCTTGGAAGAAGCCACCAGCCCCTTTCACCCCTTCAATGCCCCAAAGGAAAGAAATATTCCAATGGATTGTGAACAACTTGTACTTCCCTGATGGATATGCAGCTAATATCATGAGGGGAGTGAATATGGCTACAAAGCGAATAGGAGGCCTCAAGAGTCATGACTACCATGTATGGCTTGAGCGGATAATGCATGTGATGATTCGAGGGTATGTCGAGAGGATATTTGGCGAGTCTTTGGCGGAGTTGAGCTACTTCTTCCGTCAGCTTTGTGCCAAAGAACTAGATTATGAAGTGGTTGCAAAGTTGGAGGAACAAGCACCTGAGTTGCTATGCAAGTTAGAGATGATATTTCCGCCAGGTTTCTTTAATCCGATACAACATATGATCTTACATCTCGCATATGAGGCTAGAATGGGAGGACTGCTTGCAGTTCAATGGCGATGCACTGAGCGAGAGTTCAAGCATCTTCGTGGGAAATGTAAGAATGAAGCCCGCATTGAAGCCTCCATAGCCGAGGCATACCTGAACGAGGAGGTGGCCACGACCACGACAAAGTACTATCATGATAGTATTCTGACTACGTTAAATCCAGCTCCTCGTTACAATGAAGAACCCACCAGTAATGTTTCCGACCATAGCCTCTTTGAGGGCCAAGGTGGCAAAGCAAGTGGACCGAAGCCCAAGAACTTTTCACCTACTGAGTGGTTGACTATTATTATCTATGTCTTGACCAACATGGAAGAAGTGCAACCGTACATAAAGTAAGTGTAGAACACCTTTATTGACAACTACTCACTAGTCTTGAGTTCTAACTTGAATTCTTCCTATTGCTAGGGAATTCCAGGAAGAATTCTGGAAGCTATCATGGCCTCCTAGCGACGAAGAATCAGCAGACCTTCTTGAAGATACCAATGCTGATGGCGGTTTCATTTCTTGATTCTCAAGAAAAGTAACTTTTCTAACTTTATGTTACTTCAAGTTGATCTTACTTGCCTGCAATGCTTCCACTAATGAACCAGACAATTTCCTATTAATCTTGTAGGCATATCAGGAGGTTGATATGGACGCCAAAGTAAGAGAAGTAGCCAAAGGTTTTGAATACAAGGCCAAGTCATTTAAGGCTTACGACATGAATGGGTATCGCTTCCACACTGGTAAACGCACGCGTGAGAGGCCCAACCGAAGGTCAATAAATAGTGCGGTCTATTGTCTAGGGACAGATGAACGTCACTACTATGGAACCATCAAAGAAATTTATGAGTTGAAGTATTGTGGTTTACAAGGAGTGAAGCCCATCGTATTCAGATGCAGCTGGCTCAATCCTAAGAAAGTGAGACGAACCCCTAGTATTGGCTTTGTCGAAGTTGAACGAGCATCGAGATATGCAGGAAATGATGTCTATATTATGGCTCAATAAGCTACACAAGTGTTTTTTCTCCCATACGCATGCACATCTACAGAATATATCAATCTCTTGAAGTGGGATGTCGTGGACAAGGTACCCCGCGTATCAAGGTACCTACCCCAAACAAGGACGATTACCATATAAACCCTAACACATACGAGGGAGAGTTCCTTCAAGAAGCAGACACTAACGAAGACGAAGATGATGCAAAGGAAGATGATGGCGTGCATCACAAACATGATGCTATGGAACATGAGGCCATGGATGACATGGAAGTAGATAATGCGGAGGACGAATACGAGGATGTTTCTGACCCTCAAGATTTGGCATTACTTATGCGATGGCACATGGGACTAGATGAGGATGAGGGCCCCCCTGAAGACTTCGAGGATGAATGTATGAACAGGCGTGATAGCGATGATGAAAGCCTTGATCCAAATGTTGCACCTAATATTGACCCTTATTTCTAACAACTCCATGTAATCGTGTGAGAACTCTATGTATGTGTTTCACAAGTCTATTTATTCGTCTGTGTAACAACTCTATGTATTCGTGTGTGTAACAACTCTATGTATTCGTGTGTGCAACAACTCTATGTATTTGTGTGTGTAACAACTATATGTATTATTGTGACAATTCTATTTATTCTTCATATGTGATATATTTATTGTATTTACATCAAGTTGTATCATATATACTAACTGGTTTGTTCTTCTTCGTATCAGGTGATTGAAACATGACAGATAGCAAGAAGATTCCAAAGGAAAGTTTGAAAAAAGTGAATGATCTGTACAATGATCAACCTGCTCGACCGGTGAAAGCGGTGGCCGCTCCTTCATCGGTTGCCACAACCGCCAAGAAGGCCAAAGGATTGGCGGGTCTAGACACCCGTCCGGGAAAACATGCAAAACAAGGTCGAGTACCACGTGGGGGAGGAGTAGGAGGCGGACGAGGAGGGGGAGTAGGTGAGGCAGGAGGAGGAGGCGGACGAGGAGGGGGGTAGCTGAGGTAGGAGGAGGAGGCGGGCGAGGAGGCGAACGAGGAGGGGGAGTAGGTGAGGCAGGAGGAGGAGGCAGTCGAGGAGGCGGACGAGGAGGGGGAGTAGGTGAGGCAGGAGGAGGAGGAGGCGGACAAGGAGTACGTAAAGCAGCCCGGAGTAGAGCTCCTCTTTCTTCTCCTCGACCCTCTGATGCAGTGCTTCACCGTGCTTAGGAGGAGGAAACAGAGGATGGGGATGAGGCGTGTGAGGAGGAGGACGAGGAGGGTTTTGCGGAGGAGGTGGTGGAGGATGAGGAGGAGGTGGTGGAGGACACCGCCGCCGAGAGGAGGTTAGTTGTTCGTCAGGTTTCTGAGGGTGGGGATGGACCCTCACGGGTGACAGAGCACCACGAGGTGAGCGGTTCGCAACCGAGCGGTTCGACTATCAGCACTACTTCCAGAGGGAAAGTGTGCTGCATGGTCCTTCAAAGCTTCCAAGACGTCCATATGTGCATAGAGACGTGTTGATTAAACCAATGGGAGAGAAGTAAGTGGTTATCTCGACTCATCCCATATAAATTGTACCTTTTGTAATTTCCTCACATATAATATGACTTCACTCTTAGAAATGCAGAAGCTTAGTAAAAGGTGGTGAGAGGCGTCTGCCACGGTCGCCGAGTGGCATCATTGGGGGTCTTTGTAGGTTAAATTACCATGGACTGGTCACTTTGCCGAACGGTATCATTGAGCCAGCTTGGTCATGGGATCACTACAAACTTGCACCGGATTTCCTAGATATGCGTCAGAGGGTTTTTGATAACAGAGCCATGCGAGTGGTTAATGATTTCTGGGTAAGTCCTTTCAAACACCTAAATGTCAATACCAAAAGGTTTTAATTTGCCATAGTCATGATTTAACCCTTCTCGCATGTATGCATGTTTGTAGGATTTCTATACATGCATTGAGGGTCAGAAGGATCATGCAAATGTGGTAGTTGAGAATATTGCCAAGAAACTAGTCCATCACATGCACTATGAGGAGCGCGTCCGGTTAGTGGTCGAGTATCACGTGGACTATCTCAAACATAGGATTTCCAAACCGGAGGCCCGAGGGATGCATCTTTCACGGGACAATTACTTCAAGGGAAGTGACGATGGATGCTTGCTATTTCCTACACTACGACAAAATTAGAATCCTTACTAAGATGTACTCCCTCCGTCCCAAAATTCTTTTCTTAGATTTGTCTAGATACGGATGTATCTAATACTAAAACATGACTTGATACATCCGTATTTAGACAAATCTAAGACAAAAATTTTGGGACGGAGGTAGTATTTGTTTAATTTACAGGTGTTTCCTCGGTGGTGCACTGACAAACGTCCGTGCTGGGTGAAGATCGTCGAACGGTGGACATATCCAGGGTGGCAGGATGAACACAAAGTAATATCTGAACGGCGCAAGTTGATGGGGGGTCGAGGACACCATCAAGGCAACCTCACCATCCCAGGTGTCGTCTCAAAACATGTAGGCAACCACATCCTTTTCTTCTCATCATGTTCTCTTTCATTTGTGAGCATTCCCTTGATTGTTTGGATCGCTTTCTTTTGCAGAAAGAAGACACTGGCAAGGATATCACTTACTTCAAGGCATGAACCATCAAACGTACCAAAGACGACAAGGACAAGTGAGGGAGTCCTGGACTAGGGGGTTTCCGGACAGCCGGACTATCATCGTCAGCCGGACTCCAAGACTATGAAGATACAAGATTGAAGACTTCGTCCCATGTCCGGATGGGACTTTCCTTAGCGTGGAAGGCAAGCTTGGCGATACGGATATGTAGATCTCCTACCATTGTAACCGACTCTGTGTAACCCTAGCCCTCTCCGGTGTCTATATAAACCGGAGGGTTTTAGTACGTAGGACGAACAACCATTACAACAATCATACCATAGGCTAGCTTCTAGGGTTTAGCCTCCTTGATCTCGTGGTAGATCCACTCTTGTACTACCCATATCATCAATATCAATCAAGCAGGAGTAGGGTTTTACCTCCATCGAGAGGGCCCAAACCTAGGTAAAAACATCGTGTCCCTTGTCTCCTGTTACCATCCGCCTAGACGCATAGTTCGGGACCCCCTACCTGAGATCCGCCGGTTTTGACACCGACATTGGTGCTTTCATTGAGAGTTCCTCTGTGTCGTCACCAATAGGCTTGATGGCTTCTTCAATCAACAACAACGCCGTCGAGGGTGAGACTTTCCTCCCCGGACAGATCTTCGTATTCGGCGGCTTTGCACTGCGGGCCAATTCACTTGGCCATCTGGAGCAGATCGAAAGCTACGCCCCTGGTCACCAGATCAGATTTGGGAGCCTAAACTTCACGGCGGACATCCGCGGAGACTTGATCTTCGATGGATCCGAGCCGCAGCCGAGCGTGCCGCACTGTCTCGATGGGCACGACCTAACTCTGCCGCCGGACAGTACCTTGGAGGCCGCACACGAATCCGCTCTGACCCATAGTCCAGAGCCGATTGCGCAGATCGAGGACAGGTGGCTGGACACCGCCTCGGGAGCCGCAACTTCCACGGCGATGGAGCCGAACACTGATCTTGTCCCTTATAAAGCTCGTGACTCCGAGGTGCCGGACTCCGAACCTCCTGCGCCCCTGCTGATCGAATCTGATTGGGCGCCGATCATGGAGTTCACCGCTGCGGACATCTTTCAGCACTCACCCTTTGGCGACATCCTAAATTCGCTAAAGCATCTCTCGCTATCCGGAGAGCCCTGGCCGTACTATGGCCTGGATGGTTGGGATGCGGATGACGAAGAAATTCAAAGCCCACCCACCACCCACTTTGTAGCCACTATCGACGATTTAACCGACATGCTAGACTACGACTCCGAAGACATCGACGGTATGGACGATGATGCCGGAGACGATCAAGAACCAGCGCCTACAGGGCACTGGAAGACCACCTCGTCATACGACATATACATGGTGGACACCCCAAATGATGGGGATGGCGAAGAAGCAGCGGAGGCAGATTCCTTAAAGAAACAGCCCAAGCGCCGACGTCAGCGGCGCCGCTCTAAATCCCGCCACAGCAAGAATGGAGATTCCGGCACCGGAGATAATAACACCCCAGAAAGTGCCGAATACAACCCCCTCCAGTACAACTCAAAACAGGAGGACGGGGCAGCCAGCTCTCGAGAGAGAGGGGCAGATGAGGAGTTAGAGGATGACAATTACATGCCTCCCTCCGGAGACGAGGCAAGCCTCAACGATGACGAATTTGTCGTGCCCGAGGATCCCGTTGAACAAGAGCATTTTAAACGCAGGCTAATGGCCACAGCGAACAGCCTAAAGAAAAAGCAGCAACAGCTTCAAGCTGATCAAGACCTGCTGGTCGACGGATGGACCGAGGTCCTCGCGGCCGAAGAGTATGAACTCGAACGCCCCTCCAAAGGCTACCCAAAACGCAAGTTTCTCCCCCGACTATAGGAGGAAGCATACAAACCTTCATCACCAGCGCACAATACGGCAGACCGACCACCTCGTGGCCGCGATAGAGAGGCATCTAGGCCCTCCACGTAACCGTACCCGGCACCGCCAAAAAGTACGGTTACGGGGAACGCGCCGGACTTGCGGGATATATTGGAGGATAAGGCAAGACAAGCCAGATCTATCTATGGATCACGTGGACGCCCCACGGCCCACGATGAATACCATCGTGCCAGATACAGCAACTCCGGCCGGGCCGAACATAGCAGACAACGCTCTCTTGAGCTACGTCATGACATTGCTCAATACAGAGGCACCGCACACACACTATGCTTCACAGACGAAGTAATGGATCATCAAATCTCTGAAGGGTTTAAACCTGTCAACATTGAATCCTACGATGGCACAACAGACCCCGCGGTTTGGATCGAGGATTATCTCCTTCATATCCATATGGCCCTCGGCGACGATCTCCACGCCATCAAATATCTCCCGCTCAAGCTTAAAGGACCAGCTCGGCATTGGATTAACAGCTTGCCCGCAGAGTCAATTGGGTGTTGGGAGGACCTGGAAGCCGCATTCCTCGACAACTTCCAGGGCACATATGTGCGACCAGCAGACGCAGATGACCTAAGCCACATAATTCAGCAGCCAGATGAATCGGCCAGACAGTTCTGGACATGGTTCTTAACTAAGAAAAATCAAATCGTCGACTGTCCGGATGCAGAGGCCCTCGCAGCCTTCAAACATAACATCCGCGACGAATGGCTAGCCTGGCACCTAGGACAGGAAAAGCCGAAATCCATGGCAGCCCTCACATCATTAATGACCCGCTTCCGTGCGGGAGAGGATAGTTGGCTAGCTCGCAGCAACAACCTCAGTAAAAATGCTGGCAGTCCGGATACTAAGGACCACAACGGCAGGTCGCGTCGAAGCAAAACAAAGCGCCCGCGTTAGCGGCGCGACAACAATGAGGATCGACATTGAGCGCCAGATTCGAGGCTCTAAACCCGTCAGCGGAAGAAGCCATTCAAAAGAACCACTCCGGGTCCGTCCCAATCTGGACCGAATACTCGACCGCTCATGCGGATACATGGCACCCCGAAAAGCCAGCTAACCACACCAACAGAGATTGTTGGGTATTTAAGCGACGAGCAAGTTAATTGCGAAAACAATGACAAGGGGCTGCACAATGATGACGAGGAAGAGGCCCGACCGCCGAACAATAGAGGATGAAGGGCTTCCCCCACAAGTGCGGACGGTAAACATGATATACGCAACCCATATACCCAAGAGGGAGCGGAAGCGTGCACTAAGGGACGTATACGCGATGGAGCCAGTCGCCCCGAAGTTCAATCCATGGTCCTCTTGCCCGATCACTTTCCATCGAAGAGACCATCCGAACAGTATCCGCCATGGCGGATTCTCCGCATTGGTTCTAGACCCAATCGTCGATGGATTTCACCTCACGAGAGTCCTGATGGAAGGCGGCAGTAGCCTGAACCTGCTTTATCAGGATACAGTGCGCAAGATGGGCATAGACCCCTCAAGGATTAAATCTACAAAGACGACCTAAAAGGGCGTCATACCAGGTGTTGAGGCCAATTATGCGAGCTCGACCACACGGGAAGTGGTCTTGGATCCCGGATAATTTCGAAGCGAGGAGTTAATCTTCGACATAGTCCCGTTCGCGGCGGCTATCACGCCCTGCTTTCGGACGAACGCGTTTACAAAGTTCAGCGCGTGCCGCGTTATGCATACCTCAAGCTCAAGATGCCAGGCCCTCGTGGAGTCATCACGGTCAACGGAAATACGGAACGCTCCCTACGAACGGAGGAACATACAGCGGCTCTCGCGGCAGAAGTACAGAGCAGCCTTCTAAGGCAATTTTCGAGTCCGGCCGTTAAACGACCGGACACGGCCAAACGCACCTGGAGCAACATCAATCAAGACCACCTGGCACGTTCCGAGCACGCGTAGCAATGCGGCCCCAACCCCAGCCCTCGCATGATTGCAAGACCAGTCCTCCGCGTACATCATTACACTCTGAAGATACCATGGGCATAGGGGGAGGGGCACGACCACAACAGACCTAGAGTGCGGCTCGACCACACCAGGGGCTCCCAAGCGTGTCGCTCTTTTTATTTTTATCTTTCTTCTTTTCATACACAGGACTCCGTTTACAAGAGGTCCTGTCCGGCAGTAGATCGGCTGAAAGTGCGTTATATCGACTAGAGGGGGGGTGAATAGGCGATTTTTATGAAATTCTTCACTGAGGAATTTGCCGGTGAGGAAATTCCTTAGCGAAGAACTATTTGCAGCGGAATATGTACTCAGAGGTAAACATAACAGATTACACACATAGTCAGCATGATGAAATGAAGACTAGAACAGAGTCTTTGAAGCGTAAACACAGGATAACAAGATGAAGACAAACAGATGAAGAAATTGAACGAGGAATTTGTGAAAGTCTTGATCAAAGTCTTCAAGCACAGATATGAACAACATGCAACATGTAATGAGGAAATGAATGAGTTGAGGAAATAGAACCAGTCATTTGGTGAAGACAATGATTTGGTAAACCAGTTCCAACTGCTGTCTCGGTTATACGTCTGTTGGAGCGGTGAGTATTTAAACTCGAGGACACACAGTCCGGACACCCGATCTCGAGCCGCAACTCAGGACACCCATCCTCACCGTATTCTCCTTGAACTAAGACCACGCAGGCCTCATCCAATCACTTGTGGTAAGTCTTGGTGACTTCCAAACCTTCACAGACTTGGTCACTCGGCGATCCACAATTCCTCTTGGATGCTCTAGACCTTGACGCCTAACCGTGCGGAAGAAGCACAGATCTTCAAAGGTAACAAGCGTCGGATCCATGCAAGATCAATTTCTTCAGTGATGCTCAATCACTTGGGGTTTTGTGGGTTTGGTTTTGGATTTTCCTCACTTGATGATTTTCGCTCAAAGTCCTCGGAGGATGGGTTGCTCTCAAATGACAAGTGTCAAGTTCTCTCGGAGCAGCCAACCAACTAGTGGTTGTAGGGGGCGGCTATTTATAGCCTAGGGAGCAGCCCGACATGATAAGACATAAATGCCCTTCAATGATATGACCGTTAGGTGGATAAGATATTTTGGTCCGCCGGCGCGCAGCACAGCAACGGTCGGAAATTTGACTTTCAAAGTCCTCAGGGCTATCATGTTCCTCACTGTGTAGGCAATTCGCACTGGCGAATTCCTAACTCCTCGATCGAACAAAGTCATCGATGACGGAAGAACTGCGTCTCATCCTTTGAAGAATTTGACTGAACTGTATGAGATTTCCAATGGCTTCACTCGAAGGGATTGGTAGGTGTAGGATTTTGAGTTGAGCATCACATGGAAATTTTTCCTTAGTATTTCCTCGACCCCCTTTAACAGTACGGTGTTTCCTATGACTCAAGAAAGAGAAAATGAAACTACGAAAACAAAAGTCTTCACGCTTCATATTGCTCGAATGAATATCAAGTCTTCATGGTCACACCAATTTCTTCACTTTCAAAGTCTTGAAAAGTCTTGAGAATATCAAAGTCTTGATCGAAGAACTTCATTTTAGGGTCGACTTTCTCTGTAAATATCAAACTCCTCATAGACTTATAGACCTGTGTACACTCACAAGCGCATCAGTTACTTAACCTATAAGTCTTCAATACATCAAAATCACTAAGGGCACTAGATGCACTTACAATCTCCCCTTTTGGTGATTGATGACAACATAGGTTAAGTTTTCAACGGGATAAACATATGAAGTGTAAATACTGATATTGAGGAATTTGATTGCAAGATATAGAAGAACTCCCCTGAATATGTGCATAATGAGGAATTTGCTTTTGAGGCAATGCACATTTGAAGATTTGAATCATGGAGATCTCCCCTATATCTTGTAATTCATACACGCATTTGATACATATACTATGAAGAATTTGAAATGCATGATGAAATATGGTGCTGATGAGGTTCAAGATGCATGCAATAGTATTGACTAGGAATGAGCATGCGAATATCATATCAAAAGTTTGAGCTCAAATATCACATTCAGAGCTTAGTGCTTCAAAAGCATCGAGCATAACACGTATCAAAATCGAGCATCGAAGCACGATCAAGAGTATCGAGCACAATGCAAAGTCAGCACAATGCACCGATCAAAAGTATCGAGGCACCATCGGTTTAAGATTACAACTCGATCCAATAAAAGTTTGGAAGAACGAGTTGTAACTTAATAAAACGCCCATAGTATAAACCGGCGAAGACTAACTCAGATTTCTCCCCTTTGTCATCAAATGACCAAAAGGATCGGCGAGGACTAACGCCTCAAGATATTCAAGTTGATGGAGGCGCCCGGATTGTCGGGTTGGATGTTGAAGTAGGGCCTGCCGCAGTGTCGTCCAAATCTTTCATATTCATCAGTTTCACGCGATGAAGAATAAGAGCTGGCCACCAAATCAGGAACTTTGACTCTCTTGAATTTCTTCGGAGGTGGTGCAGACCAGTCATAAGCTTCCTGAAGACCCATAGTCTTCAATTCTTCCGTGGAATAGACATGATTAAGAACAGCCCAGGTGCGGTTGAGGGTTTCATGAAGGTAGTACTGGTTTTTCTTCACTGCATTATGCGTTGAGGTCATGTTGCGAAGAATTGCAGCAAATTGGCGCTTCACCCATTTCTGATTGCGATCAACCTTATGATGAAGACTGAGGAGTAATTCACGATCAGTCATCACCCTGGGTGCATTTGCTTGAGGCTGTTGCTTGGTTGAGGTATTTGTGGCAGTGTCATGCGTTGCAGAATCGTCATTGGTGGAGTAAGATGCAGCCTTGCGAAACTGACCATCCAATGAACGAGTGCCTTCATCAATTACATCTGCTGCCTTGCCCTTGTCATCAGATGATGAAATTGGTCGCTTGAGGACTTCAATTGGCGGCAGGAAGCTGCCATGGTTGAGTGTCGTCACTTTGTAATTCAGTGAAGATCTTGCCCTTATGAATCTCATGATCCAAAGGCGCATATGGCTTCAGCTCAAAAGGTGACATTGCAATATTGGCCAGAGTCCTCATGAAGAAATCATGGAAGTTGACGGGAATGCCATGAATGATATTGAAAAGCATGTTCTTCATGATGCCAACGACATCTTCTTCATTTGAGTCGTGGCCTTTGATTGGACTCATTGTCTTCGTCAAGATTCTATAGACGATCCGAGGCACATCTGACAAATCCTTGACGAGGAATTTGGTTCGAGGGGCTTGACCTGGTTTCAGCGGCTTCATAAGCACTTGCATAAAGTGATCAGACAGTTCACGGTCATTGTAGAGGCAACGAGCAGATTCATGGGGAGGATCAAGAGGAAGGACAAGAAGCAATTCAGTTTCTTTGGTGCCTTGAAGTGAGTATTTTCAGTCATCAATCCAGAACCCATGAGTTGATGTCTTGACATCTCCGGTGATGTGCGGTGGCATAGAATCAAGAATGAGTTCTTCATTCCATCCACATATATCGCTGCAGAAATTCAGCAGCCCTCGCATCGTGGAGAACACAGTCTTGGCTCGAAGCACAGCGGTGATTCCATGTCCACATGAGGAATATGCTCATGGTCGAAGATCTTGTCCTTGTCAAATAGCACCGAGGAATAGAAATTTGCTTGTGTTGGAGTCGAGCGTTTTTCCTCATTCGAGCGAGTCATAAGTTATGGCGATGAAGAACACATGCTCGAAAAGAAGTCTTCAGCCTTGAATTTTTGCTTACTTGAGAACGGATTCTTCGGCTTGGGCAGAGGAATATCAGTGATTTGAAGTACAACCTCAGGAATTGCGATCTCAGGTTCTTCAGGCTGAGGAATTTCTGTCCCCTCTTCTTGTGCAATTTGAGGATCAGCAGTGGGTTCTTCAGCGCTAGTGGCTGGAATCTCTTCGTTGACAGATGATGTGGGATGAGTTTCTTCAGAGCCCATTTGAACAGTTGTAGCCGAGGACTGAGGAACTTGTTGAAGCGGAGTGAAGAGAGGAGTATTGGGATGCTGACTTTCCCAAAAGTCATCGTTCAGCACAGGTGTAGTGCACCCAATATCCACATCTTCATCTTCTTATTCAATTTCCTCAACACCTGCCTCTTCAGCAGTGAATTGAGGCGCGGGTGAGGAAACAACAGGAGTTGAAGGGAAGGCTTCCACTTCAATTTCTTCATCAAGCTGTTCTGAGGTATCAACAGATTGATTTTCTTCATCTGATCCGCTTGGGATCGTGTATTTTTCTCCAAAGGGAACAATTTCCTTGGATGACATGGAGGAAATGGGAATGGCATCAATAGGATTTTCAATTGAGCTGGTCATTGGCTTCATTTTCTTCACAGCCGAAGAATTTGACGCAGCTGATGCCTTCCTTTTCTTCACTGCAGCTCGTTCTGCAGCCTTTGTCTTCTTCACTTCATAGGCAGAAGGAAGAAGTGGAGATGGTGTTGGCGCAGGAGGAGCTAAGGATTATGGTACAGTTTCTTCAGGCACAACTTGTGCAGTTGCCCTGTTTCCTTCAGATTCTACAGGCGCACCACTATTGGATGCCCTGGTAATTTCTTCAGCAGCTGGAATGGAGTCATCAGCCCTGGAACTTGTTTTTTATCAGCACGCTGAAAGTCATCAGCGCTCTTGGCATGTTCTTCAAAGGGCTGAGCAGATTCTTCACTGAGGATTTTCTTGTTGTGATGGAGCTGCAACAGTTGACATTTTCTTTGTCACAGTGACGAATCTCACCTTGGCTCCTTGCCAGTCAGCATTGTAAGCATCAAAATCCTTGCTGAGTGCTTGGATTTCTGATTGAGCTTTAAGAAGTTCTTTAGGAGTCAAGTTGATGATGTTCTTCCTCAGAAGCTTCTCCTTTCTGGCTTTTGCTCTCTTCAATTCACGAGCCTTTTCAAATTTCCATTTCTCTTCAAATATGAAATGGTTCAGCATATGACTTTAACCAGGAGTCAGTGGCAGATCCGGAAGAGGAGTGTGTGGATCCTAATGCCACAGGTCAATGAAGTCAAGGATCTTCTTCGGATCCAAAAGCATAGGCACACTTGTTCTTTTGGCTCTAGCAGCCTTGGTCAGTCTGTCTCTGATGATTTCTTCAAGTTCTTCATCAGAGGCTTCATCATCAGCGGGAACATTGAATGCAACCTGTTTCTTCTTTGGACTTGGCCGAGGACCGCGTCCAGCAGTTGCTTTTGTCTTCAACAGAGTGGGACCTGTTGAGGACATTGGTGCAGCTGAGGAACTTGCTGAAACACCAGAAGCAATGGAGAATCCTTGAGTCCTTTGACAAGTAGCAAGATGGACAAGTGTTGAGGACTTGGAGGGAGCTGCTGAGGATTTTGAATGAGCAGCAGCAGTCTGAGGAATGTGTCGTGAGGGCGCGACTGAGGAACTGGGCCGTGAGGGCGCTGACGGTGAAGCACTTGGCTTGCGTGCAGGCTTCTTTGACATTGATTTCCTCGGCTTGACCGAGGGCTCAGCAGCAGCAGCAGCAGCAGTATCCTCATTGAATTTCCTCACTGCCTCCTTGGCCTGTCTTGCCAATTTGGCTTGGCGCCTGGACCATTCTTCAGGAAAGTCTTCACCACGCTTGATGCTGGTGGGATCAGCGACTTGGCCAGGTGTCAGAGGAGCTCTTGGGCATGGAGGATTTAGAGCGAATTTCCTCATGTACTTGGGAGTGACATAGCGGTATTCTCGCCATTCTCATGCCCATCTCCTTTCTATCCTCTGTATGCGCACTTTGCGCTGATTCTTGGTCTCCTTGCCAAACTTGGATTCATCAGGTGTGCAGTAGTCTTTGTATATTTCCTCAGGAATTTCAAAAGCAGTCATGACTTCCGGTTTCTTTCCTCCCTTCTGCGGTCTCTTGCCTTCTGCCATTTTCTTCAGGTGAGGAATTTGAACAATAGAGCACTCTGAAGAAGTATGCAGTTTTTCTTCGAGGAACGCTGCAAATGAGTTAAGTTGATGAGAACCTAGTGATTCAGCAGAAGGGACATGAGTACCTGTGAACAGAGTGTAGGTGCGAGGAATTTGGAGAGGTCATATGCGTTCTCAGAAGATTTTTCAAAAGAACAAGTTTTGAGGAATTTGACCAGTTGAGCCTTGAGGAATTTCACTAAGCGTTTCGTCTTAGGTTCCAGAGTTGTACAGATTGAAAATCCGCACAATTGAGGAATCTTGAAGAAATGAATGCTTAGGGATATAAATCAAGAACATACAGTGTGTGAGGTGTTCATATGTGAAGATTTGAAGAGCAAAAACACCTTTGAGGATTTTCAGAAAGATTTGAGAATCAACACGAGTAATAAAAGTGACTTTTAATTACCCGAACTGAAGAACACGACGAACAAAGATGAACTGTAGTGAAGTTCATCACGTTAGATCTCCCACGCCCTAACTTGGCAGAGGGAGACAGCTACGGCAGCGGCGGAGTGAAGATTTCCGCGACCGGCACGAGTACGACGGCAATGAGGTCGAGGCAGTGAAGCTTTTCCTCACCGGCGGCGATGGAGTAGCGGCGGCGCTAGGGTTTGAGGAGAGCTCGAGCGAGAGACAGCGATCGAGCGGAGTAAATGAAGTGAGGAGGGTAAAGGGGTATTTATAGCCACGGTGAAAAACTGTTCGCCTGAAGATTTTGGACGAACATGCCCCTGCCCTTTCTCCTTCACGCGACGTGTGTCACCCACGTACTGTGCAGATGAGATCGTGTAAGATCGTGGGTGATTAAACTAATACATCGTGGGATGCGGAACGGTTTGAGCGGTAAAACCGAAAACTTGGATAAGATTTGTTTAAAAGTTTCGTTCGCAATTTCTTCAGCTGTCAAGGACCAGTGAAGACTTTGAACGAGTTTCAATCAGAACGCACATGAAGAATTTGTGAATAGATTGGATTGAGTATAGCATAGAGGGAAGGGTCCGATCACATTCACTTAGCGAAAATAGCAACTTGAAGAATTAGCAATAAGTGAATCTTGTAGAGGACATAAACTCATATATATATATATAGCCAATGAAGAAAGACGACGGAAATATGAAGATTTTGCAAAGTTGAAGAATTTGAAAAACGAGGAATTTCAAAATGAGGAAAAACTCAGATTGAAGATTTTCAACTTTTGTGGTGGCGTAGCCCATCAGATAAGAATGATGATTTCAGACACAGCGTACAATTGTCGAGGGTTACGAGAATCAAATTTTTCATTGATTTCTTCACACTTAGAATGTTATTCTTCATTGATTGAGGAACAACGTTTCTTCATGTGTTGCACATCTAAGTCATCAATTATGCATAAGGGTTAGGATGTGTGTCCTTTTCAAAGAACATTCGAAGATTCTAAGATATTTAGCTCACACCGTAACTTGCTAAATCTCTTCTCATCCAAGGGCTTGGTGAAGATATCAGCCAGCTGTTCTTCGGTCTTCACATGCTCGATGGAGATGTCACCCTTCAACACATGATCACGAAGAAAATGATGACGAATCTGGATGTGCTTAGTCTTCGAGTGCTGAACTGGGTTGTGAGCAATCTTGATGGCACTCTCGTTGTCGCAGAGGAGAGGCAAATTCTTCACGTTGACGCCATAGTCCTTGAGGGTTTGCTTCATCCAAAGCAGATTGAGCACAGATGACCCAGCAGCAATGTATTCAGCTTCAGCGATGAGACGGTGATACAGTTCTGCTTTCTTCGAGGACCAACAGGACCAAAGATCGTCCGAGGAAATGACAAGTGCGGATGTTGACTTGCGCTCCACACAATCACCAAAGATAGTCGAGTCGAAATATCCAATGAGATCAAAAGAAGAGCCCTTGGGATACCATAATCCTAGTGTTGGTGTGTGAGCTAGATATCGAAGAATATGCTTCACAGCCTTATGGTGTGATTCCTTCTGTGCAGCTTGAAATCGGGCACACATGCAAACACTAAGCATTATATCCGGCCTAGATGCACATAAGTACAATAAAGAACCAATCATGGAGCGGTATACCTTGTGATCAAGTCAATACCATTTTCATCGATTGCATAGATGGCCATTTGTGGGCATAGGAATTTTGACGCCTTTGCAATCTTGCATGCGAATTTCCTCAAGACATCTTTGAGGTATTTCTCCGAGATATGAATATGCCATTCTTGCTGGCGATTTAATTTGAAGACCTAAGAAGAATTTCAACTCTCCCATCATAGACATTTGATATTCTTCACTCATCATATAGGCAAATTCATCACTATATCGTTGGTTAGTACAGCCAAAGATAATATCATCAACATATATTTGGCACACAAACAGTTCACCATCATATGATTTAGTAAATAGAGTAGGGTCGAGTGAACCGGTGTGAAGCCATCCTTCACGAAGAATTCCTTCATTGTGTCATACCACGCCGAGGGGCTTGCTTGAGGCCATAGAGAGCCTTATTTAGTCTCAAGACTTTGTCGATTCTTGGGATCTTCAAAACACAGGGGTTGAGCAACATATACTTCTTCCTCAAGCTTACCATTGAGGAATGCACTTTTCACATCCATTTGATATAAGATGATATCATGATGGTTAGCATAGGCAAGTAAAATGCGAATAGCTTCAAGTCTAGCAACAGTGCAAAAGTTTCATCAAATCAATTCCTTCAACTCGTGTGTAGCCTTGAGCTACTAGTCGTGCCTTATTCCTCACCACAAGGCCATTTTCATCTTGCTTGTTGCGGTAGATCCACTTTGTGCCGATGATATTATGCTTGCGAGGATCTGCACGGTTGACCAACTCACAGACATTGTTCAGCTCGAACTGATGTAATTCTTCTTGCATAGCCTGAATCCACTCCGGCTCCAGAAATACTTCATCTACCTTAGTGGGTTCTGAGATAGAGACAAAAGCATAGTGCCCACAAAAGTTAGATAAGTGTGAGGCTTTTGAGCGGGTAAGAGGACCTGGTGCGCTAATGTCATCGATGATCTTCTCCACTTGCACTTCTTTTGCAACGCGTGGATGAGTTGGTTGTCGCTGAGGATTTTGATCAGCATTTTCTTCAGCACCATTTTCCTCATCATGTTCTTCAGGTACATCAGCTCGACGTTCTTCACGAACAGGAATGAATTCTTCACCAGATTCTTCAGTAGGAATGACATCCTCAGTTGCCTTGTGCTTGATAGCATCCTCAGGTGCTGGTTCATCTAACACAGAAGGTAGGTGCTCTCTTTGCGAGCCATTAGTTTCATCGAACCGCACATCTACAAAGGTCAACAATCTTGTGAAGAACAATGTTGAAGACTCAGAGGTGTGCGAGTCCTTTCCGTAACCAAGCATAAAACCTTCATGTGCTTTCGGTGCAAATTTAGAGTTGTGATGAGGATCTCTAATCCAACATTTAGCACCGAAGACTTTGAAATAACTCACATTGGGTTTCTTGTCAGTGAGGAGTTCATAGGCAGTCTTCTTGAAGAATTTGTGAAGATATACTCTGTTGATGATGTGGCAGCAAGATCAATTGCATCAATCCAAAAACGCTGAGGCGTTTTGTATTCATCAAGCATAGTGCAAGCCATCTCAACAAGAGTTCTGTTCTTGCGCTCCACGACGCCATTTTGCTGAGGAGTATAAGGAGCAGATAATTCATGAGTAATACCAAGTTCATCAAGATAGGCATCAAGACCAGAATTCTTGAACTCAGTTCCATTGTCACTTCTGATATGCTTGATCTTCACACCAAAGTTGGTTGAAGCCCTCGAGGAAAATCGTTTGAAGACTTCCTGCACTTCATGTTTGGAAGTAACAATGTGTACCCATGTATATCGAGAATAATCATCAACAATGACAAAACCATATAGAGATGCATCATTAGTGACTGCTGAATAATGATTAGGTCCGAAGAGGTCCATGTGAAGCAATTCGAATGGACGGGTAGTGGTCATGATAGTCTTTGCTGGATGCTTGGCCTTGGTCATTTTTCCGGCTTCACATGCTCCGCATAAGTGATCCTTGAGGAATTTGACATTCTCAATGCCAATGACATGCTTCTTTTTCGCAAGCGTGTTCAAATTCCTCATGCCTGCATGACCAAGTCGTCGATGCCATAGCCAGCCTTCTGAAGCTTTTGCAAGTAGACACATGGCTGGTTGTGGTCCTATAGAGAAATCAACAATATACAGATCTCCTCTCCTAAAGCCTTCAAGACTTTGGAATTGTCGACTTCCATAATCACAACACAGCGATATTTGCCAAAGACAACAACCATATCAAGATCACAAAGCATTGAGACTGACATGAGATTGTATCCTAAGGACTCAACAAGCATGACTTTGTCCATGTGCTTATCCTTAGAGATAGCAACCTTACCAAGACCCAATACCGACTTTTGCCTTTGTCAAGAAATATGATATGCTTCAGAGGTGACGGTGATAAAGGAGCATCCATCAATAGATTCTTGTCACCAATCATGTGATTTGTACATCCACTATCGAGGACCCATTCAAGAGTTTTGGGTTGATCATCCTGCAGATGAATTAGTGTAACTTACAATCTCATATGCTTCATCGGTGAAGAATATGATATCAAGTTCATCGATGAATTTCATCAAGCGATAAACAGATATAGCAAGATGAGGACGTGTGAAATGAAAGTTCATTTCATCATGATTCGCTGCGCCCTTTCGAACATTTTGTCGTCCCCAAAGAAATTCTTGAGACGTTAGAGCACGCCCGAGACCTGACCCTGCAGAAAAGATTAGTTCTTTTTCTTCACCACCCACATCTGGAGGGGTGGCAAAGAGTTCATCATCCTGCGAGCACCATGTGAGAAAGGTGGCAAAGATGCCAAACCATTTCGCTTAGCATAGGAGGGGTTAGGGTAAGCATATGAATAAGCAAAGTAATTCTTCGAGGACTTATGAACATAATGGTTTGAAGAATAATGCACATATTCATAGCCCTTAGCTTTACCCTGCGAGACAGATTTGTTAGCACGATGATAATCATGAGGACTTTGATCCAGTTGAGGAATTTGATCCTCGTGAAGAATTTGGTCCATATGAGGACTTGGATCCATATGAAGAGTTTGGTCCATATGAAGAATTTGATCTGGGGTTCCTGTTCTTCACAGGTGGTGTCATGAGGACATTCACCTGAAGACTTTCAACACAGCTTTTGGGAACCCAGATTTTCTTCATAGGGAACCGCTCTGCAGATTAGTGCCAACATATCTAGCAAATACTTCACCATTCGATTTTTGAACAGTTTATAGTTGAGTCAAATGACTCATCGGAAGAATGAGGAGATTCACATGTAAAGCCAGATAAGTTAGATGGATCAATGGAGGTCCCTTTGCAGCAACCCATGAGGTTTTGGGATACTTGCTCAAAGCTTCCAATATGTTCCATCGGCATTGAGTTTCCTCTCAAAGGCAATACCCTCTTTCCTAGGGTTTCGTTGAGGATCTGCTTTTGAGCACATCACAAAGTGTCGATGCCCTTTGAGGCTTTTGTACATGCTCGTCATGTACAATTCCTTCAACCCTGCATTGTCAAGGATACTAGCAAAGTCCTCGATGAGGAATTAGTGATAGCAGAGGCAGATGAAGAATTTGTAACATTTGAAGCATTTGAACATTCAGGTGAAGAATTAGCAGATTCACGTTCAATGCACTTTAAGCATGGAGGAACAAATTCTTCCTGAGAAGCGCTGATTTGTTGAGCTAGTAATGAATCGCACTCCTTCTGAAGATCTTCATAACATACTCTTAGCTTTTCAAGATCTGCCTTTCTTTGAATAGCTTCAAGAGAAAGCTTCTCATGATCAGTCAAGAGAGTGTTATGCTGATCTTGAAGGACGTCAAGCTTGGAGTGAATTCTCTGAAGACATTCACCCAAGGCTTTTGACTGATCCATTTCCTTGCGCAACATATTATCACTTCTTTCTAGCATATCTTGAGTTTGTTCCAAAACTGTTTGTTGTTTAGTGGCAACACAAATGAGTTTGGTATAGCAGGATTCAATGTCATCATCAGATTCATCATTATCAGATTCATCATCATCAGATTCATCATCACAAGACTCGGATGAGGAGCATTCGGTTACCTCAGCACCATTTGCCATAAGACAAGGTGCAGACGATGAAGATTCTGGCTCGAAAGTCATCGTTTTGAGAGATTCCTTGAAGTCCTCAAAACAGGCATCATAACACGTTCAATGACCTTCATAGACATCAGAGATTCGGTCCCAGATGAGCTTTGAATTGCCTAGATGCATAATTCGCCTGAATTGGTCTCTGGATAGGCAGGAGCAGATGATATCCTTCGCTATGAGATCAAGTCGAGTGTACATGCGAATATCATCAGCATTCGCCATCTTGCATAGATCAAGAAGACCAATCTCAAGGACGGTCCACACTTCATTGTTCTTTGCCATGAGGCGCTTCTTCATCATGGCCTTCCACTTGGGATAATCATGACCGTCAAAGATAGGGCATGTCACTTTCTTCATACCTGTGGTCGACATAACTAGAACTCCAGGTGGTTAAACCAAAATCACAGAGAACAAGGGAGTACCTTGCTCTGATACCAATTGAAAGTGCGTTATATCGACTAGAGGGGGGGTGAATAGGCGATTTTTATGAAATTCTTCACTGAGGAATTTGCAGCGGAATATGTACTCAGAGGTAAACATAACAGATTACACACATAGTCAGCATGATGAAATGAAGACTAGAACAGATCTTCGAAGCGTAAACACAGGATAAAAAGATGAAGACAAACAGATCAAGAAATTGAACGAGGAATTTGTGAAAGTCTTCATCCAAAGTCTTCAAGCACGATATGAACAATATGCAACATGTAATGAGGAAATGAATGAGTTGAGGAAATAGAACCAGTCGGTTGGTGAAGACAATGATTTGGTAAACCAGTTCCAACTGCTGTCTCGCTTGTACGTCTGGTTGGGCGGCCGAGTATTTAAACTTGAGGACACACAGTCCGGACACCCGATCTCGAGCCGCAACTCAGACACCCAGTCCTCACCAGATTCTCCTTGAACTAAGACCATGCAGGCCTCGTCCAATCACTCGTGGTAAGTCTTCAGGTGACTTCCAAACCTTCACAGACTTGGTCACTCGGCGATCCACAATTCCTCTTGGATGCTCTAGACCTTGACGCCTAACCGTCTGGAAGAAGCACAGTCTTCAAAGGTAACAAGCGTCGGATCCACGCAGGATCAATTTCTTCAGTGATGCTCAATCACTTGGGGTTTTTGTGGGTTTGGTTTTGGATTTTCCTCACTTGATGATTTTCGCTCAAAGTCCTCGGAGGATGGGTTGCTCTCAAATGACAAGTGTCAAGTTCTCTCGGAGCAGCCAACCAACTAGTGGTTGTAGGGGGCGGCTATTTATAGCCTAGGGAGCAGCCCGACATGATAAGACATAAATGCCCTTCAATGATATGACCGTTAGGTGGATAAGATATTTTGGTCCGCCGGCGCGCAGCACAGCAACGGTCGGAAATTTGACTTTCAAAGTCCTCAGGGCTATCATGTTCCTCACTGTGTAGGCAATTCGCACTGGCGAATTCCTAACTCCTCGATCGAACAAAGTCATCGGTGACTGAAGAACTGCGTCTCACCTTTGAGAATTTGACTGAATCAGATGAGATTTCCAATGGCTTCACTCAAGGGATTGGTAGGTGTAGGATTTTGAGTTGAGCATCACATGGAAAGTTTTCCTTAGTATTTCCTCGACCCCCTTTAACAGTACGGTGTTTCCTATGACTCAAGAAAGAGAAAATGAAACTACGAAAACAAAAGTCTTCACGCTTCATATTCCTCGAATGAATATCAAGTCTTCATGGTTACACCAATTTCTTCACTTTCAAAGTCTTCAGAAAGTCTTCAGAATATCAAAGTCTTCAGTCGAAGAACTTCATTTTTAGGGGTCGACTTTCTCTGTAAATATCAAACTCCTCATAGACTTATAGACCTGTGTACACTCACAAACGCATCAGTTACTTAACCTATAAGTCTTCAATACACCAAAATCACTAAGGGGCACTAGATGCACTTACATCGGCCGAACTCATGATGCAACAGCCAGGGAGGAACAAGGGCGACGACGAACACTCAGGTGGTCTCCATTACGAGCATTAAAACTGTTTATTACAACATTCCGCAGCCCACCCCTGGAGGGGGACATGTTTAAAATAGTCCAATCCCTTGCTTACCGCACCATTTGTATCATTCCGCACTCATAGCAGAATTCCTTGAATAAATAATGCTGTACTTTTTGCCTATAATTGCATTACTTTACATATATGTTCATTTACGACATCCTGCATCCGTACAATTTGGTACGGCCGAATACACTAGGGGCTTACGTTCCCCGCATTATGGTGTGATAAGTCTGAACACTTTCACAAGTGCGGCACCCCGAACTTATAGCATTATATGAATCGGCTCCGAATCATGTCTTGGGTCAATAGTTGGGTTTGCCTGGCTCCCATGTTTTGGTACCTTACGCCCGCTCGTCGGCTAAGGTAGCACCGGGAGAACCACTGCGATTGCACCCCGGTTGAGCTGGGCGAGCGCCTTAGTGGAGAAAGCTAAAACTGACTGTCATGATAAGGCGAGAGACTGGTCGCTGTTCAAGAGGTCTTTTCGAGTCCCTAAAGACTTATGCCGCTTCGAGCGAAGAACCGGATAATGTTCGGCCAAGGCGTGGATAGCGCCCCGAACTCGGTGTTCCGAATACTAGGGGCTTCGCCAAAATTTAAAATTATAGAATTCTATGGCTAAGTGAGAGTGCTCAAGCATTATAAGTCCGGTTGCCTTGTTCGTTGTGTTGAGCGCCTCCCTAGATGGACCCAAAAATGGGAACAAGAGTGCTCAAGTTTATCCCTAACACCCCACTTTCTGTGGCATGGGGGCTGAAGCCGACGACTTGCCATCTCTCAGATTTAATAAACGGCCGCACAGAAGGTAATATTTTAAATCAATAAGCATTGCTTAGTGCATATGAACAAAGTTTTCAGCGCACAGGATAACACATAGCGAGTCTACTCAATAATTACATCTTTGGGGCACTCATCCGCAATCTTGCGGGCACCCTTCAGGACAGTCTTATAGTACATCTCGGGCATATGATACTCTTTGCCCAGCGGCGGCGCGTCCGTCAGGAGCCTCTCCGCATCCAGCCTGCCCCAATGCACCTTTGCGCGGGCAAGGGCCCGACGGGCACCTTCAATGCAAGCGGAGTGCTTGATGACCTCCACCCAGGGGCACGCATCCACCAGCCACCGCACGAGGCCGAAGTAGCTCCCAGGCATGGCCTCTCCAGGCCATAGCCGGACTATGATGCCCTTCATGGCCTGCTCGGCTACCTTGTGGAGCTCGACCAGCTGCTTCAGGTGGTCGCTAGGGGGCACCGGATGTCCGGCCTCAACGTACTGAGACCAGAAAACCTTCTCCGTCGAGCTCCCCTCCTCAGCCCGGTAGAATGCAGCGGCATCGGACACACTGCGAGGCAAATCTGCAAACGCCCCTGGAGAGCTCCGAATTCGGGTAAGTAACAGGTAATTTACATTCACATGCTTGCTTTGCATGAAAAATGCTTTACCCGCCGCTATCTTCTTCGTCGCCTCAATCTCCTGAAGGGCCTTATGGGCCTCAGCCTTAGCGGCTTTGGCACTTTCAAGAGCCGAGGCAAGCTCGGACTCTCGAGTCTTCGAGTCGCGCTCCAAACTCTCATGCTTTTCCATGAGAGCCTGGAGCTCTTGCCGCACCTCCGCCACCCGCGCCTCCTGCCTCTCTCGCTCCGTCCGTTCCATGGCCGCATTGCGTTCGGCCGCGGACACGGCCTCCTTCAGGGTCGCCACCTCGTTCGAGGCCCCTGCAGTAGCCACGTTATCCTTGTTATTTTTATTGCAACCTAAATCCTTTTCTGTAAGGTACAAATTTCAAAGTGGTGTTACTCACCTTCTTTGTCCTCGAGCTGCTTCTTGGCACGGCCGAGCTCTTGCTCGGACCGCTCGAGGTCCTGCTTCAAAGCACCGACCTCCGCAGTCAATGCGGCAGAGGTCAGCAGCGCAGCCTGCAAACCCATATTGACATAATTTTTAGCAACCCTGCGTATATTTTTTTTAGATCCTCAGTCCGGCTTTTCTTTCCGAACACCGAACCGAGCATCAGGGGCTACGGTCTATGTGGTATTACATTGCATATTTTTAACTTCTTACCTCAAAGCCTGTTAGAAGGCTACTGCAGGCTTTGGTCAGCCCGCTCTTGGCGAGCTGAACCTTCTGAATCACCGCACTCATGATAGTGCGGTGTTCTTCCTCGATGGAAGAGCCTTTGAGCGCATCCAACAAGTTGTCCGGCGCCTCCGGTTGGATGGAAGCCGCCGACGTCACGGTCTTGCCCTTCTTGCGAAGGGGCCGATTGCCCGACTCCGGAACCACTGTGGGTTCCGGCGTGGAGTCCGGCGCAAAGTCCAGGAGGCTGCCTTATGGCGCCTCCGGAGCCTCCTCCTGATGGGTCCCTTCTCGGGATCTCGCCTCAGCGTCCACAGCATCGCGAGGGGTGGAGGAAGTCGGGATGGAATCTACATCCGACGGAGCCAACGACCCGCTCGATGAAGCGGGGAGATCATCATCGGCCGGACTGCAGGCATCGTGCGGCATTAGAGGGACACTATGTGACACAAAAGAAAAATTATAAATCATTCAGGAATCCAGATACTTACGATCTTGCCGGAGGCCTGGCCCTTGAGGGCCACTCTTCGTCGCCAACATTGGCGTTGGCGGAGCTGTCCGGGGGAATAGTCCTTCCCCTCTTGGACCCTTCGGCCTCCCCTGTTGGGGAAGCCTTCCTTTTCCTCTCTCCTTCCTCTGGGAGAGAGTCTTCTTCCTCCTCCTCGCCTTCGGGGGAGGAGTCCGCCTCGGAGTCATCGGACACCTAAAAACGGGAACTCTTTCGAGTACCCGTGGCCTCCTTCTTGGCCTTCTTCTCCGGCACCACATAGAGTGTCGGGACCAGCAGCCCCGTCAAGCGGGCGTCTGCTGGGTCTTCGAGGAGGGGAGCCGGACAGTTTACCTGTCCGGGCGTCCTCTTCCAGTCCTGTCAAAGGCATTGGGAGTTTTAGATCCCGTATAGAGTCAAACTATGAAAGAAAATAAAAGTCCCATAGAGGATAACAAAGCTTACCTCGCTGGCCGGGCGCTTGGTGCTGAATCCGCGGTCTTCCGTCGCGGACGCGGGGGCTTCTCCGCCCTTGAACAGCACCCTCCAGGCGGCTTCGTACGTCGTGTCGAAGAGCCCGCTCAAGGCCTGGTGCCGTGCCGGATCGAACTCCCACAAATTAAAAGCCCGTTGTTGGCAAGGGAGAATCCGGCAGACGAGCATGACCTGGATCACATTGACAAGCCTGAGCTTCTTGTTCACCAGCTTCTGGATACAGGTTTGGAGTCCGGTCAGCTCCTCCGAATTACCCCATAGCAGTCCCTTCTCTTTCCAGGAGGTGAGCTGCATAGGGATGCCAGATCTGAACTCGGGGGCCGCCACCCACTTAGGGCCGCGCGGCTCGGTGATATAGAACCACCCCGATTGCCACCCCTTGACGGACTCCACGAAGGCCCCTTCGAGCCAGATGACATTGGACATCTTGCCCAACATGGCGCCTCCGCACTCCGCTTGAGTGCCCTTCACCACCTTCGGCTTGACGTTGAAGGTCTTGAGCCACAAACCGAAGTGGGGCTGGATGCAGAAGAAGGCCTCACACACGACGATAAATGCTGAGATGTTGAGGATGAAGTTTGGCGCTAGATCATGGAAGTCCAGGCCGTAGTAGAACATGAGCCCCCGGACAAAGGGGTGAAGTGGAAAGCCCAGTCCGTGGAGGAAGTGGGGAAGGAATACGACCCTCTCATGGGGCCTGGGGGTGGGGATGAGCTGCCCCTTGTCGGGCAGCCGGTGCGCGATGTCGCTGGACAGATATCCGGCGCTGCGCAATCTTTCAACGTGCCCCTCCGTGATGGAGGAGGCCATCCATTTGCCTCCCACTCCAGACATGGTCGGAGAAGGTCGAGACGAGATGCGTGAACTTGGGCGCTGGAGCTCGAGTACGCGGAGATGGATAAGCAAAGGAGGAAGAAGGCGTAGGTGAAAAGGTGGATCCTTATCCCCTTATATATGGGCGGACGAAAACTATGCGTCCCCACCGACCTGGTAAAACCCGCTTATCTCCCAAGCGCCACCATCAATGGCGCGGTTGGGTTACCCACGTCCGTATTGATGAGAATCCCGGAATAAGGGGAACACGATCTCTGCTTCGATAAGACGGGCCAAGGAAACCGCTTCGCTAAATGCGCTGAGGTGGTATAATAAAGAAAAATGATTCAAGTAAAGGCTTGGTAGTGGTGTGACGTCATGGCACAAAATACGTCAACAGATCGAATTTGTGTACATGTTATTCTCTCTACGGTGGAATGTGGAATTTATTTTGCAGAGCCGGACACTATCCTGGTGTTCACAATCTTCTATGAATTATTCGGAGGAGGAACCCGCCTTGCAATGCCGAACAATATGCGCGCCGGACTCATCGTCATTGAAGCCTGGTTCAGGGGCTACTGAGGGAGTCCTGGACTAGGGGGTGTCCGGACAGCCGGACTATCATCGTCAACAAGACTCCAAGACTATGAAGATACAAGATTGAAGACTTCGTCCCATGTCCGGATGGGACTTTCCTTGGCGTGGAAGGGAAGCTTGGCGATACGGATATGTAGATCTCCTACCATTGTAACCGACTCTGTGTAACCCTAGCCCTCTCCGGTGTCTATATAAACCGGAGGGATTTAGTCCGTAGGACGAACAACCATTACAACAATCATACCATAGGCTAGCTTCTAGGGTTTAGCCTCCTTGATCTCGTGGTAGATCCACTCTTGTACTACCCATATCATCAATATGAATCAAGCAGGAGTAGGGTTTTACCTCCATCGAGAGGGCCCGAACCTGGGTAAAAACATCGTGTCCCTTGTCTCCTGTTACCATCCGCCTAGATGCACAGTTCGGGACCCCCTACCCGAGATCCGCCGGTTTTGACACCGACAACAAGGACCCTCTCCACCCGGAGAGGGACTGGATCAGCTCTAAAGCCCGGTCAGATGGAGAGAACTACACCAAAAAATTGAAGGAGACGTACGGGCCTGACGCTGATCCTCACATGCTACCGTTTGACCCTCTTGTGGCCATTGTCGCGGCAGGCGGTAGACCGAATGGCCGGATGGCGGTTCACCTCAATTCTGTCATAACCTCCTCCCTTCCGAGAGTCAACACGCTCCATGCTATGAGTACTGGCTCTACTCCTACCGTAGAGCGTCACGCACCACATTCCGTGAGCATTATTGAGGATATTCAGGTCAGTGCTTCTTCATTGATCCTTCATGGTCCTTCTGCATTGATCCTTCTTCATTATTGAGGATATTTGCATTTCAACATGAATGACATTTGCATTGCCATATTGTAGACTCGACTGATTGACACTGTCGTGGCATAGTTACGTCAGATGTCCTCGTGAAAGGACTTAGTTGTGGAGCCATCTCAACTAGGAAGCTTGAAGGGGTTAAATCGAGACAAGGGGCACGAGAGGGTTTATACTAGTTCGGCCCCTTACGGTGAAGGTAAGGCCTACGTCTAGTTGGGTTGGTATTGAGGTTTCGATAACCAGGGAGCGAGACACGCTATGCCCGGTTCTCGACGAGTTGTTTCTTGCCCTAAGTCGCCCGCAGGTCGTCCCCTTATATACACGGGTTGGCACCTGCGGCTTACAGAGTCCCAGCCGGCTTATTAACAGAGTCCGGCTCGATGACCAGTTAAATCTATCTTACATTACAAGTCATGCCATCATGGCGGTTTACTACAATTGGGCTTAAGCCACCCGTGGGCCTTAAGCTCTTTATTGAACCGCCATCTTCATGCTTGTCCTTGGGCTTCCTCTGATGAAGACTCTTTGCGTAACCCGGCCCCTCCTGGGCGGCTTACACAAATAGTCATATCCCCAACATTAGGCCCCAGATTGATTTGAACCTGTTCATGTCAATCTAAAAATATTTTCAAAGAATTAAATCTTCAGTCTTCTGACTATATAGAGGGTTTTTGTTAAACCGCCATGGCGTCATCTTCTGGATCCGGTTTAAGCTGCTGTGACGTCATCGTATCTTTCAACGCATCTCTGTGTTTATTGACTGTTCCGAAAATCGAGGCGTCAGGGCCGCTGGATAATAATTCTTATCTCCTCATTTCCCGTGCCGTCTCAGTTATCCTCTCCTTATAAATAAGCGCGACCTAGGTCTCCCATTATCCTCCTTATAGTCGTCTTCTTCCTCTTGCCTCCTCTCTGCCACTCGAGCTCCGCCACCGCCGCCGCAGATCTTCCTGTCTTCACCAACTCAGGCCGCTGCATCAACCTGGTTGGACCAGAAAGAACACGACACCCTTCTGCGGCAATCTTGCATCGGTGAGTCTCCCCTTTTCCTGCTCCTTACATCTACATCAAGGCCTTCGAGTTCTTCGCTGTACAGTATCTTTCTTCCGTAGATTTCTTTATCCTCGTCCTTCTTGATCTTGAGGATGATAAAAACCGATGCGGTAGATGTTTTGCACCTACTTTGAAATGCAAATAAACCCCTTTCTGTCACATAGAGGCCCCATTCAAGCCCTTGAACTTTAACCGCTCCAGTCTTAGGTCTAGAAAATTTTCTTTTCAGGACAGTTATTTGATCCAAGATAACAGTTATAGATGGTAAAACCTGTTTGTGTCACCCGGAAAATTACTTCTGTCAAATACCCATAAACACGACTGTCCATGTAACCAGTTTAAATGAGTGATACTGAGCCGAAAACCTTGCTTTCTTCTCATGACCTTAAGAATTTTGAACTGCTCTTGATACATGTAGCGGCTTAAATATTGTTGCACTGTTACCCTTATATCATTAGACCCCTTGCTTAAGCTGCTATTTTAAAATAAATTTGAATATTTCCCGCCGGGTTAAATGTGAACCAGAACTTCTACTTTGTCGTAGGCCATTGCTGTTATGGCTCCTAAGGCGGCTAAGGCCTCCGTGACTTGCAACTGGGCTCCATCCACGGTCACCAAAATCAAACTTGCCGAGTTTGTAGCGTCGGGCCATCTGCCAAAAAAGGAGGTCATGTCCTACCGTGCCCCACACCCGTCTAAGGAGATACCTCAACCCAAAGACGGAGAGGTAGTAGTTTTTACAGACCATATGAAACGGGGATTTGCCCCTCCCGGCTCAAAATTCTTCAGAGAAGTTCTTGCTTTCTTTGACCTGAGGCCTCAAGACATCGGACCCAATTCCATGTCTAATCTGTGCAATTTCCAAGTCTTCTGCGAGGTATATTTAGGAGAGGAACCAAGTCTGCTGCTGTTCAGGGAACTTTTTTACTTGAACCGACAGAATGAACACGCCAGCGGACCCAGTCTTGAACTTGGCGGCATCTCCATCCAGCGGCGGAGAGACTACCTTTTTCCTTAAGCTGAGCTGCCGAGTGATCCCAAAGACTGGAACCAGACATGGTTCTACTGCCAAGACACCTCTCCGGCTGACGAGAAGCCTCTGTCCGGCTTTCACGCCCTGCACCTTGAGTCCAATCATCCTCTGGCAGATAAGTTAACTGCTGTTGAGCGCCTGCCCCTTAACCCCACCATCAGAAAGATCAAGGCCATTTTGGGCAACGGGTTAATTGGCATTGACTTGGTCCGGGTTTGGGTCACCTGGCGGATATTACCATTAAGCCGCCGCTCCGGCTTAATGTGTACTTACACAGGCGAGAAGGACGACTCAATGCGTCATAGCCCTGAGGACTTACCATATGATGTCGCAGACTCTACAGTCCAATCACTTTTGAAGGAGGGCATTGTAACCAGCAATACTTTCAGTTTGCTTCCCTTCTGCAAGAAGAATCCGGCTCCTGCAGTAAGCTACTAGTCTTCTCAAATACTCTTTAATATGTTACCTTCTGGAACTTATGATTCCTTGTCTTTTTCCATAGGCCAATGACAATTTCTGGAAGGTCAAGTATGACCATGAAGTTGCGAAACTGGCCCGGGCAGCCAAGAAGACCGAAAGGAAAGCCGCCAAGACGAGTACTTCTAAAAATAAGAACCCCAGCGCCTCTGATATGATGAGATTGGACGACTCTTCTTCAGATGAGGAAGAGGTAATCTTTTTTAATGTTCTTTAATTCCTTCACTGTTACCTTACTGACATTTAGATCCTTTCAGGAGGATACTGGGAACAGCCAAGCAGCTGGCGAAGAGGTAACTATAATTTCCACCGACTCAGAGCCTTTGCCAACACAAAGAATCCGAAGGGTGACCCGAAAAGTAAGGTTTTCACACCCTCTCGCTTACCAAGATACTCAATTTCTTTTGAAGCAACAACAGCTTGAGAACCGGAGGCAGACTCGGGCCAACCAGGATGCAGAGCTTTCCTCCGGCTTACCCGATGTAACCAGGAAGCATCGTACTGAGGTTATCTCCGACTTACATTTTGTTTTACCCTTGATGGGTTTGATTCGCCAACCTCTCAATTCATCTGAATCCAACTATCAGGCTACCTCTCCTTCTTCTGGTGAGTCGATGCAATCAAACATGCCAGTTTTCAAAACGGCTCCTGGGTAATATAACCTTTCTTACGTTGAATTTATCCATACTAATGCTTTGATACTTATCCTTTCACTTTGATTGACAGTGGGAAAGTAAAGCCCATCAAGAGGGCAAAGAAGAATAAGCCGTCCCAAGACCCGGTGGTATTGAACCGGTGTTGGACTCATCCATTCCAGACAGCTCCGCTCATCAGGCGCCGCCTGAACCGGCTTCTAACATCCCGCAGCCAACTTCTGACCCGCCTGCAGAAGACGTGATTCATACGTCGGATGACCCAGAAGTTCCTAGCCCGGCCAAGACGATTGACCCGGAAGTTGAGATTGTGAAGAGTCAGTATGTTGAGCCGGCCCGACCTACTGCCCTTGCTCAATGCACCGCCAAGGAAGAGTTTGCCCAGAGCCGGAGGTCCAAACAAGACATCACCGATTACTCTCATCTAAGTATTGGTGATATAGTCTCGGGCTATCTGAACCAAGTACACAGCAGTCGTGACCTGGAGATTGACATGGTGAAGCAAATACAACATAAATCTGAGGTAAAATTTAAGCTTTCACTCTGAATCTTACTTACTGTACCAGCCCCCAAGTCTATTGCTTATGATTGAATATGCTGTAGACTTAGTAATCTGCTAGCCCCCAAGTGTCAAGTATCTTTACTTGTAAAGTGCTTGAGACTTAATATGTGTAACTTGGTAAAATAAACTTAAAAATTCTTTAAACATACATTAGCCCCCAATTGCCAAGTATCTTTACTTGTAAAGTGCTTGGGACTTAAATGTTATCTTACCAAGATTCTTACCAGAACCTGATGTCAATGCAGGCCACCGCAAGTCAATTTGAGGCGGAGATTGCTAACTTGAAGAGCCAGTTGAAAACCCAAGAGCTCGAAGCTCAGAAAGCCAATTCCAAGTTTGAATTCAGTATCTCTGAACAAGAGAAGCTGAAGAAGAATTTTGAATCGGAAAAGAAGGCTTGGGTTGATGAGAGGGCTTCATTGGAGACCCGGGTTGAGACAGCGGAGGCATCTCTTGCTGAAGCAACAAGTGAGCTGTCCGACTTAAAGCGGCACATATCCCAAATGGTCTCAGCTATATTTGGTAAGCCGCTCATAAACATCATAATCCTTCAAGAGTCATTGCAATGGCTGCCTCCGGCTTACTGTTATACTTGTAAATATGCAGGCCCCAGGAGTACCAATCTGAAGGAAAACATGCTGGTCAAGCTTAAGGCAGTGTACACTTTGACAGAGCAGCTGTACTCCGGGTCACAGCGGGCGTTGACCACTGTGGCTTTATCAAATACTTCTCCCTGGCTCCTGCAAGACGTGTTGAGACATCTGTCGGTTCTACCTCAGCGCATTCAAGACTTAAGGCGGGCATCCGCGAGAGCCGGAGCCGTGGCTGCGTTGAGTCGGGCAAAAGCCTGGGTGCCAGAGCTTGACCTTGCTGACCTCTCTCTTGGATATCCAAGTCGTAAGGAGGATGGCACTGCTTTTGGTGAACAGGACTTCACTGCCTGTGTTAAGGTCGTCCGCCCTCTGGCGACTCTCATTGGGGAGGACACTTCTCTCACCAAGTATTCGCCAGGTTATGATAGCGAGAACCGGAGAATCCCCAATGTCCCATATGACCAAGTCAGCCTACTCCCTCCAACGCATAAGCATACCTTTGCCCCTGAAGTGGACCCGGCCAGTTTAATAGATGATGAAGCTGAATTTGAAGCTTTGAGCGGCATTGACTGGGCCTCGTCCACCTTCCAGGACACAACAACCGAAGGAGAGGCGGGGAAGGATAACCCGGAGTCATCAAGCCAGCCGGAGGAATGAGCCGCCAGCCGGGTTACAATTTTGTCAAAGAACAATGCTTCACTTATTCAGACTCAGGGAGTCTTGTAATAGGATAGAAAAATTCCTTAATGCCTGTCATGCCTTATGGTACTTATCGCTTTTGTTAAGCCACCAGTACCAAATTCATCTTACTTTTGTTAATATAGTGTTTCCTTGATCCTTCACCTTGCTCCGTTTTAACCTGCACGTAAAACAGGCAAGGCTTTCCTTGGGCAATTCACTGCACCAGCGGGTTATAAAATATTGATAACCCGGACATGATCAAAAAATCATATGTATAAGCCGGTTCATGATTAGTTTAAAACATAATCAGAACAGCATACCTGTGATACCTTTTTAATAACCTCTCTGGCTCATATAAGTTTTTGCCTGGCACTTGTTAGAACCTGAAGTAACTAATATAAAGCTGGAAAGAGCCATCTCTTCAAGAAGGTTTCAATGATAGGAAAAATAATCATATTTGCAAATGTTCATAGGCTCCTGATTCGAATACGATCAGAGAACCGTTCCAAAGGGGTTAAGCTAAGATTCGGATACGATCATATAGCCCCCAGTGGCTTTGGCGATGCCGATCAAGTGGGTATCAACAGCTATGTTCTCTTTGGTTTGAATACGACCTATGTTTGGATAGGAAGCCCCCAAGTGAACATTAGAGTTGTTTAATGACGCTGATTCAATCGATCCACGCCGGACCCAAAGGGTTAAGCTATGATTCAAATTTGATCGAAGCCCCCAAGTGGGTTTGGCGAGATGCCCATCAAGTGGGTATCAACAGCTATGTTCTCTTTGGTTCAATCGACCTATGTTTGAACAGAAGCCCCAAGACCAAAGCTAGATTCAGATATGATCATAAGCGACCAAAGGAAAGCGGATTCAGATATGATCCGTCCCCTGCTTGGCGATGTCATCACCGATAAAGAAAACATGAAACATTTCTTTATGGGAAAAAAGGACAGAGGTCCTACTTTATTGCTTTATATAATATGTACATTATAAAAAGTATCTTAAAGAAGAAACTTAAGTATAGTAAGGCCGGAGATGAGCTATATTCCACGGCCGGCGGGCCTCCTCCTCCGATTTAAAGGAGTCCTTGCACTCTCGAATATCGATGAGATAATATGACCCGTTGTGAAGATTCTTGCTGACCAGAAAGGGTCCTTCCCAAGGCGGGGATAACTTGTGCATGTCGGACTGATCCTGGATAAGCCGGAGCACCAAGTCGCCTTCCTGAAAGGTTCTGCTTCTAACCCGGCGGCTGTGATAGCGGCGCAGGTCTTGCTGGTAAATCGTCGAGCAGGCTATTGCCAAGTCTCGCTCTTCGTCCAACAAGTCAAGTGCATCCTGATGAGCCTTTTCGTTATCCTCCTCAACGTAAGCCGCCACTCGGGGTGAGTCGTGCCGGATGTCACTTGGCAGGACCGCCTCTGCTCCATAAACCATGAAAAAAGGTGTGTATCACGTGGATCTGTTAGGCGTAGTGTTGATGCTCCATAACACGGAGGGTAACTCCTCCACCCAACAACCCGGAGTCCGCTGTAAAGGGACCAAGAGCCGGGGCTTGATGCCTTTCAGGATCTCTTGATTAGCTCTCTTTGCTTGTGTAACGCCCCGGATTCGATGCGCCAGGTGTCCGCCAGTTTTTCGCCGTCGTTGCCATGTCATTTGCTTGCGTGTTGCATTTTGCCATGTCATCATCCGCATTTCATCTGCATGTTTTTCAAAACTTGCATCCGTTCGGGTTCCGTCGCTTCTCTCCGTTGTCCGTTCCGAGCCCTTTCACACTCGCATGCGCCCGCGGCACCTCCGAAATATTATTTTTATAAGTGGCATAAAAATGTTCTTGGAATGGGTTGCAACTTGTCATGCGGTCTTATTATAGTGTAGATAGGCCGCCTGCCAAGTTTCGTCGCATTCGGAGTCCATTTGATAGCCCAACCGTTAAACCATAAACCGCAATATAGCCGGTCTTTCGTCGGACGTTTTCGGTCCTCGGAAACTGCTGCCGGGCCTCTTTTCCTCTTCTCTCCTGCAGCCCTTGGTCTCTCCATAGCCCACTAACCTCCCCCTCTGATCGGAGCCGCACGATCGTGATCATACGGTCCAAAAACGGCCTCAAACCCCCAACCCTAGCCTCCCTGCCTTATATAAACACCTCCCCTTCCATTTTGGGCAGCTACCTACCCCTCCTCCTAAATTTCCGTGCCTCAATCATCTCCCAGCCGCCTCCCACCTCCATTTCCATGCCGGACGAGCCCCTCTCCGCCACTTGGCGCTTGCCACCGTTCGCCAGCCGCCCGCTAAGCGCCAGGCGCCCGACCAACCGGCGTCGCCACATCGCCTCGGCCTCCTCCCGCTTGCTGCGCCTGTTGAGCCCATCTGGGCCCGCCGAGGTTCGCCAGAGCCCGAAGGCAGCTGCTCTCTCCCGCAGCGCCGGTGAGTCCGCCTGCCTGCTGTCGTCGCCAGAGCCGCCGTCTCCGCCGTCCCAGGTCGCCGCCTCCGCCGTCTCCCATCTTGCTCTCCTCCTTCCTCACTGCCTCTCTCTCTTCCGCAGGTTGCCGCCGCCGCCGGAGCTCCGAGCTCGCCGCCGCTGCCTGGATCTCATCGCCGGAGCCCCTCCGATTTCCTCCCGTGGCCGGATCCGGCTCCGCGCTGTCCGGATCAGTCCACTCCAGCCGCCCCGCAACGTTTCTCGCCTGCTTCGCCGTCCAAGGCTCGCCGCCGCTCGCCGGAAGCACTACCGGCGCAGCCTCCCTCTCTTGCGCGTGCGTGTGAGCGCACGGGGCCGCTGCCTCGCGGGCCCCGCAGCCCATCCGCCGGCCTCCAAGGCCCAGATCCAGCCGAACCGGGCCTGCAGTCCATGGGTGAGGCCACACCCCAGCGCCCTCCTCTTGTTTTTTTTCACCTATCGGGCCAGCCAGATTCAGCCCGCATACGTTTTTTTCCTGTTCTGCAATTTGTCCAATAATCCAGGATTTACTGATTTACAGAAAAACCCTCATGTTCATACATTTAATATCTCACAAACGGTGCATTGGATTAAAACAAACTTTATATGTAAAATACTTAGTTTTTCATCTAGTTTCATAATATCCAACTTTCATCCATGTTAAAATATTTAAAATTGATGTTTGCATTAATTTGCTCAAATGCCATGTTAAAATGATTTATTTCATAACTAAATAACCGTAGCTCGGTTTTAAATAAACTTTATATGTAAATGGGGTGGAAAAATGCATAGATTAACATGGTGAACTTTATTTTCCTGTTTAACAACTTTAAAATATTTTTTAGGGCAGAACAGTAGCTAATTCAAAATATGCATATGGGGATTTTCCGGAATTGCTGTTTGTTGTTTCGGCCTCATTTAAACTTGACTAAATAGTTAGCTTACTTTTGATTCACCCCTTGCCATGTTTAACAACATTTAATATTGATGAGAAGCATAACCGAGAGAGAACTAAATAATTGATGTGGTGTTGTTGCATATTGAGCTCCACATAACTTGTAGTATTGTTTGTTGCACTTTGCCATGTCATGCCTCATTAAGCCGGACATGCATCATACTTGGTTGTGCATCATGCCATGATTATGCGATGGTTGTTTACTATGTTGTTTGCTTCTTTCCGGTTTGCTTCTCTCGTTAGCTTCGGTTTCGTTCCGGAGTTGTGAGGTTTCGTTCGACTACTCCCATTCGTCTTCTTCATGGACTCGTTCTTCTTCCTTGCGGGATTTCAGGCAAGATGACCATACCCTCGAAATCACTACTATCTTTGCTATGCTAGTTTCCTCGCTCTTTTGCTATCCCAATGCTGCGATGCCTACCATTTGCTTGTCAGCCATCCCATATTGCCATGAACCTCTAACCTTTGACACCATTCCTAGCAAACCGTTGATTGGCTATGTTACCGTTTTGCTCAGCACCTCTTATAGCGTTGTTAGTTGCAGGTGAAGATTGAAGTTTGTTCCTTGTTGGAACATGGAGATGTTGTTCCTTGTTGGAACATGTTTACTTGCTGGGATCACAATATCTCTTATATTATTAATGCATCTATATATTTGGTAAAGGGTGGAAGGCTCGGCCTTATGCCTGGTGTTTTGTTCCACTCTTGCCACCCTAGTTTCCGTCATACCGGTGTTATGTTCCCGGATTTTGCGTTCCTAACACGGTCGGGTGATTTATGGGACCCCCTTGACAGTTCGCTTTGAATAAAACTTCTCCAGCAAGGCCCAACATTGGTTTTACCATTTGCCTCACCTATTACCTTTTTCCCTTGGGAGTCGCACATCCCAAGGGTCATCTTTATTCAGCCCCCCCGGGCCAATGCTTGTCTAAGTGTTGGTCCAAACTAGAGCCACTTGCAGCGCCACCTCGAGGAAACTTGAGGGCTGGTTCTTGTTATGCGTCTTGCTCATCCGGTCGTGGCACGAGGCGAGATCTGCGGCTACTATCGGGATGTCGGCACACCGGAGGTCTTGCTGGTCTTGTTTTACCATTGCCGAAATGTCTTGTAAACCGGGATTCCGAGACTGATCGGGTCTTCCTGGGAGAAGGTCTATTCCTTCGTTGATCGCGAGAGCTTGTCATGGTCTAAGTTGGGACACCCTGCAGGGTTTAAACTTTCGAGAGCTGTGCCCGCGGTTATGTGGCAGATGGGAATTTGTTAATGTCCGGTTGTAGATAACTTGACACCAGATCCGAATTAAAACACATCAACCGTGTGTAGCCGTGATGGCCTCTTTTCGGTAGTCCGGAAGTGAACACAGATTCGGGTTATGTTTGGCGTAAGCGTGGAGTTCAGATCACCTCTTGATCATTGCTAGTTGACGACCGTTCCTTTGTTTCTCTTCTCGCTCTCATTTGCGTATGTTAGCCATCATATATGCTTAGCCGCTGCTGCAACCTCACCACTTTACCCCTTCCTTTAACATTAAGCTTTGCTAGTCTTCATACCCATGGTAATGGGATTGCTGAGTCCTCGTGGCTCACGGATACTTCAAAACCAGTTTGCGGTGCCTATGTTCTTGGCGGTGACGCAACCAAGCTCATGGAGGAGCTCGATGAAGATCTTGCCCTTTGTATTGTTTCGTTCTAGTTGATCAGTAGTGGAGCCCAGTTGGGGTCGATCGGGGACCTTTGTTTTGGTTCCGTAGTCGGACCTTGATTGTAACTGGATGATGTAATGCTTTATACATGTAATTGTGTGAAGTGGCGATTGTAAGCCAACTATGTATCTCTTTCCCTTATGTATTACATGGGTTGTGTGAAGATTACCTCACTTGCGACATTGCTTTCAATGCGGTTATGCCTCTAAGTCGTGCTTTGACACGTGGGAGATATAGCCACATCGAGGGCGTTACAAGTTGGTAATCAGAGCCTTCCCCGACCTTAGGAGCCCCACTGCTTGATCGTTTTTAGCGGCCGAGTTGTGTATAGAAAAATGTTTTGAGTCATTTAGGATTATATATATCGGAGAGTTAGGAATTCTTTTTACTCCCGGTCTCTTAAATCGCTCTGGTAAGGCATCCCGACGAGAGTTTTGTCTCTTCTCTTCTCAAATTTCACTAAAATTTTTTTAGGATCACGCGGGTATCTTGGAATCGTTCCGATGTTTTTATGATGAGAACATTGTCTTGGTGCCTCCTGTCAGGGGTTTAGTGGAAGTGTCCCGGGGAGTTGAGCTCTGAGGTGTTGTCGTCATAATTTTATCGTTGCAGTTCTGGAATACCTGAGTTTAGTACGCCGACATCGAAAATCTCTTTTATGCAGTTGTTGGTGAGATATCCCCGATAACCCAGTACTGAGGTGAGTACGGGAGTATTGCCATGACTTGTATAACGGATGCTTTTCGAAGGTTGAGGTACACGATTTCCGAAGGTTTCTTGGTTATGTATTGACGGATGGATACAGCTTGGATGTAGGCATTGTTAGTTTGGGTGAGATATATTGCTTCCCCTGTATCCCCAACACCAGATTGCATAACCAGAAAGTTTCGGGAGTTTTATAGGTGGGAATTCAAGTAGCTCCTAGAATATCTTTTCGACAGATGCATGATATGGGATTGGGAAATCTCTATCATATGTTTGTTCCGGCTTATTCTGCAAGCCAAATCCTTTGTTTTGTTTTATTTGTGGTATTCGAGTTGCTTCGAAGTCAAATGTTGAATCCATACCTTTCCTAAACGGTGTTCTCATATTGCTATGTGAATACTAATCCTTTTTGATCATTGAGGTTGTCATGTTAATTCTTTTCCAACCGGTGCGCTTCTCTTCGAGATGATCCCATCATTCTCCCCATCTGCAAGATCAATTCCAAGTTTTTCTCAACGGTATTTGTTTCGTTCATCCCAAGTTGTCTTTGTTTTTCCCCACCCTCCCACCCTTTTCTTCAAGGACTCATTTATTTTAATCAAGTATCCATTTATTCATGTGAAGTCACTTCACTCTTTTCAATCAATGTTCTGATCCGGTGATCCCTCGTGAAGATGTTCACGAGCTTCAAGTTCATCATCCTCCGTTCTTTTTGCTTCTCCGGTGGATCCAATTCAAGCTTTCAGTGTCGATCATATTCCTTCCTTCGTGTCAAACGCTTTCTCATGCCGGTGCATCTCTCAATCACTCACCTCTTGCTATTCATTTGTTCCAGAGTGTTGAAGATATCTCAGAAGATTTGTGTTTCCATTCTTAATCCGTTCAAGCTATTTGGAGATTGTTATCTCATTCAAGCCATTTAATTCTACCGGTGCAATCTTAATTTCAAGCAAGCCTTTAACGATATTTCTTTCAAGTGGGCCCTAACCCACAGGTCTTTTCCCAGGATCTTACCTGACTCTTCTATTTTCCCAGAGCTATCCTAAATTCTTCTCCAAGTTTGACATAAGAATGAGTTATCATCAGTCAAATGCTTTTCTCCAAGATCTTTCAAATTCTTTTCATAGTTGGCTCAACCTCTTCGCTTTTGATTCTTCCGGTGTGCCTCAATAATTCTTGGTGGTGTTTCTCGTTGTCATTCTCATCATTTGAAGACCGAAGAAGGATTTCTCTAAAATCTTGGTCCATTCTCTTGAATATTCATGGTTCTAGCTTCATGCTATCCTCATAAATTGTTTTTGATTGTGAGAATTCTTTTCAACCATCCGACGCATTTCAAGGGTTGCTTCCTTTCTCGATCATATGAAGGCCATCATTTCTGAATATTACTCATTCTCAGCTTTCAACTCTCGTTCTCCAAATCTTACCGGTAAATCGTTCAAATATCCTCTAATCAGTTCATGATCTCTTCAATCTCTTGTATCTAAATCCCTTCAAGTATCTTCATTCGTTTTCAAATTCTTTCCGGTGAATTGTGCCTTTGCTACGTTCATTTTCAATTCTTACGACGGTTCGTTCAAGATTTCACCTCTTTCATTATCATTTAATTCATTCGTTCTTTTCAATCCTACCGGTGGTTCATGAAGACCTTCTCAAGTTTGCGATATGTCACTTCTTAATCCTTTCTACGAGAATAAGTAATATGTTGAATCCATTGCTTGTCATCAACTAAATTTGATGAAGGATAAGCATACAATAAATCTTATTCTTATTTCCTCGACGTGATTCAATTCTTTTCTTCTAGAGATTATTCATGATGAATAAATTCTTGTTTACAAGTGATTCATCTTTCTTTCCGGAGTTGGTCATCATATCACATTCTCGGTTCGAGATGCTTCATCTTTTCTTTTCCGGAGTTCCAAGTCTTCCGCATTATCGTCGCGAAGCTCATTCTAAATTATTGCAAGGCTTCACCTTGTGTTTTCAACTTCTCCTTCTTTCCACCATCCTTTTAATACCGGAGTTTCTTCATGGTGGTTCCTCAAGGATTCTTTTCACTCTTCGATTTGTTCTTCAAGATTTCTCTTGAAGTTAAGACCAGCCAAGCTATACTCAAAATTAAACATGGTGCTCAACACATGTTTTGTTTTGAGGCGTTCAAGTATTCTTCTTCTTGCATTTCGAAGTGCAATTCTTCTACCTTAGCTTTTGAGGTGGTATTATATCATTCTTGACAATTTCCATTCATGTTTCGTGATTCACATGTTGTCAAGAATGAGATATTTTAAATCCATCAATCTCTTCTTTGGAGTTATCTTGGTATAGATTTCACCTAAAGCCATATTGCTATTTGTGGTGCTTATCAATGATCCAAGTTATATATCTATCATCTTGGTGAAGCAGTTTTCATCTCTTCATTGATCTCAAGCAAGCAATTGATTTTGATAGTGGCAGAATTTCACCTCAAGTTTTGAGATGTTTACATAAGCCCACAACAAGCTTGTGCTTCTCGTTGTTGATTCTCCAACAACTCCATTCGATTCTTCTTTGCAAGGATGCTTTCCAAGTTCACTGGTGGCAAAAGTTGTCATTTTCTTCTCCGTTCTCTTATTCCGATGACCTATCTTCTATTCTTTCTTCCGGAGGCATGGTGATGTTGCTCTCTTCGACCCATCATCTCATTTTGTAAATATCATGTATTTTTCCTTGCTTATCCGTTTAGCCGGAGCGTCGTGTTTTCATTCGAGTTCTCTCATCTTATCAAGTTTTGCCTCCCTTCTCAACCGGAGTGCGGTTTGTAATGTTTCTTACCCCTTGTGCCATTTTTTTCAATAGTTCCGGAGGCAGTGTGTTGTTGATTTCATCAAGTATCATCCCATCTTCTCAAGTTCATGTTCTATTCGTTCCATGTTCAACCGGAGTGCTGCCCGAATTCTTCCTCCCTCATCTTGTTTTAACCGAAGTGGTTTCAATATCTATCTTATCACTAAACCTCTTGGTTCTCATCATATTCCTTGTTCCTCTTGGCCAACGAATTGTTTGCAATCTTGGTCATCTCCGTTGTTTTGTTTGTTTCAATTTGTTCAACCTCTCAAGGTTCTTTGGTTTCACTCTTTGGTTAAAGAAGCAACTTAGTTTTACCTTTTCTCTTCCTCTTCCGTTTTCCCTCCGGCGCCATCCTAGATCTCGGGACAAGATCCTCTCGTAGTGGTGGAGTGTTGTAACGCCCCGGATTCGATGCGCCAGGTGTCCGCCAGTTTTTTGCCATCGTTGCCATGTCATTTGCTTGCGTGTTGCATTTTGCCATGTCATCATCCGCATTTCATCTGCATGTTTTTCAAAACTTGCATCCGTTCGGGTTCCGTCGCTTCTCTCCGTTGTCCGTTCCGAGCCCTTTCACACTCGCACGCGCCCGCGGCACCTCCGAAATATTATTTTTATAAGTGGCATAAAAATGTTCTTGGAATGGGTTGCAACTTGTCATGCGGTCTTATTATAGTGTAGATAGGCCGCCTGCCAAGTTTCGTCGCATTCGGAGTCCATTTGATAGCCCAACCGTTAAACCATAAACTGCAATATAGCCGGTCTTTCGTCGGACGTTTTCGGTCCCCGGAAACTGCTGCCGGGCCTCTTTCCCTCTTCTCTCCTGCAGCCCTTGGTCTCTCCATAGCCCACTAACCTCCCCCCTCTGATCGGAGCCGCACGATCGCGATCAGACGGTCCAAAAACGGCCTCAAACCCCCAACCCTAGCCTCCCTGCCTTATATAAACACCTCCCCTTCCATTTTGGGCAGCTACCTACCCCTCCTCCTAAATTTCCGTGCCTCAATCATCTCCAAGCCGCCTACCACCTCCATTTCCATGCCGGACGAGCCCCTCTCCGCCACTTGGCCTTGCCGCCGCCTTGCCCGCCGCTAAGCGCCGGCGCCCGACCAACAGGCGTCGCCACGTCGCCCTCAGCCTCCTCCCGCCGCTTGGCCTGTTGGGCCCATCCCAGGGCCATTGAGGCCCGCCAGGAGCCCGAGCGCTGCTCTCTCCCGCAGCGCCATCGAGTCCGCCTGCCTGCTGTCGTTGCCGGAGCCGCCGTCTCCGCCGTCCCAGGTCGCCGCCTCCGCCGTCTCCCGTCTTGCTCTCCTCCTTCCTCACTGCCTCTCTCTCTTCCGCAGGTTGCCGCCGCCGCCGGAGCTCCGAGCTCGCCGCCGCCGCCCGGATCTCGTCGCCGGAGCCCCTCCGATTTCCTCCCATGGCCGGATCCGGCTCCGCGCTGTCCGGATCGGTCCACTCCAGCCGCCCCGCAACGTTTCTCGCCTGCTTCGCCGTCCAAGGCTCGCCGCCGCTTCGCGGGAAGCTTCTTGCCAAGCAGCCTCCCTCTCTTCTTGCGTGCGTGTGGCGCCGCGGGCCGCTGCCTCGCGGGCCCCGCAGCCCAGCCGCCGGCCTCCAAGGCCCAGATCCAGCCGAACCGGGCCTGCAGCCCATGGGTGAGGCCACACCCCAGTGTCCTCCTCTTGTTTTTTTTCACCTAACGGGCCAGCCAGATTCAGCCCGCATACGTTTTTTTCCTGTTCTGCAATTTGTCCAATAATCCAGGATTTACTGATTTACAGAAAAACCCTCATGTTCATACATTTAATATCTCACAAACGGTGCATTGGATTAAAACAAACTTTATATGTAAAATACTTAGTTTTTCATCTAGTTTCATAATATCCAACTTTCATCCATGTTAAAATATTTAAAATTGATGTTTGCATTAATTTGCTCAAATGCCATGTTAAAATGATTTATTTCATAACTAAATAACCGTAGCTCGGTTTTAAATAAACTTTATATGTAAATGGGGTGGAAAAATGCATAGATTAACATGGTGAACTTTATTTTCCTGTTTAACAACTTTAAAATATGTTTTAGGGCAGAACAGTAGCTAATTCAAAATATGCATATGGGGATTTTCCGGAATTGTTGTTTGTTGTTCCGGCCTCATTTAAACTTGACTAAATAGTTAGTTAACTTTTGATTCACCCCTTGCCATGTTTAACAACATTTAATATTGATGAGTAGCATAACCGAGAGAGAACTAAATAATTGATGTGGTGTTTTGTCAATATGCAACTCATTGCATATTGAGCTCCACTTAACTTGTAGTATTGTTTGTTGCACTTTGCCATGTCATGCCTCATTAAACCGGACATGCATCATACTTGGTTGTGCATCATGCCATGATTATGCGATGGTTGTTTACTATGTTGTTTGCTTCTTTCCGGTTTGCTTCTCTCGTTAGCTTCGGTTTTGTTCCGAAGTTGTGACGTTTCGTTCGACTACTCCCGTTCGTCTTCTTCATGGACTTGTTCTTCTTCCTTGCGGGATTTCAGGCAAGATGACCATACCCTCGAAATCACTACTATATTTGCTATGCTAGTTTGCTCGCTCTTTTGCTATGCCAATGTTGCGATGCCTACCATTTGCTTGTCAGCCATCCCATATTGCCATGAACCTCTAACCTTTGACACCATTCCTAGCAAACCGTTGATTGGCTATGTTACCGTTTTGCTCAGCCCCTCTTATAGCGTTGTTAGTTGCAGGTGAAGATTGAAGTTTGTTCCTTGTTGGAACATGGAGATGTTGTTCCTTGTTGGAACATGTTTACTTGCTGGGATATCACAATATCTCTTATATTATTAATGCATCTATATATTTGGTAAAGGGTGGAAGGCTCGGCCTTATGCAGGTGTTTTGTTCCACTCTTGCCGCCCTAGTTTCCGTCATACGGTGTTATGTTCCCGGATTTTGCGTTCCTAACCGGTCGGGTGATTTATGGGACCCCTTGACAGTTCGCTTTGAATAAAACTCCTCCAAAAAGGCCCAACATTGGTTTTACCATTTACCTCACCTATTACCTTTTTCCCTTGGGAGTCGCGCATCCCAAGGGTCATCTTTATTCAGCCCCGGGCCAATGCTTGTCTAAGTGTTGGGCCAAACTAGAAACCACTTGCAGCGCCACCTCGGGAAACTTGAGGGCTGGTTCTAGTTATACGTCTTGCTCATCCGGTCGTGGCACGAGGCGAGATCTGCTGCTACTATCGGGATGTCGGCGCGCCGGAGGTCTTGCTGGTCTTGTTTTACCATTGTCGAAATGTCTTGTAAACCGGATTCCGAGACTGATCGGGTCTTCTGGGAGAAGGTCTATTCCTTCGTTGATCGCGAGAGCTTGTCATGGGCTAAGTTGGGACACCCCGCGGGGTTTAAACTTTTGAGAGTCGTGCGGCGGTTATGTGGCAGATGGGAATTTGTTAATGTCGGTTGTAGATAACTTGACACGGATCCGAATTAAAACACATCAACCGCGTGTAGCCGTGATGGTCTCTTTTCGCGGAGTCCGGAAGTGAACACGGTTTCTGGGTTATGTTTGACGTAAGCAGGAGTTTAGGATCACCTCTTGATCATTGCTAGTTGACGACCGTTCCTTTGTTTCTCTTCTCGCTCTCATTTGCGTATGTTAGCCACCATATATGCTTAGCCGCTGCTGCAACCTCACCACTTTACCCCTTCCTTTCCCATTAAGCTTTGCTAGTCTTGATACCCATGGTAATGGGATTCTTGAGTCCTCGTGGCTCACGGATACTTCAAAACCAGTTTGCGGTGCCTATGTTACGAAAGCGGTGGCGCAACCAAGCTCAAGGAGGAGGTCGATGAAGATCTTGCCCTTTGTGTTGTTTCGTTCTAGTTGATCAGTAGTGGAGCCCAGTTGGGGTCGATCGAGGACCTTTGTCGCATTTGGGGTTCTTCTTTTATTTTGGTTCCGTAGTCGGACCTTGATTGTAACTGGATGATGTAATGCTTTATACATGTAATTGTGTGAAGTGGCGATTGTAAGCCAACTATGTATCTCTTTCCCTTATGTATTACATGGGTTGTGTGAAGATTACCTCACTTGCGACATTGCTTTCAATGCGGTTATGCCTCTAAGTCATGCTTCGACACGTGGGAGATATAGCCGCATCGAGGGCGTTACAGCTTGACCATTGGATTGAGGATGAGCAACTGCCGAAACATCAAGCCGGATATGTTCTCTTTGATAGAATTCTTCCATGGCACCCATAGAGAGATTAGTGCCATTATCAGTTATGATGCTATGTGGAAAACCAAAGCGAAAGATCACCTTTTTTATGAACTGAACCGCCGTGGCTGCATCACACTTACTGACTAGCTCTGCTTCAACCCACTTGGTAAACTTGTCCACTGCCACCAGCAGATGTGTCTTTTTGTCTTTAGACCTTTTGAAAGGTCCGACCATGTCAAGCCCCCAGACTGCAAATAGCCAAGTAATTGGGATCATTCTCAACTCTTGAGCCGGCACATGAGCTCGTCGTGAGAACTTTTGACACCCGTCACATTTACTGACCAGGTCCTCTGCATCAGCATGAGCCGTTAGCCAATAGAAACCATGACGAAAGGCCTTGGCGACGAGGGATTTTGACCCAGCGTGATGGCCACAATCTCCTTCATGGATCTCAAGGAGTATTTCTTGGCCTTCTGTAGGTGATACGCAGCGTTGAAACGCTCCCGTGACGCTGAGGTGATGTAACTCGCCGTTAACAATCGTCATGGATTTGGAGCGCCTGACGATTTGTCTTGCCAACGTCTCATCCTCCGGCAACTCACCCCGGGTCATATAAGCCAAGTAAGGCACCGTCCAATCCGGGATAACATGAAGAACCGCCGCCAGCTGTGCCACCGGGTCTGGAACTGCTAAGTCTTCCTCGGTAGGTACCTTGACAGAAGGGTTGTGTAACACATCAAGAAAGGTGTTGGGCGTCACCGGCTTACGTTGGGATACCAACCGGCTTAAGGCATCAGCCGCCTCGTTCTACCTTCGATCAATGTGCTCCACTTTATAACCCGTGAAGTGACCAGCCACAGCATCTACTTCACGACGATAAGCCTCCATGAGGGGGTCTTTGGAATCCCACTTGCCTGACACTTGTTGAGCCACCAAATCTGAATCGCCCAAGCATCGTACCCGGCTTAAGTTCATCTCCTTAGCCACCCGGAGACCATGAAGTAATGCCTCATATTCGGCTGCATTGTTAGTACATGGAAACATAAGCCGGAGTACATAGAGAAATTTATCACCTCGAGGGGAAGTTAACACCACTCCAGCCCCCGAGCCTTCTAGCTGCCTAGACCCGTCAAAGTGAATAGTCCAGTATGTGTTATCCGGCTTCTCCTCAGGGGCTTGCAACTCTATCCAATCATTGATGAAGTCCACCAAGGCCTGAGACTTAATAGACGTCTGGGGCATGTATTTCAAGCCATGAGGCCCAAGCTCAATAGCCCACTTGGCGACTCGTCCCGTGGCCTCTCTGTTCTGAATAATGTCTCCCAAAGGGGCAGAACTTACCACAGTAATAGGATGGCTTCGAAAATACTGCTTCAACTTCCGGTTTGCCATGAACACCCCATAAACAAGCTTCTGCCAATGATGGTACCTTTGCTTGGATTCAATGAGCACCTCACTGATGTAGTAAACCGGCCGTTGAACCGGATGCTCCTTGCCGGCTTCCTTATGTTCCACCACGATGGCAACGCTGACGGCTCGTGAATTGGCAGCCACATACAACAGCAACGGCTCTTTGTCAATTGGAGCTGCAAGAACTGGCGGCTCAGACAATTGTCTCTTTAAATCCTCAAAAGCAGCATCAGCAGCCTCACTCCACACAAAGGTGTCAGTTTTATTCATCATCTGATACAATGGGAGGGCCTTCTCACCGAGCCTACTTATGAACCGACTTAAGGCGGCGACGCGACCCGCCAGTCGCTGAACATCATTGATGCACGCCGGTTTAGCCAAAGAGGTAATCGCCTTGCTCTTCTCCGGGTTAGCTTCGATGCCTCTGTTGGACACCAGAAAGCCTAAAAGCTTGCCTGCAGGGACACCGAACACGCATTTGGCCGGGTTAAGCATCATCTTGTAGACCCAGAGATTATCAAAGGTCTCCTTTAAGTCGGATATCAAGGTCTCCTTTTCTCTGGACTTCACCACAATGTCATCCACATAGGCATGGACATTATGCCCAATTTGGTCGTGCAAACAATTCTGCACACACCGCTGGTAAGTCGCCTGGGCACTCTTGAGCCCAAATGGCATAAATACATAGCAGAAGGCTCCAAACGGAGTGATGAAAGCTGTCTTCCCTTGTCCTTAACTGCCATCTTAATCTGATGATAACCGGAGTAAGCATCCAAAAAACTCAAGCGCTCACAACCCGCCGTAGCATCAATGATTTGATCAATACGGGGGAGGGCAAAAGGGTCAGCCGGACAAGCCTTGTTTATGTCCATGTAGTCCACACACATCCGCCAGGTGCCATTCTTCTTGAGGACGAGCACCTGGTTAGCCAACCACTCTGGGTGAAAAACTTCAATGATAAATCCGATCGCTAAGAGCCGGGCGACTTCTTCTACAATAGCTTTTCGTCGCTCTTCGTTAAAACGGCGAAGAAACTGCCTGACCGGCTTATACGTCGGATCAATATTGAGAGTGTGCTCAGCGAGTTCCCTCGGTACACCCGGCATGTCAGAAGGTTTCCATGCAAAGATGTCCCGGTTCTCACGGATGAACTCGATGAGCGCACTTTCCTATTTGGGATCTAAGTTGTTGCTAATGCTGAACTGTTTAGAAGTATCACCCGGGGTGAAATCAACAAGCTTCGTCTCAGCCGCCGACTTAAACTTCAGCGCCGGTTCATGCTCTATAGTTGGTTTCTTCAGGGATGTCATATCCGCCGGGCCAACATTATCTTGATAAAATTTGAGCTCCTTTGCTGCACAGGCCAACTCAGCATAAGCCGCGTCACCCTCTTCACACTCCAATGCCACCTTACGACTGCCATGTACAGTGATGGTGCCCTTGTAACCCGGCATCTTGAGCTGTAAATAAACATAACACGGTCGGGCCATAAACTTAGCATAAGCCGGCCGTCCAAACAGAGAGTGGTATGGGCTCCTGATCTTGACCACTTAAAACATCAACTTCTCAGCTCGGGAGTCATGTTCGTCTCCAAAAGCCACCTCCAGCTCAATCCTGCCAACTGGGTAAGCCGACTTACCAGGGACAACTCCATGGAAAACAGTGTTGGATGTTCTCAGGTTTTTATCAGTCAACCCCATGCGCTGAAAGGTCTCGTAGTAAAGGATGTTGATGCTACTACCCCCATCCATGAGCACCTTGGTGAACTTATACCCACCAACTTGAGGCGCCACTACCAAAGCCAACTAACCCGGGTTATCGACCCGCGGAGGATGATCCTCCCTGCTCCATATGATGGGCTGCTCTGACCACCTTAAATAACGAGGGACTGCCGGCTCAACGGAATTCACAGCCCTCTTATGAACCTTCTGGTCACGTTTGCACAAGCTAGTGCTAAACACGTGATACTGTCCGCCACTCAACTGCTTCGGATGGCTTTGATAACACGACTATTGCTGCTGCTGTCCGCCTTGACCGGACTGCTGCTGACTGTTGCCACCTGGATGCCCCTAAAAACCGGAATTTGAGCCGCCGCCCAGGCCATGAAAGCCACTGGCCCCTGAGCCGCCACCGGATCCTTGACCGCCGTCGAAGGTGTTGGAGCTTTTAAACGCCTTCATGATCGCACAATCCTTCCATAGATGTGTGGCCGGCCGCTCCTGGGTGCCGTGTTTTGGGCAGGGCTCATTGAGTAACTGCTCAAGAGACAGGCCTGACCCGCCGGACCGAGGCGGCTTACCCTTATATCTCTTATTGTTACCTCGAGCGTTGGCATTGGCCACAAACTCCGGGTTACCGTCTGCCTTACGCTTATTGCCGCCTTGATTCCCCGAGTTATGCTGCTGACCCTTTCCATTGCTGTTCCGTTTTCCCTTCCCTGTCTTCTCATCGTCAGACGCGGGATCCTTGGTACTATCAGAATCGGCATATTTGACTAAAGCCGCCATCAACGTACCCATATATGTGAGGTCACGCTTAAGGCGCCCCAGTTTCATCCTCAGCGGCTCAAAACGGCAATTTTTCTCCGGCATAAGAACTGCAGAGCCGACATCCATCTTATCAGAGGAATGAATTATCTCTTTGACCCGGCGTACCCAATGGGTGGTGGATTCTCCTTCCTCCTGCTTGCAATCCGTCAAGTCCACAATCGACATAGATTGTTTACAGGTGTCCTTGAAGTTCTGGATGAACCGGGCCTTTAACTCGCCCCATGAACCAATGGAATTGGGTGGTAAGCCTTTTAGCCAAGACCGGGCCATTCCATCCAACATCATGGTAAAATACTTATCCATTGCTGCATCATTGACTTCCAGCAACTCCATGGCCATCTCATAACTCTCGATCCATGCTGCGGGCTGTAAATCGGCCGTGTAATTTGGTACCTTTCGAGGTCCCTTAAAGTCCTTGGGCAGACGTACGTCACGCAGAGCCGGCACCAGGCACGGGACACCACCGGTTCTAGTGGCTACTCCCGCCTCAACCGATGTCATTGGATACTCTGGGTGATCATTTTCTTGACGTACTTGGTCCTGCGCGGGGTTATAGCCCCCGGGTTGGTTACGTCGTTGGGCGTTTCTTGCCAAGGCTTCTGACTCCATGCGTCTGCTGTAACTCGGACTCCAGTTCTGGCGAGGTGGTGCTCCCCAGGGCGGGGGAGTGGAATGAATCATGTTCTGGCTATAAGAATAGTTCTCCTGCTGAGCCAGGGCCATCTGAAGGAGCTCACTGACCCTCCGGGTCTCCACCGCCGTCGGGTCATCACCTTCCATAGGAAGAGCCGCTAAACGCGCTGAAGCTGCTATTAAGTTCTCCATGGGGTTGAAAAAGTGACTCGGTGGAATCGGCACATAACGCGGTGGTGGCATGCTCACGTGAGGCGGCACCATATCCCGAGGCTGAGCCGGTCCTCCTGTTCCGGCTGTCATAAGCCGGTCGGCCTCTGGCGGGTTACTAGGGCCAGCTCCGGGTGTAGAAAAGAGAACCCGGGGGTCGTAATTCGGAGGTAAACGGGACTGTGTTTTCTGATGTCTCCTCCTCATCACCTCATTGGAGGCGTTTAAGCTCATCCTGAGCTGGTAAGCTTCTGACTGCAAGCGCTGAGTCCAGGCGTCGAGAGCCGCCCGCTCCGCAGCTAGTCTGGTATCCTCAGCTGCCAAAGCCTCCTTGGCCTGAGCTATCTCCTCACGCACTTGAGCTATAGCTGCATCATGCTCATCCTTATCTGCAGGAATAACCGCGGCGGTTAACAGGGCCGTAAGCTTGTCCATGAGATCTATCAGCGTCTGAGCCGGTGGGCGCACGGGGCCTCCTGCCCCGGCTGCTCCTGACCCGGACGTGATCGCTGCTGCCGCTGTAGAGTTTGAGCCGGGCTGAGTTCCAGCCATGAAGATTCCGGCCCATCTTGGCGGCTCATCGAGGTCCGGAATACTGATGCCATCGAAACAGCCTCTGAGCGCGCCGTCTTGTACCTGATACAACGAATCTGTTGAGCCGGTGGACGAGTCACCGTATGAAAGGACGGCCATCTCACCCCCATCTTTAGATCCAGAAAGTTCCTCTCTATGGACGCAGCCCACGAAGGCACACCTCATGACCGGCTGAGCCCGGGTCTTCCTTACACGCTGAGCCGTCTCGACGAGGTCGGTGCAGTTTTCCGGCTCAGGGCCCGGCTAACCGATCCGGCCGATGAAGACATGGATTCCGCCGAAGGGGACCCGGTACCCGTACTCAATTGAGCCGGCATCGGGGCCCCAGCCTTCGTCGTCGATGTAGATCTTGCCGCGACGACTCTTGGTCATCCGGCCCACTACGTACCCCTTGAGCCCTTCGAAGTTGCCCTTGAAGAACTCAAATCCACCGTGCACTAGCCCCACGGTGGGCGCCAACTGTCGTGGAATAATCACGTCAGATGTCCTCGTGAAAGGACTTAGTTGTGGTGCCATCGCAATTAGGAAGCTTGAAGGGGTTAAATCGGGACAAGGGACACGAGAGGGTTTATACTAGTTCGGCCCCTTACAGTGAAGGTAAGGCCTACGTCTAGTTGGGTTGGTATTGATGTTTCGATAACCAGGGAGCGAGACACGCTATGCCCGGTTCTCGATGAGTTGTTTCTTCCCCTAAGTCGCCCGTAGGTCGTCCCCTTATATACACGGGTTGGCACATGCGACTTATAGAGTCCCGACCGGCTTATTAACAGAGTCTGGCTCGGTGACCAGTTAAATCTATCTTACATTACAAGTCATGCCATCATGGCGGTTTACTACAATGGGCTTAAGCCGCCCGTGGGCCTTAAGCTCTTTATTGAACCGCCATCTTCATGCTTGGCCTTGGGCTTCCTCTGATGAAGACTCTTTGCGTAACCTGGCCCCTCCTGGGCGGCTTACACAAATAGTCATATCCCCAACAGACACCGAGAAAGAACGAGATGAAAACCGGGCCAAGCTGAAGGCACAAGATGATCTATTGAAGTCTTTACAACATATGGTGGCCAATCTTTATTCCATGCAAGGCCAACCAGTGCCAGAGATGCCACAGACGCCAGAGTGGAACATTGTGAGTTTTGTTCAAACTATTTCTATCACCATTTTCGGCATTACCATATGCATTCATCTCACTATTGGGTCCATCCATCACAGCTCAACCCATCACAAGGGTCGAACAATGTTCCGGTAGTTCCAACTCAAGTTGGTGGAGTTGGGGCAGCAAAGGGAATGATGCCTTCTAATGTTTATGTTATCACTCCGGTTGATGGAGTTGGGGAAGCAAACGGAATGATGCCTTCTAATGTCGACGTTATCACTCTGATCTCCAAAATGATGTGAACTCCATGTTATGTTTGGAACTGTTCCTTGTATGTTGAGAACTCTTGCATCTTGAGACTTGTAAACTTGTGGTCTATTGCTTTGATGCACTATTGCTTTTATGTGGAATGTTTTTCAGAATCAATCATTGCTTCTTTTATTCACTGATGCCTATATGTGACATGTTCTATGTGTGATGAACTATATGCTGTTGCTGTATATGTTTCGCTGCAGGAAAGAAACAGAAACGTGGAAAAAAGGCTCCTGGGCACACCATTGCCGAGGGCGGCTCTCGGCAATGACTGTGAAACTTGACCAGAATGCACCCTTTACCAAGAGGCCTCTCGGTAAAGGTAATAACCTGTAGTCCTCCTGGCACCTTTACCAAGAGGCCTCTCTGTAAAGGACAATAACCTGTAGCCCTCCTGGCAACTTTACCGAGAGGACTCTCGGTAAAGGAAAAAGAATTGCCGATGGTGGCTCTCAGCAAACTATTTTCACGGCTTTTAGGAGAAGTCACGTTGCCCTCCCCTATTGGCTGAGTTTGCCGAGAGTGGCGCTCGACAAATATAGAGTTTGCCGAGAGCCACCCTCGGCAAAGTTGGCACTCTTTTCCGAGCGTGGCACTCGGCAAAGATGGCCCTCATCCTGTTCGCCTGGTCCCACGTGTCAGGAGCTGACACGTGTCGGCCACCTACTGGCTGGCTTTGCCGATAGGGGCCCTCGGCAAAGATGGCCCTCGGCCTGTTCGCCTGGTCCCACGTGTCAGGAGCTGACATGTGTCGGCCACCTACTGGCTGTCTTTGCCGAGAGGTGCCCTCGGCAAAGATGGCCCTCGGCCTATTCGCCTAGTCCCACGTGTCGGGAGCTGACACGTATCAGCCACCTATTGGCTGGCTTTGCCGAGAGGCGCACTTGGCAAAGATGGCCCTCGGCCTGTTCGCCTAGTCCCACATGTCAGGAGCTGACATGTGTCGGGCACTTACTGGCTGTCTTTGCTGAGAGGTGCGCTCGGCAAAGATGGCCCTTGGCCTGTTCACCTGGTCCCACGTGTCAGGAGCTGACACGTGTCAGCCACCTACTGGCTGGCTTTGCCAAGAGGTGCACTCGGCAAAGACGGCCCTCGGCCTGCTCCCCCTGTTACCACGTGTCAGGAACCGCCGTCACCGTCTACTATCCGTTAGCTACTTTATTTTGCTGAGTGGTACTCTTTGACTCTCGGTAAAGTGTTTGCCGAGTGCCCGCATTCTGGCTCTCGGCAAACTCCTATTTACCGAAGAGGTGTACGCCGGGTGGCTTTTGCCGAGGGTGACTGAGGGAGTCCTGGACTAGGGGGTGTCCGGATGGCCGAACTATCATCGTTGGCCGGACTCCAAGACTATGAAGATACAAGATTGAAGACTTCATCCCGTGTCCGGATGGGACTTTCCTTGCCATGGAAGGCAAGCTTGGCAATACGGATATGTAGATCTCCTACCATTGTAACCGACTCTGTGTAACCCTAGCCCTCTCCGGTGTCTATATAAACCGGAGGGTTTTAGTCCATAGGACGAGGAACAACAATCATACCATAGGCTAGCTTCTAGGGTTTAGCCTCCTTGATCTCGTGGTAGATCCACTCTTGTACTACCCATATCATCAATATCAATCAAGCAGGAGTAGGGTTTTACCTCCATCAAGAGGGCCCAAACCTGGGTAAAAACATCGTGTCCCTTGTCTCATGTTACCATCCGCCTAGACGCACAGTTGGGACCCCTACCCGAGATCCACGGTTTTTGACACCGACATTGGTGCTTTCATTGAGAGTTCCTCCTGTCATCACCTATAGGCCCGATGGCTCCTTCGATCATCAACAACAACATGGTCCAGGTGAGACTTTTCTCCTGGACAGATCTTCGTGTTCGGCGGCTTTTGCAATCAAGCGGGCAATTAAGCAGCCATCTGGAGAAGATCGAAAGTTACGCCCCTGGCCATCAGGTCAGATTTGGAAGTTTGAACTTCATGGCCGACATCCGCGGAGACTTGATCTTCGACGGATTCGAGCCACAGCCGAGCACGTCACACTGTCTCGATGGGCATGATTCAGCTCTGCTGCCGGACAATGCCCTGGAGGCCGCACAAGAGTCCGCTCCGACCCTTAATTCGGAGCCGACTGCGCAGATCGAGGATGGGTGGCTAGACACCGCCTCGGGGGCTGCTACCTCTACGGCGATGGAGCTGAATACCGACCATGTCCCTTGTGAAGCTCGTGACTCCGAGGTGCCGGAGTCCTCGCTGGACTCCGAACCTCCCGCGCCCCTACCAACCGAATCCGATTGGGCGCCGATCATGGAGTTCACCACTACGGACATCTTTCAGCACTCGCCTTTTGGCGACATCCTGAATTCGCTAAAGTGTCCCCTGGCCGGACTACGGTCAGGACGGTTGGGATGCGGACGACGAAGAAATTCGAAACCCACCCACCACCCACTTTGTAGCCACTATCGACGATTTAACCGACATGCTAGACTTCGACTCCGAAGACATCGACGGTATGGACGACGATGCCGGAGACGACCAAGAACCAGCGCCTACGGGGCACTGGAAAGCCACCTCGTCATACGACATATACATGGTGGACATCCCAAAGGATGGGAATGGCGATGGAACAGCGGAGGAAGACCCCTCCAAGAAACAGCCTAAGCGCCGACGTCAGCGGCACCACTCTAAATCCCGCCACAGCAAGAATGGAGATTCCGGCACCGGAGACAATAACACACCTGACAGGGCCGAAGACAACCCCCTCCAGCAAGATTCAGCATAGGAGGATGAAGAAGCCAGCCCTCACGAGAGAGCGGCAGACAGAGAGGTAGAGGACGATAATTACATGCCTTCCTCTGGAGACGAGGCAAGCCTCGAGGACGACGAATTTGTTGTGCCTGAGGATCCCGTCGAGCCAGAGCGTTTTAAACGCAGGCTTATGGGCACGGCAAGCAGCCTCAAGAAAAAGCAGCAACAGCTTAGAGCTGATCAAGATTTGCTGGCCGACAGATGGACCGAAGTCCTTGCGGCCGAAGAGTACGAACTCGAACGCCCCTCCAAAAGCTACCCTAAACGCAAGCTGCTGCCCCGATTAGAGGAGGAAGCATATAAACCCACATCCCCAGCTGTCTACGCGATCGGCCAACTCATGGCGCCAAGCAGAGAGGCCTCGGGCCCTCCAAGATGTCGCGTGCCCGGCATCGCTCGAAAAGTACAAAGCCACGGGGGAATGCGCCGGACTTGCGAGACATATTTGAGGATAAGGCAAGACAGTCAAGATCGATCTACGGATCGCGTGGGCGCCCCATGATGCGCGATGATGACCATCGCGCCGGATACAGCAACTCCAGCAGGGCCGAACACAGTAGACAAAGCTCGCTTGAGCTTCGTCGTGATATAGCCCAATATAGAGGCGCCACACACCCACTATGCTTCACAGATGAAGTAATGGATCATCAAATCCCCGAAGGGTTCAAACCCGTAAACATTGAATCCTACGATGGCACAAAAGACCCCACGGTTTGGATCGAAGACTGTCTCCTTCATATCCACATGGCCCGCGGTGATGATCTTCACGCCATCAAATACCTCCCACTCAAGCTTAAAGGACCAGCTCGGCATTAGCTTAACAGCTTGCCAGTAGAATCAATTAGGTGTTGGGAGGACCTGGAAGCCGCATTCCTTGATAACTTCCAGGGCACATATGTGCGACCACCAGATGCCGATGACCTAATCCACATAATTCAAGAGTAGCATTTAATCGGCGGACAATTACGGACATGGTTCTTAACAAAGAAAAATCAAATCGTCAACGGTCCGGATGCAGAGGCCCTCGCAGCCTTCAAGCATAACATCCGCGACGAGTGGCTTGCCCGGCACCTAGGACAGGAAAAGCCGAAATCCATGGCAGCCCTCACATCACTCATGACCCGCTTCTGCGCAGGAGAGGACAGCTGGCTAGCACTCAGTAACAACCTTAGCAAAAATTCTGGCAGTCCGGATACCAAGGACCGCAATGGCAGGTCGCATCGCAACAAGAACAAACGCCACGTTAACGGTGATAATACTGAGGATACGGCAGTCAACGCCGGATTCAGAGGCTCCAAACCCGGTCAGCGGAAAAAGCCATTCAAAAGAACTACTCTGAGTCCATCCAATTTGGACCTAATACTCGACCGCTCGTGCCAGATACACAGCACCCCCGAAAAGCCAGCTAATCACACCAACAGGGATTGTTGGGTATTCAAGTAGGCAGGCAAGTTAATTGCCGAAAACAATGACAAGGGGCTGCATAGCGATGACGAGGAAGAGACCCGGCCGCCGAACAATATAGGACAAAAGGGTTTCCCCCCACAAGCGCGGACGGTGAACATGATATACGCAACCCACATACCCAAAAGGGAGCGGAAGTGTGCACTCAGGGACGTATACGCGATGGAGCCAGTCGCCCCGATGTTCAATCCATGGTCCTCCTGCCCGATCACTTTTGATCGAAGGGACCACCCCACCAGCATCCGCCATGGCGGGTTCGCCGCATTGGTTCTAGACCCAATCGTCGACGGATTTCACCTCACTAGAGTCCTGATGGATGGCGGCAGCAACCTGAACCTGCTTTACCAGGATACACTGTGCAAGATGGGCATAGACCCCTCAAGGATTAAACCCACAAAGACGACCTTCAAAGGCGTCATACCAGATGTAGAGGCCAATTGTACAGGCCCAGTGACACTGGAAGTGGTCTTCGGAACCCCGGATAACTTCCGAAGTGAGGAGTTAATCTTCGACATAGTTCCGTTCCACAGCGGCTATCATGCGCTGCTCGGACGAACCGCGTTTGCAAAATTCAACACGGTACCGCACTACGCATACCTCAAGCTCAAGATGCCAGGCCCTCGAGGAGTCATCATGGTCAACGGAAACACTGAACGCTCTCTCCGAATGGAGGAACATACAGCGGCCCTCGCGGCAGAAGTGTAGAGTAGCCTCTTAAGGCAATTCTCGAGTCCGGCCGTTAAGAGACCGGACACCGCCAAGCTCGCCCGGGTAACCTACAACAAGACCACCTGGCACGTTCCGAGCACGTGTAGCAATGCGGCCCGAACCCCAGCCCTTGCAAAACTGCAAAACTAGTACTCCGCGTACATAACTTCGCTCTGGAGATACCATGGGCATAGGGGAGGGGCACGACCATGGCAGGCCCAGAGTGCGGCTCAACCACACCAGGGGCTCCCACGTGTGTCATCCTTTTTCTTTCATTTTTTCTTTTTTTATCCTCAGGACTCCATTTACCAGAGGCCCTGTCCGGTAGCAGGCCTGCCGAACTCACGATGCAACAGCCAGGGAAGGAGAAAAGCTACGACGAGTATCCAGGTGGTCTCCATTATGAGCATTATACCTGTTTTATACACCATTCCGCAGCCTACCCCTGGAGAGGGACATGCTAAATAGTTCCACCCCTTGCTTATCACACTATTTGTATCATTCTGCATTCAAGGCAGTATTTTTTGAATAAACAATGCATCGCTTTTTGCCTATAATTGCATTCCTTTCTTATACATATGTTCATTTATGACATGTTGCATCCGTACACTTTGGTATGGCTAAATACACCAGGGGCTTAAGTCCCCCACACCATGGTGTGATAAGTCCGAACACATTCACAAGTGCGGCACCCTGAACTTATAGCATTATATGCATCGGCTCCGAATCATGTCTTGGGTCAATAGTTGGGTTTGCGGCTCCCATGTTTTGGTACCTTACATTCCGTTATATCGGCTAAGGTAGCACTGGAGAACCACTGCGATTGTGCCCAGTTGAGCTGGGCGAGCACCTCGATGGAAAGCTAAAACCGACCGTCATGATGAGGTGAGAGCGATCGCTGTTCGAGAGGTTTTTTCGAGTCCCTAAAGACTTATGCCGCTTAGGCGAGGAACCGGCTTTGTCCGGCCCAGCGTGGATAGCGCCCGAATTGACCTTCCGAACACTAGGGGCTTCACGAAATTTAAAATTATAGAATTCTATGGCTAAGTGAGAGTGTTCAAGCACTATAAGTCTGGTTGCATTGTTCGTTGTGTTGAGCGCCTCCTAGATGGACCCAAAATGGGAACAAGAGTGCTCAAGTTTATCCCTAACACCCCACTTTCGTGGCATGGGGGCTGAAGCCGACGACTTGCCATTTCTCAGATTTGATAATCGGCCGCACAGAAGGTAATATTTTAAATTAACAAGTGTTGCTTAGCGCATACGAACAAAGTTTTTGGTGCACAGGATAAAAAAATGCGTGTCTACTAAAATATTACATCTTTGGAGCACTCACCCGCAATAATGCGGCACCCTTCAGGACACCCTTATAATACATCTCGGGTGTGCGATACTCCTTGCCGGCGGCGCGTCTGTCACAAGCTTCTCGATCCATCCTGCCCCAGTGCACTTTAGCACGGGCAAGGGCTCGACGAGCACCTTCAATGCGGTAGTGTTAATGACTTCAACCCAGGGACACGCATCCACCAGCCGCCGCACCAGGCCAAAGTAGCTCCTGTGCATGGCCTCTTTGGGCCATAGCCAAGTATAAAACCCTTCATGGCCTGTTCGGCCACCTGTGGAGCTCGACCAGCTGCTTCAGCTGGTCGCTAAAAGCACTGATGTCCGCCTCGGCGTCTTGAGACCGAACACCTTCTCCGTCAAGCTCCCTTCTCGGCTCTGTAGAAAGCGGCAGCATCGGACACGCTGCGGGGCAGATCTGCGAAGGCTCCTGGAGAGCTCCGAATTCGGGTATGTAACAGGTAATTCACTTTTACATGCTTGCTTTGCATAAACAATGCCTTACCCGCCGCTATTTTCTTCAATGCCTCGATTTCCTGGAGGGCCTTGTGGGCTTCGGCCTTAGCGGCTTTGGCACTCTCAAGAGCCGACGCAAGCTTGGACTCTCGAGTCTTCGAGTCACGCTCCAAACTCTCGTGCTTTTCCATGAGAGCCTGGAGCTCTTGCTGTACCTCCGCCACCCGTGCCTCCTGCTTCTCTCGCTCGGCTCGTTCCACGGCCGCATTGCGTTCGGCCGCGGACACCGCCTCCTTCAGGGTTGCCACCTTGTTCATAGCCCCTGGAGTACCCACGTTATCCTTGTTATTCCTCTCGCAACCAAATCCTTTTCTGTAAGGTACAACTTTCATAAGGTGTTACTCAGCTTCCTTGTCCTCGAGCTGCTTCTTGACATGGCCGAGCTCGTTCTCGGACCGCTCGAGGCCCTGCTTCAAGGCATTGACCTCCGCAGTCAGTGCGGCAGAGGTCAGCAGCGAAGCCTGCATTCCAATATTGACACATTTTTGTTAAGACTCCAGCGTATATCTATTTAGATCCTCAGTCCATCTTTTCTTTCCGAACACCGAACCAAGCATCAGGGGCTACTGTCTATGCGGTATTATATTACATATCTTAAAATTCTTACCTCAAAGCCTGTTAGAAGGCTGCTACAGGCTTCGGTCAGCCCGCTTTTGGTGAGCTGAGCCTTCTGAATCACCGCACCCATGACAGTGCGGTGTTCCTCTTTGATGGAAGCGCCATTGAGCGCCTCCAGCAAGTTATCCGGCGCCTCCGGTTGGACGGAGTCCGCCGGTGTCACAGTCTTGCCCTTCTTACAAAGGGGCCGCCCGCCGGACTCCGGAACCACTGCAGTTCGGTGCGAGTCCGTCCAAAGTCCGGAGGTTGCACTGCGGCACCTCGGGGCCTCCTCCTCCTGGTGGGTCCTTCCGGGATCCCACCTCGGCATCGTCGGCAAGATCGCGAGGGTGGAGCGGTCGAAGAGAATCCACATCCGACGTGCCCAAGGACCCGCTTGACGAAGCGGGAAGATCGTCCTTGGGCGGACTACAGGGTTGTATGCGGCATTAGAAAGACACCATGCGACAAAAAGAAAAATTATTAATCATTTAGGAGTCCGGATACTTACGATCTTGCCAGGGGCTTGGCCCTTGAGGGCCACTCCTCGTCGCCGTCACCGGCGTTTGCAGAACAGTCCGGGGGAAGGGTCCTTCCCTTCTTGGACCCTACGGCCTCCCTCCTTGGGGAGGCCTTCCTCTTCTTCTCTCCCCCTGCTGGGGGAGAGGCCTCTTTCTTCTCCTCCTCATCCTCGTGGGAGGAGTCCGCCTTGGAGTCATCAGATGATGAATCCCATAACACCTGACGCCGGGAACTCCTTCGGGTTCCCGTGGCCTTCTTCTTGGCCTTCTTCTCCGGCACCACGTAAGACGCCGGGACTAGCAGCCCTGTCAAACGGGCATCCTCTGGGTCTTCTGGAAGGGGGTCCGGACAGTTAACCTGTCCGGACGTCTGCTGCCAGGCCTGTTAAAGGTATTGGGAGTTTAGATCCCACATAGAGTCAAACTATGAAAAGCAAGTGTCCCATAAAGGATAACATGGCTTACCTCGCGAGCCGGACGCTGTGAGCTGAATCCGCGGTCTTCGGTAGCGGATGCAGGGGCCTCGCCGCCCTTGAACAGCACCTTCCAGGCCTCTTCGTACGTAGTGTCGAAGAGCCCGCTCAAGGTCCGGTGCTGTGCTGGATTGAACTCCCACAAATTGAAGTCCCGCTATTGACCTGGATTACGTTGACAAGCTTGAGCTTCTTGTTCACCAGGGTTTGGAGACAGGATTGGAGTCCGGTCAGATCTTCCGAACTGCCCCACAGCAGGCCCTTCTCTTTCCAGGAAGAGAGCCACATGGGGATGTCAGATCTGAATTCGGGGACCGCTGCCCATTCAGGGTCACGCGGCTCGGTGATGTAGAACCACCCCGATTGCCACCCTTTGATGGTTTCCACAAAGGCGCCCTCGAGCCAAATGACGTTGGGTATGTTTCCCACCATGGCGCCTCCGCACTCCGCTTGGCTGCCCTTCACAACCTTCGGCTTGACATTGAAGGTCTTTAGCCACAAGCCGAAGTGGAGCTGGATGCAGAGGAAGGCCTCGCACACGACGATAAACGCCGAGATGTTGAGGATGAAATTCGGGGCCAGATCATGGAAATCCAGGCTGTAGTAGAACATGAGCCCCCGAACAAAGGGGTGGAGTGGGAAGCCCAGTCCGCGGAGGAAATGGGGAAGGAATACCACCCTCTCATGGGGCCTGGGGGTGGGAATGAGCTGCCCCTTGTCGGGGAGCCGGTGCGCGATGTCGCTGGACAAATATCCGGCGCTGCGCAGCTTCTTGATGTGCCCCTCCGTAACGGAGGAGGCCATCCACTTGCCTCCGCTCCGGACATTGTTGGAGAAGGTCGAGGTGAGATGTGCGGACTTGGGCGCTGGGCTCGAGTCTTGAGAGATGGATAAGCAAAGGAGGAAGAAGGCATAGGTAAAAGTGGATCCTTATCCCTTATATATGGGCGAATGAAACTATCGTCCCCACCAGCCTGGTAAAACTCGCTTATCTCCCAAGCGCCGCAATCAATGGCGCGGTTGGGTTACCCACGTCCGTATTGATGGGAGTCCCGGAATAAGGGGAACACGATCTCTGCTTCGACAAGACGTGCCAAGGAAACCGCTACGCTAAACGCGCTGAGGTGGTATGACAAAAACGATTCGAGTAAAGGCTTGGCCGTGAGTGACGTCACGCCACGAAATACGTCAGCAGATTGAACTTGTGTATATATTATTCTCTCTACAGAGATATGTGGAATTTATTTTGCAGAGCCGGACACTATCCTGGTGTTCACAATCTTCTATGAAATTATTTGGAAGAGGAACCCGCCTTGCAATGCCGAAGACAATATGCGCGCCGGACTCATCATCATTGAAGCCTGGTTCAGGGGCTACTGAGGGAGTCCTGGACTAGGGGGTGTCCGGATGGCCGAACTATCATTGTTGGCCGGACTCCAAGACTATGAAGATACAAGATTGAAGACTTCGTCCCGTGTCCGGATGGGACTTTCCTTGGCGTGGAAGGCAAGCTTGGCAATACGGATATGTAGATCTCCTACCATTGTAACCGACTCTGTGTAACCCTAGCCCTCTCCGGTGTCTATATAAACCGGAGGGTTTTAGTCCATAGGATGAGGAACAACAATCATACCATAGGCTAGCTTCTAGGGTTTAGCCTCCATGATCTCATGGTAGATCCACTCTTGTACTACCCATATCATCAATATCAATCAAGCAGGGTAGGGTTTTACCTCCATCGAGAGGGCCCAACCTGGTAAAACATCGTGTCCCTTGTCTCCTGTTACCATCCGCCTAGACGCACAGTTCGGGACCCCCTACCCGAGATCCGCCGGTTTTGACACCGACAGTGACACTCAGCAGAGGACATGGCACTCGGCGGTTTGCGGCCCTTTGCCGAGTGTCCATGGCACTCGGCGTAGCACAGAATTCCAGTAGTGGATCCGCGATATCAACGTCCATGCACGCGTCCCCGTGGTCCTCGATGCCTCCAACTCCATGTACTTCGCATGGAAGACGTACTTCTCGCTGCTCTTCCACAAGAACAACCTCGTGGATCATGTGGATGGCACCATGGACTCCCGCGCCATGGCGGACGACGCCGAGTGGACCGTGATCGACGCCATGATAATCCGGTGGTTCTTCACCACCATATCCAAGGACTTGTTCCACATGGTCGTGAGCGCTAGCGACGACGCCCGCGCCTTGTGGTTCAAGCTGAACGACCTCTTCATCGACAACAAGCTTTAGCGCCGCGTTTTTTTGCAGCAGGAATTGTTTGACTATCACCAGGATGAACAGTCCATTGATGACTACTGCCACCGCCTGAAGACGTTGGCGGATGAGCTCCGTGACATTGGAGCCAAGGTGGACGACGACCTCCTCCTCAGCACGCTCACCGCCGGCCTCAACGAGGACTTCGGCAACGCCACCTCAAACCTCACCTTGATGCCAGAGCCCTCCTTCCCCAAGTTTGTGGCGTACTTGAGGTTGGAGGAGCGCTGGATGAAGGGGGTCAAAAAGCGTGTGCAGCATCATGCCCTCGCCGCTGGCACCTCACATGGCGCCGCTCCACCGGCCGCCCCACCCACACCGCGCCAGCAACCGCCGCCCCCACGCCTCCGGGGTACTTCCCCCTCCCGCCCGCGCCTCTCGCCCCTCCCGCTGCCCCCCAGTAGCCGGGTGGCGGACGCCACGGCAACCACGACGGGGGCGGCTATAAGCAGCAATAGGCGCCGGGGCTCGCAGCAGCAGGTGACTCCCCCATGGACGTAAGGCACCAAACCATGGACCAGCGTTGTCCACGCATACTCGATGCCGGTCCCTCGGGCTCCGACTCCAGGCGTCCTTGGGCCCCGCCAGGCGGGTCACCAGGCCCTCTTCGCCGCGCAGAACGCCGCTCCCTCCAGTGGCTATGGTGCCCCCCCCCCCACCTGCGCCCGCCTACGGGTCCGCGCCGGCCTACGGTGCCGCTGCTGCGCCGAACTGTGGGGCCGCGCCCGCCTACGGCGCCGCCGCCGCTTTGGCCTTTGGGGTTGCTCCCGCGCCGGCCTATGGAGGGTTCTACCCTCCTCAGGTGCCGCCGCCGTGGGATCCGGCCCTGGTCGCTGCACTGCACTCCGCCCCATCATCAAGCTCCTATGGTGGCGGTGGTCACTGGTACATGGACTCGGGCGCCACTGCTCACATGACTGCTCATCCCGGCAACCTCACGTCTGCCACTCCCGTTCATACTCCCACCCGTATCACCGTTGGTAACAGTTCCTCCCTACCAATTACACATGTCGGTCATATGTCTTTTCCTTCTACTTCTACTCACGTGCATATGTCTAATATTCTTGTGTGTGCTGACTTAGTCACTAATCTTGTTTCTGTTCGTCGCCTTGCTCGTGAGAATCCTATCACTGTTGAATTTGATGATATCGGTTTTTCTGTGAACGACGCCCGTACACGGATGGTACTCCACCGATGTGATATCTCGGACGAGCTTTACCCAGTGCATCCCTCCGGCGCCACCACCACCCGTCGCCTTGTTGCCTTCGCCGCCAGTGTCGATCTTTGGCATGCACGCCTCGGTCATCCCAACTCCACCGTTATGCGTCAGATTCTTCAGAGTTTTTCTTTCTCATGAATAAGGTTGACGATCACACTTGTGAGGCTTGCCGTCTTGGCAACACGTTCGTCTTCCCTTTAGCGAGTCTACAAACATTTCCACCTTTCCATTTCAGTTATTGCATAGTGATGTTTGGACGTCCCCGGTTGCTAGCAACACGGGCTATATATACTATCTGGTGATATTGGATGATTTTTCTCATTATGTGTGGACATTCCCTCTCCGTCGCAAGTCCGACGCTCTTGCCACACTCATAATTTTTTATTCATATGTCACCACACAGTTCGGTCGTCCTATTCTCGCCTTGCAGACTGACAACGGTAAGGAGTTTGACAACGTCACCATCCGCAATTTACTTGCGTCCCACGGCACCATCTTTCGCCTCACCTGCCCCTAAGCGTCTCAGCAGAATGGTCGCGCCGAGCGCGTCCTCTACACTCTTAATGACTGTGTCTGCATGTTGCTCTTCCACTCCTACGTGCCCCCTCGGTTCTGGCCGGATGCGCTTGATAATCCACAAGTATAGGGGATCACAACAGTTTTCGAGGGTAGAGTATTCAACCCAAATTTATTGATTCGACACAAGGACATCCAAAGAATATTCTCAAGTATTAGCAGTTGAGTTGTCAATTCAACCATACCTGGATAACTTAGTATCTGCAGCAAAGTATTTAGTAGCAAAATCGTATGATAGTAATTGTAACAGTGGCAAAAGTAATATTTTTGGGTTTTGTAGTGATTATAATAGTAGCAACGGAAAAGTAAATAAGCGAAGAACAATATGTGAAAAGCTCGTAGGCATTGGATCATTGATGGATAATTATGTCAGATGTGATTCCTCATGTAATAGCTATAACATAGGGTGACACAGAACTAGCTCCAATTCATCAACGTAATGTAGGCATGTATTCCGAATATACTCATACGTGCTTATGGAAAAGAACTTGCATGACATCTTTTGTCCTACCCTCCCGTGGCAGCGGGGTCCTAATGGAAACTAAGGGATATTAAGGCCTCCTTTTAATAGAGTACCGGACCAAAGCATTAGCACTTAGTGAATACATGAACTCCTCAAACTACGGTCATCACCGAGAAGTATCCCGATTATTGTCACTTCGGGGTTGTCGGATCATAACACATAATAGTTGACTATAGACTTGCAAGATAGGATCAAGAACTCACATATATTCATGAAAACATAATAGGTTCAGATCTAAAATCATGGCACTCGGGCCCTAGTGACAAGCATTAAGCATAGCAAAGTCATAGCAACATCAATCTCAGAACATAGTGGATACTAGGGATCAAACCCTAACAAAACTAACTTGATTACATGGTAAATCTCATCCAACCCATCACCGTCCAACAAGTCTATGATGGAATTACTCACGCACGGCGGTGAGCATCATCAAACTGGTGATGGAGGATGGTTAATGATGACGCTGGTGACGAATCCCCCTCTCCGGAGCCCCGAACGGATTCCAGATCAGCCCTCCCGAGAGAGATTAGGGCTTGGCGTCGGCTCCGTATCGTAAAACGCAATGAAACTTTCTCTCTGATTTTTCTCTCTACGAAACGAAATATATAGAGTTGGAGTTGAGTTCGGTGGAGCATCAGGGGGCCCACGAGACAGGGGGCGCTCCCCCCACCCTCATGGATAGGGTGTGGGCCCCCTGGCCTTGATTCTTTCACCAGTATTTTTTATATTTTCGAAAAGTTATCTCCGTGGATTTTCAGGTCATTCCGAGAACTTTTGTTTTCTGCATAATAAATAACATCATGGCAGTTCTGCTAAAGACAGCGTCAGTCCGGGTTAGTTTCATTCAAATCATGCATGTTAGAGTCCAAAACAAGGGCAAAAGTGTTTGGAAAAGTAGATACGTTGGAGATGTATCAACTCCCCCAAGCTTAAACCTTTGCTTGTCCTCAAGCAATGCAGTTGATAAACTGAAAGTGATAAAGAAAAACTTTTACAAACTCTGTTTGCTTTTGTTGTTGTAAATATGTAAAGCCAGCATTCGAGTTTTCAGCAAAGATTATGAATTAACCACATTCACAATAAAACTTAGGTCTCATGTTCACTCATATCAATGGCATAATCAACTAGCAAGCAATAATAATAAATCTTGGATGACAACACTTTCTCAAAACAATCATAATATGGTATAACAAGATGGTATCTCGCTAGCCCTTTCTGAGACCACAAAACATAAATGCAGAGCACCTTTAAAGACCAAGGACTAACTAAACATTGTAATTCATGGTAAAAGAGATCCAGTCAAGTCATACCCAATATAAACTAATAGTAATGCATGCAAATTACAGCGGTGCTCTCTAGCGGGTGCTTTTTAATAAGAAGGTGATGACTCAACATAAAAGTAAATAGGTAGGCCCTTCGCAGAGGGAAGCAGGGATTTGTAGAGGTGCCAGAGCTCGATTTTAAAATAGAGATGAATAACATTTGGAGCGGTATACTTTCACTGTCAACGCAACAACTATGAGATGGCGATATCTTCCTTGCTACATATATTATAGGAGGTTCCCAAACAGAATGGTAAAGTTTTACTCCCCCTCCACCAACAAACATCAATCCATGGCTTGTCCGAAACAATGGGTGCCTCCAACAAACAAGAGTCCCGGTTGAGTTTTGTTTGCAATTATTTTAATTTGATTTGATCATTTTGATCATGGGACTGGGCATCCTGGTTACCAGCCATTTCTCGTGAATGAGGAGCGGAGTCCACTCCTCTTGAGAATAACCCACCTAGCATGGAAGAAACAGACAGCCCTAGTTGATACATGAGCTGCTCGAGCATACAAAACAGAATTTCATTTGAAGGTTTGGAGTTTGGCACATACAAATTTACTTGGAACGGCAGGTAAATACCGCATATAGGAAGGTATGGTGGACTCATATGGAATAACTTTCGGGTTTACGGAATTTGGATGCCCAAGCAGTATTCCCGCTTAGTACAGGTGAAGGCTAGCAAAAGACTGGGAAGCGACCAACTGAGAGAGCGACAACAGTCATGAACATGCATTAAAATTAATTTACACCGAGTGCAAGCATGACTAGGATATAATCCACCATGAACATACCATGAACATAAATATCGTGAAGGCTATGTTGATTTGTTTTCAACTACATGCGTGAACATGTGCCAACACTACAAAAAAACACACTTCCGTGATGATACGTGTTTGTCATAGTAGGTCGCGTTTTTTTCATGCATGTACATCCATGACAAATTTATGACAGAATCAAGATAGTCATACCTGTGCTGTCGTAGAAGTGTTCCATGACATTACCAAAATTATCATCACGGAAGTGTCCACTTCCATGACGATAAATCGCGCGTCATAGAAGTGCTTTCGTCAAGGGTGACCGACACGTGGCATCCACCGTAACGGAACACCGTTAAGCTATCGGGTCAGGTTTTGGATCCGTTAACCCGTTAACAGCCCCGACCAATGGGGATTTTCCACGTGTAAAATCATCATTAGCTGGAGGAAACACGTGTTGGCTCATCCCTGGGACAGATGTCATCCATTCATTAGACAGAAGGCGCCTATGATACGTCGACATGTGGCACGGCCCAACAGAGGCCCATTACTGTGAAAAGGCCGGCCCGTTTGACTTGGTCAAAAGGTGGCGGGCCGGCCCATGGAAAGCTTGTTAACGGGCTGTTCGCATATAACCCAAGGTCTGTTACGCCCTATTCGAATTAGGCCCAGTAGTGTCATCTGGGCCATCCAATATGATTCCAGCCTGTTTTCACTTGTGGCGCATGTATGGCCCAGCACGTCTTTCGGCCCATATGAGGCCCTATGTAACTCTTGGCCTATTAATGGCCAGTGGTGAAACTGGCCCGTAATGAACAGTGTATCACTTTAAACCCATTAATGGCCCGTGGTGAAACTGGCCCGTATAGAACAGTGTATCACTTTATACCCATTAACGGCCCGTTATTCTGTTGGGCCATTTCCAGCCCATGTTATCTTTCGGCCTTCTCAGAGCCCATTTATTCTTGGGCTCATTTCCAGCATTCGTTTACTTACGGCCCGTTACTGTCATTTTCTACTTGTGGGCCAAATTCAGCCCGTGGTTACAATCGGCCTGTTTGTGGTCCGTTAATACGTTGGGCCGTTTTCATAGCGTAATCAAATACGGCCTATTTACAATGGCCCGTTATGGTCGGCCCATGAACGGACGATTCCAACTCTAGCCCGTTTACAGCTAGAATGCGGTCTGTTTGGCCCATGTTTGGCCAATCGATCATACGGCCCGTATAAGGCCCATTGATGATACGGCCCGTAGAAGGCCCATTGTTTCTACGGCCCATTGAAGGCCCATTGTTTCTACGGCCCATAGAGGGCCCGTTGTTTCTACGGCCCATAAAAGGCCCACTATTTCTACGGCCCGTAGAAGGCCCACTGTTTCTACAGCCCGTAGAATGCCCACTGTTTATACGGCCCGTTGGTCCAGTGTCACTACAGTAAATGTTAGCACATGGTTATTGTGGCCTAGTTTTAAAAAATAGGTTATTGCAGCCACTAGCAAACCGCAGAAAATGAACTGCACTGACTACAAGCAAACAAATAAAAAATACAACAAGGAAATAAATAAGCAAGCAACTTACACTAGGCTATCACGGCTATTACACATATTACATCCACTGGGCATCAAAGTTCGCCACCAGTGCAAATATAGGAAACACAACAGCATATAAACGCCACAGCAAAACAAGTCCCGAACTGAAACCACTTCAGAAGAGCTCAGAAACAATATCCTGGGTACCCATAATGCTGGCAAGATGCTTAGCAAGCTTATTAACTTTCTCTTGTTTGGCTCTTAAGTCCTCCAACTTGTGTTGCACGAAAAGTATGCATCTGAATTCTGCAGGGACTTCCTCAGTCCTTCGGCTTCCTGTCGCGTAACATCTGATCGATGTCTTTCAACTTGAAGTTGAGACTCAAGAAGCCGAACTGATTCAGGCAACAAGTTTGAAGAGCTGGTGCCAGCAGTGGTAGCTAGTAACTCGAACACTACATCAAGACAGGACTTTGGGGTTGTCTCAATGTCTTCAATATAGTTTTTATCAGCTTTCTTGGAGATCAACAGGGATGTCTCACTATCTTGAACCTTATCTGCATTACTTCCTTTACCATTGCATAACAGGGTACTCTTCTCCAATATTTTATCCGTGTTCTAAAAGAGAAACAAACAAACAAATCTCAGGTTTACAATGTAGTATATGAAACTCATTTTGGTAAACCAGTTCAGTAGTAAGGTGGACAGGATAACAGCATGAAACAAACATATATCTATGTAGTATGGTCATTGTATGGTCTATATCATTCTAGTTTATGTTGCCAAATCAAGATAGATACAGTTCGAATCATCTATATTTAAGACAAAGCAGCATAGACAGAATATAAGTGTGGGAAACTACACAACAATAACAACACTTGTAATGTGCATGGCATGAGAACATACCTGTTTATTCAATTGAAACTGAAATCAACATAGAGCAATTTACAACAGCAAACAACCAAACATGTTGAAGAAACATGTTTAAATCATACCTGTTGCGCCATTGGAGTTTCAATTGCATCCTTCAAATTTGAAATTGGTTGGTATCAGTAAATACAGTGATGCAAGAGCAAAGTAGTATGAACCATAGCTACAGAACCTGACCTGAGAACAATTCTTCTTCTGCTTTAAGCGTTGACTTCGGGTTCGGAGTGGTTGTCCTCGTGATTTGGGCACTGCAGTTGCCTTACTAACTGCTCGTGTTTGGGTGCTCTGTGATGGAGACGGTGCTATGTCAACGGGAACTGGGTGTCTATCTGGTGGGGTTGGGGTTACAAGGGGTGTAGCTGGTTCTCTGTCCAACTGGGTAGGGGTACAATCTGCATGAGTGTTGGTTACGTGTGGTGGGGCTGGTTCTTGGTCAAGTACAACCGTGGTTCTATCTGCATCGACAGGTAGCACGATCTTTTCTGAAGACCGTGTTTTTACTCCCACAGATACTGCCATCACTCCCTCCAATTGAAATGGCTGATAAACAAGAAAAGTAATTGAATGTACAGACATTGTAAGATAGACATGTGCAATGGATAGTAGGGAAGAAAATAGGGCATGAAATAATTCACATTTATGTTGTCTAAGCAAATAGAATAGTAGGACATAATTTCACATATATGATGGCTAATTAAACAGGATAGCATGACACAATTTCACATGTATGATGGCTAACTAAACAGGATAGAATGACATACTTCAAAATATGATGACTATGTAAACAGGATGACATGATATAACTATATGATGTGTCTATTAAAGTGGTTGGCATGCCATAAATCACAAACATGCCGTCGATGGAAACATGATGGCATGATATAATTTACAGATAGAATGACATAATTTAAAATATGATGACTATGTAAACAGGATGAGATGATATAACTATATTATGTCTTTAGAAAATGGGTTAGCATGCCATAATTCAGATACATGTTGTCTATGTACACATCATGGCATGACATAAATCAAATATATGATTTATATACTAAGGAAGTGAGCAGAGGGCAATCGCATATATGATGTGTCAACTAAGGAGATGGCATTCAATATTGTGTATATGATGTAAAAACTAAGCATTGCAATACAACATATGCATTATATGAGTAATATAACCCTGCCAAGTTTGAGCATACACCTCAGGGGGATAATAGGACTGGTCATCTGCCTCTGAATCCTCCTCTGAAGAGCTATCTGTAACCAGCAAGATATCTGCTTCAGCAGGTAGCATTGTCTGCTCTGAAGACCTTGTTTTCACTCCAGATTTCTCCATCACCAATTCAAATGGCTGATGCACAGGAAGAGCAGTTGAATATACAAACATTGTCGACAAAAGCAATGAGAAATACAAAAAAGGATGGCATGATATAATTCACATATATGACACTTGCCTAAATAGCATGGCATTGCATAATTCACATACATAATGCCTTGCAACAAGATAACATTGCATAATTCACATATATAATGTCTTGCAACAAGATGGCATTGCATAATTCACATATATGGTAATTAGACACTAAACAGGTGGCATTCACACAAAGCATGTCTAAACTAAGCAAATGACATAGCAATGCAAGATACCATACGCACGATATGAGCAACATAACCCTGCCAAGTTAGGGCATGCACCTCGAGGGGGGGGATATGACTGGTCATCTGTCTCTGAATCCTCCTCTGAGGAGCTATCGGTAACCAGCAGGACATGCGCTTCGTCAGATAGCATTGTCTGCTCTGAAGACCTTGTTTCCACTCTAGATTTTTTCCACGACCGTGCCGAATGGCTAATGCACAAGAAGAGTAATTGAATGTGCTAAAATTGTTGACAGATTTAATACGTAATAAAAAATGATGGCATGATATAATTCACATATAAGATGACTGGCTAACAAGGGTGGCATTGCAAAATTCACATATATGATGCTTAGCTAGACAAGATGGCATTGCATGATTCACATATATGATAAAGAAACTAAACAGATGGCATTGACACAAAGCATGTCTAAACTAAGCAGATGACATCTTTAATGTATACAGTAAGCAATGCAAGGCACCATATGCATGATATTACCAACATCGGCATGCCAAGTTAGGCGAAGACCTCATGGGGTAAATAGGAGTGGTCTTCTCATACGAATCCCCTCGAACAGTTATCTTCCTCTTGATTACGATCCGAAATGGGTGGAGGGGGCTGCCTTTGCGCCCACCATGGAACAGCGTCGCATGAAATTTTATTGCCACACAAGGCTCGTCTCTTTTGCTCTACATGATCAGTTCCATTGTGTACAATAAGCGGCATGCATAGGAATAAAACATAGTGAGATTATGTAAGGAGTGCATGCACAAATCCAGAGTGATGGTAGCAAACGTGGATAGACCCAAAACCAATGATAGCGGCAGATAATAGCTTTAGTTAAAAAATACAGATAATGGCTCCTTTAATGTTTGTTTGCACCCAACATGAAACTCATAGTAGACACCGGAGATTAACCAGATAGTAGACAGATAGTACTGATTGCTGCCCCAATATGTACCCCACAACCATTTAAAAATCAAGTTTTAGCATTAGTTTGGACCTGACTCGGAGTCTAATAGGTGAACACGATGATAATGTAGCATGTCATCATATTAAGCAACGCATAACGTAAGCAGACATGGAAGAGTGCGACCTCTCTTGCGGACCCGTGTAGTCCTCAAGGTCATCTGCTCAGTTGATGATGGTAATGCAGTTGTCATGGCTGCCAGCGGCGGGGAAGAAGATCTGAGGCGGAGAAAGACATTCTGGAGAGCGGATCCCTGCTGTGGTGAACCCTTCCGTCGTTGGAGCAGCTGAGCTGGGGTGGAACACAGCGCCGTAGGAGCAGGACAAACCACACAAGGTTTCCTTTGACACATATATGTAACAGAAGTAATTGAGTAAGGGCTTGTTTGAATTTGAGGATTCTAACAATGCAGGGATAGGAAATAGATAGGAATAGGATAGGAATGCACGTGCAAAACAGAGAATTTAAAAACACGGGATTTCTGCCAATCTGGGTGTTTGATTCACAACAATTGGAAGATCACAGGATGCAAAAAAGCATGGTGACATTAAGTCAAACCACAAGAAAATGTACGGTTATAATGCTATTATTCTACTATCTCTTAGTCTTATGCTTGATGAATAGGAATATGAAAAGGAGGAGAAGTGGAAATTAGAATTCCTACGGTTTTTCTTTCAAGAGACACTAAAGGAACAAATCCTACAGTTTTCCTTTGCTCCATTCCTTTGCACCAAATTCATGAAAAATAGTACCATAGGAAACTTTCCAATTCCTATGTTTTTAATTCACTTTTCCTTTCAAGCACTGGCGATTCTAGTAGGCAGGCTTGAGAAAGGAAAATCCTACACTAAAAAAAGTTTTGTGCTACTTCTATTACTTTGGACCCGAGCCCTTTGCCATACTAGCTCAACTCCCGGCCCATCGACAAATGCACAGCTCAAACGCGCAGAGATAAATAATGATGGCATTCAAGAGAGTCCATCACGGATAGCTAAGTTGCCTGGTACCTCACTACTTGTCATATAGTAAGATAAAATAATCGTATTTCCCATTACTACGAGTGCTCAGTGGACAATATATATAACATGTAGAGTAAAAAAGAGATGCAACAAGTGTACAACCTCTTTGGCGAAGCCATGTCAATCTCAGCGTGATTGGGTTGGCCGGTGAGGATGCTCCGGCTGACATTGCTGTCGGAGGAGGGGAAGAAGATCTTAGGCGTCTGGAGATGGAGCCCGAGGTACTGCTCCACTGTGATGGAGGGTTTTGTCGTTGGAGCAGTTCCGGTGAGTTGTACGACGCCGAGGCTGAAGCAGGACAAGAGAGACAACGAATAACGTTAACCTGAGTGGAATTCTAATAGCATCTCCAATACATGACGTAAAATACACAACCACAAAGTGCTAGATGTAAAATACATCAGCCGCTCATCTCTCAACTTAACTGTCGAAACTGAACTTAACTGTCGAAACTGAACTTAACTGTCGAAACTGAATTTTGATGTCGAAACTGAATTTTGCTGTTGAAATTGAACGCACTAGCAAGGTGAGGCTACACGTCGGTCGACTGACTTTTCCATCTCTGGTCAGTTGATTTTGCAGCCGTTGGATACGAAATCAAGGGCCTGCAGTTCATCTTCAACCTCCACCCCCCTGAGCCGCCACCCACCACCGGCCAAACAGTGGCCCCCCGCCGCCCGCGGCCGGCGGTGCACTGCCCCGCCCGCCCCGAAAACACTCCCCACCGCAGGTCCGCTGCCACCCCGGCCATCCCTCTAGGCCCCCCGTGCCGAGCTTATTCTCCGGCGATCCCCACGCCACCGCCCCGCCAACGCCCCGCCACCGCCGGCGACCACCGCCCCCATCCTGAACCCTAAGATAGATAGTGGGGTACCTCTCCGGCGAGCCCCCCTTCCCGCTGTGGCTGGTTCTTCCTTCACCCCGGCGAGCCCACCCCTTGAAAATCGACTGACCCAAAAGTCGATTCAGTCGACTGAAGTGTAGCCAAATCGGAGCGCATCGCAAGCAAGAGCAAGAGCGAGAGCAGCAGCGCGAGCAAGAGCAATAGCAAGAGCAGACCAAGCAAGGGACCGAGAGCAAGAGAAGAGCAGCAGCGCGAGCGAGAGCTAAAGCAACAGCAGCTCCTACTGATGTGGACGTCGCTGCCGAGGGAGCGACGCCATGGAGGAAGTGGCCGGCGACGCCGCCGTAGATGGAGCCGCGCCGTGTCGGCTCGGGACCGAGCGCCAGCAGCACCGTGAGATCGAATCAAGAAGAAAATGCACCGATTAGTGTACGACCTCTTTGGTGGCGCCGATTAGGCTGCGGCTTCATCCGAGGAAACGGTGATGATGATGCTCTTCCGGTGGTGCAGGTGAAGACGGCGGTGTGGGAATGGAGGTGGAGCGAAAGACGAGGGGAACGTCCGGGCAGCTCCTTGGAGTTGGAGGATGGGGTGGCTGAACCGGCGGGCCGATGAGATCGACGAGGGATCCTCATCTGGTACGGTGGACGAGGGACATCGAGGTGTTGTTGTGGATGACGTCGTCAGGGAAGAGGCTCCGGCTGGGTGGCGGACGGAGCAAGGTGTGGGGTTTCGTCGCAGGTTTTCGCGGCCCCGGTGTACGAATGGGTGGGCGGATGGGATGGCAGTGGGGAACCATGGGTTAGAGACGCGCTTGTTCGAAATGTGGGGTAAGTTATGAAAGTACCCCCCCCCACCGATTTGAGGCGGTTCTTTCGGTTCACTGGTACCACGGGCATTTCGCGTGTCGGGATTTCACAGGAGGTGGGAGTTTTCGTGCGCGTTGTAATTTTGGAATAGCAAGGCGCGGGTTGAGATGGACGGAGTTGTCGGAGCCCAACGAGACAAAGATATATCTTAAATATTTCGGGCTAACAAGGCACTGGTTGAAGAGGCGGGAGTTTTGCAACACGATAGACAGAGACGCTAGCTTCAATTTTCGGCATAACAAGGCGTGGCTTGTAATTTCGGAAGAACAAGCTTAACGTGTACCCAAAAAAGACAATTTGCACCTCAACACACACACAAACACCACTTAGACTAGAGTAAGGTACACGTGCATTGCACGCATGAGATTTGGCAACCAAATTATGAATAAATACCACATTATAGCATGCAAGCTTTGAGTCATATATGCATGATGTAGATGTTCATTTAATTCTTATAGTTCATTTCATTCAAAATCATCTAGTTTTTATAAGAAAGCTAATCTATTTTAAGATTCATGGAATTGTGCGTTGTAAGACATAAAGTAAAAACAAATAATGGCAAATCATGTAGAAAAACATTTGGGCAATTCTGATACGGAAGATTCTAGAACAAATAAGAAGTGCTTGTGTGTTGATGTTTGTGCATTATGCTTAAGTTCAACCATGGAGTCTTCTAGATTATACATGTGGCGAAATCTAGTGGAATCTAGATGATATCCAATGGCCAATAGTGCTCAAATTTGCCATCTTTGGACCATCGGATTCGCTTCATCCAACGACCATCTTTCAAAGTTAAAGTTACCCGCACACAATATAAAAAATATATACTATAATATATATAGGGGTATAGATATAGATATGTGATGCGAAAGCCGCCCATCATCTCCAATTAGAATAGTGTGTCCATGCACGGATGCGACGTGGCCAAATGATGTCTGCCATCGGTATCTCAAATTCAAATCAGTCTGACCTTGTTCAATGTGTATACATTACAACATGCTCGTTTCCAAACCACGCCGTGCAGACCTCCGTTATATTCATGCATGCATGGGTTTCAAACATCAGGATCTCTTATTCAAATATTTGAATTCAACTTTACATTGATTATGACCTCACCTATTCTTTTACACCCACACAGTAGTATTCTCTTTATAATTGTATCACTACCAGTCGGCATGCCCACACACTACCAGTCGACATTGATTATGAACTCTCTCTCGTGCAAGCATGCCCACACACTACCAGTCGGCATTATCCATCGCACGCATGCAATCTTTTTCTTCAGGTCGGTCTCCCATGAAGGCACACACCCACACACATCCCCCTCTCCATCATATCGGGCATTCTTTATCTCTCACGCGTGCATGCGCAACGATCGATGTTCCTCTATGTATGTGTGTATATAGCTAGGTCTTTCATAGTTTTCCACACAAATCGATCAATCGATATATCTAGTGAGGTCTCACCCTCTTTCCCACGTCCACATCGATCAATCTATACCTCTCTATATAGGATTAACATATATAGCTAATACACCCACACTAATTATATATCCAACGTCCCCCTCTCATCATCCATGCCTTCTGCTTCAACTCTCAGATGCGTGCACAATGGCAAAGACAGGGGGCAGTAAGGGCCCTGCCCCCCCCCTAACATCACTATATATCGAGGCTAATATGAATGTGGTCATTAGACAATTGCTGCTAAAAAGGTTTAATTTCATGAATTGACCCTCCTCGTAAAGGATTAGCAATGCTTGGCCCCCTAGCTCATTTATTTTTCATGGCTCCGCCACTGCGTGCAACGGCGCACGTGTTCACCCCCTCTCTCTAAATATTGATCTCGCACTTGTGCATTCCTTCATAGTCTCCCTCCACTCGGCCCCTCGCACCATCTTCTAGCCCCCCACCGGATTTTGTCACATGTACAATCTAGCAGACTCCATGGTTGAACTTAAGCATAATGCACAAACCTTAAAACAACAGTGGTTCTCTTTTGTTCTAGAATCTTCCGTATTATAACTGCCCAAACTTTTTTTCTAGTTTAATTGCCATTATTTATTTTTACTTTATGATTTACAACACACAATTCCATGAATTATAAAATAGATTAAGGGCTTCTTTGATTCAAAGGATTCTCAAAGGAATTTTGGAGGATCTAATCATTAGGAATTTTTCCTATGTTGGTTGTTTGATTCGTAGGATTGTAAACCATAGGAATTTTTCCATATGATTCATTTGGACTATATTTCATAGGAAACATCCCATCCACTCAAACCTCTTTGAAAGAATTCTGAGTTTTTTCCATGCACAATCAAACACTCGTACAATCCTGTACGATTCAAGAAGACATTCCACTACAATCCCATGTTTTTCCTATTCCCGTGTTCTTAGCTTTTTTATAAAAACTAAGAGGGTGCTTGGATCCAAGGGACTTATTTTAGTCTGACTAAAAATAGTCTCTTTAAGAGACTAAAGTTCCAAGCACCCCTCACTAAAGAGGGGCTAAAACTAGTCTTAAGACTAAAAAAATTTAGTCAGGGGTACCCCTACTAAAATGTGGATTAGTCCTCTCTCTCCTCATTTAACTTCTCTCCTTTAACACGGGCGAGTTCTGGATTGGAGGGTTTGGAGAATAATAAATGCTCATTAACTTTATTTTAGTCTCCTTAGTATTTGGATCCAAGCATGGATGAGGCTAGCATGTTTTAGTCTCACTACTTTTAGTCATGGACTAAAACGTATCCAAGCACCCTCTAATTGATTTTGAATGAGATGAACTATAAGAATTAAAAGAAGGGCTACATCAGGCATATATGACTCAGAGCTTACATGCTACAGTGTGGTATTTATTCATAATTCGGTTGCAAAAACTGATGCGTGCAATGCACGTGTACCTTACTAGTACTTCGAGTATGTGAAAAGTAGCACGCTACACAGTGTCTCTCTTACAGTTCATGAAGCCACATGGCACATGTGGAGGCGTTGTCGCGACCTCATTGATCACAGTGACGTGCTGCTGGTTCCAGAAGAATGTACTCGTCCTCCCTGAGCCATACTGGCGGTACATGCACGAAGCGAAGATGTGCACGCACGCCACACACGCACTCATTCCCTCGCACTCACACGCGGGTACACGGGCGGACGCAATTTTGTACCAAGATCCACCCCATGTGATAATTTGACGCGTGTAAAGTCGTTCACTTCATTGATGGTCAACTAATACAGCGCATGCAAATTGAGTGGACGTGAGGGCGGAAGAAAGACATTATTACTCCATCATGGCGCATGCGAGTAGTTAAATCATGGGTTGCTAGTAGTACTTCCATTGGTCTCCTTCGTATTTTGTGCCTATTTTTGACAATAACATAATATTTACGCATTTGAGCAGTGTAGTACTTGAAATTTATGTTCCGCTAAACTCATCGGGAGCCGTTTCGGGCCTTGAAACCAAAACCATCAATTAATCTTTACCTTGTTGCCATCACATTCGAAAGCCTGCTCACACCTACTAGTACGTACCAAACCTGAACGTGTGCCCACTATGCAGGTATTAGTACTAGTGCTAGTACTTAGGTTATAAAAAGGGGAACTACCTAACCGAAAATTAGTCTACCTTTCCTCCTCATAAGTGCTTCTTCCTCGTCCGTCGTTGCCATGGCCGGTGAGCAGAGCTCTAGGTCGAGAACTACTCGTAACAAGGGACCGGCAACCAAGGTTGCGGAAAAAAAGTGAGGGATTGCCGCCACGCAGAGACCTCGAAAGATCTCTCACGGGCAGGCGATGGCTCACAGGAGCGCCCTAGCCGCGGAGGCGAACCTGCCGAGCCGGCGGAGCCGGAGTCGTTATCCCTTGATGGCATGCCCGATCAGCTCAATAAGCACCTCAATAAGCAGAAGGAGTTCATCCAAGGCGTGATGGAGTTGCTGAAGGAGAGCCTCGAAGACATCCCCGCTGAGCTCAATCAGCAGGGGGTGTCGTGGTTCTAAGTCTGACAGTAGAATGGGGGTAGGTATGGAGAGCCAAGGTCCTAGCTATGGAGCAGTTGTACAGACAGGGGATTTATGAGTTCAGGCCCTTCTCGGAGGAAGTAACAGCCCTACGTCTCGGAGCCCGGAGGCGGTCGACTGGATTATCTGTGCATAGGTTACAGGGGTGTGAACCCTTTACACTGAGGAGGGGGTGGCTTATATAGTGTCTGCCCGACCCCTCCGGCCCTCAGTTATGCAGGGTTTAAAGTACATAAAGATGGGCGTTACTGGTAACGCCTTACATAAAGTGTCATCATGACCATAAAGACTACTTAATTACAGACCGTTTGGATGCAGAGTGGCTCTTGATCTCCTAGTGGTCGAGTGAATATTCATGGTCGAGTGTCTTCGAGTCCGTCGAGTGGAATCCCTCTTGGTCGACTGGAAGGTAGCTTCTTCTAAAGATGTCCTTGGGGAGGGTACTTTGGACAGGCCCGTGACCCTACCCTAGGTACATGACTTCATCATTAGCCCCCGAATGGATCGAGGTTTGAATGGGGAAGGAGTTGATAACCTTCCGACTTGTTTTTGTGTTCTGAGTATGTCTCATCTTGGATCAATGACCTTTTTAACGATGGCAGCAACTTTTCTTTCAGTCGCCTTGATCCATTCTTTTCTTCTGTCGAGTGAACTTTTGAACTTGGTGAACTTCCGAGCGACGGATCGTAGGAAATCTACCGTCTGACAGGTTGATCCGCTGTTAGCGGATTTTATGGGATCCGAATTTTGGGGAAGCGCGCGAAGCGGGGCGGACCACGGTACTCAGATGGGATAAGGCGTAGACGCCTCGATTTCCATGCCGCCTTTTTCGCCACGTATCATGCATGCGTGACTGTTTCGGGATGTGACAGGACCGCCCGGGCCTACTTGTCAGCCACTCGGAAGCGTCCTTATATAAGGCGCCGAGCGAGGGTTTTTGAACAGTGCTTCCTCATTCCCCTCTCTGCCCTCTTCACCTCCGCCCGCTGTGCCTGCTCTCGCCTCCGCCCATCCACTCCTCGCGTGCTTCGCCGGCGACAATGGTGAAGGAGAAGACGGCGGCCTTGGAGCGCACGAAGAAGGCGACGGCAACGGGGAAAGCAAAGGGAAGAGCGTCCAATCGGGGCGGATCTTCGTCGAGGTCCCGCCTGCCGCAAGGTTGGGTCCAAGGGGATTGGATCCGCTCGACCATCACCGAGGCGGATCTCAATGACCTGGCCGACGAGGGTCTGATCTCCCATGGGTCAGCATGGCTTCCGGGGACCGAGAGGCAACCGCAGCCGCAGGAGGGTGAGTGCGTTCTCCTAGCCACTCATGTAGATCGTGGATTCTCTCTGCCGCCGAGTGTTTTCTTCCGAGGGTTTCTGAACTTCTTTGGGGCGCAACTCCACCATTTCACTCCCAATTCCATTGCCTATCTTGCTGCTTTCGTGTCCATGTGTGAGAACTTCCTGGGTTGTCGACCGCACTGGGGTCTCTTTAAGCACATATTCACCTGTCGCTCACAGACGGTGAAAAAGGCGATTCCGGATGATGAGAGGACTAAGGTTATCCAGATCTGCGAGGTTCTTGGGATTCAGATGAGGAGTAAGAGTACTTTTCCGGCCATGACTGAGGGAGTCCTGGACTAGGGTGTGTCCGGACAGCCGGACTATCAATATCCGCCGGACTCCAAGACTACGAAGATACAAGATTGAAGACTCTGTCCCGTGTTCGGATGGGACTTTCCTTGGCGTGGAAGGCAAGCTTGGCAATACGGATATGTGGATCTCCTACCATCGTAACCGACTCTGTGTAACCCTAGCCTCCTCCGGTGTCTATATAAACCGGAGGGCTTTAGTCCGTAGGACAACATACATTACAACAATCATACCATAGGCTAGCTTCTAGGGTTTAGCCTCCTAGATCTCGTGGTAGATCCACTCTTGTACTACCCATATCATCAATATTAATCAAGCAGGACGTGGGTTTTACCTCCATCGAGAGGGCCCGAACACAGGTAAAAATATCGTGTCCTCGTCTCTTGTTACCATCCGCCTAGACGCACAGTTCGGGACCCCCTACCGAGATCCGCCGTTTTGACACCGACATTGGTGCTTTCATTGAGAGTTCCTCGTATGTCGCCACCGATAGAGCGGATGCCTCCACCCGTCTTCAAAGATGGTGTTTTCGCCGGAAGGGCCTTGGCCGCCGGCCAAACTATCCGGCTTGGTGGTTTTCTCATGACCACCTGTCCGGCCGCCGCTTCGGCAATGACTTCTCAAGTCGTCGGAAGCAATCTTCGCGTCAGCCCTAAAGCTGCCGAATAGTTAGATCCAATAGAGCTCTCGTCTGTTAATGAGCTCTTGGATCGCATCGCCGGCCTGGGAGTCGCTACGGACTACAACCAGATTGGGCTTCAAACCGATCTGAGAGAGATTAACTCTCCCCAGGCCACCCACCATGTCGCAGTGGTAGAGGAGCAATACGGCAACTCTTTGCCAGTGTTGAAAACAATTCATGTCCGGATTCCCGAACCCTCCATGCCGGATTCCCACGGAGGGATGGACTTCGATCGAGCATTGAACTCAAAATCATGCATCGCCCCGGACTCGCTGGATCATGCCCAGCAAACCAAACTTCCGAATTCGGAAACCCCTTGGCCTTTGAGCCTCAAGATGGGCAGGGATCCGGATTTTATTCCACCCACCCGCCCAGACATATGCGATCTATCTCTAATACGGAAGAGCCTCATCAAACGAAGACATCACTCTTGGGCCAGATTCCTCCTGGTTATGGACAGGATAAAGGACTGCCGAGAGGAAAACGCAATATCAATTTTCTGCAATAACTGCACGGACAAGGGAATACTAAACGCCATTGATCGTTGCAAAATTACGCGCTTCACCGATCTGGCATCCATTGTGCGAAAGTACTGTGCGATGGAGAGTTTCCGGAAAACCGAAAATCAATTTTGGGATAATCCGGCCCCAAACCCAGTCCGCAGTAAAAGGGCGCCTTACACTCAGGCCCGAGATGCAAAAATGAAAAACAAAACCCAATAAGGAAGCGGAACGTCTTCGAGGGATGGCTCAATGGACCCTGTAAGCTTCATAGTACAGAGGGAGCCGTCCCAACACATAGCCTTCGAGCATGTTGGATATTATGGCAGGTGGCCAAAAGTGGCGAAGAGCTTCTAGCTCCGGGAAACCACTCCAACAATACCAGCACGGTATCAACAGTCTTCGAGACTTTTGCATCAAATAATATGCGAAAACGAACAATCCGCGAACTCGCCGAAGTCTACCAAGTAGCAACAGCAAATCCATGGAGCGACACAGCTATTACCTTCAATGCCAGCGACGAGCCCACATTCCGAAGAACTAGAGCCCCAGCCGCACTCGTACTTAGTCCCATAGTGGACGGCTTTCGACTGACAAAAGTCCTCATGGATGGCGGCAGCGGACTAAACCTCATTTATGAGGAAACTCTGCGAAAAATGGAAATCGATTGGAGCCGTATTGAGCAAAGCAGCACAACCTTTAGAGGAATAATCCCTAGCCGGAAGCGCTGCACCGAAAAATCACACTCGATGTGGTGTTCGGCTCTCCGGACAATTACAGATCCAAGAAGTCACGTTCGGTGGCCTCGTTCAGCGATGGGTATCACGCCATATTAGGACGAGAGGCATTCACAATTTTTCAAGCAATACCTCATTACGGGTACATGAAGCTCAAAATGCCTGGGCCCAGCGGAATAATCACTCTCGCTAGTGATCCGGACATAGCATTCCGCGCCGAAAACAAGACAGCCGCACTAGCCCTCGAGGCACTATCCAAAGCCTTAGTGGCAGAGGAACTACCGCGCTGCGCTCTACGGTGAACAGGGACGATGTGATACTCGATAAAAGATCCAAGTCCACCTCCTTCAAACCAGCAGACGAGATAATAAAATTTCAGGTCCATCCAACGGACCCAACAAAGACGCCTCCATTGGGGCACAATTGAACCCAAGTAGACGCCAAGATCTTGCGAATTCCTTCGGAAAATTGAGATATCTTCGCTGGCATCCTTCGGACATGCCCGGAATCCCTCGCAGGTTGGCAGAACACAGCCTAAACATCCTAAAAGGATTCAAGCCAGCCAAACAGGCTCTTCGACGATTTTCCGAGCCCAAAAGACAGGCAATGGGAGAAGAGCTAGCCAAACTATTGGAAGCCAGATTCATTAGAGATATCAAACATCCGGACTAGCTAGCAAATTTGGTGATGGTACCAAAGAAGGATAAATCATGGCGCCTCTGTGTCGATTTTAAAGACCTCAATAAAGCTTGCCCAAGGGATCCCTTCCCTCTCCCCGCATCGATCAAATTATCGATGCCACAGCGAACACGATTCCACAGCTTCCCGGGCGCATACTCTGGCTATCATCAAATCAAGATGGCGGAAGCAGACCAAGCCGCAACGGCATTTATCACTCCATATGGACCATTCTGCTTCAACACGATGCCCTTCGGACTCAAAAATGCCGGCGCAACATATCAGCGCATGATTCAAACATGTCTGGCCAGCCAGATCGGCAAAACAGTCGAGGCATACGTAGACGACATAGTCGTCAAAACAAAACACGTCGAAACTTTAGTAGACGATTTGAGGCTCACATTCGACAACCTCAGAGCATATGACATCAAGCTGAATCCGGAAAAATGCGTTTTCGGCGTACCAACCGAAAAGTCTTTGGGCTTCATCATTATCCGTAGAGGAATTGAAGCAAATCCGCTAAAATCCGAGCTCACACGCTTGGATATTCCAAAAGACCTCAAACAAATACAAAAATTAACAGGATGCGTGGCAGCCCTAAGCCGCTTTATCTCCCGTTTAGGAGAAAAGGCGCTGCCCCTCTATCGCCTCCTCAGGCGCACCGAACACTTCGAGTGGACGGATGCCGCCACTGCCGGACTCGAAGAAATAAAGGCCATATTGGCAACAAATCCGGTCCTGGCTGCGCCCACTTTGGGTGAACCAATGTTGTTATACATCGCAGCAACGCATCAAGTTGTAAGCGCGGTCCTCATCGTCGAACGAGTGACAGAAGGGCATAAATTCCCTCTTCAAAAACCAGTGTACTATGTATCCACTGTGTTAACCCCCTGCAAATCCCGTTACCCGCACTATCGGAAGATAGCATATGTGGTGTTCATGGCGTCCCGGAAACTCCGGCACTACTTTCAAGAGTGTTCGATAACAGTGGCCTCTGAAGTACCACTCAATGACATTATAAATAACCGCGACGCAACGGGCAGGATTGCAAAATGGGCCATTGAGCTCTTACCATTCGACATAACTTATAAACCTCGACGAGCTATAAAGTCACAAGTTTTGGCTGACTTTGTCGCGAATGGATGAAGCGAACTCCCTAAAGAGTACGGCGCATACTCCAATTGGATTATGCATTTCGACGGCTCCAAAATGTTGGCCGGACTGGGGGCTGGCGTCGTACTGACGTCCCCAACCGGAGATACAGTCCAGTATGTACTTCAAATAATGTACACGGACTCCAACAATGCAGCCGAATCTGAGGCCTGTTACATGGTCTCCGGATGGCGTCTCCATGGGCATTCAATGCCTAGAAGTCTTGTGAGATTCAAACCTTGCAATATCCCAAATAAGTGGAGACTTTGACGCCAAGGATCCGAAAATGGCAGCATATCGCAACGCTGTCCTGAAAATGTCAGCTCGGTTTGAAGGACTGGAATTCCATCACATAGCTCGAGATAATAACCAGGTGCCGACGTCTCGCACGCATCGGTCGAAGCGTGATGCCGCCCCTCCTAATATCTTCTGGAACGGCTCTTCAAGCCATCCGCACTATGGGAAGAGGAGCCCGTAGTGACAAACCGGAGAAAACCGCACCAACGGTGATTCGGCAGATGACATAACACCCTCCGCCCACGTCATAATGGCGAATCGCGGCGTGGATGAGAACCTTTCCTAGCCTACTTACTTAGGCAGGAACTTCCGAGACCAAAATGAGGCCCATCAGCATAGTCCGCGATCGAAGGCCTACAAGGTCCATGAGGGAGAACTTTATAAGAAAAGTACCACCGGAGTCCTTCAAAGGTGTATCTCCGAAGAAGAAGGGCGAAACCTCTTGGCTGAAATTCATGCCGGACTAGGCGGACACCACGCAGCAGCCCGGGCCCTTGTAGGAAAGGCATTCCGACAGGATTTTATTGGCCGACGGCTCGGGCGGAGACGACGGGGACTTGGTCTAGCGATGTGTTGGTTGTCGCTCTTTGCTAATCGAGCCATATGCCACTCACCGCCTCAAAACCATACCCATTACAGGCGTTCGTCATGCAGGGGCTTGACATGGTTGGACCCCTTAAAGGGGGAACCCACAAGCAAAGGTACCTATTGGTCATGGTTGATAAATTCACCAAATGGATAGAGGCCAAACCAGTTAAAACGGCAGAGTCCGGACCAGTGATAGACTTTATATCAGGGGTGGTACACCGTTACGGAGTCCCCCACAGCATCATTACTGACAACGGCACGAACTTCACAGCCGATGAGGTTCAGTCATGGTGCAAAAATATGGGCATCAAGCTCGACTATGCTTCAGTTTATCACCCTCAAACCAACGGTCAAGTGGAAAGAGCAAATGGTCTAATAATGAGCGGCATTAAACCCAGATTAGTAAGGTCACTTACTAAATCCGACACACAATGGGTCGAGGAGCTCGACTCCGTACTCTGGGGGCTGCGGACAACGCCTAACCGTACTACCAGATTCACACCATTTTTTATGGTATACGGCGCAGAGGCAGTCTTGCCCTGCGACATTATTCATGACTCACCTCGAGTGCGCATGTATGAGGAAAGAGAGGGCGAGCTTGATCGGCAGGACAGCTTGGACAAATTGGAGGAAGAATGTGACGTCGCGAAGGCTCGTTCCGCATTCTATCAGCAGCAGGCCCGAAGATATCAAAGCAGAGAAGTACGGGACAAGACTTACAACGTTGGTGAACTAGTTCTACGCCTGCCGGACAAGAAAAAGGATAAGCTCAAGCCCAAATGGGAGGGCCCCTTCATTATCGATCAAGTACTGACCGGCGGAGCATACCGTCTACGAAATGCGTCGGATAACCGACTCGAGCCGAACCCATGGAACGCAGCCCGCCTCCGACGATTCTATCCTAGCGCCGGATTAAGAGTTCGTCCCCTTCCCCCGTCCAAACTTTTACACTTCGGCTGTCTTTTGTTTCTCTTTTTATCCTTTTTACTTAAAAACCCTCACGGGCCTATTTTCACATTCTTTGCATACACATGATGTGCCATCCGCACTCATTATTCCTGGGGGCTTCTTTTACAGAAGCTCAATTATACGGGTTTCATACCCAGCACATGTGTCAAGCTTCCACATGTACCTTTTACTCGCCATTATATGCATCGATATGACTTAAGTTTTGGCCAAGCTGGGTTACCTGGCTCCTGTGCTTACCCCTACGTTCCCGATTGTTCGGCTAGGAGGTAAAGGAGCACCTCTGCGATTATTATCTTTGGGTCGGCGGATGTGTACCTCAGACCGGGTGAAGCCGAAAGCTAGTGTTCTTAAGGGAATATTCGGTCGGTGATTTAAAAGATGACTTTTACCTATTTTATCTATCTGCCCCGATGTTTTATCGCTTTGCAGTCCGGACATGCACTTTAGGGCATGCCTCCCAGGGAAAGGAACCCTTAACGGAACTATTCTCCCTGGAAGATGTTTCTTACTAACCATGTAATATAACATAACTAGTTGGGCACTTGTCTGATAAAGCACTAATGACCCCTACGCCTGGTCTCCATGCATACCACGGTTGTTTCTTAAACCAAAAAGGTATTCGGACACACTCCGGATTCTATGGTCCCGAGGTCGAAGCGAAAAGGTCGGCAAAGACAAACGATCTACAATCCGGCTAGAAGGCATTTCACATGTCACTTTAAAGGATAACATACATTGTCAAATTTACTGATTGTATTCCTCCTCAATCCCGTCTAACAGGCTGTCTAGTTTACAGTCCCATTGGGAAAATTTGGCAGCCAACTCTACTTGGCTGTATACTAAACTCACAGGATCTCCTTCCGCCGGGCCCCACCGTCCAACTCGCCATGTGGTTGGGATCCGCCTTCTTGTACCGCGTCTTCACCATGGCCCAAGCCTCCCTGGCACCCTGACGGCAAGCCGATATCTTCCATAAACGGAAGCGCTGCTTGCACTCCCTGCAGCTTCTCCGCAAGCTCCCCGAGGCCCTCGGGTAGGGTGAGGGCTGGCCATAAAGCCTGAACGACGCTGCTCATTGCCTGCCGAACTCGTTCGAGTAGCTGCAACAGTTCGGGAAGTTGATCGCCCGTTGATATGGGCATCTCCTCTGCAGGACGACCCGTGAGTATACCTACAAGACAAATCATGTCAAAATACTTCCTCGCCGAACTCTTCTTTTCAAAAGAGTCCGCTCAAGCACTTACTATAAATGCCGCGATGAAGCCGCTGATTCTCCTTAACGGAGCCGGACAGCTCGGCCTGAACGCCTTTCAGCTCTTCTCCGAGTTTGGCGTTGGCATCCGGAGCTTGTTCCTTTCTGCTGAACCCTATTCAGCACACTCTCGCCGCCTTTAGGCTGGCGCAGAACGCTTGCTGTCCGGATCTTGTCCGCGGTACCGCAGATGTCATTATTAGACTTGCGCGCACGCCGCATAACGCTTATGTTTATTAATAAAATGTGTTACCGTGAGGGGTCTTTGCATCTCCTCCTGCGGCAGCAAGTGCGGACCTCAAGTTGGGCCTTGCAATCTTGCAGCTCCGAGACAGCCGGGCGTTCTTCTCGTTAAGTGCCTGAATTTACAATGATCCTTAAATCAGTTAGCACAACTACTTTAAGTCTCGGGGCTCTTGGTATATACAACCGTTAAAATTCCCTTACCCGTATGTCTTTCACATCTTTGCTCGTGGCTCGTAAAACCATTTTGAGCGGCACGGAGATGCCCGCCCCTGCGTTAAAGGCATCCAATGCCTCGGGGAAAAGCACGCTCACGAAATACTGTCGGGCGCCTTATGGTTCATGGCGCTTCCACCTCGAGACTTGGTGGCGGACAGTGCTGTCGGTATCCTCCGTTGGAGAAGGATCCGTCGCGTCTTGCGCTTGCCTCCCCCCTCGGGCGGGCGCCGGAGCCTGGCGATGTTGGTCGGATCGGCAATTCTTGCGCTCGCAGTCCGGCGAGCGCTTTTTCTCCTACAAAGATCATGAGCACTCAGGCGTTTCCTCGGAACGTTGCTCTGAAAATTCGAATACGAGCTATACCTTTGCGGTGATGTTTTCGCCCGCACTGCGCTCCTTTTCCGCCTGCTGGTCCGGACTGGCCTCTATTGGTCAGCCGCAGCAGGCTCGGCTTCCTGCCGTAAAGGCACTTCCTGCGAAATACCATCGTTCGCGAAGGTTAGAAATGGGCAGGGAAGAGATAATGGTGTCTGGACTTCAGTCGCGGTCACCTGGGAAGCCGGACTTAGTCCGGGGTAGTCTGCCGTAATGGCGACCAAAGCGTTGTCTATGCTGAGTTGGTGATACACCTGTCGTGGTTCTAAGTCTGACAGTAGAGTGGGGGTAGGTATGAAGAGGCAAGGTCCTAGCTATGGAGAGGTTGTAAACACAAGCGATGTAACGAGTTCAGCCCTTCTCGGAGGAAGTAAAAGCCCCACGCCTCGGAGCCCCGAGGCGGTCGAGTGGATTATGTGTATAGGTGTTACAAGAGTGCGAACCCCTCTGCCTGTGGAGGGGGGTGGCTTATATAGAGTGCTTGCCAGACCCAGCTAGCCCACATAATGAAGGGGTTAAAGTACATTAAGTGCAGGCGTTCGTAACGCCCACATAAAGTGCCTTAACTATCATTAAGTCTATTCAATTACAAGCCGTTGCAGTGCAGAGTGCCTTCTGACCTTCTGGTGGTCGAGTGTATCTTGATGGTCGAGTGAGTCTCCATGGTCGAGTCCTTCTAGTCAGTCGAGTGGGTTCCTCGTTGGCCGACTGGAAGGTGATCTCTTCTAAGGGTGTCCTTGGGTAGGACGTTTGGGTCAGGCCTATGACCCTACCCTAGGTACATGAATCCATCATTAGCCCCCGAATGGATTGAGGCTTGAATGAGGAAGGAGTTGATGCTGTTTTCGATTGAATTTTGGCATACTGGTTATGCGTCGTTCTTGACCAAGATCTTCTTTGTTGATAACGAGCAACTTTTCTTCAGTCGACTCGATCCATTCTTGTTCTTTCGTCGAGTGATCTTTTAGACTTTGCCGGTTCGAGCGACGGATCGCAGGAAATCTCGCAGCTGACAGACCGATCCGCCGTCATGGATTCCACGGGATATGAAATTTGGGGAAGCGCGCGAAGCGGAACAAACCGCGGCGCTCGGACGGGACAGGACATAGACGCCTCGATCTCCGCGCCGCCTTTTCCGCCACGTATCGTGTCAATGCAACTGTTTCGGGATATGATTAGATTGACCGGGTCCACCTGTCATCCACTCGGAAGGGATGTTATAAATGCGACTAGTGAGGGTTTCTGCACAGTACTCCATTCTTTCTCCCCTGCTCTCCTCGTCTCCGCCCAACGCACCCGCTGTCGCCTCCGCAAAGCTCTCCTTCGCGCATCTCGCCGCAGCCATGGTCAAGGAGAAGACGGCGGTCTTTGGAGCGCGCAAAGAAGGCGCGGCGGCGGAGAAGGTGTCGGCGGAGAGAAGGCAAAGGGAGATCCACCAGCCGCAGCGGGTCTTCGCCGAGATCCCGCCAGCCAAGGGCTGGGTCGAGGAGATTGATCCATCGACCATCGGGAGAAGGATCTCCTCGACATGGCCGACGACGGGCTGATCCCCACGGCGCCGCAAGACTTCCGTGAAAAGAGTGGCAACCCCACCGGAGGAGGGTGAGTGTGCTCCTGGCCACTCATGTCGATCGAGGATTTTCTCTGCCACCGAGCGTTTTCTTTCGTGGTTTTTTGAACTTCTTTGGAGCCCAGCTCCACCACTTCACTCCGAACTCCATCGCGTATCTTGCTACGTTTGTATCCATGTGCGAGAACTTCCTGGGCTGTCGACCGCACTGGGGCTTGTTCAAGCACATCTTCACGTGTCGTTCTCAGACCGTGAAGAAGGCGAGTCCAGCGATGAGAAACCCAAGTAGTCCAAATGTGCGGGGCCTGGGAATTCAAGTGAGGAATAAGAGCACCTTCCCAGCTATGACATTTCCCGAGTCGGTCGGGGGTGGCGATCGACCTGGTTCTCTCGCTGTAATGAGCCGACGCTTGAGGCGTCGAGTGGGCTCCTCCATTCACCATGAGCCGAGTGAACAAGCCCTCCTCTCTCAAGGTGGTTCCGGAGGAGAGAGCCGATGTGAAGATGTTGATGGATCGCGTGGTGCAGTTGGTTCGGGACGGCGTGGTCGCATGGACCTTCGGAGGTTTTCCTTCGGGCGTATCCAGCCTCTTGAGTTCGAGCCATTGCATGTGGTTGTATTCATGGGCGAAGACGAGACTCGAGTCCACCCAGAGGCAGTCGACGACACCACAGTGGAAAGGTGGATGGTCGCGGTCACTGGGAACAAGGATAATCCCCGTGGATCCAGGAGGATTCCTCCACTCGACCATGACAGCGTTCCAGATAAGGTACATTTGCTCTGCCTTCCATTGTATATTTGTCGAATTTCTTTCTGTATGTTCTGCAACTTTGTCGATTGATGTCTGTCTTGACGTCTTCCAGGCCCTTACCGAGTTGTACTCGATGCCCAATGGAGCTCAGGCTCCGACTGAGGAGGGAGAAGCCAGCGGGGGCAAGAGCCAGGAAGAGTGGGATTCAGACGCTGCCGAAGATGACGACGATGACGACGACGATGATGAGGACGAAGAAGAAGAGGAGGAGGAGGTTGCACCACCGCGCTCGGAAAGGCGGTCGAAACTCGTCCATGACCCAAATGAGCGAACGCTGTAGGTTCGCGATCGCTTCGATCGACCAAGCGCCCTCGGACCGCTTCTCCGGCGCCGACTGAAAAGGCGCCGAAGCAGTCGAAGGTGGCCCCGTCAAAGCCAACCAAGCTCCGGCCAAAGATGAAGGTGTCCATCCCCACCATATCAGGGTAAACATGTTGCTTAATTTCTCTTGTTTTGTATAAGCTTTATCTCTGGTTGATACTTGAGTTAGTCGACTGATTCTTTGGAACTTCAGTGCTGCAACTTCTGAGACCTCAAGCAAGGCTGACAACCATGAGATGGAGGACACAGCAACCTCAAATCCTGGTACTATACTCTTAATTCTGTCCTTAGTCGATTGACTCTTGATTTCTAACTTTGATTCTTTTCTGAAGCTCCACCCAATGGCATTATCACCCTTCCTGATGATGATGATGATGAGGATGAAGAACCGCTGAGGCATAGGAGGAGCAGGAAGGCGTCTACTGGTAAGGCAACCCAGGATGCGACGGCGCCCGAGGCTATGGTCACGGAGGGGGAGAACACCACTCGACACACCGTGTCTTTCGCGGTGCCGTTGACGAGTGCTCATCCCACTTCGTCGAGTGCTGCACAACCTTCGCTCTTCACAACACACCACGTCCCAGAAGACCAAGCCAGCGCTGCTAAAGAGGCGATACGCCAAGCAGGGATCATGATGGAGCAGGTGAAGATCCTCCGGGATGCAAGCCAAGCAGCTTATGACGCCAGCTCCGCCCTTCAAAGCAATGTTCAAGTCAGTCGACCACCGCTGTTACTCATAGGATATGCTATCAAAACTTTTTCTCGTCTGAATCCATAGTAATCACCCACTAGGTGTGTCGATAAAAACTCCGTGTTAGCGGGGCACGCTGAGTGCACCCGCCGGGTGTAATCCCCAAGGCTAAGGTCGATGCACGCGATGGCCTTAGGCTTTATAAGTAAGGTTGTTCATCATTCGACCGCGAATGGGTTTCAAAACCGTGGGGGCACGCTGAGTGCACCCACCGGTGTAGTCCCCAGACCGTGGTCGCTCACGCGCTTGATTACAGTCTAAAGAAGTTTTTTTTTTGGTCGACTGGTCGACTCTATCTTGAATAGAACCAGTGGGGGCACGCTGAGTGCACCCACTGGGTGTAGTCCCCGAGACTACGGTCGAATGCTTGCATTCGACTGTAGTCTTAGAAACGTATGATTTTTCCCTATCCACTCGGAAGTGAATCATCTTTGATATTTCGTCGATTGGTTCTTCGTAGAAATCCTGTGACCTTGCGGCTCGCTATACGAATCGAGCGAAGCACATTCAGCTCGAGCTGGATCTGAAGCTAGTGCAGGAGAATCGACGAAGGCGAAGGAGGAGACCAAAGGTATGTTCGTGAGACCTCGACGACTCCTTTTCCTTCCATCTGCTTCAAAATCTGACTTTGCTGTAACTTGCGTGCAAGGTGAAGGAGGCCCGTAAGAAGAAGGACCTTGAGCTAGTTGAGAAGACCAAGCTTGCCGACGAGAAGTTAGCTTCACCACCAAGCTTGAACAGGAAAATACCAATCTGAAAGCTGCTCCGCAATTGCCACCAAGGATGTCGGCCGATCGCCGACAAGACCACTCGACCGAGAAGATCAACCAGTTGACTGGGAAGAAGAATGACCTGGAAGGCTTCCTAGGTGGTCTTGCCAAGAAATTGTTCCTTATGCTCGAAGGTAATCTTTTACACTCGACCAACATTTCCAACTGTGATGCTTACATTCGACCATTGTCTTGACTCGGCGTTTTGTCTTTGCAGAATTCTGTCGAAACTTTGAAGAAGAGACTAGCCAGTTGGAGCCGAACCTTGACCCTGTCAATTCTCCGGTGAATGATGAAGTTGCCATGAATGTCTTCCGACTGGAGTCCCGCGTTGCAGCTGTCGTGGACTATCTTGCAAGGCTGAAGGCTGCCACTTCTCGCATCGACTCGACGCTTTGGCCCAGGGCGACACTTCAGAATGACCTCGAGTCGTTGATGGCTCGACTAAACGCGGTCCCCGACCGTGTGCAAGAGTGGAATAAGTCCTCGGCTCGGTGTGGCGCAGATGTTGCCCTGTGTCTGGCCCGAGTCCACTGCAAGGACGCGCGAGAAGAGAAGCTGGCGGCTCTCCGAGTGGCCAACACTAAGAAACACGACTTCAGGTCCTTCATGGAAACTTTCATCGCTGCTGCTACCCGGATCACAGACGGGATCGACCTCGATGAGTTCGTTGCTCCTTCCAGCCCTCCACAGGAGGGGTAAAAAACTTTCTTTAAGCCCAACATTTTAAATTTGCCTCGGTATGCCGAGTGGAATTGTAACCGATAAACCTTAACAGGCTTAATGCATGAGCACTCTCGGTTCCTTTAGGTATCGACCTAAACTTGGATTTGATGTTTGGATATGATTGCTTTTGGCTCGAATTGTCCTTTGCAGGTTCCCAGCAAGGTGCCTACTGCAGTCGACTTATTCCTTAGGCGAGCACTGGGCTGCAGCTAAGCCTCCGAGTGAGAGTTTTGCTCTTCACTAGGTAGGATTTCTTATACATTAGGCGAGCACTGGGCTGCAGCTAAGCCTCCGAGTGGGAGGATTGCTCTTCACTCGGTAGGATTTTTAATACCTTAGGCGAGCACTGGGCTGCAGCTAAGCCCCCGAGTGAGAGGTTTGCTCTTCACACGGTAGGATTTCTTATACCTTAGGCGAGCACTGGGCTGCAGCTAAGCCTCCGAGTGGGAGGATTGCTCTTCACTCGGTAGGATTTTTTATACCTTAGGCGAGCACTGGGCTGCAGCTAAGCCCCCGAGTGAGAGGTTTGCTCTTTACTCGGTAGGATCTATTATATAATTAAAACATAAGTAAAAGAAGTCATCACGTTCATCCACACAGAATAAATTATCTCAACCATTAACAATTTAATATGAACGGATGAGATTTAAAAATATAGCGTTACACACAAATATTATGTTTAGGCATATATACTATGTTGCACGTAGAAACTCGGTCACGTACACATGTCGTCTATGATGAAAAAGTGCCATCACATTCACGTATATGAAAAAGACATGTACAAGTTTACTAGGCTAGCCGCAAAAGAAAAAGGTTTACTAGGCCAACCCCCAGCACGTGGTGTTCAAAAAAAAAAACACCAGCACGTGCGTGTTTTGTAGGAGTACGTGAAAAGGTGAAACAATGAGTTAAAAGTCCATTGATGGAAAAAAGAAAAGAAAAGTCCATGTCTAATATGGCTATGCACCTGTTGGAAAAAAAGGGTAGAGTCCATACCCCATAATACGGCTGCGTACCTGTCACGTGTTAAAATATCTCAACCATTAACAATTTAATATGAACGGATGAGATTTAAAGATATAGCGTTACACACAAATATTATGTTTAGGCATATATACTATGTTGCACGTAGAAACTCGGTCACGTACACATGTCATCTATGATGAAAAAGTGCCATCACAATCACGTATATGAAAAAGACACGTACAAGTTTACTAGGCTAGCCGCAAAAGAAAAAGGTTTACTAGGCCAACCCCCAGCACGTGGTGTTCAAAAAAAAAACACCAGCACGTGCGTGTTTTGTAGGAGTACGTTTTTTTTTTTTTTGCAGAGATGTAGGAGTACGTGAAAAGGTGAAACAATGAGTTAAAAGTCCATTGATGGAAAAAAGAAAATAAAAGTCCATGTCTAATACGGCTATGCACCTGTTGGAAAAAAAGGGTAGAGTCCATACTCCATAATACGGCTGCGTACCTGTCACGTGTCCTGTGTTTTTTTTTTTGGAAAACTACGGCTGCTATTTGCTGGAAGGAAGTACGTACAGTATATATCTCCCACGTTTTAGCGTATGCCATGAGTTCCAGCGATGCAAAAAAAAAACAAATCCTACGCCCATGAATCCATCACATGCATGACCAAAGATAAAAAACAATTCATCAAAAAAAAGATAAAAAACAATTGATATATTTTTGGTAAGAACACGCACAAGGAAGCTGATTGGTTCCGGCAAGAACACACGTCACGACTGATCGGTCTCTCTGACAAGAATACGCATGGCATATGGCTGATCGATTTCCGGCTAGACTATTCACGTGTGCAAGCTGAGAACCACACGGACACACATCCATCGCCCCATATGGCCTCTATACAAAGGCTCAACTAAAATAGACATGAGCACACTGCGCATGTGTACATGTCTGGACACTTGGCCAAACACGAGCAGAACCATATAGACAATGACGATGTCAAACGTCCGTCAAGCACTAGAGGAACATATCCATTGATGTGGATAATGCCCACACGTCCGTTGTGAAAACAACAAATCCTACGCCCATGAATCCATCACATGCATGACCAAAGATAAAAAACAATTCATCTAAAAAAAGATAAAAAACAATTGATATATTTTTGGTAAGAACACGCACAAGGAAGCTGATTGGTTCCGGCAAGAACACACACGTCACGACTGATTGGTCTCTCTGACAAGAATACGCATGGCATATGGCTGATCGATTTCCGGCTAGACTATTCACGTGTGCAAGCTGAGAACCACACGGACACACATCCATCGCCTCATATGGCCTCTATACAAAGGCTCAACTATAATAGACATGAGCACACTGCGCATGTGTACACGTCTGGACACTTGGCCAAACACGAGCAGAACCATATAGACAATGACGATGTCAAACGTCCGTCAAGCACTAGAGGAACATATCCATTGATGTGGATAATGCCCACACGTCCGTTGTCTATTGGATAGTAGACTTTGACATATTGGAGCATTGTAAAATGTCAGAGATGCCATGACGGACAGATGGAAGGCATGGCAACAACGCCATCATCTTACTGCTTATACTGTGCATCTCTTAGATGCTTCCACCCCCAACAAGTTTCATAAATCAAACTTCGTAGGTATGCTGTAAATAAACAATTATCACAATGGCTTCACCGCCAGGAAACGTCTCTGGCTTACAACAAGTTGAGTGAGGTGACTAAATGGTTAATGTGAAAATCACAAAGAAGAGATATACCGCACAAAAAGGTTATTGAGAAGAGATAAATTAAGGGTTTAATTATGATATATGCACAATAAATTATTCTATATAACAAGGTTATGAAAAGGAAAAAAATATATGGACCATACAATTAAAAAATAAATGTTCCAATGGAAAAACATTTAAAGGAACATTTAATACAAAAAGAGATGTAAGGTCAAAAAAATATAGGGAGTCTACCTGTGCAAATAGTATTGTATGTTAAAGTGATATTCCGATTCTTGATACTCCATCCTGCAAAACAGTGTTATTGAGAAGAGAAAAATAAGTGTTTAATAGACACAGTGGTCTATTCTATATAACGAGGTCATGAAAAAATATGGACCATATAATAAAAAAATAAATGGACCCATGGAAAACAATTAAAGTAAAATCTAATACCAAAAGAGATGCAAGGCAAAAATTATATGAAGAGTGTAGTTGTACAAAAAATATTGGATGTTCAAGAGATATTCCTATTCTCGACACTCCATGTCACTTAGGGTTATTTAGCATAGGTAGGAGATAGATCTAAGACAAAGTCATCCCCCTTTAAAACACTTTATATTTCCCTTAGATCGAGCATAATCCAAGTAATCAATCAGAGCATAGAGAGCCATCTTATTATATTTTCATAAAGAAAAACTGCAGTGGACTAAGTATGCTCATATCAAATTAAGTATGCAATTAAGAAATCCATCATCGCTAAGTCGCAAAGGGAGGCGATACAAATAAAAAACAAATCTTTGAATAGGTTTAAGGTACACACACACACACCTTTTGAGAAACATCAAATGCATAATCTAGCCGCGCAAATGCGCGGGTCACCCCGCTAGTTTCTTATACCTTAGGCGAGCACTGGGCTGCAGCTAAGCCTCCGAGTGAGAGGATTGCTCTTCACTTGGTAGGATTTTTTATACCTTAGGCGAGCACTGGGCTGCAGCTAAGCCCCCGAGTGAGAGGTTTGCTCTTCACTCGGTAGGATTTCTTATACCTTAGGCGAGCACGGGGCTGCAGCTAAGCCCCCGAGTGAGAGGTTTGCTCTTCACGCGGTAGGATTTTTATAACTTAGGCGAGCGCCGGGCTGCAGCTAAGCCCTCGAGTGAGAGGTTTGCTCTTCACTCGGTAGGATTTTCACGTTGTATTTGTGGCGAAGCTCAGAGGAGAAGGTCGCAGTCGACCTGCACCTCGTCCTCCTTGCGAGCGTACGTTGTACTTATGGCGTAGCTCAGAGGAGAGGGTCGTAGTCGACCTGCACCTCGTCCTCCTTGCGAGCGCACGTTATACTTAGGCGAGTACATGGACTGCAGCTAAGCCTCTGAGTGGAAGTCTGGCTTACCACTCGGTAGGATTTTTAATAACTTAGGCGAGCACTGGGCTGCAGCTAAGCCTCCAAGTGGAAGTCTGGCTTACCACTCGGTAGGATTTTTAATAACTTAGGCGAGCACTGGGCTGCAGCTAAGCCCCCGAGTGGAAGTCTGGCTTACCACTCGGTAGGTTTTTTATAACTTAGGCGAGCACTGGGCTGCAGATAAGCCTCCGAGTGGAAGTCTGGCTTACCACTCGGTGGGATTTTTATAACTTAGGCGAAACGGATTCGCGGCTAAGCCCCCGAGTGGAAGTCTGGCTTACCACTCGGTAGGATTTGTACAAACTTAGGAGAAACGGATTCGCGGCTAAGCCACCCACTAGGGGAAAATTTTACTGGACAAAAATAAAAAGTGACAAAAATTATGATGGAATTATGACACTATTATTTCGAAATCCATGAACTATAGAAGTACTTTATTACAACTCATCCGAGTGAAAAACTTTAAGTGTAAAATGGGCGGAGCAGATCCGCATTCCATGCTCGGGGCTCTTCGATATTGTGTTCGACGTTATAAAGACGGTATGCCCCATTGTGGAGAACCTCGGTGACTATGAAGGGTCCTTCCCAGGAGGGAGCGAGCTTATGTTGTTTCTGCCGATCCACTCGGAGAACTAGATCTACTTCCTGGAAGGCTCGACCTCTCACATTTCTGGCGTAAAGGCGACGCAAGTCTTGTTGGTAGATGGTCGAGCGGATCAGAGCCATCTCTCTTTCTTCCTCTAGAAGGTCGACTGCGTCCTGACGCGCTTGCTCAGCTTCTGCTTCGTTGTAGAGTTCAATTCGGGGAGCGTTGTGAAGAAGATCACTCGGCAAGACTGCTTTAGCTCCATAGACCAAGAAGAATGGAGTTCTTCTGGTCGACCGATTGGGTGTGCTCCGCAATCCCCAAAGCACTGAAGGGAGTTCGTCAACCCATGCTCCAGCCGCATGCTTGAGATCGTGCATCAGTCGGGGCTTCAAACCCTTGAGGATTAAGCCGTTGGCTCGTTCTGCCTGTCCATTCGACTGTGGATGGGCGACTGAAGCGTAGTCGACTCGTGTGCCTTGAGCGTTGCAGAAATCCTTGAATTCTTCCGAGTCAAAATTCGACCCATTATCCGTGATAATGCTGTGCGGGACTCCATATCTGAACGTCAGCTCCCTGATGAAGGAAACAGCAGTACCGGCGTCAAGATTCTTGATTGGTTTAGCCTCGATCCACTTCGTGAACTTGTCGACTGCGACCAGTACGTGCGTGAAACCACTTCGACCTGTTCTCAAGGGACCGACCATGTCCAACCCCCATACTGCGAACGGCCAGACGAGTGGAATGGTCTTCAGAGCTGACGCAGGCTTGTGTGACATATTGGAGTAGAACTGACATCCTTCGCACTTGTCCACTATTTCCTTTGCCATCTCATTCGCCCTCGGCCAGTAAAATCCAGCTTGGTATGCTTTGGCTACAATGGTCCGAGAGGACGCATGGTGACCACAGGTTCCCGAGTGGATATCATTGAGAATGATTCGACCTTCTTCTGGCGTTATGCATTTTTGACCAACTCCAGTCGGGCTTTCTCTATACAGCTGTCCTTTGATAACGGTAAAGGCTTTGGGTCGGCGACGATCTGCCGAGCCTCTTCCTCATCCTCCGGGAGCTCTTTTCTCGGGATATATGCGATATAGGAATTGTCCAATGGGAGTGACCACCAAAACCTCCATGACCAAGTCGACCCTTCTGGGACCTCAACCTCACCGGATCTGTGGCACTCTTGGGCTGTGGAGCTTCCTCTGTGAAGGGATCTTCTTTAACTGACGGAGTGTGTATATGTTCCAAAAACACACCACTCGGAATGGCTTCTCTTTTGGAACCTATCTTTGCCAGATCATCTGCTGCTTGATTTTTCAATGGGGATGTGATGGAGCTCCAATCCTCGAACTTCTTTTCCAGCTTCCTCATTTGCATTGCAAGATCCAGTCATGGCTGGGCTTCTCACGTCCCACTCCTTCATCACCTGGTTAACCACTAAATCTGAATCGCCATAAACCATCAGGCGACGGACACCGAGTGAGATGGCCATGCGCAATCCGTATAAAAGGGCCTCATACTCTGCCTCATTGTTGGAGGAATCAAAGTGAATCTGGAGCACATACCTAAGCTTATCTCCTCTGGGGGAAACCAGAACAACCCCAGCACCAGAACCATTCAGCATCTTAGAGCCATCGAAGAACATGGTCCAATGCTCCGAGTGAACTTCAGTCGGCTGCTATTGTTCAATCCACTCGGCGAGGAAATCCGCTATTGCCTGGGACTTAATGGCTTTCTTTGCCTCAAACTTGATATCAAGGGGAAGAAGTTCAATCACCCATTTCGCCACTCGACCAGCCAGCATCTCACAGTGCGAGAATCTCGATAGTGGGCGTCACGACGATCGTGATAGAATGATCGAGAAATAATGAGCAACCTTCTTCGTGGTCATGTATATTCCATACACAAGCTTCGTGAGGATATCTCGCTTGGATGGAGTCAAGACTTCGACAAATAATACACCGGGCGCTGAACTTTGAAGGGTTTTCCTTCCTCTTCCCGCTCGACCGTAAGCACTGTACTGACGACTTGTCCTGTGGCTGCAATATAAAGCAACAGAGGCTCTTTGCTGATTGGAGCAGCAAGCACCAGCTGGGTGGAGAGCAGAGCTTTTAGCTCGACAAACGCTGCATCAGCTTCGAGTCCACTCGAACTTGTTCGCCTTCTTCATCGATCGGTAAAGAGGCAATGCCTTTTCACCGAGTCGGAGATGAATCGACTTAATGCGCCAAGCATCCAAAGAAGCTTCGACATCGTGCACTTGCATAGGGCGTTTCATTCGGAGAATAGTGCCGATCTTCTCTGGATTAGCGTCGATCCCTCGCTCGGAAACGAGAAAACCGAGTAACTTTCCACCAGGAACTCCGAATGTGCACTTCGATGGATTGAGCTTGATATCATACCTTCTGAGGTTGGCAAATGTTTCGGCGAGGTCGCCAAGCAGGTCGGAACCTTTTCGCGACTTAACGACGATATCATCCATATACGCTTCCACATTCCGACTGATTTGAGTGAGAAGACACTTCTGAATCATTCGCATAAATGTGGCTCCGGCATTCTTGAGGCCGAATGGCATGGTGATATAGCAGAAGCACCCGAATGGAGTGATGAAAGCTGTTTTTATTTCGCCGGGTCCATACTGCACGGATCGATGATACCCGGAATATGCATCTAGAAAAGACAATCTCACATCCCGCGTCGAGTCAACAATTTGATCTATGCGAGGAGAGGAAAATGATCTTCGGCAGGCCCGATTGATGTGCTTGAAATCAATGCACATGCGGAGTGATTTGTCCTTCTTGGGAACCATGACAACATTAGCGAGCCACTCGAGTGGTATATCTCTCGGATAAATCCTGCTGCCAACAATGAGCCACTTCTTCACCAATAGCCTTTCTTCTTACGGCGGACCGCCGAAGATGCTCTTTGACCGGTTTTGCTGACTTGTCGACTCTGAGGCGATACTCAGCCAGTCCCCTGGGAACACCTGGCATGTCAGCGGGCTTCCATGCAAAAATGTCCCAGTTCTCACGGAGGAACTGGATGAGCGCGTCTTCCTATTTTGGGTCGAGTGTTGTGGAGATGTGGGTCGGTGCTGCATTGGGGTCGGTCGGGTGAATGTGAACAGGCTTCGTCTCACCAGACGACTGAAATGCAGATTCTGTGGCGGGTTTCTTGGATCTCAACAAATCACTCGGATCTGCGTTTTGCTTGTACTCTTCGAACTCGACCGCTGTCACCTGGGAATCGGCAATCTTTGAGCCCTTCTGAAAGCACTCTTCTGCCTTTTTCCGATCCCCGGTGACAGTGATCACTCCTTTGGGACCGGGCATTTTCAGTTTGAGGTACACGTAACATGGTCGAGCCATGAACCGTGCATAGGCTGGCCTCCCCAAAATGGCGTGGTACGCACTCTGAAAATCCACAACCTCAAAGGTCAACTTTTCCTTGCGAAAATGCTTGGAATCACCAAAAACCACGTCCAGAGCTATTTGGCCGAGTGAGTCGGCTTTCTTCCCTGGTATGACTCCGTCGAAACTCATGTTGCTGGTGCTCAATCGGGACATCGGGATGCCCATTCCTTTCAGTGTGTCTGCATACAACAAGTTCAGCCCACTACCACCGCCCATCAAGACTTTCGTCGACCGAGTGCCTTCGACAACCGGATCGACCACCAAGGCTTGCCTCCCTGGGGTGGCAATATGAGTCGGGTGATTAGATTGGTCGAATGTGATGGGTGTTTGGGACCATCTTAGATAACTTGGTTTTGCTGGGGCAACCATGTTCACCTCACGGTTAATGACTTTCAGTCGACTCTTGCTTTCCACATCTGCGAAGATCATCAGAGTGGAGTTGACATGCAGATATTCTTCCTCACTGTCCTCTTTGTCTCCGGCCTTGTCTAACTCCTTCTCCTTGTCCTTGGACTGTTTTCCCTGAAACTGCTGGATCAGGAGTCGACACTGGCGAGTGGTGTGCTTTGGGTAAATGATGTTGCCCTCTTCACCTTTCTTCGTGTGGATGTGGCATGGCATATCCATCACGTCGTTTCCTTCTTTATCTTTTACTTTCTTAGGATTCCAGGATCCTTTGGCTTCCCTTGAACTTTCCACGAAGTTACGCCGGGGCCTCTCCGTGAGCTGCTGGCTCGGCTTTCGCTTCTGCTTCCGATGGAATTTCCTTCTCCGACTGACTTGGCTTGTACTTGCCGCTCGAGTCGGTCCTCTTCCTCGCCGTTGCATTTGGTAGCAATTCCATCATTCGACTTAGGGTCATGTCCCGGTTCGACCAAACTTCAGACTCAATTCCTGTTCTTGACGCCATCTTTGAAGGCGCAAACCGCTCGATGATCGGACACATTTTCCACAAGATGGTGCGAGTGATCCACCTCTGAATGTACTCTCGAGAGTCTCATTGGTCTTCGCACACAGACTTGCAGCTCTGTCAAACCAGCTGGTCGCTTGCGTGTTCCTTCAAAGTTCGATTTAACACTCGGGACAATTCTTCCCAAGTGTATATATGCTAGGAGGTAACCGATTCAACCACGCCCGCGAACCTTCCAACATGAGGGAAAATGCTTCATGGCCACCTCGTCATTCCCACCACCAATCTGGCCAGCCACTCGGTAATCTTCAAGCCAAGTTTCGTGCTTGACTCCCCGATGAATTTGACTCCTGCTGCCAACCTGAAATTGGGGATCATCTGCGGCTCGATAGCCCTGCTAAAACACTCGACCGTAAACATGCACTCGATCGCTCGTGGGTGCATCTCTCGGTCCACCTCGATGGGCTCTGTTCGCCTTGCACGATAATGGATCGCGCGTCAAGCCCGGTTCTCGGGGTCGACCGAGCTCTTCGCCTGCATTGAACTAACGCATGTCGTCCTATCGCCGAGGAGCATAAGACCCTTCCCTCGGAGGGGAAACGGGCACTCGACACCTGTCATCTCGGTCGTGTCGGTCTCCATATTGATCTCGCCGGTTGTCGCGCCCTTCCCGCCGCGGAGGCGATCTGGGACTTTGAGCCGACTGAACCGTATTCGCAGCGACGGATCGACAGTGAATTCTGTTGCGCGACTGCGACACGGCCGAGTTCTGGTCTTCTGCTACTCGGAGTAAATCTCTGATCTGCATCAAGCCTCTCCCAGCTTCCGACTGTGTAGGCTGGATGGATTCTGCTATACGGGTTGCAGCTGCTAAATTCTGAATCGGCGTGCGGTATACCTGAGTCGGTGGGAAGAGTCGAATGGCTTCAGGAACTCGTTGCCGCGCGCCCTCGTTGAGTGCTCGCCGGTTCTCTGGCGAAGCTGTTCAGCGACATTGGCGACGTGTTTCCTCCAAGGCGCGAGCCACGGGGGTTTCTCCCGCGATGGGAGTATGCAGGGCATCCATGTTCCTGCGGCGAAGCTCTTCTCTCTGCAGAGAGTCGAGTGTCTCGGGCTGGTACTCTTCGTGGTCTTGTGCGGGTCACCTCCACCGCCCGCTCCGCCTCCATGGGCGGCCAGAGGATCGGGGCCGTCGACCATGAGGATTTCCGCCGCTGGATCACTGCTATTGCATTCGGATGCGCTCTATGGAGCCACGACAGATCGAATAGGTCAGAGGGACTCGTCGGGCTCAATCGCCTTGACAGGCGGTGGCTGTCCGGCGAGCCATCACAGGCTTCACCCACCGCTGGAGTCTCGACCGACCAGAGCGCTTGCGCTGGTGGGAGACCGGGCGGGTGGCCGATAAAGGAGTCGACCAATATGGGGTCGACGGTTGCCGCAGCAGAACGCCGCGGACACATGCGCGAAAATGTGTCGCACCACGGACGGGGAGCGCATCGACGTCGAGTGGAGCCTCCTGGAGCCACGCGGAGTCGTCGGCGACAAAGGTGAGAGCGCCGAGACGGATCTCGCGCCCCTCGACCAAAACTCCAGCAGTCATCATGATGAAAGTACTCGGAAGTACCGCAACTTCTCCACAAAAACGCTAAAACACCTGCCCCACGGTGGGCGCCAACTGTCGTGGTTCTAAGTCTGACAGTAGAGTGGGGGTAGGTATGAAGAGGCAAGGTCCTAGCTATGGAGAGGTTGTAACACAAGCGATGTACAAGTTCAGGCCCTTCTCGGAGGAAGTAAAAGCCCTACGTCTCGGAGCCCTGAGGCGGTCGAGTGGATTATGTGTATAGGTGTTACAAGAGTGCGAACCCCTCTGCCTGTGGAGGGGGGTGGCTTATATAGAGTGCGCCAGGACCCCAACCAGCCCACATAATGAAGGGGTTAAAGTACATTAAGTCTGGGGCGTTACTGGTAACGCCCCACATAAAGTGCCTTAACTATCATTAAGTCTATTCAATTACAGGCTGTTGCAGTGCAGAGTGCCTTCTGACCTTCTGGTGGTCGAGTGTATCTTCATGGTCGAGTGAGTCTCCATGGTCGAGTCCTTCTAGTCAGTCGAGTGGGTTCCTCGTTGGCCGACTGGAAGGTGATCTCTTCTAAGAGTGTCCTTGGGTAGGACGTTTGGGTCAGGCCTATGACCCTACCCTAGGTACATGAATCCATCAACACCCCGTCGATCAGCTCCACCTCAATGACCGGGTCCTCTTCGGAGGCCGGATCCAGGGATCTGTCTGGATCCTCGGGTTGCGGAGTGGGACTTACCATGTCCTCCACAGTCCGGCGTAGATCCTCCACAGTCGGAAGCATGGGTTGAGCCCTTCAAGGTGTTCACTTAATTACCCATCCTCTAGGGTTGATCATGGAAAACCCATTCAAAGGGTTCGTTCGCAGGAAGTCCTCCTTCTCCCCCTTGTACAGGCCGGACAGGATCTTTACCAGATCCTCGGTCGAATCCGGCCCTTTGTGGCCGTGCCGGGTGGCATCGTCTTCCCCGTTGAAATCCCACATGGGGTGGCCTCTGTATTGCAGTGGCTGTACTCCTCGCTTGATGCATGTCGCCATGACTCCGATCATGGTCAAGTCGAATGAGCCATTAATCTTATCCGGCCCATCAAGTAATGGACGCTCTTGTCTTCCTCCAAACGGGGGCTCCGCGGGCGCCAGCTGAGGCGTTTCTTCAAGGGAGCAGCACTAAACTCTGGGAGGCCGATCCGGACTGGGTCTGGCAGCGGAGTGTCTCCTATATAAAACCACTCCGAGGGCCAGTCCTCGGACGCCTTCTTGGGAGTATCGGATAGGTATCCGGTCCCGGCGATGCGCCATATTTCGGCGCCGCCCACTTGATATATAGACCCCTCGTGAGAACGGGGTACGAGGCAAAACAGCCTCTTCCACAATGCAAAATGGGGCTCAATGCCTAGGAATAGCTCACAAAGAGCTACGTAGCCGGTGATATGCGTGATGAGGCGGGCGAAGGTGGTGAAGCTGGAGTCCGTAGAACTTCAGGAGCCCGCGGAGGAACGGATGTATTGGGAATCCGAGTCCCCTTATCAGATAGGGGACGAAGCATACTCGCTCCTCCTTATTGGGGCTTGGAGTATCCTCCGCCTGCCTCCCACCTTGATAAGTAACCAGTCCGGCCCGAACTGGGACCATGAAGGCCGGAGGGAGAAATCCCCCCGTTTGGAGCTTCACTAGCTCGTTGTGCGAAACAGAGCACCTCCTCCAATTCCCCGGCGGTGGGCTGGGAGCGCGTGAAGAAGAGCCGCTTTGACGATCCATGATGGAATGGATTTCTAGGTCAAAGGCGCTTCGATGGAGTATTCGCGGGAGGAGGATGGTGTAATCTGGATCTGGATTCCTACCTCTTTTATAGGCGGACGACTCGCACAGCTAGGGGGTGAAATGTAAAAGACACCCTGGCTTTTCGCATTCGTGCGACGCATGGAAGAGGGCCATTATTTGGCGTGGAAGCCGAGGAACACAATATTCAAGATGAAGCCGGACACTGTTCGGCAGGTACATGGAATTTGAAGGGGAGAACCCGCCTTGCAACGCCGAAGACTATAAACGCGCTGGACTTATCGTCATTGAAGCCTGGTTCGGGGGCTACTAAGGGAGTCCTGGACTAGGGGGTGTCCGGACAGCCGGACTATCAATATCCGCCGGACTCCAAGACTACGAAGATACAAGATTGAATACTCCGTCCCGTGTCCGGATGGGACTTTCCTTGGCGTGGAAGGCAAGCTTGGCAATACGGATATGTAGATCTCCTACCATTGTAACCGACTCTGTGTAACCCTAGCCTCCTCCGGTGTCTATATAAACCGGAGGGCTTTAGTCCGTAGGACAACATACATTACAACAATCATACCATAGGCTAGCTTCTAGGGTTTAGCCTCCTTGATCTCGTGGTAGATCCACTCTTGTACTACCCATATCATCAATATTAATCAAGCGGGACGTAGGGTTTTACCTCCATCGAGAGGGCCCGAACCTGGGTAAAAACATCGTGTCCCTCGTCTCTTGTTACCATCCGCCTAGACGCACAGTTCGGGACCCCCTACCCGAGATCCGCCGGTTTTGACACCGACAATGACCCTTCCTGAGTCGGTTAGAGGGTGGCAGTTGACCTGGTTCTGCTGCCAAGACGAGTCGACGCCGGGGCAGTCGACTGGTCTCCCTCCGTTCTCCATGGACCGAGTGAACAAACCCTCTTCTCTGAAGGTGCTTCCTGAGGAGAAAGCTCAGGTAAAAATGTTGATGGAGCGCGTAGTCCAGCTCGTTCGGGATGGAGTGACGGGTATGGACCTTCTGGAGGTCTTCCTTAGACGGCGCATCCAACCGCTTCAGTACCGAGGCCACCCGATGTGGCTGTACTGTGGTACCGAAGACACCACTCAGGTCCATCCAGAAGCGGTCAGCGACGCCACACTGGAGAAGTGGATAGCCGCAATTACAAGGAATAAGGACAACCCTCGAGGGGCTAGGGGGATCCCACCACTCGACCATACCTACACACCGGACACGGTATGACCACTTATCCCCGATTGTAATCTTGCTTTATTCATTCTGCTTCGCTGCAAATTGGTCGATTGACCTTTGTCTTGTTTTGTTGTCTGTCAGGCCACCACTGAGTTGTACTCGATGCCCAATGGAGCGCAAGTGCTGACTGAGGAGGAGGAAGGAAGTGGGGGCGAAAGCCCGGAGGAGTGGGATTCGGATGCTGATGACGATGATGAGGGTGATAAGTCTGGTGAGGAGGAAGAGGAGGAGGAGGAGGAGAAAGTTGCACCTCCTCGCTCGGAAAGACGTTCGAAGCTTGTCCATGATCCCGCGGCCGAGCGTGGTAAGGGGGTCGCGACCGTCGCGCGGTCGACCAAGCGCCCTCGGACGACTTCTCCGGTGCCGACCGAGAAAGCTCCGAAGCAATCTCGAGTGGCGCCGTCGAAGCCGGCGAAGGTCTTGCTGAAGATTAAGATGGTGATCCCCACAATCTCAGGGTAATGGTGTAACTTGAGTTTTCCCGTTTCATGAACTTATTCTTGGTCGACTCATGAGCTAATCGACTGACTTCTGGAACTGCTGTGCTGCTACTTCTGATACCTCGGCCAGGGCTGAAGATCACGAGATGGAGGATGTTGTTACTTCAAAACCTGGTATGACTCTTGTAGTTCCGTCTTCAGTTGATTGGCTTCTTGTCTCTAATTTTGATTCTTTTCTGCAGCTTCATCTAACGTCGTTATTGACCTTCCCGACGACGACGACGAGGAACCACTGAGGCAGAGGAGGAATAGGAAAGCGTCTGGCGGCAAGGCGACTCGGGGCGATGCCGACACCGAGGGCGTTGGTCATGGAGGGAGACAATGTCACTCGGCCTACCGTATCCTTTGCGGTGCTGTTGACGAGTGCTCGCTCTTCATCGTCGAGTGCTGCTCAACCCTCGCTTTTCTCAACCCACTATGTCCCAGAAGACCAAGCCAGTGCTGCTAAAGAAGCAATACGCCAGGCAGGGGTCATGATGGAGCAAGTGAAGGCAATCCGAGAAGCTAGCCAGGCAGCTTATGACACCAGTTCAGCTCTTCAGAGTAATGTTCAGGTCAGTCGGTCACCGCCTGTTCTGTTAGGATATGATATCTGAAAACTCTTCTTTCTGCAATTCCTAGTGTTTGTCCTACACCCACTGGGTGTGTCGATTGAAATTCCGGGTGAGTGGGGGCACGCTGAGTGCACCCACTGGGTGTAGTCCCCAAGGCTATGGTGGACTGATGGCAGTCGACCATAGTCTTTATGTCTTAAGTTTTTTCCTTACTCGACTAGGTCGAATGGATTCATAGACCGGTGGGAGCACGCTGAGTGCACCCACTGGGTGTACTCCCCGAGACTGTGGTCGACTGCTGGCGGTCGACTATAGTCTGAAGAACACCTCCCGTTTTTTTTGTTGGTCGACTGGTCGACTCTAACTGATAAAACTAGTGGGGGCACGCTGAGTGCACCCACTGGGTGTAGTCCCCGAGACTATGGTCGAATGTTTGTATTCGGCCGTAGTCTTAGAAATGCTATGATTTTTCCTTGGTCACTCGGAAGTGAATTGTCTTTGACATCTGTCTATTGGTTCTTCGCAGAAATCCTGTGACCTTGTGGCTCGTTATACTAAGTTGGAGAACAAACACATCCAGCTCGAGCTTGATCTGAAACTGGCCCAGGAGAACTTAACGAAGGCGAAGGAGGAAGCAAAAGGTATGTTTGGTGAGGCCCTCGACGACTGCCTTTGCCTCTCGTCTATTTCAGAGTCTGATCTCACTTAACTTTGCAGACAAAGTGAGGGATGCCCTGAAGAAGAAAGACCTTGACTTGGCTGAGATGCAGAAAGCAGCTTTAGAGAAGACCAAGCTCGCAGATGAGAAGCTGGCTTCAGTCACCAAGCTTGAAGAAGAAAACACCAATCTGAAAGCTGCTCTTGATGCGGCCAACAAGGAGGTTAGTCGACTGAAAAGTGATAAGATTGCCCTGAATGACAAGGCTAGTGAGTTGGTGGGAAAGAAGAACCATCTAGAGGCTTATCTGGGTGGACTCGCCAAGAAGCTATTCCTCATGCTTGAAGGTAATCTTTTGTATCAAATAGACATTTTAACTGTGATCTCTCCATACAACTGATGTCTTGACTTTGAGGTTGTGCTTGCAGAGTTTTGCCAGAACTTTGAAGAGGAGACTGGTCGACTGGAGATAAACCCGGATCCCATCAACTCTCCTGTGAAAGATGAAGTCGCCATGAATGTGCTTCGGCTTGAATCTCGTATTGCTGCTGTTGTCGACTATCTCGCTAGGCTGAAGGTCGCAACTTCCCGCATCGACACAACACTCTGGCCAAGAGAGACGCTTCAGAACGACCTAGAGTCTCTGATGACCCAACTGAACGAGGTTCCAAGTCGAGTGCAAGAGTGGAAGAAGTCTTCTGCCAGGTGCGGCGCGGATGTTGCTCTATGTCTGGCCCACGTTCACTGCAAGGATGCGCGAGAGGACAAGCTGGCGGCCCTTAAGGTGGATAATACCAAGAAGCATGATTTCCGATCTTTCATGGAGACCTTCATCGCCGCTGCCACTTGGATTGCAGATGCAATCGACCTGGATGAATTCGTTGCGCCTTCCAGCCCTCCGTAGGAGGGGTAAAAAACTTCTGAGCTTGATACTTTAAATTTGCCTCGGTATGCCGAGTAATTTTTGTAACCGATAAACCTTAACGGGCCTAGCGCCCGAGCACTTTCGGTTTCGTTAGATTTTATCTGAACTTGTATTCGATGCTGAATATGTTTGAATTTGGTTTGAGGTGTCTTTTGCAGGCTAGGGTGAAGCGCTTATCGCAATCGACTTGTTCCCCAAAACACTTAGGCGAGCACTGGGCTGCAGCTAAGCCTCCGAGTGGGAGGTCTGCTCCTCACTCGGTAGGATTTCAAAAACATAGGCGAGCGCTGGGCTGCAGCTAAGCCCCCGAGTGGGAGGTCTGCTCTCCACTCGGTAGGATTTTCCAAAACTTAGGTGAGCGCTGGGCTGCAGCTAAGCCTCCGAGTGGGAGGTCTGCTCCTCACTCGGTAGGATTTAAAAAACTTAGGCGAGCGCTGGGCTGCAGCTAAGCCCCCGAGTGGGAGGTCTGCTCTCCACTCGGTAGGATTTTCAAAAACTTAGGCGAGCACTGGGCTGCAGCTAGGCCCCGAGTGGGAGGTCTGCTCTCCACTCGATAGGATTTTTGAAAACTTAGGCGAGCACGGGGCTGCAGCTAAGCCCCCGAGTGGGAGGTCTGCTCTCCACTCGGTAGGATTTTTGCGGCATCTCTCTGAGGAATAAGGCATCAATCGACCTCGTCTTCCTTATGGAGAACACATTATACTTGTGGTGTAGCTCGGAAGGAGAGGATAGCAGTTGACATGTACCCCGTCTTCCTTACGGAGCGCACGTTGTACTTGTGGCGTAGCTTGGATGGAGAGGGTAGCAGTCGACCTGCACCTCGTCCTCCTTGCGGAGCGCACATTGTACTTGTGGCATAGCTCGGCAGGAGAGGGTAGCAGTCAACCTGCACCTCGTACTCCTTGCGGAGCGCACGTTGTATTTGTGGCGTAGCTCGGAAGGAGAGAACAGGAGTCAACCTGCACCTCGTCCTCCTTGCGGAGCGCACATTGTATTTGAACTTAGGCGAGTGCTTGGACTGCAGCTAAGCCTCCGAATGAAAGGCTGGCTTACCACTTGGTAGGATTTTGTTTAACATAGGAGAGTACTTGGACTGCAGCTAAGCCTCCGAGTGGGATGCTGGCTCACCACTCGGTAGGATTTGATTGAAACTTAGGCAAGTACTTGGACTGCAGCTAAGCCCCCGAGTGGGAGGCTGGCTCACCACTCGGTAGGATTTGATTGAAACTTAGGCGAGTACTTGCACTGCAGCTAAGCCCCCGAGTGGCAGGCTGGCTCACCACTCGGTAGGATTTGATTGAAACTTAGGCAAGTACTTGGACTGCAGCTAAGCCCCCAAGTGGGAGGTCTGCTCTCCACTCGGTAGGATTTTCAAAAACTTAGGCGAGCACTGGGCTGCAGCTAGGCCCCGAGTGGGAGGTCTGCTCTCCACTCGATAGGATTTTTGAAAACTTAGGCGAGCACGGGGCTGCAGCTAAGCCCCCGAGTGGGAGGTCTGCTCTCCACTCGGTAGGATTTTTGCGGCATCTCTCTGAGGAATAAGGCATCAATCGACCTCGTCTTCCTTATGGAGAACACATTATACTTGTGGTGTAGCTCGGAAGGAGAGGATAGCAGTTGACATGTAACCCGTCTTCCTTACGGAGTGCACGTTGTACTTGTGGCGTAGCTCGGATGGAGAGGGTAGCAGTCTACCTGCACCTCGTCCTCCTTGCGGAGAGCACATTGTACTTGTGGCGTAGCTCGGCAGGAGAGGGTAGCAGTCAACCTGCACCTCGTCCTCCTTGCGGAGTGCACGTTGTACTTGTGGCGTAGCTCGGAAGGAGAGAGCAGGAGTCAACCTGCACCTCGTCCTCCTTGCGGAGCGCACATTGTATTTGAACTTAGGCGAGTGCTTGGACTGGAGCTAAGCCTCCGAGTGAAAGGCGGGCTTACCACTTGGTAGGATTTTGTTTAACTTAGGAGAGTACTTGGACTGCAGCTAAGCCTCCGAGTGGGAGGCTGGCTCACCACTCGGTAGGATTTGATTGAAACTTAGGCAAGTACTTGGACTGCAGCTAAGCCCCCGAGTGGGAGGCTGGCTCACCACTCGGTAGGATTTGATTGAAACTTAGGCGAGTACTTGGACTGCAGCTAAGCCCCCGAGTGGCAGGCTGGCTCACCACTCGGTAGGATTTGATTGAAACTTAGGCGAGTACTTGGACTGCAGCTAAGCCCCCGAGTGGGAGGCTGGCTCACCACTCGGTAGGATTTTATTGAAACTTAGGCGAAACGGATTCGCAGCTAAGCCCCCGAGCGGGAGGCTGGCTAACCACTCGGCAAGGATTTTTTTACAAACTTAGGCGAAACGGATTCGCAGCTAAGCCACCCACTGAGGTGAAATTTTATTGAACAAATAAAAGTGACTACAATCATTGGGAAAATTATGACACTATTATCTTGTGAAACATGAACTACAGAAGTGCTTTTATTACATTTCCGAGCGGATACTTAAGTGTAAAAGGGGCGGAGCAACTCCTCGTTCCAAGCTCGGGGCTCGTCGATGTTGTGCTCGACGTTGTAAAGATGGTACGCTCCGTTGTGGAGAACCTTGGTGACGATGAAGGGACCTTCCCAAGAAGGAGCGAGCTTGTGTGGTTTCTGCTGATCCACTCGGAGAACCAAATCTCGTTCCTGGAAGGCTCGACTCTTCACGTTTTTGGCGTGGAAGCGACATAAGTCTTGTTGGTAAATTGTCGATCGGATCAGAGCCATCTCCCTTTCTTCCTCTAAAAGGTCGACTGCATCCTTCCATGCTTGTTCTGCTTCAGCTTCGGTGTAGAGCTCGACCCGAGGAGCATTGTGGAGCAGGTCACTCGGCAAGACCGCTTCAGCTCCGTAGACCAAGAAGAACGGAGTTCTCCCAGTCGACCGGTTAGGCGTGGTCCTTAACCCCCAAAGCACCGAGGGAAGTTCGTCGACCCATGCTCCAGCCGCATGCTTGAGATCACGCATCAGTCGGGGTTTTAACCCTTTGAGAATCAAGCCATTGACCTGCTTTGCTTGTCCATTCGACTGAGGATGGGCGACTGAAGCATAGTCGACTCGTGTGCCCTGAGATGTACAGAACGCCCTGAATTCCTCCGAATCGAAGTGTGACCCGTTGTAAGTGATGATGCTGTGCGGGACACCATATCTGAGTATCAATTCTCTGATGAAGCTGACAGCAGTACCGGCATCAAGGTTCTTGATGGGTTTAGCCTCGATCCACTTGGTGAACTTGTCGACTGCTAGCAGCACATGTGTGAAACCGCTTCTGCCTGTTCTCAAGGGCCCAACCATATCCAACCCCCATACTGCGAAGGGCCAGACGAGTGGTATGGTCTTCAAAGCTGATGCGGGCTTGTGTGACATATTGGAGTAAAATTGACATCCCTCACACTTGTCGACTATCTCCTTTGCCATTTCATTCGCTCTTGGCCAGTAAAATCCGGCTCGGTATGGTTTGGCCACGATGGTCCGAGAGGACGCATGATGGCCATAGGTCCCCGAGTGGATGTCATCAAGGATTATTCGACCTTCCTCCGGCGTTATGCATTTCTGACCAACTCCAGTCACGTTTTCTCAGTACAGCTGTCCCCTTATCACAGTAAAGGCTTTAGATCGGCGGACGATTTGTCGAGCATCTTCTTCGTCCTCTAGGAGCTCTTTCCTCAAGATATACGCGATATACGATAATGTCCAATCGGGAGTGATCACTAAAGCTTCCATGATCAGGTCGACCACTGCTGGAACTTCAACCTCAGTCGGATCTGTGATACTCTTGGGCTGCGGAGCTTCTTGATAAAGGATCTTCTTTGGTGATGGAGAATGGATATGCTCCAAGAACACATCGATGGGAATGGCTTCTCTCTTGAACCTATCTTCGCCAAATCATCGATTAAGCTTGATTCTTGATCGGGGTATATGATGGAGCTCTAACCCTTTGAATTTCTTTTCAAGCTTCCTCACTGCATTGCAGTATCCAGTCATGGCTGGGCTTCTAATGTCCCTCTCCTTCATCACCTGATTTACCACCAAATCTGAGTCGCCATAAACCATAAGGCGACGGACACCGAGTGAAATGGCCATGCGCAACCCATATAAAAGTGCTTCATATTCTGCTTCATTATTGGAGGAATCAAAGTGGATCTGGAGAACATATCCGAGCTTATCTCCTCAGGGGGAAACCAAAACCACCCCAGCACCGGAACCATTTAACATCTTAGAGCCATCAAAGAACATGGTCCAATGCTCCGAGTGAACTTGAGTCGGCTGCTGTTGTTCAATCCACTCGGCAAGGAAATCTGCTATCAACTGGGACTTAATGGCTTTCTTTGCCTCAAATTTGATATCAAGGGGAAGGAGTTCAATCGCCCATTTAGCCACTCGACCAGTTGTAGAATCTCTGACAGCTGTGCATCACTGACGACTGTAATGGAATGATCAGAGAAATAATGAGCAATCTTCTTCGTGGTCATGTAGATCCCATATACAAGCTTCTGATAATGAGGATATCTTTGCTTCGATGGAGTCAAAACTTCAGAGAGATAATACACTGGGCGCTGAACTTTGAAGGCTTTCCCTTCTTCTTCCCTCTCGACCGTAAGTACTGTACTGACGACTTGTCCTGTGGCTGCAATGTAAAGCAACAAAGGCTCTTTGCTGATTGGAGCAGCAAGCACCGGCTGGGTGGAGAGCAGAGCTTTTAGCTCGGCAAACACTTCATCAGCTTCTGGAGTCCACTCGAACTTGTCTGCCTTCTTCATCAGTAGGTAAAGAGGCAATGCCTTTTCACCGAGGCGAGAGATGAATCGACTTAACGCGGCCAAGCATCCAGTAAGCTTCTGGACATCGTGCACCCGCATAGGGCGTTTCATTCGGAGTATAGTGCCAACTTTTGCTGGGTTAGCGTCGATTCCTCATTCGGAAACGAGAAAACCGAGTAACTTTCCGCCAAGAACTCCGAATGTGCACTTTGATGGATTGAGCTTGATATCATACCTCCTGAGATTGGCAAATGTTTCAGCAAGGTTAGTCAACAGGTCGGAACCCTTTCGTGATTTGACCACAATATCATCCATGTACGCTTCCACGTTCCGACTGATTTGAGTGAGTAAACACTTCTGAATCATCCTCATGAACGTGGCTCCGGCATTCTTGAGGCCGAACGGCATGGTGACATAGCAGAAGCACCCGAATGGATAGATGAAAGCTGTTTTGATCTCATCGGTTCCATACAGACGGATCTGATGGTATCCGGAATAAGTGTCTAGAAAAGACAATCTCTCACATCCCGTAGTCGAGTCGACAATTTGGTCGATGCGAGGGAGAGGAAAATGATCTTTCGGGCAGGCCCGATTGATATGTTTGAAATCAATGCACATGCGAAGTGACTTGTCCTTCTTGGGGACCATGACGACATTGGCGAGCCACTCAGAGTGGTATATCTCTCGGATAAACTCTGCCGCCAACAGTCGAGCCACCTCCTCGCCAATGGCCTTTCTCTTCTGGACGGCGGACCATCGAAGATGTTCTTTGACAGGTTTTGTTGTTGAGTCGACTCTAAGGCGATGCTCAGCCAGCCCCCTGGGAACACCTGGCATGTCAGCAGGCTTCCATGCAAAGATGTCCCAGTTATCACAGAGGTACTGGATGAGCGCTTCTTCCTATTTAGGGTCGAGTGTTGTGGAAATATGAGTCGGAGCTGCGTTGGCGTCGGTCGGGTGAATGTGAACGGGCTTCGTCTCGCCGGATGACTGAAACGCTGATTCTGTGGTAGGCTTCTTGGCCCGCAACAAATCACTAGGATCTGCATTTTCTTGTATTCCTCTAGCTCTACCACTGTTATCTGGGAATCGGCAATCTTTGAGCCTTTCTGAAAACACTCTTCTGCCTTCTTTCGATTGCCAGTGATAGTGATCACGCCCTTGGGGCCGGGCATCTTCAGTTTGAGGTACACGTAACATGGTCGAGCCATGAACCGTGCGTAAGCTGGTCTCCCCAAAATAGCGTGGTAAGCGCTCTGGAAATCCACGACTTCAAATGTCAGCCTCTCTTTACGGAAATGCTTCGAGTCGCCGAACACCACATCCAGAGCTATTTGGCCGAGTGACTCGACCTTCTTTCCAGGAATGACTCCATGAAAACTCATGTTGCTGGAGCTAAGTCTGGACATCGGAATGCCCATTCCTTTTAGCGTCTCTGCATACAATATGTTCAGTCCACTCCCACCATCCATCAGCACCTTCGTCAGTCGAGTGCCCTCAACGACCGGGTCGACAACTAAAGCTTGCCTCCCAGGGGTGGCTATATGAGTTGGATGATCGGACTGGTTGAATGTAATGGGAGTTTGAGACCATCTCAGATAACTTGGTGTCGCCGGGGCGACCATATTTACCTCACGGTTGATAACCTTCAATCGGGTTTTGCTCTCCACATCAGCGAAAATCATCAGGGTGGAATTAACATGAGGATATCCTCCATCACTGTCCTCCTTGTCCTCAGCTTTGTCCGACTCCTTTTCCTTGTCCTTGGGCTGTTTTCCCTGGAACTGCTGGATCAAGAGCTGGCACTGGCGAGTGGTATGTTTCGGGTAGATGAAATTACCCTCTCCGTCTTTCTTCGTGTGGATGTGACATGACATATCCATCACGTCATTACCTTCCTTATCCTTCACCTTCTTGGGGTTCCAGGATCCTTTCGATTTCCCCTTGAATTTGCCCTGAGTCACGGCCAGAGCCTCTCCAGGAGCCGCTGGCTCAGCTTTTCGCTTTTGCTTCCGACTGGAATTTCCTTTTTCCGACTGACTCGGCTTGTACTTGCCACTCCGGAGTCGGTCCTCTTCTTCACCATTGGCGTACTTGGTGGCGATTTCCATCATTCGACTCAGTGTCATATCTCCGGTCCGACCAAATTTCAAACTTTACTCTCGGTTCTTAACACCATCCTTGAAGGCACAGAGTGCCTGATGATCAGATACGTTCTCCACCGTATGATGCAAAGTGATCCATCTCTGAATGTAATCTCTCAGGGTTTCATTTGACTTCTGTACGCAGACTTGCAGCTTTGTCAATCCAGCTGTTCGCTTGCAAGTTCCCTCGAATGTCCTGACGAACACTCGGGAAAGATCTTCCCAAGTGTTAATGCTGCTATGAGCTAACTGATTCAACCACGCCCTAGCCGAACCTTCCAACATGAGCGGTAAGTGTTTCATGGCCACCTCTTCATTACCGCCGCCTATCTATACCACCACTCGGTAGTCTTCGAGCTAGATTTCAGGCTTGGACTCACCGGTGAACTTAGTTACCCCAGTAGCCAACCTGAAATTGGGGGGTATCACTGCGGCTCTGATGGCTCTGCTAAAGCATTCTGGACCTGAAACATGAACTCGACTGCTAGTGGGCGCATCTCTGTCATGGCCACCTCGATGAGCTCTGTTACGGTGGACCAGACCTTGCACGATGATGGATCTCGCGTCAAAGCCTGGTTCCCTGGGGTCGACCGGAACTCGTCGCCTAGCACTGCGCTAGTGCCTATCATCTTGCTGCCGATGAGCGTAAGACCCACCTCTTGGAGGAGGAGTGGGCACTCGACGCCGATCATCATGGTCGAATCGGTCATCATATTGGTCACATCGACCCTCGTGTCCCTCACGCCGTGGAGGCGATCTTGGGCTATGAGCCGACTGAACTGTATTCGCAGCGACGGATCGACTGTGAATCCTGTTGCACGACTGAGACACAGCTGAATTCTGATCTCCTGCTGCTCGGAGCAAATCTCTGATCTGCATCAAGCCTCTGCCAGCATCCGACTGAGAGGGCTGAATAGACTCTGCTATACGAGCTGCAGCTGCTAAATTCTGAATCGGGGTTCGATATACCTGAGTCGGTTGCGGAAAGAGTTGACGTCGACTGGAGTCGGGTACTCGTTGCCGCGCACGTTCGTCGAGTGCTTGCTGGAGGTTCTCCAGTCGAGTACGTTCAGCCAAGTTGGCCAAACGTGCCTCCTCCAAGGCGCGAGCCTCGGGGGTTTCTCCTGCGATGGGAGTATGCAGGGCATCCATGTTCCGACGACGAAGATCTTCCCTCTGCAGGGAAGTGAGCGGCTCGGGTTGATATTCCTCGTGGGCCTGAGCGGGGTCGCCTCCGCCGTCTAACCCGTCGGTGCAAGGGAAGCCGGGAGGACTACGAGGCCCATTGACCATCAGAACCTCCGCCGCCGGGTCACTGCTGTCGCACTCGGATGCAGTCTCTATGGAGCCAGTCGTCAGATCGAACAGGCCGTAGAGAGATTCGTTGGGCTCGATTGCCGCGACTTGGGTGGTGGCCGATTAGCGAGCTACTGCGTGTCTCACCCACCGCTGAAGTCTCGACTGACCAGAGCGCTTGCGCTACCGGGAGACAGGGAGGGAGGACGACACAAGAGTCGACCGATACGGAGTCGACGGTTGCCGCAGCAGAACGCCGCAGACACACGCCCGAAAATGCGTCGCACCGCGGACGGGGAGCGCGTCGATGTCGAGTGGAGCCTTCTGGAGCCAAGCGGAGTCGTCAGCGATGAAAGTGAGCGCGCCGAGACGGATCTCGCGGCCCTCGACCAGAACTCCGCCAGAAACCATGATGAAGGCAATCGGAACAATTGCAACTTCTCCAAAAATCACTAAGACACCTGCCCCATAGTGGGCGCCAACTATCGTGGGAACGATTCCTACAATAAGAGAGGGGTAGGATAAAGGAGCATGATCTATCGAGATGCAAATGGGTGACACGTGGTTTTGGCGAGTTTGGGCCTCTGACGATGGAGATAACAACCCTACGTCTCGTGCTCTGGAGAGGTTTTGTTTATCTGAGAATGTATCTGTAGATTACAATGCATGTGAGGGCGAGGAGAGCAGATCCCCATGCCCGATCTAAGTCCGGAGACTAGAGAGAAAGAAGAGAGAGAGGTGAAAGAAAAAAGCCCCCTAGTCTAGTGGTGGGGGTGGCTTATATAGAGTGCGCCACCCCCTCACCCCTTATGTTACACGGTGGAGCATCAATGCCATAATGCCTCCCCACTACAGAACTGTCATGCTGACTATTGGTCTTTGCATATCCAAGTGAGTTACACGGTCGAGTGGAATGAGCTCGTCGAGTGAAGTGTCGTGCTCCGAGTGGTTGTCGCCGTCCGAGTGACTTTCAAGTTGCGGTACATCTGGACGGCGATCTGGCCCAAGGGCCCAGTACAAAGTGTACGGTGTCCATGGGTAGGGCCTTTAGGTCAGGCCTGTTACCCTACCCCCAATACATGTCCTCGTCAGGGGGAGTTGACCGCCGGCTTGGTGATGCTGCTGAAGAAGAGCATTGCCACGGAGAAGAAGGCGACCGGCAAAATACTGCGACTTCAGGAGGACAAGGCGAAGCTCTGCCACGAGATCGACCTGTTGAAGTAGAAGAACGCCGGCTGGAAGAAGCTGCATGAGAATAGTAGTTCCTCGATGAAGATGCTGCAGGCCCTCGTCATGGAACAGAAGGAGGAGTTGGTGAAGCTCCGCATCAAGCACCCGGCTGCTGTCAAGGTATGTAATGCGGCCGTGGAACAGATGATGAAGGCTCGCATCGAGAAATCCCGCGTCATGGACAAAATGAAGAAGATGGCGGAGGAGACGCGCAAGGAGATGGAGGTCGTGGAGGCGATGAAGAATCAGTTATGACTCCACGGCGAATTAGATCATTTGGGGTGATAATCTTCCTTCTTCTTTTGCTGTTGTGTTTCATCTTTTGCTTCGGGTGTTTCGCCGCACGTGTCACGTTCTCTGCGAGGCATGAATAGAACAATGGTTTTTTTTAGGGAATGAATAGAACAATGCTAACAATGAGATGACTAGCAAATTATGGAGTAGATCATTTTTTATCGCCATATGGCACTGGGCTGCCATGTTTCGTGCTCCTCCGTCGCAGTACTACTCCAGTGGAAAACCTGAGTATACCGCACGGTTCTATGCTCCTCCTCGATTAGGTCGTCGACGCATTTATACGAGCAGTCAAATGACAAGGCCCCGCTTTCCAGCAGTAATGAGCCATCAAATCACAAAGGCCCTCGCCTCTCGTGAAACCGACCAAGCTAGACTGCCCCGCCCTCTAGCCTTTTAAAAAAGGTATACTTTTGCACAGCGGTAGTATCGATGGACAGCGCCATGGAGCAAAACTTGAAATTAAAAAAAAGCTGGTACATATAGAGAGCGCTTGTCGCCAAATTATGCATATAGTACTATTAAAAAGGCTAGTCACAATAATGGTGTCGAGCACAACCCACCCCTCAAATAAAACTAAGCACCCTGGAATTTTATGACAAAACTAAGCACCCTAAAATTCTTTGACAACTAAAGTGCTGGCTATATGATGTTGGCCATATATATTGTACGTATATAATGTGAAGAAACGAGTGGTAGTACTATACCAACTAAAAGATGAAATGTAAGAAATACTAGTATGTACGTACTGAAGAGTTAAAGTAACAAGAAGAAACATAACATAGTTCTGTTGGGGGCTCAGCACAACACACCCCTCAAATTAAGTTAAGCACACCTGAAATTAAACTTTGCAACTATTCCGGTAGACACTACATTAGAACCACCATGAGCAACAACACTGCCACCTTACTTGGATTCCTCGTCCACGTCCTCGACTTCGTCCTTGTCCCTCTTCCTCTTGGCCGATACTTCTTTGCTTGAACCGCCAACTTGGCTGTTGCTCTTCATCCAACCCTTGTAGATTGAAACAAAGGTAGCCATCCATTGCAGCATAGTGGATGTGGTCTATTTCTAGTACATTCCGCTGACATGCATGATGATGAAACATGTACGGAGGTTTCTCCAGTTTACCGTACAAAGGATGAACCATGGCTCCAGCCAGGGTCAGCATTGAAGGCTGACGAGAGGAAACCAGCCGACTCTTTTGGAGGTCGAAGGTGTTGACTACAAAGAGTCCTATCCGACGCAGGACTTCTTTGTCGTTACCAAAGTCTATAGTAACGAATTTGACTAGGTTGCTCTCGAGGAAGTCCTTAAAATCCTAGCACTCAACGTCGGCATGGCATATGTGGTAGACCAAGCATAAGTCATGCACGCAAACCTGGATCACGGCCGGTTTTTTCCTCTCTTCGTCCTTTAGATCCTTCTCTCGTCCCACCACTGTGGTGTACTCAACATCTAGCCCAGTGACCCACTCATCATCTGAGTCTTCGAACATGCGGCTGAAGCAAGAAAGGCATCCTTTCACCGTCACGGAAGAACGGGTGTAGATGACGTCGAACTCATCGTCGGTGATGGTTCTAACCTTGTACTCACCGCCGATCGGGGATATTTGGAATGCCATGGATTTGGGAGGAGGGTTAGGATTAGTGGAACTGTCGTAATGTGAATGTACGGGACGACTAGGAGCGAACCGCCGTAGTATTGAAGGACGTGCGGGGACGAGTAGGAGCGAACTACCAGCGTGCGAACGGCAGGGTAGTGGCTTTCCATTCTCCCATGATACGGGCTTCCGAGAGCCCTTGGATCTGAGATCGAACGGTTGCATGGCGTGATTCTAGACCTATGGGTGAATATCCTATCCTGGAGGGTTATTCTGCAAATTTTCAGCAACTTAGCATGCGACGGTTTGATCTCAGATCCAAGGGCTGCCAGCAGCCCGTATCATGGCCGCGCCTACCTTGACCGTTGCATCGCTCACGCAGTCGCACCCTTGGAGAATTGACACGGTGCATTAGGCTATCTGATGTTGGCATGTCATACATAGTCATCACGTAGTCACTCATACTACAACAAGGTTAGCTATAAGGTTGGATATAAGTGTATTTTTTTACTCCTCTCTATCTATTTCTTCGTACTCCCTCTGTCCCATAATATAAGAACGTTTTTGACACTAGTGTAGTGCCAAAAATGTTCTTATATTATGGGACACAGGGAGTACTAGTATTTATTGCATTTGCCAAGGAGTGACCTCTTCCAATGAAATGGTGTTGCTAAGTTTGCTACATTTAATTAGCTATAGACTCAAAATTGTCTTTTCACCTAGGTACACGCGCTTAGCACCGTTTCTTCCTTGGGTCACCAAACTAGTCTCTCTCTTCTTGATTAACTTGCCACATCAGACTTTATGCCTATGTGGCAAGCTTAAGCACCTGTAGGAGCAAGTAAGTACAATAGTGCGCTTTACATGGCATTTTTGCATATGTGTAGGAAAGAGAGGCAAGGAAAAAGTGGAGAAGTGGGCTCTCATGCAAGAGCTAGCCTCTACTACATGGTGGAGCATTGGGAGAGGCACCTATATGGAGGTGGTCAGGAATCGGGAGACTCACGCCGGTCGTAGCACCGCAGTTAAAATGATAATTGCAAGTCAAATCACGGGGCCCCACCTGTCCAGCAGTAACTCGCTGTCAATCACACAGCCCTACGTTTGCAGCAGCCTACTCCCTCGTCTTCTCGCATCTCTTTCGAACCGACTAGGCGGAACTGCCCCACCGCCTACCGCGCAGGAAAAGCCCCGCCCTCGACTTTTAAATAGTATACAATATACTAATTTTGTATCCATGGATTGCACCTGTGCCATGGAGCAAAGCGTCTAGAAAATGGCGGTACACATGTACGGAGTATACAGCACGCCCGTCGCATTCGTGTCGCACCCCAGATGGTCGGTCGGTCTGGCACACTGCTCTCCGAATGGAACGCATGTCATATTGCATTCGCACACACATGTGGGACGGCAATTGAGAACCGACCATAGGCACACTCCCCGGCCCCGCAACTCGGGTGACTTAATAGAAGAGGGAGACGAGCGATAGTACTAGAGAAGTGTTGTACTACGTTGATGCCTGGACGATCCCTGCAAGACACAGAAGATCAGTTCGTCCATGCATGCATGTGACCAGACTCTAGCAGACACGCCTGGATTGGCTATCGTCTACATATCCTGCAGGTTGTGTTGTACATGGCTGTAGTTGTGGTGAGAAATCTAAACAAGTTTTCTTGTCATCTCGCGAAATTAGGTGTCATGTGCTTCGGATCACTACGAGGGTTAAACAGCGACAACTGAGTTGGGCTAGCCATTGGGGGCACATGCACGAACAGTGACTACTCGGCTGCCATCTAGGTCAAGCCGGCTATGTTAAGTAGGACATCTATCGACGGACCCCTTTTCTACGAGTTTATCTTTAATTTGAGCTTTGTTCCTCATCTAGTTTGTCCGTCGGGATTCATGTTGTCTCCTTTGGGCAGTGAGGTTATGATTTCTTGTCATGTGGCATTTTTTCGTGTTATATGTTATAATCCGGTGCTTCAGATCAAAATGACGACAACTGCGCCTCCGGGCCACGTGCATGAAGACTTCTCGACAGTCATTAACGAGGTCAAGTCGGCTCCGGTAGACAAAAGAAAACTAGTACTACTCCACTATATAGGCAGGGGCCTCCGCACTTGCTTGCTAGTGTTGCTCTCTTCACACTGTCTCGGCCTCTCCAAATCTAAACACGACAGCGGTGGCCACACACACTCTCTCTCTCTCTCTCTGCTCACTGCTGGTCACAGATCCAGCCAGATCCTCTCCGCCGGGAAAGGTGAGAAGGTGCAACGTTCACGCGGTCGTCCTCAGCGACGGCTCTTACCCACTGTTGGGCGCGTCCCGATCAGCCTGTCTTGCCGTCCTCTCCCAAGCACCACTGGAAAGGGAGGGCCTCCGACCCCTTCTTCCTCGTTGCCATAGTGTGGGCAGATCCGGCCTCCCGCCGCCCACCTAGCGACATCCCGGCGACCATCAGGTATAACTTCCTTTAAAACCGGCGTTGCTCCACTTCCCGAGCTCCTGACGTCGCTGAATTTGTATCTTTTACTATTTCTCAGGCCCCCTCGTAGATAGGATCGATCGGCTGTTCGAAAACCACCTAATTTTTTTATGTTTAAGAGGTAAAACTAGTTCATGCACTCGAATCTAGTACTACTTGGTTCAAACAAGGAAGAAAGGGGGTGGGGGTGGGGGAGGATTTGTTACCTGAATCTAGGACTTGGTCGAAAGAGGAAACAATGGGGGCGAAAAGTAGCAGAGACTGGCTATCCAACTGGTCTCTAGATCTAATAGGGAAATAAAGGGAAACGCAGTACAAACTCAATATAAACCTGATCTATTGGTTGAAAAAGGAAATAAAGTGGGCACTGGGGGACAAGTCAACAGAGTAAGTCCAGCACTAGATTTGCTAGCCTCACATAGTATAAGGTGGCTATACCGAACAAAAATGGGACCAACCCAGATATCCTGTTCTGATGTTTGTTGCCCCGAGCCACTCTTATGTAATGCCACTAGTAAAATGTAGCAGTCGCACTGTTAAAAGTAAGGACACGTTAAACCAATGTTGTTTTCAATGTAATGCCTCTAGTAATATGAATCAATGGCACTTCTTTACATGTCCTGCTAAAATTTCCCATTAAGATAAGTTGGTTCTTTTCGTTATAAATGCAACTGTCCTGGTCTGCCTACTCTCCCATGCCCAAAGTAATGTCGTATTTAACGGTTGTCATAGTTAATCCTAAGGCCCACACTAATATCTAGCAATGCCACTGCTTTAGAAATTGCTACTGTCCTTGTAGGATTGCCATTCAGATAAGGAACATGCTTATTTTCATTTGATGCATGTTTCATCACTTGTTAGTCACCCTCCTTTCCACCTTTTTTGTGCAAACAGAGATATACATTTCACGCTCGATCTTAGTTGAACTGCACAAATGATATCCAAATTATAGTTGAGCATTCCAGGAGCTTCACAACCAACCTTGATGTTGCTCAATTTTGTTGCAACTAATGAAGAAGAAACTCTGTGGGTTTCATTTTTTGATGGAAATGGAACCGGGGCTGGAGCCCTTTTCTTAAAAAAATTGAAGAAAAAGCTGCTAGCTCACGGGACATTGCTTAATTTTAGGTGAACTGCACCAAAACGTCCCATGAATTGAATCATCCATGTTGGTGATTGAAAGAGCCAGCTTCAGCATCCCAGACTAAGCACCCCCGGCCTCCATCCTTGCGATGCATGGTACACCTCGTTTGCCACCTGCTCGACCCTAGTATCACTAATAAAATGAAGTAATAATACAGTTAAAATAGAGCGAGTGTCATCTCTATCATTTCATTTCCAATGTAGATAAAGAAAGTTCTTCTCTTTGTTAAAGTATGTTTCATCAACTAGTCCCATTGTTAATGTGTAAGCGTTACTGCAAACTGGGGTGCTTAATTTTAGTTGATATGTACAAAAATAGAGATTTAAATGTCTCAAGGCGCCTCCTTGTACTACCGCTGTACATTGATGTTCATCACTGGCAGAAGGTGTATCTGGGAGACTTAGGACGATTCCAGTATGAGGCGAACCGTATGAGGCGTCGGAGGGCCCATTTCGCCCTCATAGCATGGCATACTATGATACTATTGCAATATTTTCTTCTATTTATTTTGTGTGTTTCATCAACTAGTGCCACTATAATGTAATCACATTAACTAGTGCCACTATAATGTAATCACGATTTTCATTATCTGTGCAAACAGGGTTATTCAACTGCATTTTGGTGGAACTGCACAAATGTACGTATGGAACCGGCATATATGCAGAGTGCGAGGTGTGCCAAGTAAAAATTACCGACACCAACCATCCTGCATGCACGCATTGGCATCCACTAGTGGGATGTGTGGCGCTCTCTGTGGACGGATCTTTCTTGGCATCAAATCCTCTAACCAAATACTAGTAGCTTCTATTGGCAGTTTTTTAGGGAGTACTCTTTTCTGAAAGAAGCACCAATCTATTTTTCTTTATTTGTGCACTGTGTCACAACTTTGACCCAACGGTCCAGAGCTATTTTAGGGTGATTGGCGTAGTACTCGGAGACTGATTGTAAGCATGATTTTCATTAGTTGTCACACTGATTGTAAGCATGAGCAGGTGGAAGATTAGGTTAGTGCAAAGCTTACCTTAAACCCTACCGCCGCCGTTGAAACGAGGCGAGCGTCGAGGGAACCGTGGAGAACGGCGGGGAAGCGACGTTGCGCCATCCGGCCTCCTCTTGTGGTGGGAGAAAGAATACTCTTGTGGCTCCGGCTGGCTCTGCACCCTCGCGAACGGCACACGATACTCGATCAATTCGTTATCCATTGGGTGCTCGACCTTCGACCTGTACGCCCACCACCTTCGCCTGACTATCGCCTCGGGCGAATCTGTCTGCTCCATCTCCCGTAGGAGATACTCGATGAACTCGGAGGACTGCAGCATGACTGCCGTCGAGGAGTACATGTACATCGCCGCCCTCATCGCCACCGTCTCGTTCTTTCGCATACATTGCCACATGGCCCGCACCGTCCTTGAAATCTCTCACTCATTGTAAAACCAACTAAGGATCTCCTTCAACCTGACTAACTTTGCCTGGTCGCCACCAGTGATCTGTCTGATTCGTTGCTGCATCCTCTCCATAGATGTCCTTCTGAGTGGTTCGGTGCTAGCTTTGGAAGATGGGAGGAGAGACGGTGGTCTTGCAATAGAGAAGAGGAAGAGGCGAGATGGTGGTTTTGGAATGGAGATGATGGAGAGGAGAGGAGGTGGTTTTGCAATGGAGAAGATTAGAAGAGGGAGAGGCGATACGGTGGTTTTCGAATGGAGATGATGCAGAGGAAAGGAGGTGGTTTTGGAATGTAGATGATGGAGAGGAGAGGAGGTGGTTTTGCAATGGAGAAGATCAGAAGAGGGAGAGGCGAGACGGTGGTTTTGGAATGGAGATGATGGATAGGAGAGGAGGTGGTTTTGCAATGGAGAAGAGCGTGCGGCAACGATTTAGGATTGGGCGAGAGGGCCGGTGCGCTGTGGGATCAAAATCAAAATCAATTTACCCTTCAATTAAGAAAGCGACCCCACATTAACTAGCCTCCCTTTTATTCTGGGTCATAATTGACCATGATTTTCGCACATAAAATATATGTTATATGTTGCAAAAATAATATAATTGGAAAGTACATTCAGATACGAACCAAACGATACAATTTTTGGTGACATGCATTCACATTTTGCTTGTCAAATACGCAAAACAACAAAAAAATACTTCCAAGACCAGCGCCGCTCTTCCGCTCTTCTCCTCTTAAACCACCGCCGCTCCTCTCCTGTTCCAATCTAATTCCAGCGCCGCTCCTCTCCTCTTCCATTTCAAAAACACCACCCCTCCTCTCCTGTTCCAGTCCAAAACCAGCGTCGCTCCTCTCCCCTTCTAATCCAGAACCAGCGCTGCTCCTCTCCTCTTCCATTCAAAAACCACCACCGGCGAGTGAAGGTGTTGTGGAGAAGTAGATCGATGGAGGAGTACAACCGATACGTGAGGATCGCAGACGGTGACCCTGTGAAGCTAGCTAGGATGATGGAGATACAGCTTGGTTTGACAACAAGGACCAACTAGCGGCGACGGCGACATCCATGGCCAAATATCTGCAACAGAGCGAAAAGGCGGCCGAATCCGATCGTGAGGGAGCGGTGGTGGGAGTATCGATCCCAGATGGAGCATCCACCAGAGATTGAAGGATCGAGCATCTACAGGGTACTGTTTGTGAGGGTGTCCTGCCTGAGCGAGCCAGTGGAGTCTTCGTCGACCGAACCCAATTGCAAGAGGAGAAAAGCAGTTGGCCCGACGACGCTTCCCCGCCATCGTCTCCCTCGCCGTTCACATCGTCTCACGGGCGGCTGTCTGCCGCCGAGGAATAGGATTTCGGAATAGGAGGGGGCTGCCCCCCCCCCCAGCCCAATGGTCGAGCAGGTTGTGAATTGTCAGGAGGAGCTTATGGTTGTCAGTATTTGCAGGTTGTGAATTGTGTTTTCTGTTGTGTATTTTGAGAGTACTTTCAGATATGAATGTCTTTTGAATTGCAGATTTGCAGTATTGAGCATATGAAGAATTTTATGAATTCTAGAGATCTATTTTTAGCACTTAAAAATGTAGTTTCATAGGAGTATAAAAGTGCATAATGTGATTCTCAGAGAAAAACGCAAGTTTCAGTTTGATAAGAAGCGCATGTTGATTTCGAGATAAGAAATTGCAACTTTCAGAGGCAGAGCATTTATATTAACACGGCCTTTTCAAACAGGGTTAACATCATGTTGGAAGTTTTATTCATGGTCGAAAATGGAAGTACCAGCCAGTTAACTTCATGCTGATCACCATTCATGCATAGCACATCTTCATATGCTGCAAAGTCAAAATGCCCACACAATGTCGAGTGTGCGCAACACAGAGAAAACGAGGGACGAAGTTTTGGCAAGTGTTGGACGTGGTTTTGGGCTGCCCCGTCTAGGCTTTCATTTTTAACATGCGCAGCCCACGACCTCGGATGGGAGGCCTGTTTGTATTTTCTTAGGGCTGTCATGTATCGACCGGCCTATGGACCTCTCATCCGAGGTTTAATTTTTGGCAGCCCAATTTATGTATTTTTTTAAGAAAACGCAGAGGTCTGTTCTATTTTTCTATATAAGAATAGGAACGCCAGGTCCAACTTATGTTTCCCTTCTAACTATATTATATATATTTAAATTATTTTATATGTTATTATATATTAATTTTAATGTCATCATATATTTAACATATACTTACATATGTAAGAAAACAATATCCCACATGTTATTAACTTATAAAAATAATTTCTTAACAAATAAAATCCTGGATTGTTTTGGCACGAAAATCCTAGTGATTGTGTACAAAAGCTTTGTAAGATTTAAGGACGAATGTAATAATATCACTTATTATTTAAATATATTTATAACAAAATGCTCAGCCCCTTTTTATTTTTTGATGACATTGCTGGCCCAACCCAACATTATAATTAGAATCAGCCCAGCAAAATCGTGTATTTCGAGAAAGTGCAAATGGCCTGTAATTTTTTAGGAAATAAAATAAATGGGCTGCATGGACGCTGCATTATTTGTTCACCCAGCCCAGCTAATGGCTGTATTTCAAAAAAAGATCAAATTCTTCAGAATTCTACCGCAAAAAAAAAAGATCAAATTCTGAAAAAATGGGTTGAATACGTGCCACATTTTTGGAGGCTGAAATGTGGGCCAATAGGTCGAAATCAACGCTAGTCGTTGTCAATTTAGTCAACAAATGATTCTGACATGTTAGCCGTTGGATTTACATCCAACGACCGGCATCCATCTTCAATCTCTCGTCTTCTTCCTCCAGCGCCGCCGGGACCACCTCCCGCCTCCTGTTGCTAGCAGCTCTGCTTAGCACGCTTCGCTATGAAGCGCTACTCCACCGTTGGCCAGGCCATGCCTCCACACCTCCACACCTCCTGTTCTTCTCCACCGACTACCGAACCACACCGCACTAGAACCAGTTAACCCTCGTACACCTCTCCGTCTGCGACTCTACTCCCACGTCTTCCCATCTCTGGCTCGTTGCTGTCCGGGGCCTCGCCGTCGTCCACCACCTTGGATGCGCTCGGCGCGGCGTGGTCAACGTGGTCAACGAACGACACCATCGAAAGTAGACTGTGCGTGGTGAGGCTGACAGCTGGGTCCACGGCTGCACACAAGGAAATGCCTCCTTATTACGTGCAAAATAATGATTCCTCCACCTGACATCTAGGACCCACCAGAAGGGCCTCTGTATTTCACAAAAAAATGTGCCCCCTGCTGACTTGTCGGACCCACCAGCTATCTTCGCACGCAAGGAAGTGCCTCCTTATTATGTACAAAAAATGAATACTCCCCACCCACCGAACCCAAAGATCTTTGGGAGGCTGACTTGTGGGCCTACCAAGTTGACGGGGACAGAGGGCTTTGTCAACTTAGTCAATATGAACGATTCTAGCTCCTGTTACCGTACGATGTTCATCCAATGGTCATAGTGCTTCTTCAACCTCTGGTCTTCTTGCTCCAGCCGCCCAAACCAGCGCCTGTCGTGCCACGTGCTCCTGCCTCCCGTGGCCGGCTGTGATGCCGCGGAGGCCTCACCGCCCCTTACTACTCCCACCGCTGGCAAGGCCATCCCTCTAATCACCCACACCCACTGTTATTCTGCGGCGACAGCAGCCTCACACCGCAGCCGAACCAGTGAACCCTCGTACTCCTCTTCGCGTGGGCATCCACTGCTGCATCTTCCCCGGCTCCGAGTCGTACCCTTCCTAGGCCTCACCGTCATCCACCGCCATGGTGCTCTCCGCGCGGCATGGTCAACGTGGTCAAGGAACGACTTCCATCGGACGTGGACTGTACGTGGAGAGGCTGACAGCTAGGTCCACGGGCGCAGCAAGGAAGTGCCTCCTTATTACGCACAAAATAATGATTCCTCCACCTGACAGCGGGGACCCACCGGACAGGCCACCGTATTTCGCGAAAAAAACATTTCCCCCTGACTGCTGGGACCCACCAGCTACATCTTCGCACGCAAGGAAGTGCGTCCGGGCAAATAAAAACGATTCGCCCCCTGACTGCTGGGACCCACCAGCTACATCTTCGCATGCAAGGAAGTGCGTTCGGGCAAAAAAACGATTGACCCCCCTGACTGCTGGGACCCACCAGCTACATCTTTGCACGCAAAGGAAGTGCATCCGGGCAAAAAAAACGATTCGCCCATCTGACTGCTGGGACCCACCAGCTACATTTTCACACGCAAGGAAGTGCCTGATAGTCGGGACCTACATTGTCGAAGCGTACGTAGCGTTGTCATTCTGGTTGCAAACGTGTACGTACATACTGGTCGTTGTAGAGGCGCGCATGTGTCGTAGTAGAGGCACGCACGTAGCATGTACACATACGTGCAGCGGCCAGGGTGCAAGAAAGAAAATACGGCCACGTACGTACATAGGGGCAGGGTCTCGAACGCCTAATCGCGCATACGTACGGCCAGGTCTCGTGTACATGGCTGGGTCAGAACGGAGAAACAGCGTCGTCGTCGTGTTCATGGGGAGCCAACCGGCTGGGTCGGAACGGAATGCGTGGTCGTGTTCATCGGGAGGGCTTGGACAGAACAGGCGATGGAAACGAGGCCTGGCGTACCGCACAACGGAGGAAACGGACCTCCTACGTTCGGAACAGGTTCCTATTGATCGGGAGGGGTGTGGCGTACCGCAAAATAGAGGAAACGGACCTCCTACGATCGAAACGGGGGTCCTGTTGATCGGGAAGGGTGTGGCGTACCGCAAAATGGATGAAACGGACTTGTGTTGGAGCGCTACGGTCAAACGGGGTCTGTTCATTAGGAGGGTGTGGCGTGCAAAACGGACTCCACGGATCTTTATTCATCTCCACCGTCGACCTCCTCCGGCCTCCACGGGCTCCTGTTCATCCAGCCTCCACCGCGCTACTCCACAAAGCTCTTGTTCAACCACCCCTCCACCGTCTACTGTCCATCCATCCCTCCACCGTCTACTGTTCATCCAGCCCTCCACACCACGGGGTCCTATTCAACCACCCCTCCATGGGCACCCCTCCACCATCTACTATTCATCCAGCCCTCCACGCCATGGGGTCCTGTTCATCCAGAGGCAACGCCACCGCTCCTTGCTCATCCAACCCCCCATACGCTCATTTGTTCATCAATCGATCGGCTTCAAGTAGCAGCAGTAGCGAAGGAATCGCTCGATCGGGTTCAGTTAACAGCCATCGATCGATCGCTCGGGTTCAATAATGCATAGCCTGCAGTGCAATCGCTCAGGTTCAGTTAGATCCCAACGCCTCGCTCGGGTTCAGTTAGAGCCAACGCCTCGCACACACGCACGTACGTGTATGAGAGAAACGCGCATCGCTTGGCCCCCCGACCTCCCACCGTAACCGGCAACTCCGCAAAATTTTCCTTGCCCTCGCTTCTACCACGATTTTTTCCATCATGGATGGCCCAAAGAATGTCATGCAGCTGCGTCTCTGGCCCACCCAGGACGAAAAGCCCATTTTCTGTCATGATTTTTTGTCATAGAAGTAGGAGCCCACCACATCTATGATGATACCGGGTTTTGTCACAATTATCGTCATAGAAGTGTCATATGCATGACAGGAAAAAAATTCGTTCACCCAAAATGTCACGGATGTCTCCTCTTTTTTGTAGTGCAAGTCAAGTCACTCGAATCATTCAAAGGAGGATACCATCCCATTATACCACATCATAACCATTTTAATAGCATGTTGGCAAGCAAGGTAAACCATTATAAGCCCCTATCTAATTAAGCATGGCATAAGCAACTATAATCTCTAAATGTCATTGCAAACATGTTTATTCATAATAAACTGAATCAGGAATGATGAACTCATCATATTTACAAAAACAAAAGAGGTCGAGTTCATACCAGCTTTTCTCATCTCAATCAGTCCATCATATATCGTCATTATTGCCTTTCACTCGCACGACCGAACGATGTGTATAATAATAATAGTGTGTGTGCATTGGACTAAGTTGGAATCTGCAAGCATTCAATTCAAGATAGAAGACAAAGTAATATGGGCTCTAATTTAAATCAACAATCATGCATATGAGCCATTAAACATTTTCATTATGGTCTTCTACTCTTGACCCCTAAAGGAAAGAAAAGAAATAAAACTATTTACATGGGAAAGCTCCCAACAAGTAAAAGAAGAATGATAAATCTTTTTGGGTTTTCATTTTAATTACTACTACAAGCATTGAAATTAAACTAACTAATTTTTTTGGTTTTTCTAAGGTTTATCAAACACACAAGAAGAAATCTAGAAAAATAAATTAAACTAGCATGGATAATACAATGAAAGAGTATGAGCACCGACAATTAGAATAGTGTGTGAACATGAACGTAAAGTCAGTGAGAAATACGTACTCCCCCAAGCTTAGGCTTTTGGCCTAAGTTGGTCTATGCCCAAGGACCGCAGCTACTCTCCCTGAAGTACTGAGGACACTTATCTTGTATGAAGTCCTCAAGATCGGCATTACGCACATATGCGTCAAATTCATCCTTGATGTCTGCATTGACTATAAACTCTTCTGACGGCCATTCACAAGACCGCACCTCAGCTTCCCTTGATGGTTCATCGTCTTGCTCACGCATAGCACGCCTAGGTCCTCTCTTTGTTGAGGAACCACCTTGGTACATTTTCCTGGACATATTTCTTCCTCTGAAAAATTTCTGAAATTTTTAGTAACTTCAAAATAAAAGTGAATCAAACTAAACAAGATTGGTAGCAACTACTCTCACAAGTGCCTGGGGCCTATATCATGCATTAGAATTACTTGGGACCTCATAAATTTGACATGCAAGCTCAAGAACAGGGTCACCTATGCAACAAAAATTTGCAATGAATATAGCACTAGGACAAAAACTAATTAGACCAATGGAGGAGTCACATACCAAGCAGCAATCTCCCAAAGCAGTTTTGTGAATGGAGCTTTGAGCAAGGAGATCGAAAATCGCAGCAAAATGAGCTAGAACTCGTGCTTGCGCTGGATGGGGATTTTTTGGGAGGGACGGAGTGTGTGGGTGCAGGAACAAGCGGAGGGGGATACCATGGGCCCACGAGACAGGGAGGCGCGCCCTGGACCCTCGTGGTCAGGTGCTTGCCCCCCCCTGCTGTGTTCTCAGTGCCTAAAATCCTCAAATATTCCATAAAAATCATACTAAATTGGCAGGGCATTTGGAGAACTTTTATTTTCGGGACATTTTTTATTGCAAGGATGGTTCAGAAAACAGACAGATAATACTATTTTTGCTTTATTTATTCTAAATAACATAAAGTAAAAAGAGGGTACAGAAGGTTGTGCCTTCTAGTTTCATCCATCTCATGATCATCAAAATGAATCCACTAACAAGGTTGATCAAGTCTTGTTGACAAACTCATTCCAAATAACATGGAACCGGAGAAATTTTGAATAACATTAGATTACCTCAATGGGGATATGAACATCCCCAATAATAAGAATATCATATTTTTTCTTGACAATAGGAAGAGGAAATTCGAAATCTCCAATAATGACAGTTGGACTTTTTACAATAGAATTGATGCTATGAACTTGAGGTTGTTTCCTTGGAAAGTGTACTGTATGCTCATTACCATTAACATGAAAAGTGACATTGCCTTTGTTGCAATCAATAACAGCCCCTGCAGTATTCAAAAAGGGTCTACCAAGGATAATCGCATACTATCGTCCTCGGGAATATCAAGAATAACAAAGTCCGTTAAGATAGTGACATTTGCAACAACAACAGGCACATCCTCACAAATACCGACAGGTATAGAAGTTGAGTTGTCAGCCATTTGCAAAGATATTTCAGTAGGTGTCAACTTATTCAATTCAAGTCCAGGATATAAAGAGAGAGGCATAACACTAACACCGGCTCCAAGATCACATAAAGCAGTTTTAACATAGTTTCTTTTAATGGAGCATGGTATAGTTGGTACTCCCGGATCTCCAAGTTTCTTAGGTATTCCACCTTTAAAAGTATAATTAGGAAGCATGGTGGAAATTTCAGCTTCCGGTATCTTTCTTTTATTTGTAATGATATCCTTCATATATTTAGCATAAGGATTTACTTTAAGCATATCAGTTAAGCGCATTCGTAGGAAAAGAGGTCTAATAATTTCAGCAAAGCGCTCAAAATCCTCATCATCCTTTGTCTTGGATGGTTTGGGAGGAAAAGGCATGGGTTTCTAAACCCATGGTTCTCTTTCTTTACCGTGCTTCCCAGCAACAAAATCTCTTTTATCATAATGTTGATTCTTTGATTGTGGGTTATCAAGATCAATAGCAGGTTCAATCTCTACATCATTATTATTGCTAGGTTGAGCATCAACATGAACATTATCATTAACATTATCACTAGGTTCATGTTCATCACCTGATTGTGTTTCAGCATCAGAAATGGAAATATCATTGGGATTCTCAAGTGTGTCTACAAAAGGTTCACTAGAAGCATGCAAAGTCCTATCGTTTTTCTTTTTCTTCTTGACTAGGTTGTTGGAAATATGCCCTAGAGGCAATAATAAAATGGTTATTATTATATTTCCTTGTTCATGATAATTGTCTATTGTTCATGTTATAATTGTATTAACTGGAAACCGTAATACATGTGTGAATATATAGACCACAACATGTCCCTTGTGAGCCTCTAGTTGACTAGCTCGTTGATCAATAGATGGTTATGGATTCCTGACCATGGACATTGGATGTCATTGATAACGGGATCACATCATTAGGAGAATGATGTGATGGACAAGACCCAATCCTAAGCATAACACAAGATCGTGCAGTTCGTTTGCTAAAAGCTTTTCTAATGTCAAGTATCATTTCCTTAGACCATGAGATTGTGCAACTCCCGAATACCGTAGTGTCGGTGTACTAAAGTAGGGGTACCTTAGTACCCCGAACTTGGGCACGGGCAGTCGCAGCGTCCCGTGGCAAGGCTTGCCGGACGCCCGCCAAGACCCCTCCGTCACTCCCATTCATTGCCATTCAAGAACAAAGTATTAACTAAGGAGAACAAGACCCCGGCAAGAGGTGCTTGCCGGGAAGAACAAGGCCCCGGCAAGAGGAGATTGTCGGGAAGGCCAACAAAGGCATGTCAAGAAGACTCGCCGCGACGCGCCGCGCGTCCCGGCAAGGCCCTGGCAAGAGAAGCTTGCCGGAAAGGACAAGACCCCGGCAAGTGGAGCTTGCCGGGGAAGCTAACCAAGGCGCTTGCCGCGACAGAGCCACCACCCTGCGCCCACGCTCCAGCACATCCCACGACATGTCACCGCAGGGTCGCTCCTGGTGCACGTGGTGGGTGGCTGTCCAGCCTAGCGGTGTGAGGTGGCGAGCGAAGGTGACTAGGAGGCCATCGTGGCGATCGGTGGCGCTCCTAACGGTCGTTTACTGCACTGTTGGGGCGACCGGACAGGCATTAAATGCTCTTGTCCCCTGCCGTTAGAGTTAGGTAGGGGACACTGTTGACAGCAGTTGTACCAACCCGCGTTTTTACCTTTCTACCCCTCTCTCTGCGTTGCCACCTGTCGGTGACCCCTTTTAGACTATAAAAAGGAGGCCCATGCGCACGTAGGGGAGGTTCCACAATTCGGTTAGTTCGACCCACTCGAGACCACAGCATGCCCACGCTTTCAAGCAAGAACAAATAAAAACACAAAGCAGCAGTAGGAGTTTAATCTCTCCGGAGAGCTCCGAAGCTGGGTAAAAATCCCCCGCGTGTTTGGCCTCGATCTGCTCTTCGTGCGCCCCTCGCCCCCCTGCCGGACCAGAAAAGGGGCCCCTGCCCCATAGGTGCTCGTTCCCCACGACATCTTTGGCGCGCCAGGTAGGGCGTCGAGTCGTCTTGAATCTGATCCGATTTCATGCGCTACATCAACATCTTCATCGACATGCCACCGAAGAAGAAGACTTCGGAGGTGGCCGCCCCGTCTACATCGATTCTACCGCCGTCGGAGCGTGCGGGCGGTGGAGTAGACGGCGGCAGAGGAGCGGGCGCCGACGGTGGGACTCATGTCGTCACCAGATCCAAAGACAAGGCCCCACAAGCTTCGGCGACCGTACAGATGCCGCACCCTTCCCAGGAGGTGCAGGGTCGACAACGCCACGGCGCTCCTAGCACCGTACTCGCGTTGGAGCAAGGCCAAGCCGGCGGGTCGCGAGACATTCAAAACCAGCGTGCACGCCAGCATGCTAGCGCGAGCGAGGTGCGGTCGCCCGGACGGGGTACTGCTCCTTCCAATCCAGTTGGGAGCCCAAGCACATCACGCACCTCGCGCCGTTCGTCACCACCGCCACCTAAGACTCCAGAGGAAGCGCTGGCCCGAGCCCAGCTGCTTCTAGATTACCCTCCGGCACCACACAAGATTGACGACTGGAGGATGACCATTCAAAGCCTCATCGGCTTCGCCAACGGCGACAAGCCCCGGCAACCGAGCACAATGAAGCCCCGGCAAGGCGCCCAGGCGCAAGCCGACGCCGACAAGACCGGTGGGGGTGCCCCCACTGTGCACTCCCCGCCAAGAAGGCCAAGATCGCCGACTCGTCGGGCCGACCTCGACGCCGACTCCACCGCGTCGTCGGACCCGCGAGCTCGCCATGATCAGCGCCACGTTCTCCAAGAACAATGACACGAAGACGCTTCGCTTTTCGTGAAGGCGTCGGAGAGAAGCGCGACATCGGTCGACCAGCGCTGGGCCCATGTCGATATGCATGCGCCCGGGGAACCAGCGACTTGTCTGACGCTAGGATGCCCTGCGTTCACCCGTGAGCTGCGGCAAGTCCAGTGGCCCAGTACCAAGAACTTCAAGCCAGACGTGCCCGATAAGTATGATGGCAGGATACATCCGTCGGAGTTCCTCAGCGTCTACACCATCGCGGTGCAGGCTGCCGGAGGACACGACGAGAAGATCCTCGCCAACTACTTCCCGCTGGTGCTCAAGCCCAACGTCAGATCTTGGCTCATGCACTTGCTGGACAGCTCCATCTCTTTGTGGGCGGACCTGTGCCATCAGTTTGTCGGCGCCTTCACAGGCGGCCACAAGCCCCATGGCCAGGAAAGCAATCTTCATTTGCTTGCCCAGAAGGAAGGAGAACCCCTACGCAAGTACATACAGAGATTCAGTCAGGTGCAGCGCAACATCCCAGACGTCCACCCTGCCGCGGTCATCAGCGCGTTCCATCAGAACGTGCGTAACCGCGGGATGAGGGAGGAGATGGCGATGTGCAAGATCAGAGATGTCAGCGAGCTCTATGCTCTGGCCGACAAGTGTGCCCGTGCTGAAGAGGGGAGGAGACTCCCCGGAGAGAACGCAGAAGCAGAAGGATCTGACAGTGATGACGCCCCTCCGGCAAGGAAGAACCGGAGGCGGAACAACAGAAAGAGAAAGGCTAAGGATGTGCTGGTTGTTGAGCAGTCCGGCAGCGGAGGCGGCTCCGACAAGGCCAAAGCTGACGACTCTGGCGAGGCTGTGGTGGCCGCCGACAAGCAGGACGGCTCCGGCAAGCAGTATTGCAAGATCCATCGCACCAAGGGCCATGACCTCCAAGCATGCAAGAAGGTTGAGTAGATGGCAGAGCTACAGAAAGCTGAATATGAGCGTCGCGACAAGGAGAAGACCCGGGAAGGTGGCGGAGAATCCGGCAAGAAGCTTCCCGCCCGGGGAGGGCACCGCGGCAAGCCCAAGCAGCGGCAAGGACACAGACCTCCCCGTGGCCGCGACAAGGACGAAGAGGAAGATGAGGATGATGAGATGGATGAGGATGAGACCGATGAGCAAGATTTTCAGAAGGCGACGGAGGTTTTGTGTGTTGACGGCGGTGCTTCTCTGCACACCTTGCACCGCCAACTTAAATAGTGGGTGCGGGAGGTGAACGCAGCAGAACCATCAGTCGAATCGCGCAAGCCCCTGAAGTGGTCCAGCACACCCATCATCTTTGATGTTGAGGATCACCCTGATCGCATCACTGTGGTCGGGTGCTTGCCGATGTTGGTTTCGCCAACCATCCGCAACCTCAAGGTCACAAAGATGTTGGTTGACGGTGGGACCGGCCTAAACCTCATCTCTCCCGCAGTGCTCGAGAAACTCCAGATCCCCGACAGCGAGCTCGAAGAGACTGGTACCTTTCAAGGAATCAATCCGGGAAGGAGCAAGCCAAAAGGAAAGATCACGCTGCCGGTGACATTTGGCAGCGAGCTGAATTTTAGGACAGAGAGAGTCACGTTTGACGTCGCTGATTTCCCATTGCCTTACAATGGGATACTTGGCCGTCCAGCGCTTGCCAAGTTCATGGCAGCCTCTCACTATGCCTACAATGTGCTCAAGATGCCTGGTCCGATAAGTGTCATTTCTGTCCAAGGCGACAAGAAGGATGCACTTATCTGTACCGACAAGATCTACCGGGAAGCAGCAGCCGCAGCAGAGCGCAACCCACTTGCCGCTGAAGCTCCCGGGGGGAAGAAGAAGAAGATTAAGTCCGGCAAGAGTAGCTCTGATGCCCACTCCGGCAAGCGCACCTCTCCGGAGTGCTGCGCTACCGTCGAGGGCGCACCATCGAGCTCCACCAGCAAGTGCAAGAAGGCGAAGGCAGCTTCACCAAAGACCAAATCCGGCGAGCGCAGCTCTGATTCCCACTCCGGCAAGCGCACCACTTCGGAGGGCTGCGCTACCGTCGAGGACGCACCATCGAGCTCCACCGGCAAGTAGGGCGCAGTTGTTATATTCCTTGAACGACCGTGCTTTGTATGGAAAACCTGTGCGCGAAGGGACCGGCTTGTGGCCAAGTTGCGCCTTTGATTTGTTTCGAGTCCGCTCAACAATAAAAGCACGCTGCAACTGGCCCCGACAAGGTTTCTTGCCGAAGGCAACACCGCCAGCGGGCTGCTGATGTTCCGCACTCAGCAAGTGTGTTTGCACCGGCAAGTTCCCCAAAATCATAAGGGTGAAAACATACAAGGGATGGAATCAAGTAAAGGAGATAACATAACGATTGGCATCATTCAAGGAAGCGCAAGTCTCACCGGGACACAGAATACAGAAAAGCTAAGTTGCCCAAGTTTGAGCACAGAACACAGTCAGTTTCAAATTCTTATGTTATATTCCTTGAACTGCCGCGCCTTGTATGGAGAACCTGTGCGCGGAGGAACCGACTCGGGGCTAAGTTGCGCCCTTGACTTGTTTCGAGTCCGCTCAACAATACAAGTGCGCTGCAACTGGCCCCGACAAGGTTTCTTGCCGGAGGCAACGCCGCCAGCGGGCTGCTTGTGACGCCCCGAGACCGATGTGCCAGTTGTCCTCCAATTATTCACCGTCTTTGCCATGTCATTTGCTTGCGTGTTGCATTTGCCATGTCATCATATGCATTTCATATCACGTCATCATGTGCATTTCATTTTGCATACATGTTCGTCTCATGCATTCGAGCCTTTTCCCCGTTGTCCGTTTTGCAATCCGGCACTCCTATGCCCTCCGGCGTCCCCTCTTCTCTCTTCTCTTGTGCGGGTGTTAAACTTTCTCGGAATGGCCCGAGATTTGCCAAGCGGCCTTGGTATAGCACCGGTAGACCGCCTGTCAAGTTTCGTGTCATTTGGAGCTCGTTTGGTACTCCAACGGTTAACCGGGTAACCGCAAAGCCCTCTTTTGTTGCAGCCCAACACCCCTTCCAAAGTGGCCCAAAACCCATTTAACTCCTCTCCATGCTATCGGTCGTTCGATCATGATCGCGTGGCCGAAAACCGCTCCTCATTTGGACTCTCCTAGCTCCCTCTACCTATAAATATGTGATCCCCTCGAATTTTCGCGCAGTCTAACCCTAGCCCCGCTCCTCCCTGCGCCGCCGGACACGTCCAACCCGTCCGGACGCGTCCGCCGCCCAGCAGCCACGTCGCCCGGACCAATACGGTGCCGACACGTCAGCTCCGCCGCCACCCGCACCCAATCCCACGCCGCCCCATCGCGCCGCCGTTCCCTGCGCGCCCGCGGGCACGGCCCAGCCGCCCTGCCTCTCGGCCAGCACGCCGCGCCCGCTGCCCGCGCGCCGCCACGCCTCCCTTCATCCTCGCCGCGGCCACGCGCCGCGCCGCCCGGAGTGCGCCGCCGCCTCCTCGGCGCCTTCCTGCGCCCTCCGCCTCCGCTGCTCTGCCGCCTGCGAGCTCTGCACCGCTCCGCGCTTCCTGCCGCAGCCGCGGATCGGGCTCCCTCGCCGGAGCCCGGCGCCCTTCGCAATCCCTGCCTCCGAGCCGCCCCTCCGCCGCCTTCTCCACGTCGCCGCCCGCCCTCCTCCGGACCAGATCCGTCGCGGACGGGCGGATCTGGCGGCTCTGTCCCCGTCGGCCGTCCCGTGCCGCCGCCCGGCCATCGTTGCCGTTGGTCGCCATCGACGCCCTGCGCCTCGTCCCGATCGGGAGCGCGCCCTCCACGTGGGCCACGGCCCAGCCTCCTCGGCCCAGCGCGCCCCCGGCCCAGCAACCGGCCTGCTTCGGCCATCTCCACCGAACCGGGCCAGGCCCACTGGGTGAGGCCACACCCCAGCGCCCTTCCTCTGTTTTTTTTCCTGTTAGCCCAGTCCCAGCAGATTTCGGCCCGATCTGTTTTTTTTACAGATCTGTGATTTAGCTATTTTTCCGGAGATTGCCAGTTTTACAGTTTAGACCCTCCATGTTCATGCATTAATAACTCCACAACCGTGCATCGGATTTAAATAATTTATATATGAAAAATGCTTAGTTTTTCATCTAGTTTCATAATATGCCACTTTCATCCATGTTTAAAATGATTAAAATGATGTTTGATTAAATTTTCTCTAATGCCATGCTAAAATGATTTATTTCATAACTAAATAACCGTAGCTCGGTTTTTAATGTTCTTTATATGTAAATGGGGTGGAAAAATGCCTAGTTTAACATGGTCCACTTTATTTTCCTGTTTAAAAACTTTAAAATATGGTTTAGGGCAGAACAGTAGCAAATTCATAAATTGCATATGAGGTTCTTCCGGAATTGTTGTTTGTTCTTCCGGCCTCATTTAAACTTGCCTAGTATTGTTGGGTAGCTTAAACGAGATCGAACTAAATAACTTGTCATGGTGTTTTGTCAATATGCAACGCGTTTCATATTGAGCTCCACTTAACTTGTAGTATTGTTTGTTGCTCTTACCATGTCTCATTAAACCGGACATGCATCATCCTTGGTTGTGCATCATGCCATGTTTATGTGATGGTTGTTTACTATGTTGTTTGCTTCTTTCCGAGTTGCCTCTCTCGTTAGCTTCGGTTTCGTTCCGGAGTTGTGAGGATTCGTTCGACTACGTCCGTTTTTCTTCTTCATGGACTCGTTCTTCTTCCTTGCGGGATTTCAGGCAAGATGACCGCTACCCTGGATCTCACTACTATCATTGCTATGCTATTTTCCTCGTTCTTTCGCTATGCTGCGCTACCTATTACCTGTTTGTCCAGCCATCCCATATTGCCATGAACCCCTAACCTTTGACACCTTTCCTATGCAAACCGTTGTTTGGCTATGTTACCGCTTTTGCTCAGCCCCTCTTATAGCGTTGCTAGCTGCAGGTGAAGTTGAAGACTTTCCCCATGGTGGACAGGATTTTGGTTGGGATATCACAATATCTCTTATCTCTCCCTAATAATAAAGCACGGATTGGGTTTCCGGGTTCACCGTCACAATACGCTTTCTTTATGTGAATTTACGCTTTCGGTTTAAATTTAAAACTATAAGCGAGGTGGTACTAATTCGACTCTACCTCATCCACAAAAACTTTTCGTTCTTGCAAAAAGAACCCTGCGGCATTGCTCGGTTAAGAGGGTGCGGCGGCTTTCCCTTAAAAAAAAGAGGCGCGGCTACTGAGGCGATGCAAGGATCGATCCTTGGCGGAGGCAGCTTCACAGCGGCGGAGGGCTCGCGATGCGCCACCACCCCAGGTCTAGGGTTCCCCTTTCTTCTTCTCCACGCGAATCGGTGGGTGGGGTTCTTGATCCTTCATCCGCCCTCACAATCCCCAAAGACGCACGAACTAATCGGGACCTCTCTGCCGACCCTCTTGATCTACTCGGCGCGTCACGGGTTACTAGCACCAGCATCGATGGCGGCAGCAGCACCGGCGGATGTCGCGTCCGCCGCCAAGATGGTCCTCCTCGAGGACGACGACGAGTTCGAGATCGACCAAGGTGCGTGCAAGCTCCTCTTGGCGAACACGGTCAATTCAACATGACTTGTTAGCGTCGTGATGTTGATTTGGTCGATTAGTTTTGGGTTGATTCAAATCATGCGATGGATCGTCGGTTATCTCAAGCTTCCTTCAAGATCGGTTTTAGGAGAATATTCGCCTCAAATTAAGGACAAATTAGTAGCACCTGGATTGTTTCCGATGTGGATGTTACCAAGCGTGAGATAGTCATGACCTCGGGTAGTATTATCGTGTGCTCTCGGTAGCCACCTGTTGTCATTTATAATCTTCACTCTGCTTCCTGAATAATTAGCTCGATGGAATAGGTTCTCTTTGATAATGTTTGTACATGTTTATCGAGTGGTTGTTACTACGTTCCTTTTAGTTAAGCATAGAACAGATGGTCTGATCTTGTTGTATTTATCTTCATGATTATTTCTTCTAGATTAAATATCAGGCACACACAACTAGGTGTTGCACATCTTCTCCCTTGGGAGCATTGATATTGAATCCTGGTTTCTTCTTTGTTGACATGACTGCCTAAAACTGCACAATTAGAATGGTCAGTCCATGTTGATTCAAAGGGTATTAGGAAATAAACCCATTGTTGTTGACTGTTTCATCAATTGAGTGTTTGAGTTACCTTGCCATGTCAATGTCCGGAAATAGCATCTGCAGACATGTTGTCCACGTAGATGGACAAAACGAAACTACATGATACCATGAAACGTGTCAACATATATATCTGCCAACTGTATGATCGATCTATCTAAACCAACTTTTGTCCTTTTTCTCCGTTGCTGCCCGTGGGCATGCTTGTGCTGTGAATAGCGGTATGCTGGCCTTGGAGGTCTAGACGCATGTATAAGGTACAAAGAACAGTTCAATGCCTTTTTTCTTTTTTAAATGGGAAGAAGTCGTTTGGAGGAGATAATGCTTTAAGGTTTTCTTGGATTCTAACAAGAGGAAGTGTTCTAGCTTGTGATGGGACAGTCCTTTTCTACTTAACATCAATTTTCAGACTTGATTTGAATCCATAGGGTTGGATACAGGGTGACAACTGCTTTGTCATTGTGATCAGATTTAGGTTTGGTTATATACCAAAACGGCAAAACCTATTTTGTAAGTTGCCACTATACCTGATTCTTTGATGAAGTTGGTCTTTTTTTATGGGATATTGACTGCCTAATCCAACAATGGAATTTGAGTTTGTGGTAAAAATCCCATGACATTTCTCATGTTAATATTGTTATTAACAGGAGCTCTCCCCTTTCTTGTACTGTCTTTGTTTGTGTAAATGCTTCAAAGAAGCAAGAACCAGCAGGTCGCTTGTTGGACGGTGCAACCAAGAGCAAGAAGGGTTGTTGGTCGCCGTGGCTGCGGCCGCCGACCAATAGCAGCAGGTCTCCGAGCAGCCAGTCCCAAGCTTTGACGTCTTCCTGGGCTAGGAGAAAAGAAACCTAAGATTCAAGGTCTTCCCTGTCCAAGAGCAGCCAGATCCAAGATCAGAGGTCTTCCCATTCTAGGAATCCTACTGTGATTTTTTGAACTACAAAATTACTACAATGTTGGACATTTTTTCCCTCTTAAGTGATCTCTTTCATTCTATGCTTGATATGTACTGCACTTAAAATGTAGCTTTGTTGCAACAGTCTGAAGTCAAGGTTTATTTTCAGGTGCATTCAAGTGAGAAATCAGATTTACTTCCTAAATCATGCATGTGAAATATGATGTCTTATCACTAGGCTACAAATATTTTGCAGTTGTACAAACTACCTAAACTTAGCATATATGTGTGTGTCCTTCATACTAATGCACATCCAATGAGATTGAATGTGGATTCCCTGGTAGTTAGAGGCTTAGAGCAGAGGGAATTAAAGTCAAAATAAATCTACAGGATATGGTTTGTGTTCAGTGAAGCGACTGAAACTAACTGCAGCATTGCCAAATCTGCAAGTGGGATCTAATCTAACTAGAGAAATGATTTTCTGCTGGACTCTACCTGATGTACATGAATTATCATTTCTTATTTAACATGTAATTCTGTTCAAAATGAGAAAGATGTGGTACTATGTTAAGTTAGGATGCTCAGCTCCAACTTAACCTGTTTTGCAGCTCCATTATGTCTTGCTACACCAATCGCTTGCCTTAGTGGTTCAGGGAACTGATGGTGGATTTACTTTTCTTTCATGTATTAGATATGGAGTCCGTGCTTCTTGGATTTTCAAAATTTTATCTTCATTTATGCTGATTTTCCTGTCAATGAACTTTAAATCAATTATTTACTTGTGTCTTCGACTTCTTGTTTTTGCTATTTCCTAATTGTGCGCCAAGTCTGGATAAAATTCATTTGCACATATTCCTTACACTGATATTTTTATATTTATTTGTTTTTGTGGAATCGAATGTAAACACTGCATAAATGTCCTTTGATCTTTTTCTAGCCACGAGTCAACAAGTTGTTCCAGTCTAGGGGCAGCCATGGTTTCCCCATGTGGGTTGTTGGCATAGGCCAGACCAATGCTCCTTGCAGTGACATCTAAGTCGCGGAAGGTGTCGCCAATGACGATGTCGACCAATACAACCAATCATATGGTGTCTGAATTCATATTATTTTGTGGAGAATTGGAGTACAGACAACTGAAGGCCACCACCACCATCTGACCTTAACCTGTGCAGTGTCGAATTCATATTCTTTTGTGAATATTTGGAGTACAGCCGACTGAAGACCACTTAACTTGCTTATGATTGTGGCTACTTACAACCAATCATATGCACCTAGAGTGATATGTTCTTTGTCATACTCCCTCCGTCCGGAAATACTCGTCGGAGAAATGCATAAAAATGGATGTATCTAAAACTAAAATACGTCTAGATACATCCATTCCTCCGACAAATATTTCTGGACGGAGGGAGTATCATGTATGTAGTTCCACGAACCTCATATTGGATATGAGTGATTTGTAGAGAATTCTTGATTTTCTTTTCATTATTCATTCAAGATGATGTTTCCTTTTTTTCCTATAGTATATGATAATTTCGTAATTACTTGTGGACATCTGGTAACCTACCTGGAAACTTCCTGGGCGAAACAACGCTCGCGTCGTCCTCCTCCTGGGCGACTCGGGCGGCTAGAAACCTAGCCGTCGCCGCCACCACAAACTCCCTCCTCCCCTCCCTCCGCCGCCGCCGGAAGACGCCGCCGGGCTAAGCCCGGGGGCCGACGGCGGTGGCGGGGGATCTCCTCTCTCGCGCGTCTTCGGGGTGGGGAGGACCCCAAGGCGTGTGGTGGCGCGACCGATCTGGGATCTGCGGCGCGGCGGATGGCGGCAGCGGCGCCAGACGGCCCGTCCTCGGGCGGCGACGGCTTGGCGTGGCGGAGGCCAGGGCTGCGGCGCTGCGGATGGCCCGCGGGCGGCGGCGGCGGCTGCGGTTGACGGCGGCCGGCTTGGCTGCGGCGGCGTGCATACCGCCTTCAGATCGGCGACGGCGGCGTGGAGGGCCTGGTGGTCTCGTCGGCGGCACCTCCGATCAGATCTGTTCTGACCAGTGCAGCCGGCGGTGGTGGTCATCTCTTCCGTCAGAGGTGGTCGGCCTGAGGCTGGGTGTTTGGATCTCGGGATCCGTCATCTGGCACCAGCTGCGAGTCGGGGAGACGTAGTTGCCGGTGAAAACCGAGCCGACGGCGGGCGATGGCGGCGTTCCACGTCATTACCTTGATGAAGGCATCGTCATGTGACTACCGTCGACCCACTCGTATTGCTCCGGGGGAAACCCTAGGATCTGGTGTTCCAGACCGGACGATGGCGGCACTGCGGTGTCGTTTCTCTCTTGGGAGCGCCGTTTCGTGGAGCAGCGCTGGAAGTCAGAGGCAGGAGGTGGAGCGGCTTCGTCTTGCACGGAGCTTCGGTGGAGATGTCAAGTCATGCCTGACCGATAGGTGCTACGCTTGGTCATGCCTGGTCGGCAGGTGCTACGCACGACAAATCCTCCAAGGGCTTCAAGCTGTGTCGGCTGGTGATGCGTGGCAGCATGGCGCTGAGGTGTATCGATGGCGACGCGATGTGTACAGCTGTTTGCGCGCGGGGAGGAGGTGGCGTTAGGCGCCGTGGTGGCGTCGGCGATAGCTGGACCGAGCAAGGTTGATGCATCGAGACAGTTCGAAGATGGAGCGGTGGCGGTTGGCGGCGGCGGCCTCGAGAGCACGCCGACCAGTATGTGCCCCAGACCCGGCAAGTGGCTAGGTTGGGGTCTCATGTCTTAGATGTTAGGCTTGGCTGCGATGTCTGTTTGGTATTTGGCCCAGGCTATCTGCGCCCCTTCATCAACTGGATAGGTGTAGCGACAGTTTGTTGCTTAGACGGCGGCTTTAGTCTTACTATTGTATGACTTTGTAAGGTCTTGTGAGAATAATTAATAAAGTGGCCGTATGCATCGCCCAGATGCAGAGGCCGGGGGTCATCCTCCTTTTCTAAAAAAAATCTGGTAACCTACCAATATAAACCACAATTTCTTATTCAACAATTTCTTTAGTATGCGCACATACATGTATTGTCCTCATGATTTTAGGCTCAATAATATTTCAACCGATGAAGGTAATTTAGATATTTAAATTAACCAATTCTTTACTGTGACAATGAATATGTCATTTATAAGCAGTGTGAAGATAAGCCTTTTTTTTTCTTTTCCTTCTGCTGGTCCATATCTGAAGGGATGCACATGTCTTTGTGTGGTAAAAAGAGACTGCAATTGACACCAGCACAAATCTACTCCCTCCGTCCCATAATATAAGAACGTTTTTCAAGCTGTTGAAAACATTCTTATATTATGGGGCGAAGGGAGTAATACATTGAGGTTAGTTGTTCCATCCTTTTATGATTGAAGTATAGCAGTTCATACATGCACTTTCTATTTTTAAGACTGTCGGTAAATGCATTACATGGTTGATGCTCTAAGCGATGTCTGATAGACTAAGCGAGAATATCTAAGTGATGCATCAAAGTGTGGTCCTGAGCTATTGGGTTAGGGAAGAGTGATTTTTTTCTAGACATTTTTTGTACCCGGTGCAACGCACGGGCATGTTTACTAGTATTATTAATGCATCTATATATTTGGTAAAGGGTGGAAGGCTCGGCCTTATGCCTGGTGTTTTGTTCCACTCTTGCCGCCCTAGTTTCCGTCATACCGGTGTTATGTTCCCGGATTTTGCGTTCCTAACGCGGTCGGGTGATTTATGGGACCCCCCTGACAGTTCGCTTTGAATAAAACTTGTCCAGCAAGGCCCAACATTGACTTTTACCATTTGCCTCACCACCACCTATTTTTCCCTTGGGAGTCGCTCTCTCGAGGGTCATCTTTATTTTAGCCCCCCCGGGCCAGTGCTTGTCTAAGTGCTGGTTCGAACCGAGTAGATTGCGGGGCCCCCTCGGGGCAACTCGAGGTCTGGTTGTACTCGTGAGGATGTCTCATCCGTGTTGCCTCGAGAACGAGATATGTGCAGCTCCTATCGGGATTGTCGGCGATCGGGCGGCTTTGCTGGTCTTGTTTTACCATTGTCGAAATGTCTTGATGTACCGGATACCGAGTCTGATCGGAGTGTCTCGGGTGAAGGTCTATTCCTTCGATGATCGTGAGAGCTTGTCATGGGCTAAGTTGGGACACCCTGCAGGTATAAACTTTCGAGCCGTGCCCGCGGTTATGTGGCAGATGGGAATTTGTTAATGTCCGGTTGTAGATAACTTGACACTTGATCCGAATTAAAACACACCAACCGAGTGTGTAGCCGTGATGGTCTCTTCTCGGCGGAGTCCGGGAAGTGAACACGGTTTCTGGGTTATGTTTGACGTAAGTAGGTGTTCAGGATCACCTCTTGATCATTGCTAGTTGACGACCGTTCCGCTTGTTCTCTTCTCTCTCTTATTTGCGTTGGTTAGCCACCATACTTGCTTAGTCGCTGCTGCAACCTCACCACTTTACCCCTTCCTTTCCCATTAAGCTTTGCTAGTCTTGATACCCATGGTAATGGGATTGCTAAGTCCTCGTGGCTCACCAAATACTTCCAAAACCAGTTTGCAGGTGCCTATGTTACCGAGAAGGTGACGCAACCAAGCTCAAGGAGGAGCTCGATGAAGATCTTGCCCTTTGTGTTGTTTCGTTCTAGTTGATCAGTAGTGGAGCCCAGTTGGGGTCGATCGGGGACCTTTTGTCGCATTTGGGGTTCTTCTTTTATTTTGGTTCCGTAGTTGGACCTTGATTGTATCTGGATGATGTAATGCTTTATTCATGTAATTGTGTGAAGTGGCGATTGTAAGCCAACTATGTATCTCTTTCCCTTATGTATTACATGGGTTGTGCGAAGATTACCTCACTTGCGACATTGCTTTCAATGCGGTTATGCCTCTAAGTCGTGCTTCGACACGTGGGAGATATAGCCACATCGAGGCCGTGACAAGTTGGTAATCAGAGCCTTCCCCGACCTTAGGAGCCCCACTGCTTGATCGTTTTTAGCGGCCGAGTTGTGTCTAGAAAAATGTTTTGAGTCATTTAGGATTATATATATTGGAGAGTTAGGAATTCTTTTTACTCCTCAGTCCCTTCGTCGCTCTGGTGAGGTCTCCTGACGTAGAGTTTTGACTCTTCTCTTCTCAAATTTCACTAAAAAATTTAGGATCACGCGGGTATCTTAGAATCGTTCCGATGGTTTTATGATGACAACATTGTCTTGGTGCCTCCCGTCAGCAGGGGTTTTTTTAGTGGAGGTGTCCCGGGGAGTTGAGCTCCGAGGTGTTGTCGTCATAATTTTATCGTTGCAGTTCTGGAATACCTGAGTTTAGTATGCCGACATCGAAAATCTCTTTTATGCAGTTGTTGGTGAGATAACCCCGCTAACCCAGTACTGAGGTGAGTACGGGAGTATTGCCATGACTTGTATAACGGATGCTTTTCGAAGGTTGAGGTACACGATTTCCGAAGGTTTCTTGGTTATGTGTTGACGGATGGATACAGCTTGGATGTAGGGATTGTTAGTTTGTGTGAGATATATTGCTTCCCCTGTATCCCCAACACCAGATTGCATAACCAGAAAGTTTCGGGAGTTTATAGGTGGGAATTCAAGTAGCTCCTAGAATATCTTTCCGACAGATGCATGATATGGGATTGGGTAAATCTCTATCATATGTTTGTTTCCGGCTTATTCTGCAAGCCAAATCCTTTGTTTTGTTCTATTTGTGGTATTCAAGTTACTTCGAAGTCAAATGTTGATTCCATACTTTTCCTAAACGATGTTCTCATATTGCTATGTGAATACTAATCCTTCTTGATCATTGAGGTTGTCATGTTAATTCTTTTTCCAACCGGTGCGCTTCTCTTCGAGATGACCCATCATTCTCCCCATCTGCAAGATCAATTCTAAGTTTTCTCAACGGCGTTTGTTCCATCCATCCCAAGTTGTCTTTGTTTTCCCGCCCTCCCACCCTTTTTATTCAAGGACTCAGATTTTTTTAATCAAGTGTCCATTTATTCATGTGAAGTCTCTTCACTCTTTTCAATCAATGTTCTTATCCGGTGATTTCCCATGAAGATGCTCAACAGTTTCAAGTTCATCATCCTTCATTGTTGTCTCTTCTCCGGTGGATCCTATTCAAGCTTTCGATATTCATCATATTCCTTTTTCCTCATTTCAATGTCTTCTCATACCGGTGCACCTCATTATCATTCTACTTCTCGCTATTTGTTATTCCGGAGTGCTCAAGATATCTCGAAGATTCGTGTTTCCACTCTACATTCGTTCAAGCTCTTTCAAGATTGGTATCTCATTCAAGTCATTTAATTCAACCAGTGCAACCTCTCTTTAAAATTGTTCAACGGTGTTTTCTTCTGAGTGGGCCCTAACCCACAGGTCTTTTCCCAGGATCTTACCTGACTCTTCTATTTTCCCAGAGCTATCCTAAATTCTTCTCCAAGTTCGACGTAAGAATTAATGAGTTATCATCAGTCAAATGCTTTTCTCCAAGACCATTCAAATTCTTTTCATAGTTGGCTCAGCCTCTTCGCTTTTGATTCTTCCGGTGTGCCTCAATAATTCTCGGTGGTGTTTCTCGTTGTCATTCTCATCATTTGAAGACCGAAGAAGAGTTTCTCTTTAATCTTGCTCTATTCTCTTCAAGATTCATGGTTCTAACGTGATGCCATCCTCTCATAATTGTTTTCGATTGTGAGAATCTTTTTCACCCATCAGGAGATATTCAAGAGTCTTCTCAGTTTGTCATCCAGAGTCCATCAATTCAGGTTTATTCATTCTCAGCTGTCAGTTATCATTCTCCTATCTTGCCGGTGCATCAATCGAATATCCTCTAATCAGTTCTTGATCTCTTTGTTCTCATGTATCTAGTTTGTCTTAAGCACCTTCGTTCATTTGCTAATTCTTACCGGTGATGCACCCCTACTTCGTTCATTTTCAATTCTTACGGTGGTTCGTTCAAGATTTCACCTCTTTCGTTATCATTTAATTCATTCGTTCTTTCCAATCCTACCGGTGGTTCGTTGAAGACCTTCTCAAGTTTGCGCTATATCTCTCTTAATCCTTTCTACGAGAATAAGTAGTATGCCAAATCCGTTGATTGTCATCAATTTAATTGGTGAAGGATAAGCATAACATAATTCTTATTCTGGTTTCATCCAAGTGGTTAATTCCTTCTTTCGGAGTTTGTTCATGATGAATAAATTCTCGGTTTCAGTTGTTTCATCTTTTCTTTTTCCCAGAGTTCCAAGCTCTAATTATCACGGAGATCCATCTAAATCATTGCAAGGATTCACCTTGTGCTTTCAATTTCTCTTTCTTTTCATTCCTTTTGTTTACCGGAGTTCTTCATGGAGACTCTACATGGTGGTTCGTCAAGGATTCTTTCCATTCTTCAATTGTTCTTCAAGATTTCTCTCGAAGTTATGATCCGTCAAGCTATACTCTAAAATGAAACATGGTGCTCAACACTTGTTTTGTTTTGAGAAGCTCAAGTATTCTCCGTCTTGCATTCCAAAGTGCAATTCTTTCTACCTTATCTTTTGAGGTGGTGTTATGTCACTCTTGACAATTTCCTTCATGTTTCATGATTCATATTGTTGTCAAAAGTGAGGTATTTTAAATCCATCAGTCTCTTCATTGGAGTTATCTTAGGTTATATTTCACCTAAAGCTTTCCCTAAGGATTGTTGCTATTTATGGTGCTTATAAATGACCCAAGTTCTTCATTTGTCCTCCCGGTGAAATAAGTTTCTCGTCTCCTTGTTGATATCAATCAAATCATTTGTTTCCGTTGGTGGCACAAGCTCACCTCATAATTTTGAGATGTTTTCATAAGCCCGCCAAAAGCTTATTCTTTTCGTTGTTGGTTTTCCAACAACTCCGTTATAACCTTCTTGGAAGGGTGCTTTCCGAGCCCATTTGTGGCAGAAGTTTGCATTTTCTTCTCCATTCTGTTATTCCAATGATTTATCTTCTATTCTTTCTTCCGAAGGCATTGTGATGTTTCTCTTTTCACTCAGCACCTCGTTTTGTGAGAATCATGTTCTTTTCATGCTTACCCATTTAACTGGAGTGTTGTCTCATCTCTTCAAGTTCTTTCATCTCATCAAGTTTTGTCCCCTTCTCAACCGGAGTGCGGTTTGTAATGTTTCTTATCCCTTGTGCCATTCTTTCAATTCCGAAGACAGTGTGTTGTTGATTTCATCATGTATCCTCTCATCTTGTCAAGTTCATGCTCAATTCCTTCCACTTACAGTCGAGTGCTGCCCAAATTATATCATTCTTCCTCTCTCATCTTGTTTTAACCGGAGTGGTTTCAATATCTATCTTATCACTAAACCTCTTGGTTCTCGTCGTATCCCATGCTCCTCTTTTCTTACGGAGTGTTTCAATTCCTTTCGTCTACGTTGTGGCTTTTCTTCAAGTTTTCAACCTCTCAAGGTTTGATGGTTTCACTCGTTCATCAAAGAAGCAACTTTGTTTTACCTCTTCCTCTCTTCCTCTTTTGTTTCTCTCCGGTGCCATCCTAGATCTCGGGACGAGATCCTCTCATAGTGGTGGAGTGTTGTGACGCCCCGAGACCGATGAGCCAGTTGTCCTCCAATTATTCGCCGTCTTTGCCATGTCATTTGCTTGCGTGTTGCATTTGCCATGTCATCATATGCATTTCATATCATGTCATCATGTGCATTTCATTTTGCATACATGTTCGTCTCATGCATCCGAGCCTTTTCCCCGTTGTCCGTTTTGCAATCCGGCACTCCTATGCCCTCCGGCGTCCCCTCTTCTCTCTTCTCTTGTGCGGCTGTTAAACTTTCTCGGAATGGCCCGAGGTTTGCCAAGCGGCCTTGGTATAGCACCGGTAGACCGCCTGTCAAGTTTCGTGTCATTTGGAGCTCGTTTGGTACTCCAACGGTTAACCGGGTAACCGCAAAGCCCTCTTTTTTTGCAGCCCAACACCCCTTCCAAAGTGGCCCAAAACCCATTTAACTCCTCTCCATTCTATCGGTCGTTCGATCACGATCGCGTGGCCGAAAACCGCTCCTCATTTGGACTCTCCTAGCTCCCTCTACCTATAAATATGTGATCCCCTCGAATTTTCGCGCAGTCTAACCCTAGCCCCACTCTCCTCCGCGCCACGGACACGTCCAACCCGTCCGGACGCGTCCGCCCGCCAAAGCAGCCACGTCGCCGGACCAATCCGGTGCCGACACGTCAGCTCCCGCCGCCCGCACCCAATCCCACGCTGCCACCTGTCCCGCGCCGTTCCCTGCGCGCGCCCGCGGCCCAGCCAGCCCTCTCGGCCAGCAGCGCGCCCCGCGCGCCAGCGCCTTGCGCCCAGCCTCCCTTCATCCTCGCCGCGCCATCACGCGTCCGCCGCCGAGTGCGCCGTCGCCTCCTCGGCGCCTTCCTGCGCCCTCGCCTTGGCTGGCTCCGCCGCCCTGCAGAGCTTCTGCGCCGCTCAAGCCTCCCTGCCGCAGCCGCGAGCCCGCGCGCCGCCTTCATAATCCCTGCCGCGAGCCGCCCCTCCGCCGCCTTCTCCACGTCGCCGCCGCCCTCCTCCGGACCAAATCCGTCGCGAACCGGGTCGGATCTGGCGGCTCCTGTCCCCGTCAGCCGTCCCCGTGCCGCCGCCGCCGCCGTCGCGCCGTTGGTCGCCATCGATGCCCTGCGCCTCGTCCCGGTCGGGAGCGCGCCCTCCACGTGGGCCAGGGCCTAGCCTCCTCGGCCAGCCGCGCCCGGCCCAAAGAATCGCCTGCTTGCCATCTCCACCGAACCGGGCCAGGCCCACTGGGTGAGGCCACACCCCAGTGCCCTTCCTCTATTTTTTTTCGTGTTAGCCCAGTCCCAGCAGATTTCGGCCCGATCTGTTTTTTTACAGATCTGTGATTTAGCTATTTTTCCGGAGATTGCCAGTTTTACAGTTTAGACCCTCCATGTTCATGCATTAATAACTCCACAACCGTGCATCGGATTTAAATAATTTATATATGAAAAATGCTTAGTTTTTCATCTAGTTTCATAATATGCCACTTTCATCCATGTTTAAAATGATTAAAATGATGTTTGATTAAATTTGCTCTAATGCCATGCTAAAATGATTTATTTCATAACTAAATAACCGTAACTCGGTTTTTAATTTTCTTTATATGTAAATGGGGTGGAAAAATGCCTAGTTTAACATGGTCCACTTTATTTTCCAGTTTAACAACTTTAAAATATGGTTTATGGCAGAACAGTAGAAAATTCATAAATTGCATATGAGGTTCTTCCGGAATTGTTGTTTGTTCTTCCGGCCTCATTTAAACTTGCCTAGTTAGGTAGTTTTGTTATGCTTCACCCCTTGCCATGTTAATCAACATTTAATATTGTTGGGTAGCTTAAACGAGATCGAACTAAATAACTTGTCATGGTGTTTTGTCAATATGCAACGCGTTGCATATTGAGCTCCACTTAACTTGTAGTATTGTTTGTTGCTCTTACCATGTCTCATTAAACCGGACATGCATCATCCTTGGTTGTGCAGCATGCCATGTTTATGTGATGGTTGTTTACTATGTTGTTTGCTTCTTTCCGGGTTGCCTCTCTCGTTAGCTTCGGTTTCGTTCCGGAGTTGTGAGGATTCGTTCGACTACGTCCGTTTTTCTTCTTCATGGACTCGTTCTTCTTCCTTGCGGGATTTCAGGCAAGATGACCGCTACCCTGGATCTCACTACTATCATTGCTATGCTAGTTGCCTCGTTCTTTCGCTATGCTGCGCTACCTATTACCTGTTTGTCCAGCCATCCCATATTGCCATGAACCCCTAACCTTTGACACCTTTCCTATGCAAACCGTTGTTTGGCTATGTTACCGCTTTTGCTCAGCCCCTCTTATAGCGTTGCTAGCTGCAGGTGAAGTTGAAGACTTTCCCCATGGTGGACAGAATTTTGGTTGGGATATCACAATATCTCTTATATTATTAATGCATCTATATATTTGGTAAAGGGTGGAAGGCTCGGCCTTATGCCTGGTGTTTTGTTCCACTCTTGCCGCCCTAGTTTCCGTTATACCGGTGTTATGTTCCCGGATTTTGCGTTCCTAACGCGGTCGGGTGATTTATGGGACCCCCCTGACAGTTCGCTTTGAATAAAACTTGTCCAGCAAGGCCCAACATTGACTTTTACCATTTGCCTCACCACCACCTATTTTTCCCTTGGGAGTCGCTCTCTCGAGGGTCATCTTTATTTTAGCCCCCGGCCAGTGCTTGTCTAAGTGCTGGTTCGAACCGAGTAGACTGCGGGGCCCCCTCGGGGCAACTCGAGGTCTGGTTTTACTCGTAGGATGTCTCATCCGTGTTGCCAGAACGAGATATGTGCAGCTCCTATCGGGATTGTCGGCGCATCGGGCGGCTTTGCTGGTCTTGTTTTACCATTGTCGAAATGTCTTGATGTACCAGGATACCGAGTCTGATCGGAGTGTCTCGGGTGAAGGTCTATTCCTTCGATGATCGCGAGAGCTTGTCATGGGCTAAGTTGGGACACCCCTGCAGGGTATGAACTTTCGAGAGTCGTGCCCGTGGTTATGTGGCAGATGGGAATTTGTTAATGTCCGGTTGTAGATAACTTGACACTTGATCCGAATTAAAACGCATCAACCGAGTGTGTAGCCGTGATGGTCTCTTCTCGGCAGAGTCCAGGAAGTGAACACGGTTTCTGGGTTATGTTTGACGTAAGTAGGTGTTCAGGATCACCTCTTGATCATTGCTAGTTGACGACCGTTCCGCTTGTTCTCTTCTCGCTCTTATTTGCGTTGGTTAGCCACCATACTTGCTTAGTCGCTGCTGCAACCTCACCACTTTACCCCTTCCTTTCCCATTAAGTTTTGCTAGTCTTGATACCCATGGTAATGGGATTGCTTTGAGTCCTCGTGGCTCACCGGATACTTCAAAACCAGTTTGCGGTGCCTATGTTACCGAAAGCGGTGACGCAACCAAGCTCAAGGAGGAGCTCGATGAAGATCTTGCCCTTTGTGTTGTTTCGTTCTAGTTGATCAGTAGTGGAGCCCAGTTGGGGTCGATCGGGGACCTTTTGTCGCATTTGGGGTTCTTATTTTATTTTGGTTCCGTAGTCGGACCTTGATTGTATCTGGATGATGTAATGCTTTATTCATGTAGTTGTGTGAAGTGGCGATTGTAAGCCAACTATGTATCTCTTTCCCTTATGTATTACATGGGTTGTGCGAAGATTACCTCACTTGCGACATTGCTTTCAATGCGGTTATGCCTCTAAGTCGTGCTTCAACACGTGGGAGATATAGCCGCATCGAGGGCGTTATACTGCTGATGTTCCACACTCAGCAAGTGCGTTTGCGCCGGCAAGTCCCCTAAAAGCATAGGGTAGAAACATACAAGGGAAGCGACAGAGTAAAGGATGTAGCATAGCAATCGTTGCAGCAGAGCGTAGTCAGTTTTAAATTTTTAAGGTTATGTTCCTTGAACGGCCGTGCCTTGTATAAAAAAACCCGTGCGCGGAGGAACCAGCTCGTGGCTAAGTTGCGCCCTTGATTTGTTTCGAGTCCGCTCAACAATACAAGTGAGCTGCAACTGGCCTCGACAAGGTTTCTTGCCGGAGGCAACCCCGCCAGTGGGCTGCTGATGTTCCGCACTCAACAAGTGTGTTTGCACCGGCAAGTTCCCTAAAAGCGTAGGGTAAAAACATACAAGGGATGGAGTCAAGTAAAGGAAATAACATAGCAAGCATTGCCCAGAATGAAGTTACGCCACAAAAATAACTTATTGCGGCACTGACTAATTTGTTTTCATAACTGGAATAATAGCAGAAGGGCGCACCGGCACCTGGGCCCCGGCAAGACAGTATTGTTGGGGGCTGCGAGTACCAAGATACATCCACGGCAAGCCAGAGTTGCCGGGGGCTGCGATGTCAGATAAGTGTTTCGTCCCTCATCATGCATCCTCTTATGGACTGGGGGATGCGAAACCACGTTTTTCCCAAAAACTGCCATGCCTTGTATGAAAAACCTGTGCGCGGAGGAGCCTGCTCGTGGCCAAGTTGCGCCCTTGATTTGTTTCGAGTCCGCTCAACAATACAAGCGCGCTGCAACTGGCCCCGACAACGTTACTTGCCGGAGGCAACACCGCCAGCGGGCTGCTGATGTTCCGCACTCGGCAAGTGTGTTTGCGCCGGCAAGTTTTTCTAAAAGCGTAGGGAAAAGACATACAAGGGATGTGACAGAATAAAGGGTACGACCCGGCAAGCATCCCTTTTTCATTAAAAAAACATCCCACTTCAGATACAGTCCATAGAGGATGAAAAACATGAAAGAGAGGATTACAAGTTTTTAATGCAACTAAGGCCCAAAGGCTTACAAATTAAGAAGATAAGATGCCCGTAATCCCTTTCTTGTCCCTCTCTTCAGGAGGTAGGTCAAGGAGGCGAAAAGGGCAAAAGGGGCGCCTAGGCGAGCTACGGGTGCCAGAAGACACCAAGAGAACATACCGGGGGCTGTCCGAAGGCTGGGCGGTGATGGCGGCGCCGGAAGCAGAGCTCGAAGACGGGGCGGCAGGAAGTCAGCACGCTATCGAGGGCACCACACCCTCGTACTCCGACTTGACGGCCTTGCCGCCAACCCTCTTCCTCTTCCGTAGCCTCCCTACGCCAGCCGCCCAAGGAGACGACCCCGGGGAGTTCAAGTAGCTGGCGACGCGGATGATGGGGTTGCCGGTGGCGCGCGAAGCGGCGCCCAACACCTAGTCGGACTCGCCATCCTGCCGCCCGCTACCCTCGTCGTCGCTGTCGCTCCCCTCCTCGTCACTCTCGCTCGAGGAAGAGCCTTCGCTGTCGGAGGAGCTGTCCACGCGGCACCTCGCCCGAGTGCCGGAGTCCCCGAAGACCTTGACGGAGAGAAGGTCACCATCCATTAACTTAAAATGGAGAGTAAACCCCGCCGTCAAGCTGTGGATGCGGGCGAACGTCTTCCACCCACGTTCGAGATACATCACATTAGGGGCTGGGAATGCGACGCTGACTCGCGTGCCGCTGATCCCACAGCCCCTCATGTGCAACCAAAGCGTCTCGGGCGCCTCCAACTCCATCATGCTCGCAAACGGAGCCGGAAGCCGAAGGCGGCGACGAGGCGCCCGGCGCAGCCTGACGAAGAACTCGCAAGGGTCGTCCCCGGTGTGGACCGCCGTGGGAAGAGGAACCGCCGGCGGAGGCGGAGATGGCGCGCCGCCCCGTCCGCCTCTTCCCCGAGCACTCCGACCTCGTCCTCGACCTCGTCCACGACCTCGCCCCCTCCCTCTTCCCCTTGTGGCTGGCTCCGCCACCACAGGCGCGGGATAGGGAGAGGCGCGCTGTCTGGTGGCGACCCTCGCCGCCACCGACGAAGAGCCAGGGTTCCCCATCTCCATGGCGATCGAGAGGAAGGGGAGCAGAAGCTAAAGAAAGGAGGAGATGGGAGAGTACGGGCTTCTGCGCTCCCCTCTCACCCTTCTTAAAGGAGCGAGGTGGGGGCTTGGCCGCCCCGCTCAGCCAATCAAGGCGCGGGAATCACAATGGCACAGCGCCCCCACTCCCACCGTCCGTGACCCCAAGCGCATGGGAGCCGCGTGGCGGGGATGCAGAGCCGAGGCGACGAATGAGGTGACCTCCCCCCGCCCCGTGATCACGGGGGGAGTGGGCACCTCGAAAGTCGCGCACGCCACCCACCTCTCCCACGACGCCGCGATTGACGCGTTCCGTTACGAGAGGATGCGGTGGATTCGGAGTGGATCTGGTTCGACCCAGGCCACGCGTGCCCGTGCCTTGTTTTGGGCCTGGCCCAACAACGCTCGGCACCGTGTATGGCCCAGGCCCGGGGGCTCCTGTCGGTGTACTAAAGTAGGGGTACCTTAGTACCCCGAACTTGGGCACGGGCAGTCGCAGCGTCCCGCGGCAAGGCTTGCCGGACGCCCGCCAAGACCCCTCCGTCACTCCCATTCATTGCCATTCAACAACAAAGAATTAACTAAGGAGAACAAGACCCCAGCAAGAGGTGCTTGTCGGGAAGAACAAGGCCCCGGCAAGAGGAGATTGCCGGGAAGGCCAACAAAGGCATGTCAAGAAGACTCGCCGCGACGCGCCGTGCGTCCCGGCAAGGCCCTGGCAAGAGAAGCTTGCCGGGAAGGACATGACCCCGGCAAGAGGAGCTTGCCAGGGAAGCTAACCAAGGCGCTTGCCGCGACAGAGCCACCACCCTGCGCCCACGCTCCAGCACATCCCACGACGTGTCACCGCAGGGTCGCTCCTGGTGCACGTGGAGGGTGGCTGTGCAGCCTAGCGGTGCGAGGTGGCGAGCGAAGGTGACTAGGAGGCCATCGTGGCGATCGGTGGCGCTCCTAACGGTCGCTTCTGCCTTTGTTAGCGACGGACAGCATTAAATGCTCTTGTCCCCTGCCGTTAGAGTTAGGTAGGGGACACTGTTGATAGCAGTTGTACCAACCCGCGTTTTTACCTTTCTACTCCTCTCTCTGCATTGCCACCTGTCGGTGACCCCTTTAGACTATAAAAAGGAGGCCCATGCGCACGTAGGGGAGGTTCCGCAGTTCGGTTAGTTCGACCCACTCGAGACCACAGCATGCCCACGCTTTCGAGCAAGAACAAATAAAAACACAAAGCAGCAGTAGGAGTTTTATCTCTCCGGAGAGCTCCGAAGCTGGGTAAAAATCCCCCGCGTGTTTGGCCTCGATCTGCTCTTCGTGCGCCCCTCGCCCACCTGCCGGACCAGAAAAGGGGCTCCTGCCCCATAGGTGCTCGTTCCCCACGACACGTAGGAATGCTTTTGGGTGTGCCAAACATCACAACATAACTGGGTGGCTATAAAGGTGCACTACGGGTATCTCCGAAAATGTCTGTTGGGTTGGCACAAATCGAGACTGGGATTTTTCACTCCGTGTGACAGTGAGGTATCAGTGGGGCCCCTCGGTAATGCATCATCATAATGATCTCAATGTGACTAAATAGTTAGTCACGGGATCATGCATTACAGAATGAGTAAAGTGACTTGCCGGTAATGAGATTGAATGAGGTATTGGGATACCGACGATCGGGCAAGTAACGTACAGATTGACAAAGGGAATTGTATACGAGATTACTTGAATCCTTGACATTGTGGTTCATCCGATGAGATCGTCGTGGAACATGTGGGAGGCAACATGGGTATCCAGATCCCGCTGTTGGTTATTGGCCAGATAGCTGTCTCGGTCATGTCTGCATGATTCCCGAACCCGTAGGGTCTACACACTTAAGGTTCGGTGGCGCTAGATTTGTAATGGGAATTAGTGTGCAGTTACTGAATCTTGTTCGGAGTCCCGGATGAGATCCTGGACGTCACGAGGAGCTCCTGAATGGTCCGGAGGTAAAGATTTATATATGGGAAGTCCTATTTTGGCCATCGAAAAATGTTCGGGATTTTTCGGTATTGTACTGGGAAGGTTCTAGAAGGTTCTGGAGTGGGGCCTGTCGGTGTCAAAACCGGCGGATCTCGGGTAGGGGGTCCCGATCTGTGCGTCTAAGGCTAATGGTAACATGAGGCAAGGGACACAATGTTTTACCCAGGTTCAGGCCCTCTCGATGGAGGTAAAACCTACTTCCTGCTTGATTGATCTTGATGATAAGAGTATTACAAGAGTTGATCCACCACGAGATCGTAGAGGCTAAACCCTAGAAGCTAGCCTATGATGATTATGATTGTTGTGATCGTCCCTATATGGACCAAACCCTCCGATTTATATTGACATCAGAGGGGGCTAGGGTTCACACAGAGTCGGTTACAAAGAAGGAAATCTAATATCCGGATCGCCAAGCTTGTCTTCCACGCAAAGGAGAGTCCCATCCGGACACGGGACGAAGTATTGAGTCTTGTATCTTCACGGTCCAACAGTCTTGTCAAAGTATATAGTCCGGCTGTCCGGGTACCCCCTAATCCAGGACTCCCTCAGTAGACCCTGAACTAGGCTTCAATGAAGATGAGTCCGGCGTGCAGTTTGTCTTCGGCATTGCAAGGCGGGTTCCATCTCCGAATACTCCAAAGTTCCTGTTGTAATGAGCAGTATCTGGCTTCCCATCAATGTTGTCCTCCTCGGCTTCTGTGCTTCAATAATGGCCATCTCCACGTGTCGAGCGAATACGAGGAGGCGAGGCATTTTTGCATTTGCCAGCCCCGCTGGCAAACCGTCTATATGAAGGGACGGGGATCCTCAGATCCAAACCTCACCTTCTTCCCTTGAGCAAGCATCCAACAGAGCGCTCCGGAAAAAAACCATTCCAACATGGACGGTCACCGTAGTTCTTCTTCCCGTTCTCTTCGCTCCAAGCCAGGTGACTGGGAAGAGTGTTCAGTTTCTCAAAGCCGTTTGATAGAGTTGCAGACCCAAGGGTTTCTTCCACCGGCGTTCATGGTCCCCGTCCGAGCTGGACTAGCCACCTATAATGGTGGGGAGCAAGCGGAGGGATCTCCTAATCCATCCCCGAGGGAGCGAATATGCTTCATCCTGCATCTGCTAAGAGGTGTAGGGTTTCCAATCCACCCATTCCTTCGCGGTCTCCTGGAGTTCTACGGCCTCCAGTTGCACAACTTCACTCCTGCCTCTGTACTGCACAGCGCAGGATACGTTGCCCTTTGCGAATTATTCCTGGGCTGTGAGGCTCACTTCGGGTTATGGAAGAAGTTGTTTTGCCTTGTCCCTCGCAACCAGGGGGAATCCATATGTCAAGTGGGCGGAGCCGAAATATGGCGCGTTGCCGAAACCGGATACCTATCCGGCACTCCCAAGAAGGCATCTATAAACTGGCCCTCGGAGTGGTTTTATGTTGATGACGTTCCCCTTCCGGATCCAGTACGGATAGGCCTCCCTGAGTTCAATGATGATCCGCCGAAGGTATGCTGAAGTTGGCACCCTCAGGGCCCCCAAGAGGAGGATTCCAGAGAAGTACACTTCCTGATGAGCAGGATAAAGATACTGGCCAAATCAGGGCTGGCAATAGTCGAAGTTATGGCAATATGCATAATGCTGGGAGTGCAGCCACTCCAATATCTGGGGAAGCCCATGTGGCACTACAATGGGGAAGATGATGCCACCTGATGTAGTCGTAAAGGTCCGGACTCCGCCACTTCTCTGATGAAAATATTGTCCGATTTGTATAAGGGAGAAGAAGAGGAATTCCTTCGTATCAAACCGCGGGATGGATTTTCCATGTACAACCCCCCAAGCTGGGTGAGTCGTCACTCTTTCCCCCACTCTATTCATTCCGGCGCCTTCCATCAAAATTATTAACCTCGATATTTCCGAGCAGGAACTGAGGAGGGTCATGGAAGGATTCGACGGCCCCTCCCCCCAGCCAGAGGACCCCGGAAGGGCCTGCGATCTAGGACTTGAGGAATACCGGGATATTACTATGGAGCTAGTCAACGGGACATTTTATCAGGCCAGCTGTGATATCGCCTTAGTGGCTATCATCGCTGATTATCCCGGAGTGCTACCTGCATCGCATGTAAGCAAATTCGAAACCTCATCCTCTGAAGAGGACTCCTTTCTGATATCATGCCTTACGCATAAAATATCGCATTTTTATAGAGACGACCATCGGAACACGGCGCCGAGCCCCTGGGGGCTCATCGGCAAAGGGCATCCCGGTCAGGCAGGCTCAAGAGGAAGGCGGTTAGGACCGAAATGCCGTTACAGAGGTATAGTAAAAACCTGCTCTGTGATTTATCTTGTTTGAAATGTAACAGCGCCCTTCGTATTCTGGCAGAAAGAGGAGCCACCGGACTATATCCGGGGAACCTGTCGATCACGCCTCGACCAGCCGGATTCCCGAACTGGATTCAGGAGAGGAGGCCAATGCGGGGCCAATGCCGAATTGTCCTCCGACAGAGGATGCGGATATGCTCTCTGCCACAAATTCTGAAGTGGAGAGTGCCATGAATCATCGGCGCCGACGGGCCATACTTCGGAATGACATCTTTTCCGAAGAGGCATTTAATGCTTTTCATTCGGGAGACGCATATATTCGGGCTGCTCAAGGTGTACTCGCCCGAGCGACAGACCAGTATGCAAAAGATATACGGGTAAGGAAATTTGATAAGCATGCATAGCAGTAGCCCCTGAGACTTGAAACAGTTGGAGCAACTGATTTAAGGATCATGTTATGCACAGGTCCTTGTAGAGAAGAATACCCAATTGTCACAAGAGCTGGAGGAGTGCAAGATCCAGTTGAGGGCCTCAGTTGCCAAACTAGAAGAATCCCAAAAGGCCTCTCCTGGTAACTTTCGTCTTTAATAACAAAATTTTATGGAAATGTACCAGTTAGTGATTGGCTTGTTTGATAAGTCTAGCAGAAATTTCTGCAGACAATCCCAGGGAGAATCCGGAGATCGTAAAAGATAGCAAGTCACACCTCCAAAGGCAGCTAAAAGCTGGCGAGCGTGTTCTTAAGCAAGTTAGGCAGGAGAAGAACGATCTTCAAGATGCCAACGTCCGGCTGGGTGACGAATTAGGAGATGTTCACGCTCAGCTGGCGGACTCTGTGAAGGAGAACAGAAGGCTTCGTCGCAGCATTTATGGTAAATGCCTAGACAAATTGTAGTACAGCTCGGCAAGGAAGCATATTGAAAGAGTTTATATCTGTAGGTATGTTGATGGGCCATCCTGAAGAGGAGATGCCCACGTCTGCAAGTGAGTTACTGCAAGACCTCTCACAGCTACACGAGCGAGCTCAGCAGGTGATGTAGGGTATTGCCCAGGCCTTGTGGCCATCCACTTCCCTGCCAAAAGGCATGGGGGAGCTCGTGGATATGCTCCAAGGAGCACGGCGGCGCTTCTGTTTGTGGAAGATGTCAGCCTGCCAACAAGGTGCAAGGGAAGCCTGGGTCATGGTGAAGACGCGCTACACCAAGCTTGACCCGAACCATATGCCGAAGTCGGACCGGCGGGGCCAGATGGGCAAGAAATTCCCGTGAGTCTGGTGTATGACCAGGTAGCGTTAGCCGCAAAGTATTCCCAACAGGATTGCAAGCTAGATAGCCTGCTGGAAGGTATAAAGGAAGAATATAGTCAGTCCAAGTGACTATGTAATTCAATGGACATATGTAGTCCCTAGCCGGATTAAAGATCATTTGTCATGGCGGACCATTTTGCTTCAGCCCCCGGATCTGACAGTCCGGGGTGTATCCAAATACCCGCTCAGTTATGCAGAACCGGGGTATGCGTGGAAACCAGGCGCCGGGGTCATAAGTGCTTGAATAGACAAGTACCCAACTAGTTATGTTATATTACATGGGTAGTAAGAAACATCTTCTAGGGAGAATATTTCTGTTAGGGGTTCCTTTCCCTGGGCAAGCATGCATCGATGTACACGTCCGGATTACGAACAGAAACGCAAGATACAAAACTTTTGGGGATTCACGTTTGTAATAAACGAAAGAAACATCTCTTGTTCACCGACCGAATATTCCCTTAAGAATGCTAGCTTTCGGCTTCATCCAGTCTGAGGTACACATCCGGCTGAACCGGCAGTAACAATCGCAGAGGTGCTCCCCTTATGCCCTAGCCGAATTAATGGGAACGTAGGGCATAAACACAAGAGCCAGGTAACCCAACATGGCCACATCTTAAGTCATATCGATGCATATAATGGTGAAGAAAAGGCACATATGAAAAAGGAACGCATATGTGATAGGCAAGAAGCCATGAACGTAATTTATATTTAGCTTCCGTATAGGAAGCCCCCAGGTATGGTTTACACACATAGTGCGGCCGGAGTGATCCGAACATCCGTACTGTATTGAGTACTTTGTGTGAAGAATGGAAAAAGGGTGAGAAAGGGAAAAAAAAGAGGGGGAGGAGCATAATTAAATGAGCGGGGGTAAGGAGACGAACACTGAGTTCGGCACTAGGTGTAGAATCTCCGGAGTCTGGCCGCGTTCCATGGGTTCGGCTCGAGTCTGTTATCGGATGCATTATGTAGGCGGTACGCTCCTCCGGTGAGGACTTTATCGATGATGAAGGGGCCCTCCCACTTAGGTTTGAGCTTGTCCTTCTTCTTCTCCGGTAGGTGTAGAACGAGTTCGCCAATATTATAAGTTTTGGCCCGCACTTGTCTGCTTTGATATCATCGAGCCTACTGCTGGTAGAATGTGGAACAGGCTTTAGTGACATCGCGCTCCTCCTCCAGGGCGTCTAGGTTGTCCTGCCAATCTAACTCGGCTTCCTTCTCTTCGTACAAGCGCACGCGAGGTAAGTCGTGTATTATGTCGCAGGGTAGTACTTCTTCTGCGCCGTACACCATAAAAATGGTGTGTACCGGTGGTACGATTTGGCGTGGTCTGCAGCCCCCAGAGTACAGAGTCGAGCTCCTCGACCCAGTGCGTGTTCGATTCTGTCAAGGACCGCACTAGTCTGGGTTTGATGCCACTCATAATGAGACCATTTGCACGTTCGACCTGACCGTTGGTTTGGGGATGGTAGACGGAGGCGTAATCGAGCTTAATGCCCATGTTTCCACACCAAGTTTTCACTTCGTCGGCTATGAAGTTCAAGCCATTATCGGTGATGATGCTGTGAGGGACGCCGTAATAGTGCACAACCCCTGAGATGAAGTCTATCACTGGTCCGGATTCGGCCATTTTAATTGGTTTGGCTTCTATCCATTTGGTGAACTTGTCCACCATGACCAATAAGTATGTTTTTTCTTATGGCTTCCCCCTTTGAGGGGTCCGACCATATCCAGCCCCCAGACTGCGAAGGGCCAAGTGATGGGGATTGTTTGGAGAGCGGTAGGGGGCATATGGCTCTGATTGGCAAAAAGCTGGCAACCGACGCGCTGCTGCACAAGGTCCTGTGCGTCTGCTCAGGCTGTCAGCCAATAAAAACCTGTGCGGAAGGCCTTGCTGACAAGTGCCCAAGCCGTAGCGTGGTGTTCGCCGAGTCCGGCAAGGATTTCAGCCAAGAGCTGCCGCCCTTCCTCTTCGGAGATGCATCTTTGGAGCACACTAATCGCACTTTTCTTGTAGAGTTCTCCCTCATGGACTTTGTAGGCCTTGGAGTGCCGCACAATACAACGTGCTTCATTTTGTTCCTCGGGGAGCTCCTGCCTATTTAGGTAGGCCAAGAAAGGCTCAGTCCACGAGGTGATTACAGCCATGATTTCGTGGGCCGAAGGTGTTATTTTGGTGGCAGATCCTCCGATTACGGCAGATGGTTCGGAATCTGGGGTTGTATTCGGATCCGGGCTAGTGTTGCCGGACTCCCCTTCCCATACCACGGATGGTTTGAACAGCTTTTCCAGGAATATGTTAGGTGGGACAGGGTCACGTTTAGTGCCGATGCAAGCGAGGATATCTGCTGCTTGATTGTTTTCTCGAGCCACATGGTGGAATTCGAGCCCCTCGAACCGAGCTGACATTTTGAGGACGGCATTACGGTAGGCCGCCATTTTCGGATCCTTGGCATCAAAATCTCCGTTTATTTGTGATATTGCGAGGTTTCAGTCCCCGCGCACCTCCAGGCGTTGAATGCCCATAGAGACTGCCATCCGAAGGCCATGCAACAGAGCCTCGTATTCGGCTGCGTTGTTAGAGTCTGTGTATAGTATTTGGAGTACGTATTGGAGCGTGTCTCCGGTGGGGGAAGTCAGGACTACACCCACTCCCAGTCCGGCCAGCATTTTAGAGCCGCTGAAGTGCATGATCCAGTTGGAGTATGCGCCGTACTCTTTAGGGAGTTCGGCTTCTGTCCATTCGGCGATAAAGTCGACCAATACTTGCGACTTAATGGCCCGCCATGGTTTGTATGTTATGTCGAACGGAAGGAGCTCGATGGCCCATTTAGCAGTCCTTCCTGTGGCGTCGCGGTTATTTATTATGTCGTTGAGTGGTACTTCAGAGGCCACCGTAATTGAACACTCTTGAAAGTAGTGTCGTAGCTTTCGGGATGCCATGAAGACCACGTACGCTATCTTTTGATAGTGGGGTATCGGGATTTGCATGGAGTGAGGACAGTGGACACATAATATACCGTCTTTTGGAGCGGGAACTTGTAACCGTCTGCTTCCCGTTCGACGATGAGCACTGCACTGACAACCTGATGTGTCGCAGCTATGTATAGTAACATGGGTTCGCCAATATTTGGCGCTGTCAAGACTGGATTATTTTCCAATAAGGTCTTTATTTCATCCAGTCCGGCCGCGGCCGCATCCGTCCACACGAAGTGTTCGGTGTATCGAAGAAGGTGGTAAAGGGGTAGTGCCTTTTCTCCTAATCGAGAGATAAAGCGGCTTAAGGCAGCCATGCATCCAGCTAGTTTCTGGATATGCTTGAGGTCTCTTGGGATAGCCAACTGCGACAGAGCTTGGATTTTTGCCGGATTTGCTTCAATGCCTCTATTGGAAACAATGAAGCCAAGCAACTTCCCAGAGGGTACGCCGAAAACACATTTTTCTAGGTTTAGCTTGATGTCGTATGTTCGGAGGTTATCGAATGTAAGCTTCAAGTCATCTATTAGGGTTTCAACGTGTCTTGTTTTTATGACCACGTCGTCCACATATGCCTCTACTGTTTTGCCGATTTGCTTCTCCAGACATGTTTGAATCATGTGTTGATAGGTTGCGCCGGCATTTTTAAGCCCGAAAGGCATAATGTTGAAGCAAAAAGGGCCATACGGCGTTATGAAGGCCGTTGCAGCTTGGTCGGACTCTGCCATCTTTACTTGATGGTATCCGGAGTATGCGTCGAGGAAACATAGTGAGTCTTGTCCTGCGGTGGCATTGATGATTTGGTCAATGCGAGGGAGGGGGAAGGGATCCTTGGGGCAAGCCTTGTTGAGGTCTTTGAAATCCACGCATAGGCGCCAGGATTTGTCCTTCTTTGGTACCATTACCAGGTTTGCCAGCCAATCCGGATGCTTGATATCTCTGATGAATCCGGCCTCAAGTAGCTTGGCTAGTTCTTCACCCATGGCATGCCGTTTAGGCTCTGAGAAGCACCTAAGAGTCAGATTGACAGGCTTGTATCCTTTCAGTATATTGAGGTTGTGTTCGGCTAGCCTGCGTGGGATGTCCGGCATGTCTGAAGGATGCTAGGTGAAAATGTCCGAATTCTCACGCAGGAATTCTCGTAGTGCGGCGTCCATTGTGGGGCTCAACTGTGTCCCGATGGAAGTTGTCTTCGTGGCGTCCGTTGGATGGACCTGGAATTTGACTATCTCGTCTGCGGGTTTAAATGATGTGGACCTGGGTCGTTTGTCGAGTATCACGTCGTCCCTGTCCACTGTGGCGTGCAGCGTTGTTAGTTCTTCAGTTGCTAGGGCTTCGGATAATGCTTCCAGGGCTAGTGCCGCAGTTTTATTTTCGGCGTGGAGTGCGACGTCCGGATCACTGGCTAGAGTGATGATTCCATTGGGTACGGGCATTTTAAGCTTCATGTACCCGTAATGGGGTATAGCTTGAAAGCTTGTGAATGCGTCCCGCCCATAAAGGGTGTGGTATCCGCTGCTGAAAGGAGCCACTTGGAATGTGATTTCTTCGGACCTGTAATTCTTCGAGGTGCCGAATACCACATCGAGTGTGATTTTTCCCGCACACCTTGCCTCCCGACTAGGGATAATTCCCCTGAAGGTTGTGCCGCTCTGCTCAATGCGGCTTTTATCAATTTCCATCTTGCTGAGTGTTTCTTCGTAGATCAAGTTTAATCCACTTCCACCGTCCATGAGTACTTTAGTGAGCCTAAAGCCATCCATGATTGGGCTAAGGACCAAAGCGGCAGGTGCCCGGACAGTCTGGAATTGGGGTTCGTCACTGGCACTGAAAGTTATAGCAGTGTCGTTCCACGGATTTGTTTTTGCTACATGGCAGATTTTGGCAAGATTTCAATGAGCTCGCTTGCGCCTATTATTTGAGGCAAAAGTCTCGAAGACTGTTAATACCGCATTGTTGTCTTTGGCGTGACGTTGCTCTGCTTTATTTACAAGAAGATCCTCGCCGCTTTTTGCTACCTGTCGGAGTATCCAACATGCTCTAAGGCTATGTGTTGGCTTAGTATCCGGCGTGCTATGAATTTTGCATGGCCCATTGAGCCATTCTTCCAATACGGTTCCACGTCCTGGAGTGGGCTTTAGCTTTTTGCGAGTTGGATCAGGTAACTTAGGAGAGTTTGCCCTTTTAGCTCGGAGGGAAGGTTTAGTGAGAGCCGGATTATCCCAAAAGTCTGTTTGGGTTTTCCAGGTACTTTCCATAGCGCAGTACTTATGTACTATGGCTGCTAAGTCGGCAAAGTGTACTATGTCATGGTGACTTATAGCATTAAGGATCCCTTTGCTCATGCAATTTTTGCAAAAAAGTGAGATTGCGTCCTCCTCGTGACAGTCCTTGACCTTGTTTATCACAAGGAGGAATCTGGCCCAGTAGCGATGTACTGTCTCTTGTGGATCTTGTCTAATATGGGAGAGACTGCTTAAGTCTGGGCGGGTGGGCGTAGTTGAATCTGGATTCTGATCCGATCCAGCGCCCAGGGGCAGAGGAGCTTTCGGGCTTGACTGCTCGGGCTCCGGGATGTTACCCGATTTCTCTGGCCCGTTCCCCGATTCTAAGTTTGGGGTCTGGGTCGTTTCCTCCCGCAAACGGGTATCCGGATCAGAGAGCTCGGTGATCCGGACATAGTTCGTCCTCAGAATAGAGGGACGGTCCATATGTGGCTCTTCCACTACCGGTATCTCGTGGGTGACCGGTGGGGATTTAATATCCCATTGGTCGGGTTAAGCACAATCCGGTCATAGTCTGTAGCGACTCCCAAAGCGGCGATGCGACCAAGAGCTCATTAAGGGAAGAGAGCTCTATTGGATCCATCTGTTCGGCGAGTTCCGAATTGACGTGGAGGCTATTCGTGATGACCCGAGAGGCCATCGTTGGTGTGGCAGCCGATCGGGCGTCCATGACGAAGCCGCCTAGTCGGAGAGTTTGGCCTACAGCCAGTGCTCCCCTAGAGGTGATGTTGTCCTTGACAACGAGACGGGCCATCAAGCCTTGCAGTGACGACACAGAGGAACTCTCAATGAAAGCACCAATGTCGGTGTCAAAACCGGCGGATCTCGGGTAGGGGGTCCCGATCTGTGCGTCTAAGGCTAATGCTAACAGGAGGCAAGGGACACAATGTTTTATCCAGGTTCGGGCCCTCTCAATGGAGGTAAAACCCTGCTTCCTGCTTGGTTGATCTTGATGATATGAGTATTACAAGAGTTGATCTACCACGAGATCGTAGACGCCAAACCCTAGAAGCTAGCCTATGATGATTATGATTGTTGTGATTGTCCCTATACGGACCAAACCCTCCGATTTATATAGACACCGGAGGGGGATAGGGTTTACACAGAGTCGGTTACAAAGAAGGAAAACTAATATCTGGATCGCCAAGCTTGTCTTCCACGCAAAGGAGAGTCCCATCCGGACACGGGACGAAGTCTTGAGTCTTGTATCCTCACGGTCCAACAGTCCGGTTAAAGTATGTAGTCCGGCTGTCCGGATACCCCCTAATCTAGGACTCCCTCAGGGCCCACCTGCATGGGGGGACCCACATGAACGTGGGTAGTGGGGGCAAGGCCCCACACCCCTGGTCAAGGCGCACCAAGATCCCCCCTTAGAAGGAATAAGATCATGTCCCGAAGGGATAAGATCAAGATCCCTAAAAGGGGGATAACAATCGGTGGGGACAGAAATGATGGGATTTCTTTCCTCCCACCTTTGCCAACACCCTAATGGACTTGGAGGGCAAGAAACCAGCCCCCTCCACCCCTATATATAGTGGGGAGGCGCATGGGAGCTTCACCCCTTGCCCCTAGCGCAGCCCTCCCCCAATCCAACTCCACCTCCTCCTCAGTAGTGCTCGGCGAAGCCCTGCCAGAGAACTGCAAGCTCCACCACCATGCCGTCATGCTGCCGGAGCTCTCCCTCAACTTCTCCTCTCCCCTTGCTAGATCAACAAGGAGGAGACGTCCCCGGGCTGTACGTGTGTTGATCGCGGAGGCACCGTCCGTTCGGCGTTAGATTGGATCTTCCGTGATTTGAATCACCACGAGTACGACTCCCTCATCCGCGTTCTAGTGACGCTTCCGCTTAGCGATCTTCAAAGGTATGAAGATACTCATCCTCTCCCTCTCTTGTTGCTAGAATCTCCATAGATTGATCTTGGTGACGCGTAGAAAATTTTGAATTATTGTTGCGTTCCCCAACAGTGGCATCATGAGCTAGGTCTATGCACGAGTAGAACACAAGTAGTTGTGGGCGTTGGTTTGTTCAATATGCTTACCGTTACTAGTCTTATCTTGATTCGGTGGCATTGTGGGATGAAGCGGCCCAGACCGACCTTACACGTACGCTTAAGTGAGACAGGTTCCACCAACTGACATGCACTTGTTGCATAAAGGTGGCTAGCGGTTACCAGTCTCTCCCACTTTAGTCGGATCGGATTCGATGAAAAGGGTCCTTATGAAGGGTAAATAGCAGTTGGCATATCACCGTTGTGGCTTTTGCGTAGGTAAGAAACGTTCTTTCTAGAAACCCATAATAGCCACGTAAAACATGCAACAACAATTAGAGGACGTCTAACTTGTTTTTGCAGGGTATGCTATGTGATGTGATATGGCCAAAAGAATGTGATGAATGATATGTGATGTATGAGATTGATCATGTTCTTGTAATAGGAATCACGGCTTGCATGTCGATGAGTATGACAACCGGCAGGAGCCACAGGAGTTGTCTTAATTTATTGTATGACCTACATGTCATTGAAAATGCCATGTAATTACTTTAGTTTATTGCTAACCGTTAGCCATAGTAGTAGAAGTATTAGTTGGCGAGACAACTTCATGAAGACACGATGATGGAGATCATGGTGTCATGCCAGTGATGAAGGTGATCATGCCGTGCCTCAAAGATGGAGATCAAAGGCGCAAGATGATATTGGCCATATCATGTCACTTTATGATTTGCATGTGATGTTTGTCATGTTTACATCTTATTTGCTTGGAACGACGGTAGCATAAATAAGATGATCCCTCACTAAAATTTCAAGAAAGTGTTCCCCCTAACTGTGCACCGTTGCAAAAGTTCGTTGTTTCGAAGCACCACGTGATGATCAGGTGTGATAGATTCTAACATTCGCATACAACGGGTGTAAGCCAGATTTACACACGCGAAACACTTAGGTTGACTTGACGAGCCTAGCATGTACAAACATGGCCTCGGAACACAAGAGACTGAAAGGTCGAACATGCGTCGTATAGTAGATACGATCAACATGAAGATGTTCACCGATGATGACTAGTCCGTCTCACGTGATGATCGGACACGGCCTAGTTGACTCGGATCATGTATCACTTAGATGACTAGAGGGATGTCTATCTAAGTGGGAGTTCATTAAATAATTTGATTAGATGAACTTAATTATCATGAACATAGTCAAAAGGTCTTTGCAAATTATGTCATAGCTCACGTTTTGGTTCTACTGTTTAGATATGTTCCTAGAGAAAATTTAGTTGAGAGTTGATAGTAGCAAATTGTGCGGACTAGGTCCATAAACTGAGGATTGACCTCATTGCTGCACAGAAGGCTTATGTCCTTAATGCACCGCTCAGTGTGCCGTACCTCGAGCGTCGTCTGTGGATGTTGCGAACATCTGACATACACATTTTGATGACTACGTGATAGTTCAGTGCGTAATGTTAAACGGTTTAGAATTGAGGCACCGAAGACATTTTTGAAATGTCACAGAACATATGAGATGTTCCAAGAGCTGAAATTGGGATTTCAGGCTCGTGCCCACGTCAAGAGGTATGAGACCTCTGACAAGTTTCTTAAGCCTGCAAACTAAGGGAGAAAAGCTCAATCGTTGAGCATGTGCTCAGATTGTCTGAGTACTACAATCGCTTGAATCGAGTGGGAGCTATCTTCCAAATGAGATAGTGATGGTTCTCCAAAGTCACTGCCACCAAGCTACTAGAGCTTTGTGATGAACTATAACATATCAGGGATAGATATGATGATCCTTGAGCTATTCGCGACGTTTAACACCACGAAAGTAGAGATCAAATAGGAGCATCAATTGTTGATGGTTAGTAAAACCACTAGTTTCAAGAAGGGCAAGGGCAAGAAGGGATACTTCATGAAACGGCAAATCAGTTGCTGCTCTAGTGAAGAAACCCAAGGTTGAACCCAAACCCGAGACTAAGTGCTTCTGTAATGAGGGAACGGTCACTGAAGCAGAACTACCCTAGATACTTGGTAGATCGTAAAGTGGCAAGGTCGATGAATATATTGGATATACATTATATTAATGTGTACTTTACTAGTACTCCTAGTAGCACCAGGGTATTGTATTCCGGTTCGGTTGCTAAGTGTTAGTAACTCGAAATAAAAAGCTATGGAATAAACGGAGACTAGCTAAAGGTGAGATGACGATATATGTTTGAAGTGTTTCCAAGGTTGATGTGATCAAGCATCGATGCTCCCTCTACCACTGAGATTGGTGTTAAACCTAAATAATTGTTATTTGGTGTTTGCGTTGAGCATAGACATGATTCGATTATGTTTATCACAATACGGTTATTCATTTAGGGAGAATAATGGTTACTTTGTTTATTTGAATAATACCTTCAACGGTCTTGCACCTAAAACGAATGGTTTATTAAATCTTGATTGTAGTGATACACATGTTCATGCCAAAACATATAAGATAGTAATGATAGTACCACCTACTTGTGGCACTGCCATTTGAGTCATATTGTTATAAAACGCATGAAGAAGCTCCATGTTGATGGATCTTTTGGACTCACTCATTTTTTGAAAAGTTTGAGACATGCAAACCATATCTATTGGTATGTACGCATGAAGAAACTCCATGCAGATGGATCATTTGGACTCACTTGATTTTGAATCACTTGAGACATGCAAATCATACCACATGGGCAAGATGACTAAAAAGCCTCGTTTTCAGTAAGATGGAACAAGAAAGCAACTTGTTGGAAGTAATACATTTTGATGTGTGCAGTCCAATGAGTGCCGAGGCATGCAGTGGATATCGTTATGTTCTTACTTCACAGATGATTTGAGTAGATGCTGAGTATATTTACTTGATGAAACACAAGTCTGAATTATTAAAAGTTTGGGGCTGCGACGCTTATCTGGAAAAGTTTTAGCCTGGTAAGCTCAAACCCAAAGCGGATAAATGCATCTTCATTGGACACCCAAAACAGTTGGGTATACCTCCTATTTCAGATCCGGAAGCAGAAGTGATTGTTTCTAGAAACGGATCCTTTCTCGAGGAAAAGTTTCTCTTGAAAGAATTGAGTGGGAGGATGGTGGAGACTTGATGAGGTTATTGAACCATCACTTCAACCAATCTGTAGAAGGGCACAGGAAGTTGTTCCTGTGGCGCCTACACCAGTTGAAGTGGAAGATGATGATAGTGATCATGAAACTTCGGATCAAGTCACTACCAAACTTCGTAGGTCGACAAGGACGCGTACTGCTTCGGAGTGGTACGGTAATCCTGTCTTGAAGGTCATGTTGCTAGACAACAATGAACCTACGAGCTGTGGAGAAGCGATGGTGGACCCGGATTCCGACAAATGGCTCGAGGCCATAAAATCCGAGAGAGGATCCATGTATGAAACAAAGTGTAGACTTTGTAAGAACTACTTGATGGATTTTAAAAGGGAAGACGGACAATGATGGTAAGTGTCACCATTAAGAAAGCTCGACTTGTCGCTAAGATGTTTTCCGACAAGTTCAAGGAGTTGACTACGATGAGACTTTCTCACTCGTAGCGATGCTAAGAGTCTGTTGAAATTATATTAGCAGTTCCTGCATTATTTATGAAATCTTGCACATAGGATGTCAAAACATTGTTTCCTCAAAGATTTTCTTGAGGAAAGGTTGTATGTGATACAACCAGAAGGTTTTGTCAATCCTTAAAGATGCTAACAAGTATGCAAAGCTCCAGCAATCCTTATAAGGACTGGAGTAAGCATCTCGGAGTTGGAATATACGCTTTGATGAGATGATCAAGGATTTTGGGTTTATACAAAGTTTATGAAAAACTTGTATTTCCAAAGAAGTGAGTGGGAGCACTATAGCATTTCTGATGAGTATATGTTGTTGACATATTGTTGATCGAAAATGATGTAGAATTTCTGGAAAGCATATAGGGTTATTTGAAAAGTGTTTTTCAATGGAAAACCTGGATTAAGCTACTTGAACATTGAGCATCAAGATCTATAAGGATAGATCAAAATCACTTGATAGTACTTTCAAATGAGTACGCACCGTGACAAGATTTTGAAGGAGTTCAAAATAGATCGGCAAAGAAGGAGCTCTTGGTTGTGTTATATGGTGTGAGTATTGACTAAGACTCAAGACCTGACCATGGCAGAAGAGAGGGAAAGGACGAAGGTTGTCCCCTATGCTTTAGACGTAGGCTCCATAGTATGCTATGTTGTGTACTGCACCTAAAGTGTGCCTTGCCATGAGTCATTCAAGGGGTACAAGTGTGATCCAACAATGGATCACAGGACATCTGTCAAGGTTATCCTTAGTAACTAGTGGACTAAGGAATTTTCTCGATTATGGAGGTGGTAAAAGAGTTCGTCGTAAAGGGTTACGCCGATGCAAACTTTTACACTAATCTGGATGACTCTGAGTAGTAGACCGGATTCGTATAGTAGAGCAGTTATATGGAGTAGTTCCAAATAGCACATGGTAGCTGCATCTAGGAGATGACATAGAGATTTTTAAAGCACACACGGATCTGAAAGATTCAGACCCGTTGACTAATAACCTCTCTCACAAGCGAGATATGATCAAACCCAATGGGTGTTGGATTCATTACAATCACATAGTGATGTGAACTAGATTATTGACTCTAGTGCAAGTGGGAGACTGTTGGAAATATGCCCTCAGTGCAATAATAAAATGGTTATTATTATATTTCCTTGTTCATGATAATTGTCTATTGTTCATGCTATAATTGTATTAATGGAAACCGTAATACATGTGTGAATACATAGACCACAACATGTCCCTAGTGAGCCTCTAGTTGACTAGCTCGTTGATCAATAGATGGTTATGGTTTCCTGACCATGGACATTGGATATCATTAATAACATGATCACATCATTAGGAGAATGATGTGATGGACAAGACCCAATCCTAAGCATAGCACAAGATCGTGTAGTTCGTTTTCTAAAAGATTTTCTAATGTCAAGTATCATTTCCTTAGACCATGAGATTGTGCAACTCCTGGATACCGTAGGAATGCTTTGGGTGTGCCAAACGTCACAACGTAACTGGGTGGCTATAAAGGTGCACTACGGGTATCTTCAAAAATGTCTGTTGGGTTGGCACAAATCGAGACTGGGATTTGTCACTCCGTGTGACGGTGAGGTATCTCTGGGCCCACTCGGTAATGCATCATCATAATGAGATCAATGTGACTAAGTAGTTAGTCACGGGATCATGCATTACGGAACGAGTAAAGTGACTTGCCGGTAACAAGATTGAATGAGGTATTGGGATACCGACAATCGAATCTCGGGCAAGTAACGTACCGATTGATAAAGGGAATTGTATACGGGATTGCTTGAATCCTTGACATCATGGTTCATCCGATGAGATCATCATGGAACATGTGTGAGCCAACATGGGTATCTAGATCCCGTTGTTGGTTATTGGCCAGAGAGCTGTCTCGGTCATGTCTGCATGATTCCCGAACCCGTAGGGTCTGCACACTTAAGCTTCGGTGGCGCTAGAGTTGTTATGGGAATTACTGTGCAGTTACCGAATGTTGTTCGGAGTCCTGGATGAGATACCAGATGTCATGAGGAGTTCCGGAATGGTCCGGAGGTAAAGATTTATATATGGGAAGTCCTATTTTGGCCACCAGAAAATGTTCGGGATTTTTTGGTATTGTGCAGGGAAGGTTCTAGAAGGTTCTGGAGTGGGGCCGACCTGCATGGGGGGACCCACATGAACGTGGGTAGTGGGGACAAGGCCCCACACCCATGGTCAAGGCGCACCAAGATCCCACCTTAGAAGGAATAAAATCATGTCCCGAAGGGATAAGATCAAGATCCCTAAAAAGGGGGTAACAATCGGTTGTGACGGAAATGATGGGATTTCTTTCCTCCCACCTTTGCCAACGCCCCAATGGACTTGGAGGGAAATAAACCAGCCCCCTCCACCCCTATATATAGTGGGGAGCGCATGGGAGCTTCACCCCTTGCCCCTGGCGCAGCCCTCCCCCTCTCCAACTCCACCTCCTCCTCAGTAGTGCTTGGCGAAGCCCTGCCGGAGAACTGCAAGCTCCACCACCACGCCATCGTGCTGCCATAGCTCTCCCTCAACTTCTCCTCTCCCCTTGCTGGATCAAGAAGGAGGAGACGTCCCCGGGCTGTACGTGTGTTTAACGCGGAGGCACCGTCCGTTCGGCGTTAGATCGGATCTTCTGCGATTTGAATCGTCGTACGACTCCCTCATCCGCGTTCTAGTGACGCTTCCGCTTAGCGATCTTCAGAGTTATGAAGATGCTCATCCTCTCCCTCTCTTGTTGCTAGAATCTCCATAAATTGATCTTGGTGACGCGTAGAAAATTTTGAATTATTGCTACGTTCCCCAACATAGGTGCGTCTACATTATTTCTCTGAGAATCTTGTTCGATTCTCTTAGGGTGGCCTTCATGATACAAAGGTTCCTGAGTCATTCTACCGGTTCTAGTAGCCACTCTAACAGCAAAGTCAGGTTTATTATTTAATTCATCGAGCAAATCATTTTGAGCTTTAAGTACTTGTTCAGCTTGAGTGGTGACCATAGAAGCATATTTGCTAATGAGTTTAAGTTCACACTACTAGGGAAAAGCCTAGCAGTAGCGCGGGTTTTGGGCCTATCAGTAGCGCGGGAAGGAGCGCTACTGATAAGGAGCTACAGCTAATGCTTAGCAATAGCGTCTTGACCCACGCCATCGCTAAATTGACTTAGTAGCAGCGGTTCTTTAGAACATCGCTATCGTTAATTAGTAGTAGCGCTTCTCTAACCCGCTACTACTATTATTTAGTATTTTATTTCTTTTCTTTTTCATGTTGTATTCATACACCTTTACACAAGTTTTCATACAACAGGAATTTAGAGATTGTTTTACATCATAATGAGTTATTACATCATGGGGTGAAAGAACAGTGGACTAGTTTCAAGTGGATGTCCATCCACTTGAAACTAATCCGATTCTTTCACCCAATGATATAATAATATCATCATCATCATCATATCATTAACAACTTAGCATCATAATACATCATTGTCATATAACACCTCCTCAATATCATCGTTTTCATCATTGACATCACATAACACCTCCTCAAGATCATCATTATCAACTCTAACACATTACCACATAATAAACATATTGTACCTCATAGGACCTATTACATTCGATTAAGACCTACTACATTTTCTAAGGTAAAATAACAAAAAACAAGATAGCCCCTGACTTTCCATTATGGAGAATGGAGATTAGCCTGTCTCCCATTCTTGCCTTTCGCTGAATGTTACTTCCAAGAACCTCCTTGCGATGTCCATACATTTCTTACATTCTCTGATGATCATGTGTTCACGGGTTTTAGAAATCCGATATGCACAGGTGAGCTCCGTAGATTTACTCGGCAAGTATGTTCAGAATCGAGAGGCGACCATGCGAGACATCGATGAGGCACACAATCCATCGGGAGTTTCGTTGAAAAACATAATAATAACTTCGTAGTTAGCAATGATGTACTAGTTTTAGAAGTATGCAAAAAATGCACGAATGTCGTAATAGTAAAAAATCTTACCAGGGTATCTCCAGAGAAGTTATCGTTGTTCAACACATGCACTAGTGGCACGTATTCACCATAATTTGGAGGAGTTCAATAATAGGCATTGTAATTCTCAAGAAGAGTACAAAATGCGATCAGATGATTTTTCTCCTTATACGTTAATTGGGTGCCTTCGGTGTAGTGGGTTTTATCTACCATCTTCCGCACAGTCTTTGAAGAATCAAAATAAGCTGTCAATGGAAATAAGCTATCAACTATTTTGAAAAAAACAATATAAATTAGTTAATAACTATATATATGTTTGAGAAACTCACATAGCGGTACAATCGGAAGCGTATCAACAAGGACCCAAATGTCCATATTGTCTTCCTCGCTGTCAGGATCACCAAGATCCATGGTGACAATCATACCCTCATAAAAACCATACATTTTGCAAAGTGCTTCCCAATTTTGGCAACCAAAATGGGTTATGCTCTGAGCATTGTACAGATTTAATTCAAAATCCATATCATGATGGGTCCTTAGGTGTATTTTCTTTGTTTCGAAATTTTCATGGTCTTCAAAACCCATCCTCTCCAGGACATAGCGTCTTGCATGGCATTGGATAAGCTAGTCGAATTGTAAAATATGAAAATTAGAAGTTGAAATAGTTGAAGTCATGCTTAATGGAGAAAAAAACTATTATCGTCGTTGTGTACCGTATGAACATCGCAAGTCTCCTCGAGCTTAATGCTGAAGCGCCGATCGTCGTCCAGCCGAACGAACCTGTCGCACATACCTCGATCGTCGTGGCACCAGCTACACTCCCCCGGGAGACCGTCGTCGTCCGAGTACGACATTTCCTACAATCATAATTCAAAGATTAAACTTGTACATATTCTAGCACAAGTCATGTCGAATTCACGACAAAATCCGCATGACCTTTGCTAAAAAGGACATATCGAGCGCCTAAAATTTGCGGAACAGAAATTAATCAACACTCCGCAAAACATAGGCCACTCGGAGATGTAAACTGAACATGAACGGCCACTTGGGCAACCACATATCCTATTTGAGCAACAACACAAGATATACAAGGATATTTGGCTGGTCTCACCTCGATGTCGGAGGGGTACGTCGGTGACTGGGATGACGGCGGGATGTCGGAGGGGTCGGTGACGGGACGACGGAGGTCACCAAACCATATAAGTTATCACTAGCAACAAAACATGTTCAACTAGTTTTATTAATTCAACTAGTTCTTACTAAATATAAACTTACTATAAATAGAAAAAACTAGTTCTTTCTAAAAATAAAGTAGTTCAACTAGTTATATTAATTATTTTACTAAAATAGATTAGTTCTGTTAATTCAACTAGTTCAACTAGTTTATTAATTTACTTACTAAACTAGTTCAACTACAACTAAAGTAGTTCAACTACCACTACTACTACTAAAAATCTAGTACTAACTAAGCTAAATTAACATCTACTACTACTAAATTAACATCTAGTACTAGCTAACCCTAAATTAACATCTACTACTACTAAATCTAGTACTAACTAGTGGCAGGGAGTGGGGGCGACGGAGAGGTAGCTAGGGGCGGCGAGGTCGAGGGAGGTGGGAGGAGGGCTGCCGGCGAAGGAGGGAGGAGGGGCGGCCGCAGGCAGAGGGAGGAGGGCGGCGGTGGAGGAGGGAGGGCGGCCGCAGGCGGAGGGAGGATGTGCGAGGAGGATGGAGGAGGACGGAAGGAGGGAGTACCTCGGCGAGACGATTTAACTAAGGCGGCGGCGACGGCGACGACGGCTTTACGGTTGACGCGGTGAGAGTGAGAGTGTGAGTGGGAGGGCGGTCCTCCGTGGGGATAAGGTAGGGATAGTTGTAGCGCGTTTGCCAAACGCTACTATAGCTAACCTGAGTAGCATGGCGCTCTCTGAAGAAAGTCGCCATGCTATAGCTAGCGGGGCCAAGGTCATGGCAACTATAGCAGAGCGCTGTAGGCTACACACGAGCCATCGCTACTTCCAAGTCAAGAGCTGCTTATGGCGGACATCGCTGCTGCTAAGTAGCAGTAGCGTGGTATTTTGAAGAGCATTGCAGGTAAGATTCTGTGTATAGGCTTTTCCCTAGTAGTGTCACCTTTAACTGTAGCCATATAATCACTCAAGCGTCCTATCATGAAAGCATTACTCTTTAATTCTCTACCAACATAAGCATTAAAACTTTTTTGTCTAGCCATAAAGTCATCAAACTCATCTAAGCATGGGCTACGAAATTTAATAGACGGGATTTCAACATTATCATATCTATAGAGAGAATTTACCTTTACTACTTGTGTCGGGTTATCTAAACAATGTATTTCTTCAATAGGTAGATTAAGACCATGTATTTCTTAAATAGGAGGTGAATTATTAACATCTTCAGCTTTAATACCTTTTTCTTTCATTGATTTCCTTGCCTCTTGCATATCTTCAGGACTGAGAAATAGAACACCTCTCTTCTTCAGAGTTGGTTTAGGAATAGGCTCAGGAGTTGGCTCAATTGCCTCAAGAATTGCCTCAGGAAGAGTCCAATTATTTTCATTAGTTAACATATTATTCAATAGTAATTCAGCTTGGTCGACTGTTCTTTCCCTGAAAACACAACCAGCACAACTATCCAAGTGGTCCTTGGAAGCATCGGTTAGTCCATTATAAAAGATATCAAGTATTTCATTTTTCCTAAGAGGATGATCAGGCAAAGCATTAAGTAATCGGAGAAGCCTCCCTCAAGCTTGTGGGAGACTCTCTTCTTCGATTTGCACAAAATTATATATTTCCCTCAAGGCAGCTTGTTTTCTTATATGAGGAGGGAAATATTTAGCAGAGAAGTAATAAATCATATCCAGGGGACTACGCACACAACCAGGATCAAGAGAATTAAACCAAGTCTTAGCATCACCCTTTAATGAGAATGGAAATATCTTAAGGATATAATAATAGCGGGATTTCTCATCATTAGTAAACAGGGTGGCAATATCATTCAACTTGGTAAGATGTGCCACAACAGTTTCAGATTCATTGCCATAAAAAAGATCAGATTCAACCAAAGTAATTATCTCGGAATCAACAGAGAATTCATAATCCTTATCAGTAACAAAGATAGGTGAAGTAGCAAAAGCAGGGTCATATTTCATTCTAGCATTCAGAGTCTTCTGTTTAAGTTTAGCTAGTAACTTCTTAAGATCAGATCTATCATTGTAAGCAAAAAGATCTCTAGTAGTTTCTTCATCTATAACATAACCCTCAGGAACAACAGGCAATTCATAATTAGGGGGAGAACCTTCATCATCACTATACTCAATAATATCATCATTAATAATTTCATTCTCTCTAACCCTAGCAAGTTGTTCATCAAGAAATTCACCTAATGGCACAGTAGTATCAAGCATAGAAGTAGTGTCATCATCAGTATCATGCATAGCAGAAGTGGCATCATCAATAACATGCGACATATCAGAATTCATAGCAGTAGCAGGTTTAGGTGTCGCAAGCTTACTCATAATAGAAGGAGAATCTAGTGCAGAGCTAGATGCCAGTTCCTTACCTCCCCTCGTAGTTGAGGGGAAAATCTTAGTTCTTGCGTCTTTCAAGTTCTTCATAGTGATCAGCAGATATAAATCCCAAGTGACTCAAAGAATAGAGCTATGCTCCCCGGCAACGACACCAGAAAATAGTCTTGATAACCCACAAGTATAGGGGATCGCAACAGTTTTCGAGGGTAGAGTATTCAACCCAAATTTATTGATTCGACACAAGGAGAGCCAAAGAATATTTAGTAGCAAAGTAGTATGATAGTAATGGTAACAGTGGAAAAAGTAATATTTTTGGGTTTTGTAGTGATTATAAAAGTAGCAACCTAAAAGTAAATAAGCGAGGAACAATATGTGAAAAGCTGGTAGGCATTGGATCAGCGATGGATAATTATGTCGGATGCGATTCCTCATGTAATAGCTATAACATAAGGTGACACAGAATTAGCTCCAATTCATCAATGTAATGTAGGCATGTGTTCCGAATATAGTCGTACGTGCTTATGGAAAAGAACTTGCATGACATCTTTTGTCCTACCCTCTCGTGGCAGCGGGGTCCTAATGGAAACTAAGGGATATTAAGGCCTCCTTTTAATACAGTACTGGACCAAAGCATTAGCACTTAGTGAATACATGAACTCCTCAAACTACGGTCATCACCGAGAAGTATCCCGATTATTGTCACTTCGGGGTTGTCGGATCATAACACATAATAGGTGACTACAGACTTGCAAGATAGGATCAAGAACTCACATATATTCATGAAAACATAATAGGTGCAGACCTGAAATCATGGCACTCAGGCCCTAGTGACAAGCATTAAGCATAGCAAAGTCATAGCAACATCAATCTCAGAACATAGTGGATACTAGCGATCAAAACCTACCAAAACTAACTTGATTACATGGTAAATCTCATCCAACCCATCACCGTCCAGCAAGCCTACGATGGAATTACTCACGCACGGTTGTGAGCATCATGAAATTGGTGATGGAGGATGGTTGATGATGATGACGGCGAAGAATCCCCCTCTTCGGAACCCCTAACGGACTCCAGATCAGCCCTCCCGAGAGAGATTAGGGATTGACGGTGGCTCTGTACCGTAAAACGCGATGAAACTTTCTCTCTGATTTTTTCTCCGTGAAACGGAATATATAGAGTTGGAGTTGAGGTCAGTGGAGCATCAGGGGGCCCACGAGACAGGGGGCGCACCCAGGGGGAGAGGGTGTGCCCCCCACCCTCGTGGATATGGTGTGGGCCCCCGAGCATTGATTCTTTCGCCGGTATTTTTTATATTTTCTAAAATTTATCTCCGTGCATTTTCAGGTCATTCCGAGAACTTCTGTTTTCTGCACAATAAATAACATCATGGCAGTTCTGCTGAAAACAGCGTCAGTCCGAGTTAGTTTCATTCAAATCATGCAAGTTAGAGTCCAAAACAAGGGCAAAAGTGTTTGGAAAAGTAGATACGTTGGAGACGCATCAGCGCTCGCGACCGCCAGCATCCTTATTAACATTTGCCCCTGTCGTTCCCTCTGGAACTACACCCCTCACCAGCTCCTCTTCGGTGTGGCCATCTTATGATGGTCTTCGCATTTTTGGGTGTCTCTGTTATCCTAGCACCGCATCCACTGCTCCTCACAAACTCGCTCCTCGGTCGCTTCCTTGTATTTTCCTTGGTTATCCTCCCAACACCAAAGGTTACCGGTGCTATGATCTAGTCTCCCACCACGTTTTCACTTTGCGGCATGTGTACTTTGATGAGCTCGTGTTTCCGTTTCAGCATGTACCATCACCTTCAGAGTCTCCCGCGGCGCGGTTCGTCCCTGCCTCCACCTCTGGCGGACCGCCCAGCCGCGCCCCGAGTTCGGCCCTACCCGCGCTCCCCGCGTTGGCGGCCTCGGCGTTCTGCCCTTGTTGCGCCCCCTCGCCGCCGCCCCGCCCCCCGCCCCCCCCCCCACAGCAGCCCGTCACCACGGCCCCGTCGTCGCGGCCCCTCGACGCCCGATGTGGCTCCTCGGCCGCCCAGCTGCCCCCGCCGTGGCCCCGTCGCCCGCGGTTCCTCGGCGCCCCGCCGCCGCAGCCGCACCTCTCACCAGTGTGGTCACTCGAGCTCGGACTGGGACACTGTGTCCCAGCACGCGCTACCCATTGGACGAGTACGCATGCGCGGCTTCTACCTCGGCGCCGTCCTCGCTCCCCACCTCCGCTCGCGCAGCCCTTCGAGATCCGAACTGGCTAGCTACGATGTGTGAGGAGTTTAACGCCCTGCAGCGTAACCGTACGTGGCAGCTTGTTCCGCGGCCTCCCCGTGCAAATGTCATCACTGGCAAGTGGGTCTTCCGCCACAAGACTCGCCCCGACGGTTCTCTTGAGTGCTACAAGGCATGTTGGGTGGTGCGCGGCTTTCGCCAGCATGCCGGCGTGGACTTCACCGACACCTTCACCCCGGTTGTCAAACCGGGCATGATTCGCGTTGTTCTCCAGCTTGTTATTTCACGCGCGTGGCCTGTCCACCAGCTCGATGTGTCTAATGCTTACTTGCATGGCCATCTCGACGAGCAGGTGTTCTGTCAGCAGCCGACTGGTTTCGTCGACACCGACTATCCGGACCACGTGTGCTTGCTCTCCCGTTCTCTATATGGGTTAAAGCGGGCACCTCAGGCCTGGTACCGGCGGATCGCGGCCTTCCTCCAGCAGCAGGGTTTCCGGTCCACGCGGTCTGATTCCTCCCTGTTTGTCTATCACCAGGGCCCTGCCACCGCGTACCTCCTACTGTACTTCGATGACATCATCCTGACTGCATCCTCGCCAGTGCTACTTCAGCAGATCACAGCTCGCCTTGGCACCGAGTTCGCCCTCAAGGACTTGGGGGCTCTCCACTACTTCCTCGGCATCGAGGTCGTGCGCCGGGCTACTGGCTTCTTCCTGCACCAGCAAAAGTACGCCTACGAGCTTCTGGAGCGAGCGGGGATGCTTAATTGCAAGCCTACTTCCACGCCTGTCGACACGAAGGCTAAGGTGTCCACCGTAGAGGGCTCTCCGGCGTCCGACGCTCCCTTCTACCGCTCCATCGTTGGTGCACTTCAGTACCTCACACTGACGCGTCCGGACATTCAGTACGCTGTCCAGCAGGTGTGCCTTCACATGCATGCTCCTCGTGACACCCATTGGGCTCTCATAAAATGTATACTTCGGTACATACGTGGCACCACAGCTATGGGTCTCACCCTGACGGCATCACCGGACATTAGCCTTGTCGCCTACTCCAACGCCGACTGGGCTGGGTATCCTGACACTCGACGATCCACTTCCGGCTACTGCGTCTACCTCGGGCCCTCTCTCGTTTCGTGGTCGTCTAAACGACAACCCACGGTCTTGCGATCGAGCACCGAGGCCGAGTATCGGGTCGTGGCCAACGCCGTCGCGGAGTGCTCGTGGCTACCACAGCTACTTCAAGAGTTGCTATGTGAGGTCACCAAGGCGACGCTCGTCTACTGTGATAACGTCTCCGCGGTGTACCTTGCAATCAACCCTGTCCATCACTGACGGACGAAGCACATTGAGCTCGACAACCACTTCGTGCGGGAGCACGTCGCACTTGGTCGTGTTCGTGTTCTACATGTGCCCACCGATCAGCAGTTCGCTGATGTGATGAGGAAAGGACTACCCACCTCGACCTTCGAGGGCCTTCGGTCCAGTCTTTGCGTCACCGGCGACGCTTCGACTGCGAGGGGGGGTGTTGAACATGTGTACATGTATGTAGGTCTGGGTTTTGTATGCAGTACCTGTAGTGTCTATCTCCCTCTGTATGTACGTGTATCTTAGGAGACAAGATACCGATCGCACCCCTTGTACATATATATATGTGCCTAGTGCACGATCAATCAATTATCGATGCACCAAATCATTCTCTACAGGGCGGAACCACACGGGGGGTACCAGCACTGCAATCTTAGAGCCAGCGAGCGGCGACGGCGAGCCGCGCCCTGAGTGGCTAAAGGGGGCAACGAGGCACTACCAAAGCTGTCACGTGAGAAAAAAGAAAGGGACTCGTGCGAGGGCCCATCGACTTAATCGAGTGGTCATGGAGGCGTCTATTGCGCAGCTGCGTGGGCGACCGACCGAAATTTGGATCGGTCGTCCCGTGCTTAGTGCTGGCCATTTTAATGAACAGATGGATCACCAATACCGATAGGGACGTTTGGTACCCCGGGCTGGCCCTGCGATTGGATTGTAAGTATGTACTCCCTCTGTAAAGAAGTATAAAAGCGTTTAGATCATTAATAGTGATATGAACATTCTTATATTTGTTTACGGAGAGAGAGTACTACATACGAGTCGGCTAACCCAAGATATGAGTCCCGAGTCCGAGTCATCTAAGGCCAACTCTATTCGATCCCCTATCTAGCGTTAGAGGAGTAAAATTTCGGTTTTACTCCTCTAACCGGCACCTGGCCATCTGTTGGGGAACGTAGTAATTTCAAAAAAATTCCTATGCACACGCAAGATCGTGGTGATGGCATAGCAACGAGAGGGGAGAGTGTTGTCCACGTACCCTCGTAGACCGTAAATGGAAGCGTTAGCACAACACGGTTGATGTAGTCGTACGGCTTCACGATCCGACCGATCCAAGTACCGAACGTACGGCACCTCCGAGTTCAGCACACGTTCAGCTCGATGACGATCCCCGGGCTCCGATCCAGCAAAGCTTCGAGGATGAGTTCCGTCAGCACGACGGCGTGGTGATGATGATGATGTTCTACCGGCGCAGGGCTTCGCCTAAACTCCGCGACGATATGACCGAGGTGGAATATGGTGGAGGGGGGCACCGCACACGGCTAAGGAACGATCCGTAGATCAACTTGTGTGTCTATGGGGTGCCCCCCTGCCCCCGTATATAAAGGAGCAAAGGGGGGAGGCCGGCCGGCCCTAGAGGGCGCGCCAGGAGGAGGAGTCCTCCTCCTAGTAGGAGTAGGACTCCCCCTTTCTTACTCCTACTAGGAGGGGGAAGGAAGGGGGAGAGGGGGAAGGAAAGAGGGGGGCGTCGCCCCCCCTCCTAGTCCAATTCAGACCAGAGGGAGAGGGGGCGCGCGTCCCACCCTGGCCGCCCCTCTATCTTTCCACCAAGGCCCATGTGGCCCATTATCTCTCCCGGGGGGTTCCGGTAACCCTTCGGCACTCCGGTTTTCTCCGAAAACGTCCGAAACACTTCCGGTGTCCGAATATAGCCGTCAAATATATCAATCTTTATGTCTCGACCATTTCGAGACTCCCCGTCATGTCCGTGATCACATCCGGGACTCCAAACAAACTTCGGTACATCAAAACTTATAAACTCATAATAAAACTGTCATCGTAACGTTAAGCGTGCGGACCCTACGGGTTCGAGAACTATGTAGACATGACCTAGAACTATTCTCGATCAATAACCAATAGCGGAACCTGGATGCCCATATTGGTTCCTACATATTCTACGAAGATCTTTATTGGTCAAACCGCATAACAACATACGTTGTTCCCTTTGTCATCGGTATGTTACTTGCCCGAGATTCGATCGTCGGTATCTAATACCTAGTTCAATCTCGTTACCGGCAAGTCTCTTTACTCGTTACATAATGCATCACCCTGTAACCAACTCATTGGTCACATTGCTTGCAAGGCTTATAGTGATGTGCATTACCGAGAGGGCCCAGAGATACCTCTCCGACAATCGGAGTGACAAAACCTAATCTCGAAATACGCCAACTCAACATGTACCTTTGGAGACACCTGTAGTACTCCTTTATAATCACCCAGTTACGTTGTGACGTTTGGTAGCACCCAAAGTGTTCCTCCGATAAACGGGAGTTGCATAATCTCATAGTTACAGGAACATGTATAAGTCATGAAAAAAGCAATAGCAATATACTAAACGATCAAGTGCTAGGCTAACGGAATGGGTCATGTCAATCACATCATTCTCCTAATGATGTGATCCCGTTAATCAAATGACAACACATGTCTATGGTTAGGAAACATAACCATCTTTGATTAATGAACTAGTCAAGTAGAGGCATACTAGTGACTATATGTTTGTCTATGTATTCACACATGTATCATGTTTCCGGTTAATACAATTCTAGCATGAATAATAAACATTTATCATGATATGAGGAAATAAATAATAACTTTATTATTGCCTCTAGGGCATATTTCCTTCACCATCCCCTAAACCAAACAGAGGAGAATAATTTTTACTCCGCCTCTTATTCGACGCCTAAATATACTCGACCGCTACCGCTTGGAGGAAAAAAATCTGCCTCTCTCGCACCTCCTACCCCCCCCCCCCCACTGCCTCTTTGCCGGCGCACCTCCCGGCAACCATTCGCCGTCCCCGCCGCTACCTTGTTGCCTCCCTCGGCCCTTGCCACCCTTCTGCCTGACCCGGAGCCCATTCGCGGTCGTCGCCGTCGCCATAACCGATTCGTTGGATTGCTCTCAGATCTTCTTACTCCTTGGTGGCCATCGCATCTGACCTTTGCTTGTGCACCATTACAGGGCATTCCCATGTGTTGCCACCCGCTGGTTTGTTCTAAATGAGGCCAGCCGGCCGGTTGACCACCACCGCATCACAAGTGTTCGACGCTTTGCCTAGATGAGTTTTTTGACTTTTTCCCCTCCATTTCGATTTGTTTTGTACACTCGAATTGAACCGAGTCATTTGAATTAAGGATGAAGAGGTTGAGGGAGATGGTCTTTGATGACTCATCTTTCAGCAAAAAAGAAAGAAGACGCGATGAAGACTTTGAAACTATTCTTGGCTTGATTTTCATTGATGATATTCGGTGGCCGAGGAGAGGACTGTCGTTTGGCCGCATACAACTCAACCGTGATAGAGAGGAGGGCCATGCCTAGATCATGAGAGACTACCCAAATCCAAACTATCTGGAGATGTACTTTTGTCGTGCTTTCGGATGCACACAAGTTTTTTTATCACCATTGTCGTTGAGAAGTACGAGATTAGTTCAAGCTTAAAAGGAATGCATGCGGAGAAATAAGTGTAAGCCCTCTGATGAAGTGCATTTCAATTGTTCGAGTTTTGGCATATGGGTGTTCGACGATGCAATTGACTGACTATGTCCACATCGGTGAAGACACAATCTTGGAGACCGTTTGAAGGTTTAGTAGAACAATGATCGATGCTTTTGGACTGGAGTACTTGAGGGCACCCAGCGAGGAAGACACGGCTACTAACAGAGAGTGAAGCAAGAGGATGGCCATGATGCTTGGATCACTTGACTATATGCACTGGATCTGAAAGAATTGTCCTGCTCAGTGGAAGGGTTAGTACAAAGATCACTACAACAATCCAACAATCATTCTTGAGGCAGTTGCAACAAAGAATCTTTGGATATGGCATTCATTCTTTGGTTTGCCTGACTCTCACAATAACTTGAATGTGTTGCCGAGATCACCACTGATTGCTAAGCTTATTATAGGAGATGCTCCTACTTGCAACTATTCAGTCAATGGGCACAACTACTCGATGGGTTACTACCTTGCGGATGGCATCCATCCCCCATATGGGCCACATTAGTCTAAACAATTCCACGTCCAAAAGATAACAAAAACATTCACTTTGCCCAATGTCAACAAACGGCTAGGAAAGATGTGAAGATAGCCTTCGGTGTGCTTCAGAAGCGCTTTGCAATTGTTCGTGGCCTCGCCGAGTACTGGAGCTCCAAGGTTCTATGGCAGATCACGACTTGTTGCACCTAACAGCATCTCTAGTCGATCTCTTATCCTAAAAATCCAAAATGTGACCCTTATTTAAGAAAAAATATACTTTTTACGGTTTAAAATTTTCTACATCCAGTAGATTCCCTACAACTTAATCCTCCAAAAAATATTTGAACACAATTCTTTGTACACAAACTCACTTCAAACACAAACTTAAACTAGTTCATAAAATAATTCAACAACATACCACATTAACATCATAATATATATAGCATGATTAAACAGTCCATGAGTAAATTGCAGAAAACCACCACTTTGAAGGCAAGCTTTGCGAAAACCACTACAATACATTTTTTTTGCAAAAAACACCGTGTCTACGGTAATCTTTTTGCAGAAAGCACTGATCGGCGGATCGGGCTCAGTTAAGCTTGTTTATGGCAGGTGGGACCCGCCAATCAGGCTGATGTGGAACAAATTTTTAACGCCGTTAGTTGAACTATTTTGCTGGACACGTGGCCCACTTGTCAGCATTTCATCCCGTTCTTCTCTCCTTCCTAATCTTCCCCCCCCCCCCCCCGAACCAGCAGAGCGCCGCTGCCGCCCATCGACATGGCCCTTGAGCTCCACCAATTTCGCTGTCGTTAACACTCGTCCCGATCCGGCAAGAATCGAGCTGTCGTCCCCTTCCGCACCTCAGATTTGTGGTCCTCCGCTCCAATTTGACACGGATCTCGCAAGAACAGGGAGCCCCTGCCGCGACCTCCGGCGATCTAGTCGTCCTGGAGCACGCTCACGGTGTCCTCGGCGTGTGGTGGAAGGCCGCCCCTCCATAGGCACATCTCCCGCGAGGGCCGGGAGCGGCCAGACCGCGGGCAGGAGGAGCTGGAGCTTGCCCCGCGCAGCAGCCGCGTGCAGTGGCGCACAGTGCTCGGCGTCCGGCACCGCCGCCTCGGGGTCAAGAACCGGCAGAAGGTGTGGCTGCCAGCCAAGGCGCACATCCATGGAGTCCCCTCCGTCCGTGGCGAGGCGGAGCAGGTAGGGCCCTCTGAAGAACACGCGGAGGTGGATGGCGCCGGCGCCGGCGCCGCCGGGAGCGGAGACCGCGGAGTCCAGGTGCACGACGGAGAGGGAGGAGAGGATGAGGAAGGGGGCGGCGCGGGAGCGTGGGAAGGACGGCAGCACGTGCGGCTGCAGGCACTTCGCCGCGGGCGGCGGCGGGGCGGTACAGTGGGTGGCGGCAGGACGGGGTGGTTGACTTTATTTGGTGCGGTAAAGTGGAGGAACCAGCTTTTCTTTCTTTCAATGACAGGCGGATCCCACAAGGTCACACATGATGATAACGGTATCAATTGTCGTCGTTAGATGTGAGATGTTAAGTGGTGCCACGTCAACCTGATTGGCGGGTCCCACCTGTCATAAACAAGCTTAACTGAGCCCGATCCGTCGATCAGTGCTTTTTGCAAAAAGATTACCGTAGACACGGTGTTTTTTGCAAAAAAAATGTATTGTAGTGGTTTTCGCAAAGCTTGTCTTTAAAGTGGTGGTTTTCTGCAATTTACTCAACAGTCCATTGACACTACATCGATGTCGAATTAGGTTAATCATCGATATAAAAGATAACTAAAACTACACAGTTCATAGTTCTACTTGTCGTCGCCCTTAACGTAATCCGAGAAGTCTGAGTCAAAGGAGGAAACGGGCCTCATTGAGGTTGGGGCTGTCCGACTCCACGACACATCTTGTCCTTGTCCTCCTCCTTGTCGCTGAGCTCGTTGAACATCTTCTTGGCTTGGAGGCAGTCAAGCTGTTGACTGTGCGCTCGTTTGCCACTGACTCGAAGAAGGCTTGGCTCTCGGCTAGGAGAGGTTTGAGTCCTCCTTGATGAGCTTGGCCAGCAAGTCGGCATCACTGCGCTTGGTCGTGCATTGCACCTCGACATTCCAACGTAGTCGGGGGAGATGGCTCGGGAACGGCTCGGGAAGGCGGTGGTGGGGTAAAGAGGGTGGTCGGTTCAACCTGTGGAGCGGTGGCGATGTCAGAGAGGCGACAGGGGATCAACAGGAGGCGATGCGGGTTCGGGAGGGGACGGAGCTTGACCGGCGGCCGCAACCTTGAGCTCGAGGAAGGCAGCGACGACCTGATTTGGCAGCAGGAGAAGCTTAAATTGTGAGCTAGACGGTTGCGAAAATGGGTTTACGGTGGGATGGGCTAGGTTTCGGGGCGGCAGCCTTAGGTTTTTAGCCGGAGCCAACCAATCGATTAGCACGCCCGTTGACACGCCATGAATGCGGGACAGGAGGAGTCTGCCTACTTTCCCTGAGAATGCCCTCTCTTAGAGTAAAAATAGGCTAGAGAGCAAACTTTTAAGGGATACAAACCTATATCTGTTCTTTAAGAACTACACATTTGAGGGATCCGCTAGATATCACTGAATCTCTCAAAATGAGAATTTCTCTCTTAAATAACTTTCGAGAGATCTACTAGAGATGATCTAATAGATTTGATGGTAGTTTTAAAGAGTTCAGTACTCCCTCCGATCCATATTACTCCCTCCGTTCTACAATGTAGTGCATATGGATTTTTTGAAAAAACAAATCTCACCAACTTTGACCAAGTTTGTGGAGGAAAACATTTGCATCTAGAATGTCAAACATGTATTATTAGATTCATCTAAAGACCTACTTTCATATTTTATATATATTTGGTATTGTACATATAGATAGTTTTGTCTATAAACTTGGTCAAAGTTGACAAAGTTTTACTTTTCAAAAAAACTATATGAACTATATTATGGAACGGAGGGAGTACTTGACTCAACTTTAGGGCCTCGTCCATGTTATTTGTCAACTTGAAGTCTCGCAGATATTTGTACAGATCAAACCTAGTCTGACACAAAACTGTTGGTTGAAACTGCCCTCCGAAGAAAAACAATCCAATGGAAAATTGTCCTTGGTGCCCCTAAAGTTGATTTTTTTTTTTTAGTCGTCCTAAAATTGATGGTTAGATTTCTGAAGTTAGACTGCTATTCCTCAACCAGCAGTATAAGGCACCATAAAAAAAAAAAACATCAAACCTGTGAGAAATTAGAGATTAAGGTGGTGACAAAAACAATTTTAAAAATCATAAAAGTACTTGCGGGAAAAAGCTGCACGAAAACGTGATCTTATTATAATACTCAGGGAGACGGCACAAGCAGCACGAAGACGTGATAGTTTATAAGAAGTGTTATCAGCAGCCGATGGCAACCGTTTTAAGATGTGAATATAGGGGTTATATATACGATTTTCATGAGCAAATAGACTTTACAGGAGGAGCTATACTCATCTATGCAGATACCAGCGTAAAACTACCCAACTCGATGCCATGTCTGGCGATCTAGAATGAGTAGGTGATGTGTCCAACACTGTAAAAAGGAAGAAAAAAAGCATTTCGAATCAAAAACTACAGCTTGAGCCAAATATCCCTTCAAGTGGAAGAAGAAAGTAATGATCAGTTCCACACCTTGCACGTGTCAGATAGGACTGGTGTATAGAGCATGATCAAAGCTCAAAACTTGGTGCCAGGAACTAGCTTTCTAAGCATAATATTAACACTGCTTTGTGTTTTCCTTATGTAACATCTGAATTTTTGCACATTTGGCTAAAAGGAAGCTCCTCAGAATTTTGGGTTTTGAGTACATATTCTTATCCGGACCTAAATGTTTTCAACTATAATGACGAAATAATCTGACATATGCGATATGTGATCCAGAGAACTGTGACAACAGATGCACAAAAATGTCCACCAAATATAGTTTCCTACGTATCCAAAAAAAAAAAGTAGAGCATACCATACAAAAACTACACACATCAATTATATTAAAAAAACTGACTGGATACTAAGATAAGGTACAAAATACAAAATGTCAGAGCCCCAAAGTATTTCCCTTATTTACACTCTTTTTGGTCCCATTCTGTGGGAGTAGTATGGCCAAGTTTTTCTGCAAGATGTGTTAACGAGTTCCTTCCTACATTGATAACCAGGTTGAAATTGCCAACAGTACGCCCATAGTTCCCAGGCCATACATCACAACAACATCAGAATTCTTGCCTTCCAGCTGTTCTAGCAGGGCCTCTGTCCATCCATGCGACCTTAATTGTGCTTCCTGGATGTTGAAATTAACAAAGTATTAGTCTCAGAGTTTTATTTCATTTTGCAAAATTTACTAAAACTCACTTTCGTCTCTTCTATGTTTGATCTTCTTGCACTAGCCTCATTCTGTAACATGACATCGTCAAGTATATCATTTCCGATAGGAAGGGGGGTTTCTGCGTTATGTGCAGCTAAGAAGCCTGTGTAGGCTGAATCGGTGTGGATAGTCTTCATCACTGATCCAAAGAAATTTGTCACCGGGACCTGGTCAAAGCAAAATTGAAGGGGGAAAAGGCTTAGTCATGGACAACAGAGCAGCCATTAGAGATAGATATTATCTTGCCATTACCTCGTTTAAGGCACGCTTGTAAAGATCCATTCGATAATATGCAGTAGACAGCAGCATGGAAGGATCATATGAATTGAAAAGACTGGAACATAAAAGGCAAGGTTATAACACAAAATTATGAAGATCGAATGCTAATGTGGAGAACCACCCAGCTACTTTGTTTTTGGAAATATAAGATTGAGTCTAGTTGAGTGCCAGTGTACGTAATTTCGAATAGAGGAAACAACTGATATTAATTCTTAAGTGAGTGTACACAGAAAACAGTCAGCATTGAATTTAAACTTCAATGCAACCTTATTAGCCTGCAGTTACAAGCCATGAATTTCAATTATTTTATCCAAGTTCAAAAGAAAGCACATTGATACACAAAGCACCCACATGATGCAGACCTCCCTTTCACATCATATCACATAGAAGTTTGAAAATCAAACAACATGAACTGTAATATAGAAACAGTGAAGCAAATTGTACAGCAAACTTAAATCATCACCTTCACCTGGCATAACACAAAGTTCAACACCCAACACAAAAAAAAGTAAATGGCTATTTTTTTTTGCAGTAACTACATCACAGTAAGACATAACACAAAGTTCAACACCTTGTCATGCAGATAATTGATGACCTTTCAACAGTATACATAATCCAAGAGAATAACATGTAAAGTATTATTACCTGTTCAATGAAGCATTGCTATACATGTTCAGCTTCTCAAAGAAAGCAAGTGTATGGAAGGTAAACCTATCCACAACAGAAACACCAATCTGCCACCAGAAATGTTTAACATTAACCAGCTTCATAACAAGTAATAAGGTAATAATAAGTCTGCAAACATTATGTTCTCACGTCTGAGTCAAGATGGTGAGAGTAAGAGTTTTCCCCTTTCATGCTGCTACCAATCGCCAAAACGCCAGGTGATTGAAGCTGTATATATTAAACATCAGGTACAGCCTTTAGACACAATTTTCAGATATAGAAAAGCGGAAAGGGTAAAGTCTACTCAAGCAGAGCAGATCCTTATCTGAATCTATAACTATGTGAACTACTCCTTCCGTCCGAAAATACTCGTCATCAAAATGGATAAAAAGAGATGTATCTAGAACTAAAATACGTCTAGATGCATCCCCTTCTATCCATTTTGATGACAAGTATTTCCGGACGGAGGGAGTATTATTCAAATCATGAAACGCAGGTGGTTAGCATACCATTTGCACAAAAGCGATATGCAGCATTTGCCACTACTATATGCCAAACAGGTACTGTATTTCGTAACAAAAAGGTAATGTACAGCGACAACTAATGTTACAAAGTGTATATGGTCATATGGAGAACAAATTCAGAAAGATGAACCCTGAATTAGTTGTGCCAAAAATAAATAAATAAATTGTGAAGAAAATACATAGATGTACAACATGCTATAGTTTGCACACTTGCCAACAAAATATGAACGTCTGTGAACTGTACCCAAAAAGTAAAAAACATTGGACGGTTCAAGACGAACTTGTGGCAACTAGCAACAAACCTGTGAAAACAGAGTAGCAGCCTGGCAGGTATCTACCATAATCAACAACTCTTTAAATCTGAAAGGAAGACCAAGGTGAAATGGTCAGAACCAATGAAGCCAGAAATGAAGGGGCGCAAGCCAACATCCAAATGTTGATAATTAACCAATTCAACCTATGCTTTTCCTTCATTTGCTTTACTGCATCTGCTAAATCATGGCTCTGAAGTTCTTCATTATCTTGGAACTTCAGAAATTCATCCCCACCGTGCCCAGTCATGTACAAAAGAATATGGCTTCCTTCATCACTTAAGAGACGCTTTGATCTTGGTACAGCACTCTCATGTCTTCCAGTCAAAACTCGCAAAAAGTTTTCAACTGTAACCTCGTAACCTCGGTAATCAACCTGTCATTAGAAAACCAAAAGAGTAACATCAGCATACCAAGATCAGATATTACTTTTTGTACTATAAATATCAGACTGCATAGCATTATGAGTGGACAACTTGGAGAATTGTCGGCTGCCACCTTCCGTAAATGACCTAACTAGCCATATTGAACTGTGTAGACTGTAGAGTGCCTTAAGTATCCATCGTTTTGCAAAATTTGACCATCTTTTAGGAGGCATTGTTTCATGATATTATCAATGAGAAAAATAAGATTGTAGGTATTGCAATATTATCAATCATATGCCTATGGGCATCTACTTGTTGAAAAAGAGGTCAAGTAGTTGTAGTGTGTCATTTACTGTGGGTATGCATGCTTAGATATCATCAACTATTTCGTAGCTTTGGTACCTCATTGGTATCAATGATACATGCACATCATGGGCTGGGGAAAATATTGCACCCTAGGGGCTATCAAACTACAATGTTATGAACTAAGCAGCAATTTTTTCAGAGTAAAAGAGATTCACCTCAACATTGTCACCATAAAGATTAAGCTGGTGGTTCTCATTGTTGAACACTTGGGCAGGATAATTGTTCCGAGGATTACAAGCCATATCATCCGCCAACATAAGTATTATCCGCTCGTCAGGTATTCCTAATCTCTTAACAGTCCTGGAAAAAAAATGGTATATTCAGTAATAAGAAATAACCTTACATAGGACATTGATTAACAATTGCATATAATGGCATAACTGTATTAAGTATACTACCTGTACAAAGACAGCGTGTTGGCCATATGTCTATAATTAAACCTGCATAACATTTCAATAATAGGTCAGAATTAAGTGACAACAGGGATAAGCCACATATTCAAATGGTATAGGTAGATGGGAACTAAACATGCATCTCAAAGGGAGAACTTCTAAAACATTGGCTGGTATTAACACGACTAAAATTGTGCATTTGCGCCTTCTTGCATTCTTCTTCTGCATATTCGAGGAAAAAATACAATTGTGCATGTGTTCATACCAAAATGTCTGTCGAAAGACACTTGTGCCCGCTGAACTTACATCATTACAGTCTAGACATTTTAAGCCATCATCATTATTATTACACACCCACAGAGAGAACGAATAAACTATATTCAATTATTAGTTGTAAAACCACTGAGATCTCCGGTCATACTGATAATCAATGACGGAGCCACCTCCTGGCGACCCTGGGCGGCTTGGCCAGGTTCATCCTGGAACCTTTGTTCAAGCTATAGCAGGGCAGGAGAATTCGATAGGGAGCTTCATCGGCAAATGTTCATCAGCACGGTGACCATTAGCCTTGCTCAGGCTCTATGAACAGGCTGGCTACACTACCGATGACAATATTAAACTATACGCAATCAGAAGAATAAAGCACTACAAATGGATCCCAGCCAATGAGAAAAATCAAATCGCTCTGTATGGTGACATCGATATAATACTTAGCACACAGGGATGCTCAAACTATGAATACACAGGCGAATGAAATCTACACCAATTGGGATCCAGATCCTTGTATGAACCGCGCGCACTTGTCAGCACTCACAGCAACACCCTTGTTTCTCTAGACCTCTCACTGCTACATTTGGCACACGGAACCTGAACCCACTACAGTTGCATTGATCCACAACAAACGGACGCACAACTAGGAAGCAACGAACGGCGTGGTGTCGGTATGACGCAGACATGACAGAGGGGGTCTCACCAGAAGCGGGATGTGCAGACGAGCACGGCCCAGTTGTTGTTGTGCACAGCCGCGGGAGACGACGACGCCGGGGGCGCGGCAGAGGAGAAGGTGAGGAGCACGAGCAGCGGCAGCGTCTTGAGGAGGATGAGAGCGGGCCGTGAGGGCCCGGGGTCCCGTCCGGCGAACGCCATGCTCGCCGCCAGAGCAGCGCGCGGGGTCAGGAGCTGCCCTGAGCTGACGGACGGAGGTGGGGCGGAGCAGAGGTGGCGGCGGTGTCGTGGATGTCGAGGGGCGGTACGGTGCTACCGGCGGCGACGCGACGCAGGCTACCCGATGCCGGGATCCATGGCGGAGGCGGCGGCGGCAGATCCGCTAACGTGGTGAAGCAAAGTCACTCGGCCACAGTTGCCTGACCTTGTTTCACAACCGTTAGATCAGAAATGAAAGGGGCAGATTGCCTGTGGCGCTAAATCTGGGTCCGACGGTGTGGACGAATCCGTCCTGTGTCCTGTGGAGCACGATCCGGGGCAGGTGCGCTAAGTGCGAGTCTTACGCAAAAAGTACTTTCTCCCTCCGGAAATATTCGTCATCAAAATGGATAGAAGAGGATGTATCTAGACGTATTTTAATTTGAGATACATCACCTTTTATCCATGTTGATGACAAGTATTTTCAGATGGGGAGAGTAAAAAATAAAATAAAAACTGAAGTCAGTTTTTTGAAATTGTGTAAACCTCTAACATTTTTTAATTATATGAAATGGCTGAAATATTTTTTTTAAAATTAGGGAATCCTTTGTTTGTTTAGAGATATCAATTTTTTGAGAAGAGCGGACTTTTTTAAAAAAAAATAGAGAAATTAGTGAAATTTGTTTTTTTTCGGTGAGTGAAATTTGCTATCTTGAATGAGTGAAATTAGTTTTTTGAAATGAATAGAATTGATATTTTGAATTCAATGGAATCATTTTTATTTGAAATGACTAAACTCATTTTTATTTTATTTTAATGAAATCGGTTTTTGTAATGAGTGAAAACATTTTTCAAATTGAGTGAAATGTCGACTGACCCGCTCTAGCGGCTAGGTCATGTCGTAGGTCGTATTGATATTCTGGTTGTGTTGCCTCGTTGCCTTTTCGGCGAGGTGGGATGGGTGGTAGTTCGGCTTCTCCAGCAGGCATGTCCCATCCTCGAGGGGGTTGGTCTGGCTGGTTGCCTTGGGTGCGTCTTGGCGGTGCAAGCTTGATGGCCTCGTCATCGAATTGTGGCAGTAGCTTCCTCTTTGGGTAACTTTTGTTTTGTTGTTCGTAGCCGTACCCTTCTTTGGCTACCAGGACCTTTGTCCATCTATTGGTGAGGGTGTCCTGTTCGGATTTGAGCTACTGCTGCTTCTTCTTGAGACTGCAGGCGGTGGCAATAAGTTGCCCTTTGAACCGCTCCTGATCGAGCGGGTCTTCTGGGACTATGAAGTCTTCGGCTCCAAGGCTAACCTCCTCCTCGGAAAGAAGGAGGTAATTACTTTCCTTGGAGTCATTGAGGTCCTCGGGATCAACTTCGTCCTCACGCTCCTCCAAGCCATCAGGCTGCTGATCGAGGGCGGGGTCGCCGAGGTCTTCGATGTTGTCCGGGGTGTGCTCCTCCTCGGTGTCCGTATTGGTTTCCCTGCTTCTTCGTCCCTTGGACCGCCAGTGCTGTCGTCGGCGTTTAGGTGGCTCCTCGTCCGGCTTGTTGTTGTCTCTAGGGGAGCCATCACCGTTGTTGGCGCCGTCGTCGCTGTCCTTGGGGATATCCACCATGTACACATCGTAAGTGGAGGTGGCTGTCCATCGGCCGGTGGTAGGCATGTTGGTGTGGACTGGCGATTCGATGTCATCGTCCATGTCCTCGGCCTCCTCGGAGGTGTAGTCCAGCATATCGGTTAAGTCTTCAATAGTGGCTACTAAGTGGGTGGTGGGTGTGACGTAAAATTCCCTGTGGTTTATCTCGCGAACCGAAGATAGGTCGTCTGAGATGCTCATCTTTTGGATCTGATCTAGCGCCTCATTTATCAAGGCGAGGCTGGTCGGATCGACCTGTTGGATTCCTTCAAAGTTGATCTCCGGAGTGCTAGTAGGTGGAGGGATGGATCCGACGATGATGGACTCTTGCTCTTTGAATGTCGAACTGGTGTCCGGGCTTGAAGCCGGATCAGTGGCAAGGGGGGAGAGTTCGACCAGGACCGTCCTCTAATTTACGGGTGCCAAGACGACGTTAAGGCTCGAAGCCTGACCTGAGGTGGGGGGGTGTCCAGCCAGAGCTAGCTCTGGGTCTTCGGAGGTAGCCGCATCTGGGTTTGAATCCCAGCGCGCTTTGATGGTCGATCTGATGATCGGACCAAGGGTGGATTCGGAAGTCGGGGCTCCCGGATAGTCGGGCGTCTCGGGCAAAACCGAGAAGCCCGTAAAAATCAGATCGCCTCAAGCGTCGGCGATGTACTCCAGGTTACCGAACCTGATGTGATGCTCGGGGGCGAGGTTGTCGACCTGGTCGAGATGACCGGTCGAATTGGCGTGCAGAACAATGCTGCCAAACGCGAACAGCTGGCCTGTGACGAAGAGGTCTTCAGTGTTGACGCCATCTCCGATGATCAGGCGAGTCATCGATCCTTCGGCGATCCGACAACAGAACTCTGAATGAAAGCACCAATGTCAGTGTCAAAACAAGTGGATCTCGGGTAGGGGCCCCCGAACTGTGGACCTTGGATGGATGGGCAACAAGGGGTGTGGGACACGATATTTACCCAGGTTCGGGCCCTCTCTAATACACTAGTAGAAAACGGACCTAATATGAGACACATTAGTGCCGGTTCCAACGGCTAGCCGGCCATCCTCATTAGTACCGGTTCGTGGCGAACCTTTAGTACCGGTTCGTGCCATGAACCACTACTAAAGAGGGTGGTGGCAGGGTGTTGTCAGTCTAGAGCCCGTCCAGCACCTTTAGTACCGGTTCGTGGCACGAACCGGTACTAAAGGTCGACGTACATAAACCCTTCGTCCACCCAAGCCACTCTGTTCTTCCCCTTTCCCCTCACTTCTCCTCTGTTCTTCCCCTTTCCCCTCGAGCTCCTCACAAATTTTGCCCACAATTTGTCAAGATTTGAAGGCCCCCATCCATTCAAATGATCACAAAGGTTAGCAACTTTGTCCTTTCAACTCTCATTGCTAGATTAGCTCTTGCAATGTTTTGTATAGTGATTAATTTGGGAGGAATTATATTTGTTAGTATTTGATTTATATGCAATTTGAGGTCAAAAATAACACTTAGTTTGCATATGTAGGTGTGGTTTTCTTAGTGCCTTCTAAATCTCCGTCGTAACCACCATCGATCGCCCGCACCGTCCCGTCGCCGGCACCACCTTGTGGTGAGGCTCTTGTTCATGTATGTTTTACATTACCAAATTGATGTTTGTGTGATTTGGATATATAGTTACTCGTATAATTATATTACCCGGACGTTGTTTGTTATACATAGTGCCATGGTTTTGATATCCGTCCCCGTCGGCCCTCGTCCTTGTTATGATTTGGATGTGGTATATTCTCTTTTAAAACTAGTTGTTGCATTTCATGTTTATGACAAATTATGCCCATCAAGTTGACATAGATATTTTTATCTAGGAGGTATGTGAACCGGAAATTCCAACCGACCCTATTGTCGAGAGGTTAAATTTAGTTGAAAGAGAAAACGAGTATTTGAAAGAAAAATTGAAAAGAATTGAGGGGGAGAAGATGGAATTGGAGTTGCATGTTGCCGATGTCGTCGATGATCACAAGATCAAGATGGAGAAAATGAGGTTGAAGATTAGAAAGATTAGAAAATATGCCATTGATAGTGTGGCTTGGTATCATTATGCTGTTGGATCAATTGTTACCTTAGTTGCGATATTCATCGCATTTGTTGTTGCATTTAAATTCTTTAGCTAGAGAGTTATTTGTATGTTGCATTTACTTAAGTGTTGTATATGAACTTTATGTATGAACTTGTATTAATTTGGTCTATTTGGTGTTGTGTAATGAAGATGAGGCGACAATGGATGTATGATGACCGATGCTCTCCCGAGTTCATTAATGGCGTGCATACTTTTCTGCGGGCCACTGAGGCAAACAAGCGGGCGGATGGTTTTATGCCTTGTGCATGTGCTGGCCGTAAGAATGGTCACAGTTACTCTACAGAAAAAACCATTCACTTCCACCTATTTAAGTCTGGTTTCATGCCCCACTATAATGTTTGGACCAAGCACGGAGAAATAGGGGTTATGATGGAAGACAATGAAGAAGAAGAGGACGACGACGGCTATCCTGGCCATGGGTTCCCTGAATACGATGATACAACAATGGGGGAAGAAGCTGAGCCGGCAATGCGGGAAGAAGTTGAAGAAGAGGCATCAGATGAGCCCGCTGATGATTTAGGTCGGGCCATTGCCGATGCAAAGAGAAACGCGCAAGTGATCCGGAGAGGACGGTTGCAGCGCATGTTAGAGGATCACAAGAAATTGTTGTACCAATTGCAAGGTGACAAAAAAAGTTGGGCACCACACTTGAATTGCTGCAATGGAAGGCAGAGAATGGTGTATCTGACAAGGGATTTGGAAAGTTGCTGGTAATGATAAAGAATATGCTTCCAAAGAACAACGAATTGCCCAAGAGTACGTATGAAGCAAAGAAGGCTATCTGCCCTCTAGGGTTAGAGGTGAAAAAGATACATGCATGCCCTAATGACTGCATCCTCTACCGCGGTGAGTACGAGGATTTGAACGCTTACCCGGTATGCGGTGCATTGCGTTATAAGATTAGTCGCGATGACCCTGGTGATGTCGAGGGCGAGCGCCCCAGTAAAAAGATTCCTGCCAAGGTGATGTGGTATGCTCCTATAATACCACGGTTGAAACGTTTGTTCCAAAACAAAGAGCATGCGAAGGCGATGCGGTGGCACGCAGAAGACCGTAAGAAAGACGGAAAGTTGAGAGTACCACGACGGTTCGCAGTGGAGAAAAATCGAGAGAAAGTATCGGAGGAGTTTGCAGTGACCCAAGGAACGTATGGTTTCGCTCTAAGCGCAGATGGCATTAATTCTTTTGGGGAGCAGAGCAGCAACCATAGCACGTGGCTCGTGACTCTATGTTTGTATAACCTTCCTCCTTGGTTGTGCATGTAGCGGAAGTTCATTATGATGCCGTGCTCATCCAAGGCCCTAAGCAACCCGCAACGACATTGATGTGTACCTAAGGCCATTAGTTGAAGAACTATTACAGCTGTGGAATGGAACAGTGTACATGCGTGGAATGAGCACGACAGAAGAATTTGACCTAAAGGCGTTGCTTGTTCGTGACCATCAATGATTGGCCTGCTCTCAAGAACCTTCGGGATAGACAAACAAGGGATACCGCGGATGCACGCACTGTTTGGATGATGCCGACAATATATATTTGGATAGTTGTAGGAAGAGAATGTGTACCTGGGACATCGTCGATTTCTTCCGACAAGGCATCCCGTAAGAAAGAAAGGCAAGCATTTCAAAGGTGAGGCGGATCACCGGACGAAGCCTCGCCACCGTACTGGTGCTGATGTACATGATATGGTCAAGGATTTGGAGGTAATCTTTGGAAAGGGTCCTGGCGGAAAACCTGTTCCGAAGGACGCTGACGGGCGCGCACCTATGTGGAAGAAGAAATCTATATTTTGAGACCTGCCATATTGGAAAGACCTAGAGGTCCGCTCCGCAATCGACGTGATGCACGTGACGAAGAATCTTTGTGTGACCCTGCTTGGCTTTTTGGGCGTGTATGGGAAGACAAAAGATACACCAGAGGCACGGGAGGACCAGCAATGTATGCACGGAAAAGACGGCATACATCAGGGTTAGACCAGCTATGCTCTTACCACAGAAGAGAAGGAAATCTTCTTCGAATGCCTGCTCAGCATGAAGGTACCGTCTGGCTTCTCGTCGAATATAAAGAGAATAATAAATATGGCAGAGAAAAAGTTCCAGAACCTAAAGTCTCATGACTGCCACGTGATTATGACGCAACTCCTTCCGGTTGCATTGAGGGGGCTTCTACCGGAAAACGTTCGATTAGCCATTGTGAAGCTATGTGCATTCCTCAATGCAATCTCTCAGAAGGTAATCGATCCTGAAATCATACCAAGGTTACAGAATGATTTAGTGCAATGTCTTGTCAGTTTCGAGTTGGTGTTCCCATCATCCTTCTTCAACATCATGAGGCACGTCCTAGTTCACCTTTGCGAAGAGATTAACGTTTTGGGTCCTGTATTTCTACACAATATGTTCCCCTTTGAAAGGTTCATGGGAGTCTTGAAGAAATATGTTCATAGCCGTGCTAGGCCAGAAGGAAGCATCTCGAAGGGCCATGAAAATGAGGAGGTCATTGAGTTTTGTATTGACTTCATTCCTCGACCTTAAGCCGATTGGTGTTCTGAATCGCGCATAAGGGCGATCGAAGGAAAAGGCACGCTAGGAGGGCATCAAATGATATGTATGGACGGGCATTCTCTCACCAAGCACACTACACGCTTTTACAGAATTCCGCCTTGGTGGCTCCGTATATGGAGGAACACAAGAATTTTCTACAGTCCAAACACCGGAGAAGTCTGACGACCGTTCTTCCTCTGCTTCTCCCTCCGTCGCGCCGCCTCTGCCCGATCGTCGCCGCCCCGCCCTCGTCGCCGACCCGGCCGTCCCGCCCTCGCCGCCTCCCCCGTCGCCGCCGCCCGCCGCCCTGCCTCTCCGTCGTCCCGTCGTCCCGTTGCCTCGCCCCACCCGCCCGCCGTCGCCGCCCGACCGCCTTGCCCGTCGTCCTTCGCCCGTCCGTCGCCCGTCGTCGCCGCCCCGTCGTCGCCTCGCCGGTGAGCTCGCCCCGGCCGCCATGTCCACTCACACACCCCCACTACACACACACACACACACACACACACACACACACACTACACACACACACACACTACACACACACACACACATTAGTTTGTTTGTTATAAATTTTTCTGTTTTTTAGTTATGAAAATGTTAGAAATTATTCTGTTTTTTAGTTATATAAATATTAGAAATGTTAGTTTTATATAAATGTTATAAATGTTTTCTGTTTTTTAGTTATAGAAATATTTATAGAAATGTTAGCAATTTTTCTGTTTTTTAGTTATATAAATATTAGAATTGTTATGGAAATGTTAGTTATATAATCAGGAAATTTTAGAATTAGTTTTAGTTAGATGAATTAGATTAATGTCAAATTGTTAGAATTTGCATATATATATATATAGAATTTTAGTTATCACAATCCAATCATTTAAAAAATGTTACTTTTTGCGGGCATATAGTATATGTCCAGCAGCAGCAACAGCAGATCGACTCACTTAGCCAGGAAAGGGGGTCTCAGCAGCGGCAGCAGCAAGCGGATGATCGTCCAGCATTGGATAGCACCGTCCCATCCATGCCGAGAAGCAGCGTTGGTTCTGCCCCGGGCGACACACTGCTGGATACATACCCTGTGGATGAGATCATAGAGAACACTAACTGTGAGCTACACTCCAAAATGAAGAACATATCCATGAAGGTGGCGGACGGCGTTGCTTTTCCAGTTATCCCCGAAGCAACCTACCATTGCATCTCGATTCCAGAGGGCTATGCTCGTGTCATGGTTGATGAAGTGGTGGACCCATATTCAGGGCTAACGCTTGACATTCCCAGAGGTGAAGACGAGCCCACACTGGGAGAAGCCATACAACGTATCATCCTATGGAGAAAGGATTGCATCATCTTTCGAAGTCCACCGACACCGCGTCGTCTGCCGACTCCTCCTCGAAGTCCGCCACCGAGTCAGCAGACTCCCGCTCCTCCAAGTCCACGAACGCGTGAGACGACTCCTCCTTGAAGTCCGCCACCTCCTCCAAGTCCCCGAACGCGTGAGCTGACTCCTCCGGTTTCAAGCTCGGCACAGCGTCATGCCACTTCTCCGGTTTCAAGTCCGGCACCGTGTCAGGCCACACCTCCTGCTTCAAGTCCGGCACATCGTCAGGCCACTTCTCCTGGTCCAACTCCACGCCAGCCGTCTCCGCCGTCTCAGCAATCTCAGCAATCGTAGAAGAGACATCCCGCAGCTTTGGTGCGTAGCGGTACGAGTCGAGGTAGTTCAGGAAGTACAGGCGGAGGCAAGTGATATAAATATGGTCCAAGCCTCGCTCCTCTTCCTCAGAGGCCTTACGACATGACTAAGGAGCAAAACATAGCCATAGTGCAAGCCCAATTGGACGCCCATTTTGGATCGAAACCGGCACCGCCGCCAAAGGAGAAAGTGCCTGAGAAAGTAATGGACCACTTCATTCGTATGGCTAGAGAACCAGCTCCCAAGCCTGTTGACTCGGACTATGAGCGCCAAATCAGGAAGGCACATCGAGCACGACTACAGAAGGAAGCGAGCTCAAGCTCGATCCAACAAGCAGCTGGCAAAAAATGCAGGAAAACCGTTCCCCAGTTGGGAGAACAGGCGGCGCAAGCGATCCCCCCGCTTGTTATGCCAACAACACATGAGAGGAGTAGTACGCGCGCCAAATATTATTGTCGGCAAACCGTTAGCGTTCCCTAGCATGGCGATGTGGTAATAACAGAGGATCATATAATGCAGGCTCAAATGCTCAATATCTCTGTTGGACAACTCCTCGAAATCGAGCCCATGCCTACGCTTAAAGAATCGGAAATAGCATGGCAATATGTCCGGCAAACCTTTGGTCCATCCGCACAAGGTCAAGGACCTCCCAACGAGAATGTATCAATTGCATCAATGGTACATGAACATTACCAAGATTTCAATCGAGAGTCCTCATGGTGAATGTCAAGCATGAGCATTATTACCATGAGAAAGCTCGACCATTGAGTATCCGTAACTATTTCAGTTATTTAATCAAGACGCACTCGACAAGTCTATCGCCGGTTGCTATTGTCTCGTAAGTTATTTCTTTCGTAATTTAAGTCTCAAGCTAGTTATGTAGTGATAATTTTGATCAATCATTACATGTAATTATCCTCACTATATTCTTTTTCTGTGGTATTATATGCAGGATGAAGATATATGAAATGAAAAAAGCTGGACGCTATGGCGTTGGGTTCATTGACCCAAATACCATTAATCAGGACATATGGGAGATTGAACATTGTCAAGCTGCTGTAGAGGAAATCATGCTAGAGTTCTTGAAGCGCCTCAATACCAATGAAGATATACTACTTCGTTACAACTTCCCGTGAGTCACACTGTCTTATACTACAAATTCTGTTTTTGCTTACTAGCTAGCTAGATGTTAATAATTAAGACATGCCCGCTTAATTAAGACATGTAAACGTGTGCGCATGCAGTTGGCACTGGGTCTTGTTAGACATTAAAGTTGAGGAAGGAAAAGTTGAATTACTGGACTCACTAACTAAAGAAGATAAAGACTACACCATCATGAAGGGGATAGTCAACAGGTAATTTCAATCATTATTAACTATATCTCGGCCTATTAATTATTAGTTCGTCATTTCCTGATATGAACTATTTAATAACCCCTTTATTAATTTTCGTTGCCGGCGGGCAGGGCATGGGCAAAGTTCATCAAGGTGACTCCAGGCACGTGGCCAAAACAGTTGTTTTGGCATCGACCAAAGGTAAGTAATTAAGTAGTACTAGCTAGCTACCATCTCTTTAATTCTTGTTTCAATATCATTAGTTAATTATCATGCTTGATTAATCATTATCTGATTCAATTCCATTCTCATAAAGGCCCTGAGGCAGGCGGCGGGGAATAATCTGTGTGCATTCTATGTTTGCGAGAACATTCGCATGATGACGTGCGAAAGGAGCAGATCTGATAGACAGGACTGGGTACGTTTTTGTCAGAACACTATTCACACCATTATCGCTATCTAGTCACACAACTAACACACATGCATATTGATCTCTTTCTTAACTGTTCAGATCGGTGTGGGATAAGCTCCTACCATCAGACCGCATACAAGCACTTCAAGAGGAAATAGCCGGATTTTCCTCGACCAGGTCATAGATCCCAAAGAAGAATACTATTACCCGCTACCGCCCCCATGAACCACTTGTCATCATGCTCTGAAGGCACCAAGGCAACATTTAGGAGAAATTGTATATGTATATACATGTGTATGTGTGAATAGTTAATGGTGTTGGCTGTGAGACATTCGATGATATTATATATATATATGCGGTTCTACGTACGAGAAAATCTATTTAATTATATATATGCATAACGTGTACAATTTGTAGTATCGTGAAATACCAGCAAACAAAAAAGAATTAAATGGAAAATAAAGCCAAATTGAAAACACAAAATTAAAGCAAAAATTAAAAAAAACACCCAAACATTTAGTACCGGTTGGTGTTACCAACCGGTAGTAATGTCCTACACGCACTCGGGCCTGGCTCGTGCCACGTGTTTGCACTTTAGCGCCGGTTCGTGACGAACCGGTACTAAGGGGGGGGACCTTTAGTCCCCACTCTTTAGTGCCGGTTCGCCAACCGGCATTAAGGCCGTCACGAACAGGCACTAAAGCCCGGTTCTGCACAAGTGATAGGTAAAACCCTACATCGTGCTTGATTATATTGATTGTGTATATGAGGATTACAGAGTCGATCTACCACGAGATCAGATGAACTAAACTCTAGTCTAATAGGATTGTGGATGTTCTCTTGCCCTATGTGGACTAAACCCTCTGGTTTATGTAGACACCAGGGGTACTAAGGTTTACACATAGTCGGTTACATAGAAGGAACAAAGACGTCGAATCTTTCACCTTGACTTGGGGTACACACCAAAGCATAAAAAAAGTCATGCGCACGAGAGATGGGCCGGCCCCATAGTCCAGGACTCCCTCAGGGAGGGCCTGTAGGATGCCCAAGTTTCGACCAGATGGATTTCGGGAACACGAGACTGGCCAATCTCTATCAGTCAGAACTGGAGTCGGAGGACCAAGGCATACAACTATGTTGTCTTTGACAAACTTGCAGGTAAAAAAATGCCACTTCAATTTTCACTGCTCTCGAAGGCGTGGCGGCGATGAGCCACTTCAATTCATGCATGATTAAAGATACTCTAGCCAATTTTGGTGAAGATCTAAATAGGGATCCGTAATCTAACATTTTCAGATCGACAATGCTATTTTCCTGCCGACTGGTGGTTTGCAACAGGCACGTACGATCCGGTGACCGCTCGATCCAATTTTTTTTCGAGTCTCCCGCGCAACAATCGCTCGATCTGCTTTTTTTCAGTCTCGTACGTGGAAAAGAAAAAAAGGGCGCTAGCAGGAATCGAACCTAGAACCTGTTGGTTGAGGCCATAGCACGCTACCAGCTAACTCTCTCTTCTGGTTTTACACGAAGATTACATGTTTTTATAACTTATTAAACGAGTGGAGAGGAAAAAACAACTCGATCCGTTTCTCTCAGGCGACAAAACCGGGAATTTGTGTGTAAATAGCATTGGTATTTGACGCATGCGGACCTAGTAAATTATGATGCAAAGACCGTGATAACTTATGGGTAAATAGCACGATTATGCATAGTAGATCTGATAATTTACACACAAATACCATTGGAAATTTTGACCCGGAAAAAAATTGAAACATATCCCAATAACTTCTGTCTAAACAACAGGATAATATACACATCAATTTTGTGTAAATAACACAGTAATTTATGCACGATCTGGCAATATAACAAACAACCATGGTCACACAATAGAGCCGGTAACTTTTGACTGGGGAAAAATTTAGTGGAGAAACAAACCCCTGTAACTTTTATGTAAATATGATAGTAATATACGCACAATAGAGCCGATAACTCACATACAAACACTACGGTAATTCTTTTAACCCCAGAATGAAAGTCGTTGAAAACAATACCCCGGTAACTTTTGTGCAAATATCATGGTAATATAAGAAAAACAAAGATGATAACTCGCGTACAAGCACCATGGTAACCTTTCTACCCAAAAAATGTTAAATAATCTAGTCCCGTAACTTGTATGTAAATAACATGATAATATAGACACAACAAAGTTGATAACTCACTTACAAACACTATGGTAACCATTTGACCCGAGGAAAAATATTGAAAAACAACCCCTGATAAATTCTGTGTAAATAAGATGGTAGTATATATACACACAACAAAGCTGATAACCCACGTACGAACACCGTGGTAACTCCTTTGACCCTAGGATAAAAGTTGTTGGAAATCATACCCCGGTAATTTCTGTGCAAATAACATGATAATATACACACAACATAGCTGATAACTTTGACTTTGAAAATTTTCTCTTTGGAAAACATTACTCCGATAACTGTTGTGTAAATGACATGATAATTTATGCACTGCAGCCCTGATAATTTAGATACAAATATGACGGTAATATTTCAACGCGAGGGGTGCTTGAAACGTACCCTGATAATTACTATGTAAATAGTATGATAATTGATATACCGCTGTCATGATAACTTATGTACAAACATCACGATAACGTTGACCTAAAAAAAGTTTTTAAAAACATCTCTTGATAACTTTTGTGTAAATATCATGATTTTTACAGACTGCAAAGTATAATAATTTTGTACAACACCCAGCCGTATCCCTGACCCAAGAAAAAATATTTAAAATATTCCCCGGTAACTTATGTATGAAAAGCATGATAAGTTACACACCAAATGGTTGATAACTTTTTTACCCTCGCAAAAAAAAACTTGTGTACCCTGGCATGCTTTTTACAACGAAGTTACCATGATATGTCAACAATTTTTACTACGTTAAAATTATCATGATGTTGTAAATATTAACAGAGCAGCCGGGCCATCTATATAGGATAAAAAATATAAAAGGAAAGAAAGAAAAATTATTCGTTTCCAGGTCACGCTAAGTAGCAGTACAAATACTACCTAACCTCAATCTAATCACCGGCTCAATCTAGACTGGGTGGTTGTGAACTACTGTGGTCTACCAGGAGGTGGTGGGTTTGATTCCAACTTCTGCCAATTCTTTTTATTGCGCTAGAAGGAAAAAAAGATGCAGTGGATCGATTCCCACATCGAGAGAAGCGGATCGTATGTGGGTGGAATCGTCCGGATCTGTCGCTAACGACCAGTCGACTGGTCGTTAGCACAGTCCTTTTTAGATATGGCTCGGTTGGAGTACATGAGGGAAATTGCACAATCTAGACGAGACGGCTCCGCTAAATGATGTGGATAGGTTAGGTAAATTTATGTTTGTTTGTCCGATCCTCATTTATGTTTTGTATAATACCGTACTAAAATTTTAGGCGTGGTCTTCGTGAGGAATACAGTGACTGATGTAGTGACATTTACGGAGCTCTTTGTTACATTGATGATTACTCATCACAAAATCGCGCTACTTGTGATTTAGTACGGTATTCCTCACTGCCTTATCCCAAGAAAATATTATCTTCATGTATGATTTTGAGCCGTCACGCACATCGTTTCTGTTGATTTTAATTTTACCCTCCCTTGCATTTGCAGCAGGTGTCACCAATGCAGGGCGCCAACATTTTGATGACAAGCCATATTTATCATCTATAGACAAGCCCAACCACACATCATCAAAATTGTTAAGCCGCTGGATTTGCTAGCTTGTCCATTATCATCCGTCCGATCTAGACATGAGCCTCCCTATATAATACTACCATGCAACATGCATTAGTGTGTTTCAAGTGGATTTTAAATCCGATCACAATTAATTAGCTATGAATTTTTCAACCTTTTAAGTTAAGATGGTTGTTTTGTAGTAGAAATTTCCAACACATTTCGTATCTTAAGTAACGAATTCATGGCGGCAGTATGAAATGTGTCGGAAATCAAATTTCGTATCTTAAGATACAAAATGTCCCTTGGGGGACATCGGATCCGATATCTTAAGATACAAAATTTATGCAGCCGCATGCGACAATGAGAAATCAAATCTCCCATTCCTGGCAGGCAACGCATGAGTATGGCTAGCTAGTTGATATACAAAAGAAGAGAGATAAAACTTGAGACGTACGAATGCCCTACATATTTTCCAGGGTATGATAGCCCTATATATTTTTCAAAACAATCCATCCATGCTGTAATCAAGCCCCACTATATATATCTATACATTTGCACAATGCATGTCATGTAGGAGTAATGGAGAAGCCGGTGTTGGTGCAGTTTCCAACAAGGTCGTCGGAGGACGTGGACAATGAGGATCTCTTACCGTGCCTGCCGCTGCCGGTAGCGAGCGGCGTGACGGGCTGGTGGCCTGCGAAGAGGGAGACATGGCCGGCGAGCTTGTCTTTGCGGGAGAAAGTGGTTCCGCAGGAGCATATCCAGCGGTGGTCGCCGCAGTGCTTCTCGTGGGTGCGGAGGTCGGAGAGGACGGAGAAGTGCTTGCCGTTGCAGCGGTTGCAGACGTACATCTTGGGGCAGTGGCTGCGCTTGTAGTGGTTCTTGACGCAGATCACCGACTTGAGCGGCTGGAACTTGGCGTGCCTCCGGTTCCACCGGCAGCCGTCCTGCGGGCACGAGTACTTGCTGTTCCTTGATCTCCCCGCGGCGTCCACCGCCGCGTCCTCGCCGGAGGGCCCGAACAACCTGGTGGTTGGGTTGGCGAGCGCCGCCTTGCTCTTGTACTCGTCGCCGTGCGCGCGCATGTGCATGCGCAGGTTGGCGTCGCGCTTGAACCCCTTGCCGCACACCTGGCAGTAGTGTGTGTACTTGGCCAGCAGCTCGGCCGCGTCTAACTCGATGATCATGTCCACCGCCGAGTCCGTCGTCGCTTGCGTCGACGATGACACGGCGGCCGCCTCCGTGGAGTTTCCGGGGATGTCGTGGCCGCCACCATGGTGCTGCTGCTGCTGCCACTGCCGCATGGCATCGACCATTGCCTCCTGGTCATCATCCGCTGCGCCGTTCTTTGCATGGCCGTCGACCACACCCTCCCGCGTGCCCGCGTTATTACCGGATGTCAACGCGCCGATGCCGTGGAGGTGCTGGAAGGCGTACAGCATGGATGTAGCCGCGGCGATGACCTCCTGGACGACGGCGCTGGCTCCGGGCACCACGGGGTCAACGACGTGGCCGCGCCCGACCGCGAGGCCGACGAGCGGCTCCAGCTGCTGCACCTTGTCCTTGAGCACGGACAGGTTGTACAGCAGGGCGCTGCGGTGGGTGTCGGGCACCGCCAGCGCCAGCCCGCCGTCTCCGGGGAAGGCGGCGTCCACCACTCCAATGCCACTGATTCCATGGAACAGCTGCTGCTGGTTTTGTAGGAAGTATGGGCTTGCATCGGCATCTGGGAACATCTCGCTAACCCTATGCTATATTGAGCAACAATATGCATATGATCTGCCAAAACTCAACAGGAATTTCAATAAGTAGCTAGGGAAGAAGAGATGAGTAGGGATCGATGGGGGGATTGGGATGGAACTAGAAGAGGGGAAAGAGCAAGTCAACTGGGGCTGCGCACTTGGCAACATCCCTGCTTGGAGCCTCCCTCGCATGGAACCGGACCAGAACTCACACTGCACCACATATGTCATAGGTATAGTATATACTACTACTTCATATTTTTTTTTGCCAAGAATATACTATCACATCTCTGCTTCAAATTATAAGATGTTTTCGGAGATTTTTATATGGAGTATAAACGGACTGAAATGAGTGAACAAACACACTAAAACACGTGTATATACATTCGATTCAGAAAATCCGATTTAGAAAACGTTAATACATCTTTTAATTTGGAACATAGAGAATAGTTATGTTTCTACCCCTCTGAACCGAAGTACTGCAGCTTCAATAAAAAATATATGTATGGCCATTGTTGGTTTGTTTTACTCCAATAATGGTCTGGATGCCACTGTTTTCTAGGGTTGATCTTATTTTCTTAGAGAAGGGTGACCCTTTTGAGGAGATATTGTAAGGAGGTAGCAGCTCAGCAAGAATCTATCAAGAGCACACGCTCAAGCATAGTCTCTGATCAGTTGGTTGGCACGTTTCGAGATCTGACTGCCCAGTAGGACCTCCGTAAGACCCACAGGCTGTCTCAGCTGGACATAATTATGCACAGTGGCTTTGGCTTCAAAAGAAAAAACATAAAAATGAAATATTGTTAGACAATAAACACATAACTAATCTTCGTAAAAGTAAATTATTCTGTTTTGGAGAAGCCAACCGGGGCGATGGCTGATTATGCTAACCTATTTGGTTGTGCGCAAGGCCAATTTCTGATTAAATATTCGGGAATTCTGATTCATTATCGACGTCTCACTAATGCAGAGTAGAAATATGTAAAGGAGCACTTAGAGAAGCGGTTGACTAGTCTTGATCAACTCCGTCCTCACAAATATGGTTCTTTATATGCTTTTTTTTTCAAATCCCAAAAAGGGCTCATGCAGAGGCTGGATTATTTCAGATCCAAATTCTTTTCGCAAGGAGAAAATGAAAAGAAAAGGTACATACTGGTTAATTGGAGCATGGTTTGTAAGCCAAAAGACCAAGGTGGATTTGATATTCATGACCTGCAAATCAAGAATGATGTCTTATTTAGTAAATGGTTGTTCAAACTATTTACTAAGGATAATGTTTGGCAAAACCATGCTTCGCAATAAGTACCTGGGCCAAAAAGTTTTGTCACATGCCTATTAGAAACCTGGTGACCTGCACTTTTGGACTGGTCTAATGGCGGTGAAGAAACATGTTTTCCGCTTTGGATCCTTCAAGATATAAAATGGCGGAGATTCATTTCTGAGCGAACATTTGACAAGGCAATGCCAGCCTCCAAGAACGATATCCAGCTTTGTACCGTATTATTCGTGATAAGAATGATACTCCTGCGCAGGTGCATAGTTAATTCCCGCCGAATATTTCTTTTGAGCGGGATTTAATTGGCCCCCATCTTATGTCATGGCAAAATATGTCATTCCAGTTGGAATCGATTAACTTGACACAAGTACAGTATGTGTTTCGCTGGAACCTCATTATATTTGGGTCTTTCACAGTCGACTCTATGTATAGTGCGCTCAGACATTCAGAGGTTCCAATGAATAATAACAAGAAAATTTGGATGTCGAAGATTTCACTAAAAGTTAAAATCTTTTTATGGTATCTTCGAAGGGGAGTTATGCTAACCAAAGACAACCTCGCCCGTCGTAATTGGCAAAGAAGCAAGAAGTGTAGCTTTTGTACTCATGAAAAGACAATCAAACACTGCTTTTTAATACAAATTTGCGTGTTCTACGTGATCAATCATCCAAATAGTGCCTAATTTGTATCTGTCCATAAGTGTTCCCAATATTTTTGGTCATTTGTTGCACGGTATTCCAAGTAGATTCAGAACGCTAATAAGGGTGGGAGTGTATGCCTTATTATGGGCGCTTTGCCTATGTACAAATGATTTGGTTTTTAAGGGAAAAAATTCCTTTCCTTTACAGGTTATTTTCCGTTGTACACCACTTCCTTCGTACGTGGTCTGCTACACCGAACAGAATACCAATTGATACGTCTTCAATGTATCTATAGTTTTTTGTTACTCCATGCTATTATAGTATCAATCTTGGATGTTTTATATGTAATTATATATAATTTTATATCTTTTTTGGACTAACCTATTAACTCAGTGCCCAATGCTAGTTTGTGTTTACTGCTTTTTTTATTTTTGGAAAATCAATATTAAATGAAGTCCAAACAGAAAAAAAAACTCTTTGGATTAATTTTTTCTGGAACAAAAGGGACCCTAGAAGGTTCGAGAGAACACTGGAGGAGTCATGAGGAGCAACAAGCTCACAGGATGCGCCCTAGGGGAGGGCACTCCCTGAGCTTGTGGGCCCCCTTGTCGCACATCTTGACCTAATTCCGCCTCTATAAATATATAAATATTCCCAAACGAACATAGAGCCACCTAAAACAATCCGTCGTCGCAAGTCTCTGTTCTTCCGCGATCCCATCTGGAGGCCTTCTCCGGTACTCTGTCGGAGGGGGAATCGATCATAGAGGGCTTCTGCCTCAACCTTGCTGCCCTACCGACGATGCGTGAGTAGTTTACCACAGACCTACAGGTCCATAGCTAGTACCTAGATGGTGTTTTCTCCCTCTTTGATCTTAAATACAATGTTTTCATCGATGTTCTTGGAGTTCTATCCAATGTAATATTTTTTGCGGTGTATTTGTTGGGATCCGATGAATTATGGATTTATGATCTGAATATTCATGAGAAATCTTTGAGTCTTTTATGAATTTATTTATGCATGATTGATAGGCTTTGTATTTCTCTTTGATATATCTCTTTGGTTTGGCCAACTAGATTGATTTATCTTTAGTGGGAGAGGTGCTTTGTGATGGGTTCAATCTTGCGGTGCTCTATCCCAGTGACAGAAAGGGACAAAACACGTATTTTTATTGTTGGCATTAAGGAAAAAACCGATGGATTTTATTCATATAGTTGAGTTTACTTTATCTACATCATGTCAGCTAGCTTAAGACGTTACTCTGTATTAACTTAGAGCCAGTTCTTTTGGACGAATTACAAAATAAGCTGCCTTTCCCCGTCTTAAAAAATAAGCCACTTTAGAAGGGTATGACATGGAAGGTTAACTCTTTGGATTGATAGTTATCGGGAGTCCGAAGACCACATCAAGTGTGACCTTTCCCTTGCATCGTGCTTCCCAGCCAGGGATGATCCCTTTAAATGTGACTGAGCAGCTATATATGTGGGTTGTATTGAACTGCATTTTTTCCAATGTTCTCTCATAAATGAGGTTTAAGCTGTTGTCGCCATCCATTAACACCTTGTGCAGCTGGCATCTGTCTACGATGGGGTCGAGGACCATAGCGGCTGGGCATCAACTTAGATCAACCGCAGGCTGATCGTATTGCTCGAATGTGATTGGTGTGTCTAACCATGCCGGCTGGTGTGCGCGTATCAAGGCACGAAAGGACTCTTGAAGGGCCCGCTTTCTTTGGTTTACTGACTTGTATGTTTGGTAAATCATCAGGGACCTCGGCTTACTCTAAGGACTTTGTTTGATGGCGGTTTGAGAGGAGGGCCTCGCCTTCCCTGGCGACCTGCTTCACAACCCAACAAGCTCGCAGGTTGTGGGTTGGATTGGTGTTGAAAAAAGTGGAGTGTATAGGGCATGGTTGGTCCAGCAGTACGTCTAAGGTGGTCTGGGGTCCTGTCCTTTTCCTTTTTTGCGGTTTCTCCGCTAGCACGGAGCACCTAAGTGGCTCCCATTGTGGAGGGTGTATCTTTGATTGGTCCGAGCATATTGATTCATGTGCTAGCAAGGCCTCCTCAATGGTACAAAATTTTATCACCAATTCTGAGAGCTCGGAGAAGGTCCGAAATTGGCGTCTATCGAGGGCGTTTAGCAGTCCCTCGTCATGACAGTTGTGGCTAAAGGCAACCAGTGTTCCCGCATCAGGGCAATCTATTATTCTGTTCTTGACGAACAGAAATCGTAACCAAAATTGCCGAACTGTTTCGTCGGCACGTTATTTCACATATAGCAGGTCCCAGACATCGAGAGGACCCGAATTACTTGGACAATATTCGGTGCGGGTGGTGGGTGGGATAAAAAAATCATAATTTGACCAAGGGGGGCTCCAAGGCGTCCCCTCGTCTTTTATGGAAAACATACACGGGGGAGGTGTCTAGTCCTGGCTCAAAGTCCGGAACCTTGCATGGATGATTAGCCTCACGCTTATTCTTCATGGGAGAGTTCGGATCCGAGGTTCCCTTAAAAGGGGTTTCATCAGCCGAACATAAAGAGGGAGCGTAAATCTACAAACCGGTTTCCTGGTCGTGCTCTATCGCCCCAATGGGGGAGCGCGATCCTGGATTTGGCAGGCCTTCCAGTGACCCATCGACGAAAGCTGCTGATGTGCCTTCGGCGTTAAGGGAATCCTGAACACCAATTGGAAAATTCATCGACCCTTGGTTATCTGACAGCGAGCTCTCAATGAAAGCACCAATGTCGCTGTCAAAACCGACAGATCTCGGGTAGGGGGCCCCGAGCTATTAGATCAGATCAATGGGTAGCAGGAGAAGAACACATGGCAGATTTACCCAGGTTCGGGCCCTCTCTGTGGAGGCAAACCCCTACGTCCTGCTCTTGTTTATATTATGAAGGTATTGAAGTATAGAGTTTGATCTACCTCGAGATCATAAGTTGTGGTATAAACCCTAGGGGTATGATGAATGATGTATAGATGGATTGAATGCCCTCTATGGACTAAACCTCCTGGTTTATATAGGTATCAGAGGTATCTAGGGTTGCACATGATAGGTTGTCATCTAAGGATTTACATGTCGAATCTAAATATGCTTGAAGTACATGTCAAGTCTTCGGTCGCTGCATGTTGAAACCTCCGGAGTCCCTCCTCCTTAACGGGATGGTGGTTCAGCCCACACATTAGTCCGGCTGGTTTGACACCCCCTAGTCCAGGACACCGTCAATCGCCGCGCGAGGCGGATGCCAACCGACTTGAGTAGCCGCACCAGCGGATGGCGGCAAGCTTCTTTGTTGTTGCATAGGTCAATCAATTCTCATTGTGTCAAGTTCGTCTCGTTCATACGTTGATACCCCTACTACAATGACAATAGAATTTTATTTTGTTCATCGAGTTGTATCGACACATTGTGATTCGAAAGGATAGAAGATTCTGACTATGAATGTGCCCCTCGTCAAAGAGATAGATCCTGACTATATATGAATCTTTTATGTGATAAGCATAGAAGATTCATAGTGACAATCTATCTTCTTAAGAAAGGATATGTCAGAAGCTTCTCGCTTCTGGATGACCCGGCTATTTAACTCAGTCGACAAGCTTGTCACGCGGCGAGGTGGAACTAATACAGACGCGAAAAATCTTAATTATGAGCATTTTTGGTGTGTTTTGACAGCCTCGTCGGCCCAAAACAGACGTAATGATCGTTGTGCATGGCCCTGCATATAATAGCTATTTTGGAAATAAGATATGTTGTGGCAAATGGTAAAATTTAAGGCCACCCGGTCATTGTATGTGGACGCGTCCACGGATGCTTGTGGGCCCAAATTTGCAGGTTCTCGCTGGAGATGCTCTTATATAACTAGCCTTACATACTGTAGTTACTTGTCCTCTCGTAACTGTCTTTTTTTAAACTCACAAGAATATATTTTTTGAGAAGGAGCAACGACGTTGTCACTCTTTCACCCGCACGAATATTACTAATAATGGTTTTTGAAAGCACCTTGAGTCGTCCATCCAAAAAGATGAGAAGGCTTAATCGATGAACTTACTTGGGTCGGGGATGATCCCCTAGAAGTGCAGGACGTCGGATCACAATATGCTCGCCATGATGTCGATGAAACACTTCAACTTCACAAAGAATCAAATAAAAAAAGTTTGACATACCAACCTAAACTCATCAAATTCTAATAACTGGATCTACGAGGACCGAAAATCATGACATCGCCAAAAAAACAAGAGTAAATTTATCCTCGCAAAATACGATGATGAAGAACATAGCACTCCTAAAGATGTGAGGTCTTCCCACCTCTCAGTGTCAAGATGGCAGCCGGAGACGAGGGCATCAAAAAATTCCTTGCGGCGGTGGCCTAAACGAAACCCTCTGCGCTCATATACGACATCTCCTTGAGTTGCTCAAGAAAAAATTAATTGTCCACTTTTTGGTGAGCTCACGAACAGACTCTAAGAGCATCTCCAACAGCCGCGCTATATACGCGTTGCGCTGAAAAAGTAGTGCTTTTAGCTAGCGCACTATCGTTCCGGACGCTCCAGCAAACGCGCAAAAACCGCGCGCGCGAAAAATGTAATTCAGCGCCGGGCGGAAATGCCATCGCGCCGCTTATTTGCTGCGCCTGCTTCCGCGCGCTGGACTCTCGAGCGCTCGCGCGCAACTCCACCTACCCATCGAGACACACCGCCGCTGCCGCCCGCGCCACCCCATTTTTTCGATGAGTGTTCCGGCGCTTCCCCGATCTCTTCCCGCGCGGCCGTGGCTTCCTCCCTCTCTCTCTAGTCAGCGCCGCTCGTCGCGCATGGCAGTCCCCGACAAACAGCGCCAGGCCGCTCACCGCCGCTTGGCGCCCGCAAGGTGTTCGACAAAAGGCCTGCAAGGTATGTATTGCTTCCAACTTCCACATTTTTACATGAAATTTGGTGCATGGTGTTTATAGCCTAGTTTTGAACATTTTAGATGAGTTTCACAATGCTCAGGTGGCGGCTAGAAAAGATGTGAAGAGGGCTTTTGGGATTTTGCAAGCCCAATTTTCTATTGTGAGAGGACCGGCTAGATTTTGGGATCAGAAGATGCTTTGATACATAGTGCGCGCTTGTGTGATCATGCACAATATGATCATCGAGAATGAGCGTGGCCAAGATGTAGACTACTCTCACTATGAGCTCTTGGGACATCCCGTGCGAGTGCGACGGAGGGCTGAAAGGGTGGCCCATTTTGTTGCCTCCTATCATGTCATTCGACGTTCGGCACCGCATAATGAACTCAAGAAGGATCTCATTGAGGAGTGGTGGGCTTGGAATGGCTGCCAAAGAGCATCATGATTTGTGCGTTTGATGTTGTATTGTTGAACTATTTGTTGTATTTCATGAAAGATACTATTTGTTTGAGTTATAATAATAAACTTGGTTGAATGATATTTGTGATTTAAATTATATGCCATGTCTTTGTTTTGTGGATGTGTTGTGTCCAAAATGCAACAAATATGATGCATCGGCTTCTCAGGCACGCTGCATTTTAGCGCGGCTGCTGGAGCCAGCGCTGCGCGCCGTGCCAAACCTGGCGATGGACGTGTCGCAAATCAGATTTTAGCGCGTCGCGCGTTGGGCGGTTGTTGGAGATGCTCTAAGCCATTGAAACATCTGGTGTAAGACCAGTAGGCCCGGCCCAATAGTCGCCACTCCTCTTCTGCTGCTATATCTGGCCCTCTCTCCTGTTCTACTCTTGCTGCTTCTGACCCTCCTATTGAGTATGTATTTTGTACTGCACGTGTATTGGAGTTGTGATCCACCTTCTAGTCTTGTATAGTTGAGGTAGAGGCCTTCCCTTGTATTATATATACGTGCACCAGCACCCCATCAATACAACGTCTATTGTATTGCAAACTTTCCCGTCTACATGGTATCATCTTGAAGGTCCTGACCTAGGGCTAGCCACCGCCGCCCGCTGCTGCCTCCTCACAGCGCCGACGCCGCTCCCCACCGCCGCCGCCGCCACCGCCATGCAGTGCTTCCTCGCTGCGTCGCCGCTGCCGCCTCTCCCCACCACCGCTGCCGCCGCTCCCCATCACTGCGTCCTCCTCGCGCCGCCGCTGCCCGTGCCACCGCGCCGCTTCCGCTCCCACCCGTTGCGCTGACTTGCCGCCGCCGCGCGCGCCCCTTGCCGCGCTACTGCCGCCCTGTCGCGCCACAACCCTAACCCGACACGCCGCCGCCCCTTCCTCTTCCCGCCGTTTCGGACGCCTTCCATGGACTCTCCAGGCTACTTCACCATCTGCGGTGGAACCGCTCCACCGGCCGCGCCGATCCAGTCGCGTCCTCCCGCACCCGCCGGGTGTTACTCGGTGTCGCCACCAGCGCCTCCCCCGCAGCACCCGCAAGGGGGGGCGACGCAATCGGCATGGCGGCGGTCGCCGCCACCTGCAGCAGCAGCGAGCCCAGGACGCCGGGGGGCGCCGCACTATCAGCAGGCTCTCCCTGCTGGCCACCAGGCATTCATCGGCGCGCCCTTCCAGCCGACTAGCGCCGGCTACGGCGCCCTCCTTGCGTCGCTGCCCCTTGGTGGTTATGGCCCGCCCATCCCGGCGCCGCCCTGTGGGGGCCTTCCGCCGCCGCCGGTACCTGTGCCATGGGACCCCACTCTCCTCGCCGCCCAGCACACCGCGCCGTCGCCGAGTAGCTCTGTCGGTGGAGGCGACTGGTACATGGACTCAGGTGCTACTGCGCACATGGCAGCTCATCCCGGCAACCTAGCCTCCTCCACTCCCGTTCACACACCCACTCCTATTACGGTCAGCAACGGCTCCTCCTTACCTATTACTCATATCGGTAGCACTAGCTTTCCCTCCACTTCCCCACCCATCACTATGTCTAATGTTCTAGTTTCACCTGATTTAGTCATGAACCTAGTTTCCGTTCGTCGTCTTACTCGCGAAAACCCACTTACTGTTGAATTTGACGGTGTTGGATTTTCTATGAAAGACGCCCGTACACGGATGTTCCTTCACCAATGTGTCAGTCCCGATGAGCTCTACCCCATGCACGTCGGCGCCTCCACCCCCACACCCGTCGCCCTTGCCACTGGCGTTAACCTTTGGCACGCTCACTTGGGTCACCCCAACCACACCGTCTTACGTCAAATCCTTAGGAGTTTCTCTTTCTCATGTGATTAGCTCGACGAGCACTCTTGTGAGGCTTGTCGCTTAGGCAAGCACGTTCATCTTCCCTTTAGTGCGTCTTCTTCTGTTTCCACTTTTTCATTTCAATTACTTCATAGTGATGTTTGGACATCTCCCGTTGCGAGTAACACGAGCTATCTATACTACTTGGTGATTTTAGATGATTATTCTCACTATGTGTGGACTTTTCCCCTTCGTCGTAAATCCGATGTTTTAGCCACACTCACTGCCTTTTATTCATATGTCACCACCCAGTTCGGTCGCCCCATACTCGCACTCCAAACTGATACTGGAAAAGAGTTTGACAACGTCGCTCTTCGAACACTTCTCGCCTCTCACGGCACCATCTTCCGTCTGACTTGCCCCTACACTTCTCAGCAGAATGGCCGCGCCGAGCGCATTCTCCGCACTCTAAATGACTGCGTTGGCACGTTACTCTTTCACTCTAACGAGCCCGCTCGGTTCTGGCCCGATGCCCTCGCTACCGCCACTCTCTTAGTTAACATTCGTCCGTGTAGCCCTTGGTGGAACTACGCCCCTCACCACCTTCTCTTTCGCACACCACCGTCCTCTGATGGTCTCCGCATCTTCGGGAGTCTCTGTTATCCTAGCACCGCGTCCACCACGCCACACAAGCTCGCACCACGATCTGTCCCGTGCGTCTTCCTTGGCTACCCTCCTAACACCAAAGGTTACCGGTGCTATGATCCTGTCACTCATCGTGTGTACACCTCGAGGCATGTGTACTTTATCGAGACGGTGTTCCCTTTTTTCAGGTTCCTCCGGCTTAGGCCCCTTCGGCGCTAGCCCTCGCGCCCCCTTCGTGGAGCGATGCATGGCGGCAGCCCCCGGCGGTGCCACCACCTAGCTTCGTGACTCCCTTTCCCGAGGTCGAGTCCGAGCGGGCCCCGGGTCCCCGTCTCCCTCATACGAGGTTGAGCTCGACACCCCGCCCGCCACCCCTGCGATGGGCTCGACGTCACCCTCGCCCGTCGCCTCTTCCGCCGCCGGATCAGCCGACGATGTTGCCGCCATGCCCTCGCCGCCGCGGCCCTCGTTACCGCACCAGTGCCCCGGCGCCGCAGCCCACGCCATCGCCCGGGTGCCCCGCAGCCACACCAGCGCCCAGCCGCTGCGGTCCCTACCGCGGCGGCACCCGCCGGCCCTGCTGCCCAGTCACATGGCATGACTACCCGTGCCCGAGCAGGAGTTCTTCGGCCCAGCACGCGCTACTCCACCGACGAGTATGCGTGTGCCGCCTCGACGTTGACGCCATCACTCGTCCCCACCTTCGCTCACGCTGCCCTTCGGGATCCCCACTGGCTAGCTACGATGCAGGAGGAGTTCGACGCCTTACAGCGCAACCGCACGTGGCAGCTTGTTCCACGACCCCCTCGTGCCAACATCATCTCTGGCAAGTGGGTGTTTCGCCACAAGACTCGCCCAGACGTTCTCTTGAGCGCTACAAGGCTTGGTGGGTGGTTCATGGTTTTTGGCAGCGCGTGGGCGTGGACTTCACCGGCACCTTCGCCCCGGTTGTAAAACCGGGCACGATTCGCGTCGTGCTTCAGCTGGCGGTCTCGCGCACCTGGCCGGTGCACTAGTTGGATGTCTCCAACGCCTTCTTGCACGGCCATCTCGCCGAGTAGGTGTTCTATGAGCAGCCCACTGGTTTCGTCGACGCCGAGCACCCCGACTTCGTGTGCTTGCTCTCCCGTTCTCTTTACGGGTTGAAGCAGGCGCCTCGGGCTTGGTACCAGTGTATTGCAGCCTTACTGCAGTCTCTCGGATTTTGGTCCACTCGCTCCAATGCTTCACTATTTGTGTATCATCAGGGAGTTGACACTGCATATCTGCTGCTCTATGTCGACGACATCATCCTCACGGCATCTGCCCCCGACCTTCTTCAGCGGCTAACTGCTCGTCTTCGTGATGAGTTCGCCCTCAAGGACTTGGGGCCCCTGCACTACTTCCTCGGCATCGAGGTGGTCCGACGGACTGACGGCTTCTTTCTGCATCAGCAAAAGTACAACCACGAGCTCCTAGAGCGTGCCGGTATGCTTAACTGCAAGCCAGCGCCCACCCCCATCGACACGAAGGTGAAGGTCTATGCTCTCGAGGGGTCTCTTGCGTCCGATGGAGCGTTTTATCGCTCTATTGTCAGTGCTTTACAGTACCTGACGCTAACTCGCCCCGACCTGCAGTACGCTGTCCAGTAGGTGTGCCTCCATATGCACGCCCCGCATTACTCTCACTAGACTCTGGTGAAGCGTATTCTCCGTTACATACGCGGCACCATGTCCTTGGGACTCACCCTGACGGCCTCCGCCTCCACCGACCTCGTGGCCTACTCCAATGCCGACTAGGCTGGCTGCCCCGACACGCGACGCTCCATGTTAGGCTACTGCCTCTACCTTGGGCCTCCTTGATCTCTTGGTCATCGAAGTGGCAGCCCACGGTCTCCCGCTCCAGCGTCGAGGCAGAGTATCGCGCCGTGGCTAATGCCGTGGCCGAGTGCTCTTGGATACGTCAGCTGCTCTAGGAGTTGCTTTGTGATGTTCACAAGGCCACTCTTGTCTACTGCGATAACGTCAGCGCGGTCTACCTCCCCTCCAACCCGGTGCACCATCGATGGGCGAAGCATATTGAGCTCGATATTCACTTCGTGCGCGAGCAGGTTGCCCTTGGCCGTGTTCGGGTTCTCCACATGCCGACGACGCAACAGTTTGCTGATGTGATGACTAAGGGATTGCCTACTCCCGTCTTTGAGGAGTTTCGGTCCAGTCTCTGTGTCTCCGGCAACGCTTTGACTGCCGGGGGGGTGTTGAGTATTTATTTTGTAGTGCACGTGTATTGGAGTTGTGGCCCACCTCCTAGTCTTGTATAGTTGAGGTAGAGGCATTCCTTTGTATTATATATACGTGCACGAGCATCCCATCAATACAATGTCTATTGTATTGCAAACTTTCCCGTCAACACCTCCCGTCTGGTGTGAGTGAGCGAGTGAGGAGTTGCTGGGGATGGAGGCGAGGCGGGAGATCGCCAAGCGGGCGCGCACCGCCGGCACGATGAGAGCCACCCTACCACCCACCACCCACCTGCCCCTCCATCTCTCTCTCCCTCTCGTGCTTGTTCGATTCGATTCGTGTTTCCGAGCGTGTCTGCGGATTTCGGGGCGGTTCTGGGGCTAGGGATTCGGGGACGCGAGAAGCTGCGGCTGTTCCCCATCTCTGTTCCGGCCTCACCATTTTAGGCAGAGTGAGGAGCATTCGAGTCAAATCGGGGATGGGGGTTCGCATTTCGTGTTCGAAATTTTACACTGATTGAACCGACCTTTTGTTCCCGAGATTTGGAGCGGGCTCGTGATCGAGTTTCGGAGCCGAATTCGACTTTCCCTTCCCGTGAAGTTAATTCAACTCGCCATTTTGAGTTCGCGAGTAATCAAAATGCTCCACGCATTTGTGTAGAGCAACTACGACGACGACACCGCGAGCCAGGGAGCGGCGGCGTCCTCCGGGGTGGCCGTGAGCGCGGCCGCCACAGAGATGGTCGGGGACGAGACGGCCGTCATGGCGGCGGCGGAGGCTGAGGTGGTGGGCTCGATGGAGGAGCGCGTCCAGCGCATCCTCCTCGCCATCGACAACTTCACCCGCAAGGTGCGCCTCTTCACCCTCTCCTCCTCCATCGATTCCACCTTAATCGGGCGGCGAATGGCGGGTGGCGTTGCAGGTGTCAGGGCAGAATTGACGATAACCCCCCCCCTCCTGGTCTGCCTCTCAATCATAAGCCCCCTACACACTGTGCTGCACTGTTTTGGCCCTCTCACAAAACGGGCTTAAGATCAAAGGCAGACCAACAGAGGGGGTTATCATCAAATGCCCCTCTCCTTGTGGATCTTGCCACGCATTACAGCAAGCAAGCAGTTGGTGAGCACCCGCCCGAGGAGTATGCATGATGATGTCATGTTGCTTGCTGCGGCGAGTTTCTTTTCTTACGTGCAGAGGCGGTCCTTGAACATGGCGGGTGCTCACCAACTGCTTGCTTGCTGTAATGCATGGCAGGATCCACAAGGAGAGGGTGGACAAATGGGAGGAGGAGATGAGGGAGCTGCGCGCCCGCGACGCCGCCAACGAGCACACCTGCGCCGTTGTCGGTGTCAAAACCGGCAGATCTCGGGTAGGGGGTCCCGAACTGTGCATCTAGGCGGATGGTAACAGGAGACAAGGGACACGATGTTTTTACCCAGGTTCGGGCCCTCTCGATGGAGGTAAAACCCTACTCCTGCTTGATTAATATTGATGATATGGGTAGTACAAGAGTGGATCTACCATGAGATCAAGGAAGCTAAACCCTAGAAGCTAGCCTATGGTATGATTGTTGTAATGGTTGTTCGTCCTATGGACTAAAACCCTCCGGTTTATATAGACACCGGAGAGGGCTAGGGTTACACGTAGTCGGTTACAATGGTAGGAGATCTACATATCCGTATTGCCAAGCTTGCCTTCCACGCCAAGGAAAGTCCCATCCGGACACGGGGCGAAGTCTTCAATCTTGTATCTTCATAGTCTTGGAGTCCGCCGATGACGATAGTCCGACTATCCGGACACCCCTAGTCCAGACTCCTCAAGAGCCCCGAACCAGGCTTCAATGACGACGAGTCCGGCGCGCATGTTGTCTTCGGCATTGGAAGGCGAGTTCTCCTCCAAATTCCATGTGCTTGCCGAATAGTGTCCGGCTTCCTTACAAATGTTGCGCTCCTTGGCTTCCGCGCCCAATAATGGCCCTCTTCCACGTGTCGCATGAATGCGAAAGGCCAGGGTATTTTTATGTTTTACCCCCTAGCTGTGCAAATAACCTGCCTATAAGAGAGGCAAGAATCCAGATCCAAATCACACCATCTTCCTTCCGCGAGTACTCATCGGAGCGCTTCTGACAAAAAACCCACTCCATCATGGACCGTCGACGCGGCTCCTCCTCTCGCGCTCCCAGCCCTCCGCCAAGAGATTGGAGGAGATGTTCAGTTCCGCACAACGAGCTGGCGACGCTCCAAGCGGAAGGATACCTCCCTCCGGCCTTTATGGTCCCGGTTCGAGCCGGGCTTGCCACCTACAAAGGTGGAAAGCAAGCGGAGGCCACCCCTAGTCCCTGCAAAGGAGAGCGGGTGTGCTTCGTCCCTTATCTAATAAGGGGGCTCGGGTTTCCCATACATCCGTTTCTCTGGGGGGCTTCTGGAGTTCTACGGACTCTAGCTTCATCACCTCACGCCCGCCTCTATTCTGCATATCGCGGGTTTCGTAGCTCTTTGCGAGCTGTTCCTGGGCATCGAGTCCCATTTTGCGCTGTGGAAGAGACTATTTTTCCTCGTACCCCGTTCTCACGAGGGGTCAATATATCAAGTGGGCGGAGCCGAAATATGGCGCATCGCTGGGACCGGATATCTATCCGGAACCCCAAAGAAGGCGTCCGAAGACTGGCCTTCAGAATGGTTTTATGTAGAAGATGCTCCATTGTCGGACCCAGTTCGGATCGGCCTCCCGGAGTTTAGCAAGGCTCCTCTGAAGAAACGCCTAAGTTGGCGCCCGCGGAGCCCTCAACAGGAGGAAGACAGGAGCGTCCATTATTTGATGGGCCGGATAAGGTTGTTGGCCCATTCCGGATTGACCATGATTGGAGTCATGGCCACGTGCATTATGCACGAGGGTGCAGCCGCTCCAATATAGGGGCCACCCCATGTGGGATTTCAACAGGGAGAATGATGCCACCCATCATGGCCGCAAGGGGCCGGGATCGGCCGCAGATCTGGTGAAGATTCTGTCCGGCCTGTACAAGGGGGAGAAGGAGGACTTCCTCCAGACGAGCCCATTGAATGGGTTCTCCATGAACAACCCTCGGAGTTGGGTAAGAGGATGTTTATTTATCCGACCCGTGCTTTCAAAGTTAAGTACCTTACTTTATGGTTTTGGCGCAGGAACTGCGCCGGGATATGGGGAGCATACATAGTCCGGCTCCACAAGCCGAGGATCCGGGAAGATCCCTTGATCCAGCCTCCGAAGAGGATTCGGACATAAAGGTGGAGCTAATCGACGGGGTGTTCCACCAACTCAGCATGGACAATGCTCTAGTCGCCATTACGGCTGACTACCCCGGCTTATCGCCGGCTTCCCAAGTAATTATGACCGAAGTCCTAACACCATTATTTCGTCCTTGTGCATTTCTGACCACCGTATACAATGGTGTCTCGCAAGAGGTGCCTTCAAGGCGGGAAGCCGAACCCGCGGCGACTGACCAACAAGGGTCAGTACGGCCCAGCAGACGGAAGAGGGGTGCGGTGCGAATCGAAACGTCGCCGCAACGGTATAGCTTGCGACCGTTATTTAGGGAAAAGACTCCTAGGAGGTGTATTAATGCTCACGACTTTTTCCAGGAGGAAGAGTGCTCGCCGGACTGTGCCCGGAGAGGTTGCCAACCAAGCCTCCGCCAGCCAGGCTCCACCACCTGGTCGGAGGGGAGGCGAGCGCAAGGCGCGAGCCGGGTACTCCTCCAACGGAGGATCTTGACAGCTGTCCGCCACCAGTGTCGAGGTAGAGAGCGCCATGAATCATAGGCGCCACGGACAATCTTGCATGACGCGTGTTTCTCCCAGGCGTTGAATGCCTTTAACGCTGAGACGCAGCACCTCCGTGCTGCTCAAGATGGTTTAACGAGCCACGGGCGCAGATGTAAAAGACATACGGGTAAGAGATGTTAATAATTGTATATGCCAGTAGCCCCTGAGACTTAAAGTAGTTAAAATAACTGATTTAAGGCTCATTTAATATGCAGGATCTGTCGGAGAAGAATACCCGATTGTCCCAAGAGCTACAAGAGTGCAAAGCCCAACTGGAGGCCGCACTAGCTGCTGCAGGAGGAGACGTAGAGACCCCCTCCGGTAACACATTATTTCAAAAGATAAACGGTGTGCGGCATGCTTATAAGTCTGACAATGATATTGCAGATGTTGCCGGACTGGATCCGGACAAGCAGCGGCTACTGCGCCAGCTAAAAGCCGGCGAGAGGGTGCTTACGAAGGTGCAGCAGGAGAGGAACAAACTCCAAGATGCCCACACCCAGCTTGGAGAAGAGCTAAAAGGTGTGCGGGCCCAGCTGTCTGGCTCCGTGAAGGAGAATCAGCGGCTTCGTCGCGGCATCTATAGTAAGTGCTTGAGCAAACTCTTTTGAAAAGAAGAGTTCGACGAGGAAGTCGATTGACAGAAATATTTCTGTAGGTGTGCTCACAGGTCGCCCTGCGGAGGAAATGCCCGGTTCAACGGGTAATCAACTTCCCGAGCTGGTGCAACTGCTCGAACGTGTTCGGCAGGCGATGAGTAGCGTCGTCCAGGCCTTATGGCCGTCTTTCTCCCTACCTGAGGGCCTTGGAGAGCTTGCGGAGAAGCTTCAGGGAGCACGGCAGTGCTTCCGTTTATGGAAGATATCGGCCTGCCGTCAAGGTGCCAGGGAGGCTGGGCCATGGTGAAGACGCGGTACAAGAAGGCGGATCCAAACCACATGGCGAGGTCGGACTGTGGGGCCGATGGGAAGGAGATCCTGTGAGCTTAGTGTATGGCCAAGTAGAGTTGGCGCTAAGTATTCCCAACGGGATCAGAATTAGACAGCTGTTAGACAGATTGAGGAGGAGTACAACCACGATTTGACAATGTATTTAAAATGACATGTAAAATGCCTTCTAGCCGGATTGTAGATCTTTTGTCTTTGCCGACCTTTTCGCTTCAACCTCGGGACCCTAGAGTCCGGAGTGTGTCCGAATACCTTCTCAGTTATGAAAGAACTGAGGCATGCATGGAGACCAGGTGTAGAGGTCATTAGTGCTTTATCAGACAAGTGCCCAACTAGTTATGTTATATTACATGGTTAGTAAGAAACATCTTCCAGGGAGAATAGTTCCGTTAAGGGTTCCTTTCCCTGGGAGGCATGCCCTAAAGTGCATGTCCGGACTGTGAAGAGAGCAGGAAAACATCTGGGGGCAGATAAATAAATAGGTAAAAAATCATCTTTCAAGTCACCGACCGAATATTCCCTTAAGAACACTAGCTTTCGGCTTCACCCAGTCTGAGGTACACATCCGGCTGACCCAGCAGTAACAATCGCAGAGGTGCTCCCTGTACCTCCTAGCCGAACAATCGGGAACGTAGGGGTAAGCACAGGAGCTAGGCAACCCAGCTTGGCCAAAACTTAAGTCATATCGATGCATATAATAGTGAATAAAAGGTACATGCGGAAGTTTGACGGATGCGTTGGGCATAAAGCCCGTATAAGTAAGCTTCTATTAAAGAAGCCCCCAGGTATAATGAGTGCGGGTAGCACATCAAGTGTGTGCGAACAATGCGCAAATATGCCCTCAAGGGCTTTTATGAAAAAGGTGGGAGAAAAGAGAGAAACAAAAGATAGCTGAAGTGTAAAATGTGGACGGAGGAAGGAGACGAACTCGAGTCCGGCGCTAGGCGAGAATCTTGGGGCGGGCTGCGTTCCATGGGTTCGGCTCGAGTCGGTTGTCCGATGCATTCCGCAGACGGTATGCTCCGCGGTCGACTTGGTCGATGATGAAGGACCTTCCCATTTGGGCTTGAGTTTGTCCTTTTTACGGTCCGGCAGCGAGAACTAGTTCGCCAACATTGTAAGTTTTAGCCCGTACTTCTCTGCTTTGATATCTTCGAGCCTGCTGCTGATAGAATGCAGAACGGGCCTTTGATATCCAACTCGGCTTCTCTTTCTTCGTACATGCGCACTCGAGGTGAGTCATGAATTATGTCGCAGGGCAAAACTGCCTCTGCGCCGTATACCATAAAAAATGGCGTGAACCCAGTAGTACGGTTTGGCGTGGTCCGCAGCCCCCAGAGTACGGAGTCGAGCTCCTCTACCCAGTGCGTGTTAGATTTCGTAAGGGACCGCACTAATCTGGGTTTGATGCCGCTCATGATTAGACCATTTGCTCGTTCAACTTGACCGTTGGTTTGAGGGTGATAGATTGAAGCGTAGTCGAGTTTAATGCCCATATTTTTGCACCAGAGTTTAACCTCGTCGGCCGTGAAGTTCGTGCCGTTATCGGTGATGATGCTGTTGTTGGAAATATGCCCTAGAGGCAATAATAAAAGTATTATTATATTTCAATGTTCATGATAATTGTCTTTTGTTCATGCTATAACTGTATTATCCGGAAATCGTAATACACGTGTGAACACTTAGACCTCAATATGTCCCTAGTAAGCCTCTAGTTGACTAGCCTGTTGTGATCAATAGATAGTCATGGTTTCCTGACTATGGACATTGGATGTCGTTGATAACGGGATCACATCATTAGGAGAATGATGTGATGGACAAGACCCAATCATAAGCATAGCATAAAAGATCGTATAGTTCGTTTGCTAGAAGCTTTGCCAATGTCAAGTATCTCTTCCTTCGACCATGAGATCGTGTAACTCCCGGTTACCGTAGGAGTGCCTTGGGTGTATCAAACGTCACAACGTAATCGGGTGACTATAAAGGTGCATTACGGTATCTCGAAAGTATCTGTTGGGTTGACACTAATCGAGGCTCGGATTTGTCACTCCGTATGACGGAGAGGTATCTCTGGGCCCACTCGGTAATGCATCATCATAATGAGCTCAAAGTGACCAAGGTGTTGGCCACGGGATCATGCATTACTGATGCGAGTAAAGTGACTTGCGGTAATGAGACTGAACGAGGTATTGGAATACCGACGATCGAGTCTCGGGCAAATAACGTATCGATTGACAAAGGAATTGCATACAGGGGTTTGATCGAATCCTCGACATCGTGGTTCAACCGATGAAATCATCGAGGAGCATGTAGGAGCCAACATGGATATCCAGATCCGCTGTTGGTTATTGCCCGAGAGTCGTCTCGGTCATGTCTGCGTGTCTCCCGACCCGTAGGGTCTACACACTAAGGTTCGGTGGCGCTTAGGGTTAGTAGGAAGTCAAGTATGTGACCACGAACGTTGTTCGAGTCCCGGATGAGATCCCGGACGTCACGAGGAGTTCGGAAGGGTCCGGAGGTAAAGAATAATATATAGGAAGTGGTGTTTGACCATCGGGAAAGTTTCGGGGTTCTGGGCAAAGTCTGGGACCACCGGAAGGGTCCCGAGGTCCACCGGTGGGGCCACCTATCCGGAGGGCCCCATGGGCTGAGAGGGAAGGAACCAGCCCACAAGGGGCTGGTGCGCCCCTAGGGTCCACCCCTGCGCCTAGGGTTGAAACCCTAGGGGTGGGGCGCCCACCGGCTTGGGGGCACTCCACCCCCTTGGCGCCGCCCCGGAGATTGGATCTCCGGGGCCGCCACCCCTGGGGGCCTATATAAGGGGGGAGGGAGGGGGCTGCTGGACACAACTCCCAAGGCGCAGCCCTCCCTCCCAACACATCTCCTCCTCCGTAGAGCTTGGCGAAGACACAGCCGAGATCTTGCTTCTCCACCATCATCACGCCGTCGTCTTTGCCGGTGGAGCTATCTTCCTCAACCTCTCCTTCCCCTTGCTGGATCAAGAAGGAGGAGACGTCGCTCGTCCGTAAGTGTGTTGAGCGCGGAGGTGCTGTCCGTTCAGCACTTGGCATCGATGATCTGAATCACGTTCGAGTACGACTCCATCATCACCTTGCAAGCTTCATACGCGATCTACAAGTGGTATGTAGATGCAAAATCTCTCCGTTACTCGTTGCTTAGATGAACTCATAGATGGATCTTGGTGAAGCCGTAGGAAAAATTTTAATTTTCTGCAACGTTCCCCAACAGTGGCATCATGAGCTAGGTCTATGCGTAGTTCTCTATTGCACGAGTAGAACACAATTTGTTGTGGGCGTTGATCTTGTCATCTTACTTGCCCCTACTAGTCTTTTCTTGCTCAACGGTATTGTGGGATGAAGCGGCCGGACCAACCTTACGTGCGCTTACGTGAGACCGGTTCCACCGGTGACATGCACTAGTTGCATAAGGTGGCTGGCGGGTGTCTGCTCTCTCCACTTTAGTTGGAGCGGATTCGATGAACAGGGCCCTTATGAAGGGTAAATAGAAGTTGACAAAATCACGTTGTGGTGATTCGTAGGTAAGAAAACGTTCTTGCTAGAACCCAATCGCAGCCACGTAAAAGATGCAACAACAACTAGAGGACGTCTAACTTGTTTTTGCAGCGATTGATCATGTGATGTGATATGGCCAGAAGTTGTGATGAATGATGAATTGTGATGTATGAGATCATGTTCTTGTAATAGGATTCACGACTTGCATGTCGATGAGTATGACAACGGCAGAGCCATAGGAGTTGTCTTTATTTTTGTATGACCTGCGTGTCATTGAAGAGCGCCATGTAAACTACTTTACTTCATTACTAAGCGCGTTAGTCATAGAAGTAGAAGTAGTCGTTAGCGTGACAACTTCATGAAGACACGATGATGGAGATCATGATGATGGAGATCATGGTGTCAAGCCGGTGACAAGATGATCATGGAGCCCCGAAGATGGAGATCAATGGAGCTTGATGATATTGGCCATATCATGTCACAACTATATAATTGCATGTGATGTTTATTATGTTTATACATCTTGTTTACTTAGGACGACGGTAGTAAATAAGATGATCCTTACAAAATTTCAAGAAGTGTTCCCCCTAACGTGCACCGTTGCTACAGTTAAATCGTTTCTAAGCACCACGTGATGATCGGTGTGATGGATCCTTACGTTCACATACAGCGGGTGTAAGACAGATTTACACAAATGAAAACACTTAGGGTTAACTTGACGAGCCTAGCATGTACGGACATGGCCTCGGAACACGGAGACCGAAAGGTCGAACACGAGTCGTATGGAAGATACGATCAACATGAAGATGTTCACCGATGATGACTAGTCCGTCTCACGTGATGATCGGACACGGGCTAGTCGACTCGGATCGTGTAACACTTAGATGACTAGAGGATGTCTAATCTAAGTGGGAGTTCATAATTTTGATTAGAACTTTATTATCATGAACTTAGTCTAAAACCTTTGCAAATATGTCTTGTAGATCAATGGCCAACGCTAATGTCAACATGAACTTCAACGCTTCCTAGAAAACCAAGCTGAAAGATGATGGCAGCAACTATACGGATTTGGGTCCGGAACACGAGATCATCCTCATAGCTGCCAAGAAACAATATGTCCTAGAAGCACCGTTAGGTGACCCACCTGTTCTCCAGTAGCTGCAAAGACGATTTGAGCGTCTGGCAGACTCGTTCGATGATTACTCCCTCGTTCGGTGCGGCATGCTCTACAGCTTAGAACCGGGCTCCAAAAGCGTTTTGAGCATCACGGAGCATATGAGATGTTGAAGAGCTGAAACTAGTTTTCCAAGCTCATGTCCGGTCGAGAGATATGATGTCTCGACAAGTTCTACAGATTGTAAGATGGAGGAAAACAGTTACACGGTGAGCACATCCTCAAGATGTGCGGGTTGCACAACCGTATGACCCAAATGAACATTAACCTCCCGGATGAGGCGGTCATTGACAGAATCCTCGATCGCTCCCACCAAGCTACAAGAGCTTTGTGATGAACTACAACATGCGAGGGATGGTAAAGACCATTCTGAAGTGTTCTCGATCTTTGAAGTCAGCAGAGGCTGAAATCAAGAAAGAACATCAAGTGTTGATGGTCAATAAGACCACTAAGTTCAAGAAGGGCAAGGGTAAGAAGAACTTCAAGAAGGACGGCAAAGATGTTGCCGCGCCGTAAGTCTGCTGCGGGAAGAAGTCAAAGAATGGACCCAAGCACGAGATGAGTGCTTTTATTGCAAGGGAAGGGTCATTTGAAGCGGAACTGCCCCAAATACTTAGCGGATAAGAAGGCCGGCAACACCAAAGGTATATTTGATATACATGTAATTGATGTGTACCTTACCAAGACTCGTAGTAACTCCCGGTATTTGATACCGTGTCGTTGCTCATATTTGTAACTCACAGCAGGAGCTGCGGAATAAACGGAGACGGCGAAGGGCGAGGTGACGATCTTGCGTCGGGAATGGTTCCAGAGTCGATGTGATCGCCGTCGACACGCTGCCTCTACATCTACCTCTGGGATTAGTTTTGAACCTTAATAATTGTTATTTAGTGCCAAGTTTGAGCATGAACATTGTATCTGGATCTCGTTTGATCTGAGATGGCTACTCATTTAAGTCCGAGAATAATGGTTGTTCGATTTATATGAGAGATATGTTTTATGGTCATGCTCCGATGGTCAATGGTTTATTCTTAATGAATCTCGGCGTAATATTACACATGTTCATAGTGTGGATGCGAAAAGATGCAAAGTTGATAACGATAGTCCCACATACTTGTGGCACGCCGCCTTGGTCACATTGGTGTCAAGCGCATGAAGAAGCTCCATGCTTGATGGACTTTTGGAGTCTCTTGATTATGAATCGTTTGACACATGCGAACCATGCCTCTTAGGCAAAATGACCAAGACTCCGTTCTCGGAACAATGGGCGAGCAACCAACTTGTTGGAAATCATACATACCGATGTGTGCGGTCCAATGGCGTTGAGGCTCGTGGAGGATATCGTTATGTTCTCACTCTCCGATGACTTAAGTAGATATGGGTATGTCTACTTAATGAAACACAAGTCTGAGACCTTTGAAAAGTTCAAGGAATTTCAGAGTGAGGTGGAGAATCAACGTGACCGAAAGATAAAGTTCCTCGATCGATCGTGGAGGAGAATATTTAAGTCACGAATTTGGCACACACTTAAGAAAATGTGGAATCGTTTCACAACTCACGCCGCTGGAACACCTCAAATAAACGGTGTGTCCGAGCGTCGAATCGCACTCTATTGGATATAGTGCGGTCTATGATGTCTCTTACCGATTTACCACTATCATTTTGGGGATACGCTCTAGAGACAGCTACATTCACTTTAAATAGGGCACCGTCTAAATCCGTTGAGACGACACCGTATGAATTATGGTTTGGGAAGAAACCTAAGTATCGTTTCTAAAAGTTTGGGGATGCGATGCTTATGTCAAGAAACTTCAACCTGAAAAGCTCGAACCCAAGTCGGAAAAATGCGTATTCATAGGATACCCTAAGGAAACTGTCGGGTATACCTTCTACTTAAGATCCGAAGGCAAGATCTTTGTTGCCAAGAACGGATGCTTTCTAGAGAAAGAGTTTCTCTCAAAAGAAGTAAGTGGGAGGAAAGTAGAACTCGATGAAGTACTACCTCTTGAACGGGAAAGTGGTGCAGCGCAGGAAACCGTTCCTGTGATGCCCACACCAACTGAAGAGGAAATCATTGATGATGATCAAGGTACTTCGGATCAAGTTGCTACTGAACTTCGAAGGTCCACAAGGACACGTTCCGCACCAGAATGGTACGGCAACCCTGTCATGGAAATCATGTTGCTAGACAACAATGAACCTTCAACTATGAAGAAGCAATGGCGGGCCCGATTCCAACAAATGGCTTGAGGCCATGAAATCCGAGATAGAATCCATGTATGAAAACAAAGTATGGACTTTGACAGACTTGCCCGATGATCGGCGACGATAGAAAATAAATGGATTTTTAAGAAGAAGACGGACGCGATGGTAATGTTACCATCTATAAAGCTCGACTTGTCGCTAAGGGTTATCGACAAGTTCAAGGGATTGACTACGACGAGACTTTCTCTCCGTAGCGAAGCTTAAGTCCGTCCGAATCATGTTAGCAATTGCCGCATACTATGATTATGAGATATGGCGATGGACGTCAAAACGGCATTCCTTAATGGACATCTTAAGGAAGAGCTGTATATGATGCAGCGGAAGGTTTTGTCGATCCTCGAACGCTAACAAAGTATGCAAGCTCCAATGATCCATTTATGGACTGGTGCAAGCATCTCGGAGTTGGAACATTCGCTTTGATGAGATGATCAAAGCGTTTGGGTTATCTTGAGACTTATGGAGAAGCTGCGTTTACAAGAAAGTGAGTGGGAGATCCGTAGCATCTCTCTGTTATATGTAGATGACATACTCTTGATGGGAAATGATCGACACTCTGGACAGCATTAAGGCCTATTTGAACAAGTGTTTTTCAATGAAGGACCTTGGAGAAGCTGCTTATATATTAGGCATTAAGATCTATAGAGATAGATCGAGGCGCCTCATAGGTCTTTCACAAAGCACATACCTTGATAAGATTTTGAAGAGGTTCAAAATGGATCAGTCCAAGAAGGGTTCTTGCCTATGTTACAAGGTGTGAAATTGAGCTCAGCTCGACCACCGACCACGACAAAAGATAAAGAAGAGATGAGTGTCATCCCTATGCTTCAGCCATAGGATCTATTATGTATGCCATGTTGTGTACTGACCGATGTAAACCTTGCCGTAAGTTTGGTTGCAAGATACCAAAGTAACCCGACAAGGAACACCGGACAGCGGTCAAGAATATCTGAAGTACCGAAAAGGACTAAGGACATGTTTCGTTTATGGAGGAGACGAAGAGCTCGTCGTAAAGGGTTACGTCGGCGCTAGCTTCGACTCAGATCTGATGACTCTAAGTCACAAACCGGATCGTGTATATGTTGAATGGTGGAGCGATGGTAGTGCATGCCGCAAGCGAAGCGTCGTGGCGGGATCTACGTGTGAAGCGGAGTACATGGCAGCCTCGGAGGCAGCGCATGAAGCGATTCGGGTGAAGGAGTTCATCACCGACCTAGGAGTCATACCCAATGCGTCGGGGCCGATCAAACTCTTCTGTGACAACATCGGAGCTATTGCGCTTGCCAAGGAGCCCAGGTTTCACAAGAAGACCAGCACATCAAGCGTCGTTTCAACTCCATCCGTGAAAATGTTCAAGATGGAGACATAGAGATTTGCAAAGTACACACGGATCTGAATGTCGCAGATCCGTTGACTAAACCTCTCTCGCGTGCAAAACATGATCAACACCAGAACTCTATGGGTGTTCGATTCATCACAATGTAACTAGATTAGTGACTCTAGTGCAAGTGGGAGACTGTTGGAAATATGCCCTAGAGGCAATAATAAAAGTATTATTATATTTCAATGTTCATGATAATTGTCTTTTGTTCATGCTATAACTGTATTATCCGGAAATCGTAATACACGTGTGAACATTTAGACCTCAATATGTCCCTAGTAAGCCTCTAGTTGACTAGCTCATTGTGATCAATAGATAGTCATGGTTTCGACTATGGACATTGGATGTCGTTGATAACGGGATCACATCATTAGGAGAATGATGTGATGGACAAGACAATCATAAGCATAGCATAAAAGATCGTATAGTTCGTTTGCTAGAAGCTTTGCCAATGTCAAGTATCTCTTCCTTCGACCATGAGATCGTGTAACTCCGGTTACCGTAGGAGTGCCTTGGGTGTATCAAACGTCACAACGAATCGGGTGACTATAAAGGTGCATTACGGTATCTCCGAAAGTATCTGTTGGGTTGACACTAATCGAGATCGGATTTGTCACTCCGTATGACGGAGAGGTATCTCTGGGCCCACTCGGTAATGCATCATCATAATGAGCTCAAAGTGACCAAGGTGTTGTACGGGATCATGCATTACTGATGCGAGTAAAGTGACTTGCGATAACGAGACCTGAACGAGGTATTGGGATACCGACGATCGAGTCTCGGGCAAGTAACGCATCGATTGACAAAGGGAATTGCATACGGGGTTTGATCGAATCCTCGACATCGTGGTTCAACCGATGAAATCATCGAGGAGCATGTGGGAGCCAACATGGATATCCAGATCCGCTGTTGGTTATTGCCCGAGAGTCGTCTCGGTCATGTCTGCGTGTCTCCCGAACCCGTAGGGTCTACACACTAAGGTTCGGTGGCGCTAGGGTTAGTAGGAAGTCAAGTATGTGACCACCGAACGTTGTTCGAGTCCGGATGAGATCCCTGACGTCACGAGGAGTTCGGAAGGGTCCGGAGGTAAAGAATAATATATAGGAAGTGGTGTTTGACCATCGGGAAAGTTTGGGGTTCTGGCAAGTACCGGGACCACCGGAAGGGTCCCGGGGGTCCACCGGGTGGGGCCACCTATCCCGGAGGGCCCCATGGGCTGAGAGGGGAAGGGAACCAGCCCACAAGGGGCTGGTGCGCCCCCCTAGGGTCCACCCCCTGCGCCTAGGGTTGAAACCCTAGGGGTGGCGCGCCCCGGCAGGGGGCACTCCACCCCCTTGGCGCCGCCCCAGGAGATTGGATCTCCAGGGCCGCCACCCCTGGGGGCCTATATAAAGGGGGAGGAGGGGGCTGCTGGACACAACTCCCAGGCGCAGCCCTCCCTCCCAACACATCTCCTCCTCCGTAGAGCTTGGCGAAGCCACAGCCGAGATCTTGCTTCTCCACCATCATCACGCCGTCGTCTTTGCCGGTGGAGCTATCTTCCTCAACCTCTCCTTCCCCTTGCTGGATCAAGAAGGAGGAGACGTCGCTCGTCCGTAAGTGTGTTGAGCGCGAGGTGCTGTCCGTTCAGCACTTGGCATCGGTGATCTGAATCACGTTCGAGTACGACTCCATCATCACCTTGCAAGCTTCCGCACGCGATCTACAAGTGGTATGTAGATGCAAACTCTCTCCCGTTACTCGTTGCTTAAATGAACTCATAGATGGATCTTGGTGAAGCCGTAGGAAAAATTTTAATTTTCTGCAACGTTCCCCAACAGCTGTGGGGGACACCGTAACGGTGTACCACCCCGGATATGAAGTCTATCACAGGTCTGGATTCGGCTGTTTTATCTGGCTTGGCCTCTATCCATTTGGTGAATTTGTCCACCATGACCAATAGGTATTTTTGCTTGTGGGTTCCCCCTTTAAGGGGTCCAACCATGTCAAGCCCCCAGACCGCAAACGGCCAGGTGATGGGTATAGTTTTGAGGGCGGTGGGTGGCATGTGGCTCTGATTAGCAAAGAGCTGACAACCGACGCATCGTTGGACTAAGTCCTGAGCATCTGCCCAGGCCGTCGGCCAATAAAATCCTGTACAAAAGGCCTTACCTACAAGGGCCCGGACGGCAGCGTGGTGTCCGCCTAGTCCGGCGTGAATTTCAGCCAGAAGATTTCGCCCTTCCTCTTCGGAGATACACCTTTGAAGGACTCCGGTTGTGCTTTTTTATAAAGTTCCCCCTCATGGACCTTGTAGGCTTTAGATCGCCGAACTATGCAGTGGGCCTCGTTTTGGTCTTCGGGAAGTTCCTGCCTAATTAAGTAGGCTAGGAATGGTTCCGTCCACGGGGCAATGACTGCCATTATTTCGTGGGCGGAAGGTGTTATTTCATTGGCTGAGCCGCCGATTATGTCAGATTGTTCTGTGTTGGGTGGTGCGATTGCTTCCGGATTGTTATTTCCGGACTCCTCTTCCCATAGTATGGATGGCTTAAAGAGCCGTTCCAGGAAGATGTTTGGAGGGGCGGCGTCGCATTTTGCGCCGATGCGTGCCAACACGTCGGCTGCCTGGTTATTATCCCGATCTGGGTAGCCAGACATGTCTGAATCATGCGCTGATATGTTGCGCCGGCGTTTTTGAGTCCGAAGGGCATCGTGTTGAAGCAGAATGGTCCGTATGGAGTAATGAATGCCGTTGCAGCCTGGTCCGCCTCCGCCATCTTGATTTGATGGTAGCCGGAGTATGCGTCAAGGAAGCACCATGAATCGTGCCCTGCAGTAGCATCGATTATTTGGTCGATGCGGGGAAGGGGGAAAGGATCCTTTGGGCAGGCCTTGTTGAGGTCTTTAAAATCGACATATAGGCGCCAGGATTTGTCCTTCTTTGATACCATTACCAGGTTTGCTAGCCAGTCTGGATGTTTGATGTCTCTGATGAATCCGGCTTCCAATACACTACAACACGACACTGCATTCCCTACCGATGTGTGTTGGGAAAAGTCAATGTACACCAACATACAGTCGATCGGAGAAGTTTCTATCAAAGCGCGGGTCGGCAACGCTGATACACGCAACTGATTGTCGGTTGGCAATAATTTAACATTTAATGTCCAAACATCGGTCGGCGTATACCCATCCAACCATCGGTCGGGAAACATTACCGACCGACTGTTGCTTGGGCGGCGTGAAAATGCCCGCGCGTTCAGTTGTTTGGGCCAGCGAAGAGTTCGCGCGGAGGCCGAAGGCTTAGCGCCAACCAGCCTGAATTTTCTAAAAAAAAAGATAGCCTGAAAAATCTTTCCCCATCTTCTTCGCTTTCCCCTCCAGCCACCACACACTAGTCCTATTCCCCTAACGAGCTCCGGCGACGGCGCCGCCACTCTCTTGTCCTCTTGTCCCGCGAGCCGCCCTCCACAACGCGGGCGCGCCATCTCCTCCTTAGCTGCCTCACCTTATCCCCTCCTCCCATCTCTGCCTCTCAGTACTCCCGTGCTCCTCCCGGCGCCCGCACCTGGATCCTGCCACCTAGGGTTCGCTGCCGCCGAAGAGGGCCACCATGGAGCTCGCCGCCGCTGGATCCGGCGGCCAAGTCCTCGACCAGATGCCGCTGTCAAGGTGGAGGCAGAGTCAAGAAGAGGTGGCGCCGTCGCAGACTGGTGCGAGAAGCGCGCTGGTCCTCCTTCCGGCCGGTGGCTACCTTGCTCCAGGCCTGCTCCTCGGGCAGCTGTAAGCGACGATGGCAGCGAAAACCACCTGGGACGCGGAGGAGAAGCATGGTGTCCAACCATTGGGGGGTGTTTCTATGCGTAGATTTCTCTGATTCTTGGACGTCTGCACGTTCTTCTCTTAACATTGCTACATGCAGGTAGGGAAGCATGGATCCAGTGGCAGCAACCAATTTCTGGGCGGATTCGAGCTGCCTCCTTGCCACCACGACCGAAGGTGTTGCTAAAGATCAAAGCCACCAACGCAACTGCGACAACTCGACCATACCTCAGGCTTCATATTCTTCATTAATCCCACGTATTTCTATTGGAAAGTACTTAGTGGTTAACGAATTGTTGGTTTCATGATGTGCTCCCGCCGGTTGTTAGTTGGTGGCTGCTAGTGTGCTTGCTCGCTGATGTGTATCCTGTATGGCTCTTCTATGCTTGATGGTGTGATGATGGTTGATGCTGCTACCTATTCTATATGCTTGTGGGCGTGCTGCTATTGTGTTGATTTCGTTGTGCTCCTGTTGCTACTGCCTGCTATTTTTCAAGCTTGATGTACTGTTTCTATTATATTCTGCTGCTGCTTTCATTCATTTTCATGTGAATATACTTGTATAAAAATAAATGTCAATATCATCGTTTGATGCAGAAAATTTAAAATCCACATTTTTTACTTACAGTGTGTTTCTTTTGTAGGAGGGACGTGCATGAGGACTAATAAACAAGTAGTCTTCAACTAGATGTTTTGTATATTTTTACATTGGACATTCACCTCTTAGCTATCCTTTTGTGAGCATGTATGGTGCCTTGGACAATGAACCCCACTTAGTTACCTTTTGTGAACCTGATGTATGGTGCCTTGGTGATTATGTTTAGAACAATTGAACTATATGTATGTGATTGTAAATGGAACAAAAATTGTTTGGTGCACTTAGTTACCATATGGTAATGAATGTTGTGGTTGGATAAACAAAATGTTGACGGACTATTGGTTGGCAAAAGAAAGTACTGCATAGTTGTTGGTTGCCGAAGGTTCTTGCAAGGCCAAGGGGAAGTCGGTCGGCAAAACAAACATCATCAGACAGTTGGTTGGCAAAAGTTCATGGCCACCAACGGAAAGTTGGTCGGCAAAACAGACACCATCAGACAGTTGGTCGGGAAAGGCTTATGGTAGCCCCAACGAAAAGTTGGTCGGCAAAAAATACCGTCGCACAATCGGTCGGGAATGTTTTACAATAGACGTCAAACAATCGGTCGGCAAAAGTATGTCGGTCGGGAAAGGGTTTTCCCGTGTGGACTTTCCCCAACAGACGTCTTCGGTCGGCAATAGTCTTTCCCGACCGACTGTTTGTCAGCGGAAGCAGTTTTCCCGACCAACTTGTCCGTTGGGGATGTAGTGTCGTGGTGTAGTGATAGTTTGGCTAGCTCCTCTCCCATTGCCTGTCTTTTGGGTTCGGAAAATCGCCGAAGAGCCTGTTTGACTGGCTTGAATCCTTTTAGGATGTTTATGTTGGGGAACGTAGCAGAAATTCAAAATTTTCTACGCAACACCAAGATCTATCTATGGAGAGACTAGCAACGAGGGGAAGGAGAGTGCATCTACATACCCTTGTAGATCGCTAAGCGAAGCGTTCAAGAGAACGGGGTTGAAGGAGTCGTGCTCGTGCGTGATCCAAATCACTTGGAGATCCTAGTGCGAACGGACGGCACCTCCGCGTTCAACACACGTACAGCCGGTGGCGTCTCCATGCCTTGATCCAGCAAGGTGAGAGGGAGAGGTTGGGAAGACTCCGTCCAGCAGCAGCACGATGGCGTGGTGGTGATGGAGGAGCGTGGCAATCTGCAGGCTTCGCCAAGCACCGCGGAGAGGAGGAGTACTTGGGAGAGGGAGGGCTGCGCCAGGAAGCGTGTAGCTCCCATGCGCCTCCCCACTATATATAGGGGTGGAGGGGGCTGTTTTCTTGCCCTCCAAGTCCATTGGGGCGTTGGCAAAGGTGGGAGGAAAGAAATCCCATCATTTCCTTCCCCACCGATTGTTATCCCTCTTTTTTAGGGATCTCGATCTTATCCCTTCGGGAGATGATCTTATTCCTTCTAAGGGGGGATCTTGGTGCGCCTTGACCAGGGGTGTGGGGCCTTAACCCCACTACCCACGTTCATGTGGGTCCCCCATGCAGGTGGGCCCCACTTCGGAACCTTCTAGAACCTTCCCGGTACAATACCGAAAAACCCCGAACATTTTCCGGTGGCCAAAATAGGACTTCCCATATATAAATCTTTACCTCCGGACCATTCCGGAACTCCTCGTGACGTCCGGGATCTCATCCGGGACTCCGAACAACATTCGGTAACCACATACAAACTTCCTTTATAACCCTAGCGTCATCGAACCTTAAGTGTGTAGACCCTACGGGTTCGGGAGACATGTAGACATGACCGAGACGTTCTCCGGTCAATAACCAACAGCGGGATCTGGATACCCATGTTGGCTCCCACATGTTCCACGATAATCTCATCGGATGAACCACGATGTCAAGGACTCAATCGATCCCGTATACAATTCCCTTGTCTAGCGGTATTTTACTTGCCCGAGATTCGATCGTCGGTATACCGATACCTTGTTCAATCTCGTTACCGGCAAGTCTCTTTACTCGTTCCGCAACACATCATCCCGTGATCAACCCCTTGGTCACATTGTGCACATTATGATGATGTACTACCGAGTGGGCCCAGAGATACCTCTCCGTTTGCACGGAGTGACAAATCCTAGTCTCGATCCGTGTCAACCCAACAGACACTTTCGGAGATACCTGTAGTGCACCTTTATAGTCACCCAGTTACGTTGTGACGTTTGATACACCCAAAGAATTCCTACGGTATCCGGGAGTTACACGATCTCATGGTCTAAGGAAGAGATACTTGACATTAGAAAAGCTCTAGCAAACGAACTACGATCTTTGTGCTATGCTTAGGATTGGGTCTTGTCCATCACATCATTCTCCTAATGATGTGATCCGTTATCAACCACATCCAATGTCCATAGCAGAAATCATGACTATCTGTTGATCACAACGAGCTAGTCAACTAGAGGCTCACTAGGGACATATTGTGGTCTATGTATTCACACATGTATTACGATTTCCGGATAATACAGTTATAGCATGAATAAAAGACAATTATCATGAACAAGGAAATATAATAATACTTTTATTATTGCCTCTAGGGCATATTTCCAACAGTCTCCCACTTGCACTAGAGTCAATATTCTAGTTCACATCTCCATGTGATTAACACTCACAGGTCACATCGCCATGTGACCAACATCCAAAGAGTTTACTAGTGTCATTAAACTAGTTCACATCATCATGTGATTAAGACTCAATGAGTTCTGGGGTTTGATCATGTTTTGCTTGTGAGAGAGGTTTTAGTCAACCGGTCTGAACCTTCAGATCCGTGTGTGCTTTGCAAAAAATTTAGGTCATAATGTAAACGCTGCTTCCACGCTCCACTTGGAGCTATTGCAAATGGTTGCTCCACTATACGTATCCATTTTGCTACTCAGAGTCATTCGGATAGGTGTTAAAGCTTGCATCGACGTAACCCTTTACGCTGAACTCTTTATCACCTCCATGATCGAGAAACATGTCCTTATTTACTCCAAGGACAATTTTGATCATGTCCAATGATCCATTCTGGATCATTCTTGTACCCTATGACCGACTCATGGCAAGGCACATTTCCGGTGCGGTACACCGCATAGCATACTATAGAGCCTACGTCTGAAGCATAGGGGACGACCTTCGTCCTTTCTCTCTTTTCTGCCATGGTCGAGCTTTTAAGTCTTAACTTCATACCTTACATTTCGTGCAAGAACTCCTTCTTTGACTGATCCATCTTGAACACCTTCAAGATCATGTCAAGGTACGTGCTCATTTGAAAGTACTATTAAGCATTTTGATCTATCTTATAGATCTTGATGCTTATTGTTCAAGTAGCCTAATCCAGGTTTTCCATTGAAAACACTTTCCAAATAACCCTATATGCTTTCCAGAATTCTACATCATTTCTGATCAACAATATGTCAATAACATATACTCATCAGAAATTCTATAGTGCTCCCACTCACTTCTTTGGAAATACAAGTTTCTCATAAACTTTTGTATAAACCCAAAATCTTTGATCATCTCATCAAAACGTACATTCCAACTCCGAGATGCTTACTCCAGTCCTTAGAATGATCGCTGGAGCCAGCATACCTTTTAGCATCCTTAGGATCGACAAAAACTTTTGGATTGTATCACATACAACCTTTCCTTACGAAGACTGGTAAGGAAACTCATTTTGACATCCATCTGCCAGATTTCATAAATGCAGCTAATGCTAACATGATTCCGACGAACTTAAGCATCGCTACGGATGAGAAAATCTCATCGTAGTCAACTCCTTGAACTTGTGAAAAAACTCTTCGCCACAAGTCGAGCTTCATAGACGGTGACATTACCGTCCACATCCGTCTTCTTCTTAAAGATCCATTTATCTCAATGGCTTGCCGATCATTCAGCAAGTCCACCAAAGTCCATGCTTTGTTCTGATACATGGATCCTATCTCGGATTTCATGGCTTCTAACCATTTGTCAGAATTTGGGCCCACCATCGCTTCTCCATAGCTCGTAGGTTCATTGTTGTCTAGCAACATGACCTTCAAGACAAGATTACTGTACCACTCTGAAGCAGTTAGCATCCTTGTCACCCTACGAGGTACGGTAGTGACTTGATCCGAAGTTTCATGATCACTATCATAAGCTTCTACTTCAATTGGTGTAGGTGCCACAGGAACAACTTCCTGTGCCCTGCTACACACTAGTTGTAGTGACGGTTCAATAACCATATCAAGTCTCCACCATCCTCCCACTCAACTTTTCGAGACAAACTTTTCCTCGAGAAAGGACCCGATTCAAGAAACAATCCATATTGCTTTCGGATCTGAATTAGGAGGTATACCCAACTGTTTTGGGTGTCCTATGAAGATGCATTTTATCCGCTTTGGGTTCGAGCTTATCAACCTGAAACTTTTTCACATAAGCGTCGCAGCCCCAAACCTTTAAGAAATGACAGCTTAGGTTTCTCTAAACCATAGTTCATACGGTGTCATCTCAACGGAAATACGTGGTGCCCTATTAAAGTGAACGTGGTTGTCTCTAATGCCTAACCCATAAACGGTAGTGGTAATTCGATAAGAGACATCATGGTACGCACCATATCCAATAGGGTGCAACTATGATGTTCGGACACACCATCAAACTATGGTGTTCCAGGAGGTATTAATTGTGAAACAATTTCCACAATGTCTTAATTGCGTGCCAAAGTTCGTAACTCAGATACTCATCTCTATGATCATATCATAGACATTTCATCCTCTTGTCACGATGATCTTCAACTTCACTCTGAAATTACTTGAACCATTCAATAATTCAGACTTGTGTTTCATCAAGTAAATATACTCTACATCTACTCGAATTATCGTGAAGTAAGAACATAACGATATTCATCAGATGCCTCAAAGACTCATTGGACTGCACACATCAAAATGTGTTACTTCCAACAAGTTGCTATCTTGTTCCATTTTACTGAAAAACGAGGCTTTTTAGTCATCTTGCCCATGTGGTATGATTTGCATATCTCAAGTGATTCAAAATCAAGTGAGTCCAAACGATCCATCTGCATGGAGTTTCTTCATGCGTATACACCAATAGGCATGGTTCGCATGTCTCAAACTTTTCAAAAACGAGTGAGTCCAAAGATCCATCAACATGGAGCTTCTTCATGCGTTTTACACCAATATGACTTACATGGCAGTGCCACAAGTAAGTGGTACTATCATCACTATCTTATATCTTTTTGGCATGATAATGTGTATCACTACGATCGAGATTCAATAAACCATTCCTTTAGGTGCAAGACCATTGAAGGTATTATTCAAATAAATAGAGTAACCATTATTCTCCTTAAATGAATAACCGTATTGCGATAGACATAATCCAATCATGTCTATGCTCAACGCAAACACCAAATCTCGATGGTAGAGGGAGCGTGCGATGCTTGATCACATCAACCTTGGAAACACTTCCAACACATATCGTCAGCTCACCTTTAGCTAGTCTCCGTTTATTCCGTAGCTTTTATTTCGAGTTACTAACACTTAGCAACCGAACCGGTATCTAATACCCTGGTGCTACTAGGAGTACTAGTAAAGTACACATTAACATAATGTATATCCAATATACTTCTATCGACCTTGCCAGCCTACTCATCTACCAAGTATCTAGGGTAATTCTGCTCCAGTGGTGGTTCCCTTTATTACAGAAGCACTTAGTCTCGGGTTTGGGTTCAACCTTGGGTTTCTTCACTGGAGCAGCAGCTGATTTGCCGTTTCATGAAGTATCCCTTCTTGCCCTTGCCCTTCTTTAAAACTAGTGGTTTCACCAACCATCAACAATTGATGCTCCTTCTTGATTTCTACTTTCGCGGTGTCAAACATCACGAATACCTCAAGGATCATCATATCTATCCCTGATATGTTATAGCTCATCACGAAGCTCTACCAGCTTGGTGGCAATGACTTTGGAGAAACATCACTATCTCATCTGGAAGATCAAATCCCACTCGATTCAAGTGATTGTTGCACTCAGACAATCTGAGCACAAGCTCAACGATTGAGCATTTCTACCTTAGTTTGTAGGCTAAGAAAATCGTCGGAGGTCTCATACCTCTTGGCGTGGCACGAGCCCGAATCTCAATTTCAGCCCTCGAAACATCTCATATGTTCTGCGACGTTTGAAAACGTCTTTGGTGCCTCAACTCTAAACCGTTTAACTGAACTATCACATAGTTATCAAAACGTGTATGTCTGATGTTCGCAACATCCACAAACGACGTTTGGGGTTCAAAGACACCGAAGCGGTGCATTAAGGACATAAGCTTTCTCTTGTCCGCATAATCGCTCACAACTTTCAACTATATTTTCTCTAGGAACATATCTAAGCAAAGGAACTAAAACGCGAGCATACGACATAATTTGCAAAGATCTTTTGACTATGTTCAGGATAATTAAGTTCATCTTATGAACTCCCACTCAGATAGACATCCCTTTGGTCATCTAAGTGATTACATGATCCGAGTCAACTAGGCCGTGTCCGATCATCACGTGAGACGGTCTAGTCATCATCGGTGAACATCTTCATGTTGATCGTATCCTCCATACGACTCATGCTCGACCTTTCGGTCTCCGTGTTCCGAGGCCATGTCTGTACATGCTAGGCTCGTCAAGTTAACCCTAAGTGTTTTCGCTGTGTAAAACTGTCTTACACCCGTTGTATGTGAACGTAAGAATCCATCACACCCGATCATCACGTGGTGCTTAGAAGCGACGAACTGTAGCAACGATGCACAGTTAGGGGAGAACACTTCTTAAAATTTTGTAAGGGATCATCTTATTTACTACCGTCGTCCTAAGTAAACAAGATGCATAAACATGATAAACATCACATGCAATCAAATAGTGACATGATATGGCCAATATCATTTTGCTCCTTTCGATCTCCATCTTCGGGGCTCCATGATCATCATCGTCACCGGCATGACACCATGATCTCCATCATCATGATCTCCATCATCGTGTCTCCATGAAGTTGTCTCGCCAACTTATTACTTCTACTACTATGGCTACCGGTTAGCAATAAAGTAAAGTAATTACCTGGCGTTGTTAAATGACACGCAGGTCATACAATAAATTAAGACAACTCCTATGGCTCCTGCCGGTTGTCATACTCATCGACATGTAAGTCGTGATTCCTATTACAAGAACATGATCAATCTCATACATCACATATCATTCATCACATTCTTCTTGGCCATATCACATCACATAGCATACCCTGCAAAAACAAGTTAGGCGTCCTCTAATTGTTGTTGCATGTTTTACGTGGCTGCTATGGGTTTCTAGCAAGAACGTTTCTTACCTACACAAAAACCACAACGTGATATGCCAATTGCTATTTACCCTTCATAAGGACCCTTTTCATCGAATCCGTTCCGACTAAAGTGGGAGAGCGGCACCGCTAGCCACCTTATGCACCAAGTGCATGTCAATCGGTGGAACCTGTCTCACGTAAGAGTACGTGTAAGGTCGGTCCGGGCCGCTTCATCCCACAATACCGTCGAAACAAGATTGGACTAGTAACGGTAACTGAAGGAAATATGCCCTAGAGGCAATAATAAAGTTATTATTTATTTCCTTATTTCATGATAAATGTTTATCATTCATGCTAGAATTGTATTAACCGGAAACATGATACATGTGTGAATGCATAGACAAAACAACATGTCACTAGTATGCCTCTACTAGACTAGCTTGTTAATCAAAGATGGTTATGTTTCCTGACCATGAACAAAGAGTTGTTATTTGATTAACGAGGTCACATCATTAGTAGAATGATCTGATTGACATGACCCATTCCCTTAGCTTAGCACACGATCGTTTAGTATGTTGCTACTGCTTTTATCCATGACATATACATGTTCCTGTAACTATGAGATTATGCAACTCCCGTTTGCCGGAGGAACACTTTGGGTGCTACCAAACGTCACAACGTAACTGGGTGATTATAAAGGAGTACTACAGGTGTCTCCAAAGGCAGATGTTGGGTTGGCGTATTCGAGATTAGGTTTTGTCACTCCGATTGTCGGAGAGGTATCTCTGGGCCCTCTCGGTAATGCACATCACTGAAGCCTTGCAAGCACTACAACTAATGAGTTAGTTGTGAGATGATGTATTACGGAACGAGTAAAGAGACTTGCCGGTAACGAGATTGAACTAGGTATTGGATACCGACGATCGAATCTCGGGCAAGTAACATACCGATGACAAAGGAACAACGTATGTTGTTATGCGGTCTGACCGATAAAGATCTTCGTAGAATATGTAGGAACCAATATGGGCATCCAGGTCCCGCTGTTGGTTATTGACCGTGAATAGTTCTAGGTCATGTCTACATTGTTCTCGAACCGTAGGGTCCGCACGCTTAAGGTTTCGATGACAGTTATTATGAGTTTATGTATTTTGATGTACCAAGGAGTTCGAGTCCCGGATGTGATCACGGACATGACGAGGAGTCTCGGAATGGTCGAGACATAAAGATTGATATATTGGAAGCCTATGTTTGGAGTTCGGAATGGTTCCGGCGCGGCGGAATTTATGCGAGTACCGGAGGTTACGGAACCCCGGGAGGTAAATGGGCCTCGATGGGCCTTGGTGGAAAGGAGAAGGGGCAGCCCAAGGGGGCTGCGCCCCCCTTCCCTAGTCCTATTAGGACTAGGAGAAGGGGCCGGCCCTCCTCTCTCTCTTTCCCCCCCGGGAATCCTAGTCCAACTAGGATTGGGGGAATCCTACTCCCAGAGGGAGTAGGACTCCCAGGGCGCGCCCTCCTTGGCCTCCGGCCCCCTCCCCCCTGGCTCCTTTATATACGGGGGCAGGGGGGCACCTTGGAACACACAAGTTGATCATGAGATCGTTCCTTAGCCGTGTGCGGTGCCCCCCTCCACCATATTCCACCTCGGTTATACCGTCGCGTAGCTTAGGCGAAGCCCTGCAGATGAAACATCAAGATCGTCCCACGCCGTCGTCTTGACGGAACTCTCCCTCGACACTCGGCTGGATCGAGTCGAGGGACGTCATCGAGCTGTACGTGTGTCAAGAACTCGGGGCGTCGGATGTAACGGCGCCGGATCGGTCGGATCGCGAGGAGAACGTCGACTACTTCCTCTACGTTGTGATCGCTTCCGCCGGGTCTACAAGGGTATGTGGACAACACTCTCCCTCTCGTTGCTATGCATCACCATGATCTTGCGTGTGCGTAGGAAAATTTTTGAAATTACTCGTTCCCCAAAGTGGCATCCGAGCCTAGGTTTTTCTATGGTTTGATGTTTTGCACGAGTAGAACACAAGTGAGTTGTGGGCGATACAAGTCATACTACCTACCAGCATGTCATACTTTGGTTCAGCGGTATTGTGAGATGAAGCGGCCTGCACCGACATTACGCGTGACGCTTCTGCGAGACTGGTTTCACCGCTGCGAGCACTCGTTGCTTAAAGGTGACTGGTGGGTGCTGTCTCTCTCACTTTAGTTGAACTGAGTGTGGCTACGCCCGGTCCTTGAGAAGGTTAAACGAGTCTATTTGACGAAATATCGTTGTGGTTTTGATGCGTGGGTGAGACTGGTTCTTGCTTAAGCCCGTAGCAGCCACGTAAAATTTGCAACAACAAAGTAGAGGACGTCTAACTTGTTTTTGCAGGGCATGTTGTGATGTGATATGGTCAAGGCGTGATGCTATATTTTATTGTATGAGATGATCATGTTTTGTAACCGGTTATCGGCAATCGGCAGGAGCCATATGGTTGTCGCTTTATTGTATGCAATGCAATCGCCTGTAATGCTTTACTTTATCACTAAGCGGTAGCGATAGTCGTAATAGCATAAGTTTGGCGAGACGACAACAATGCTGCGATGGAGATCAAGGTGTCGCGCCGGTGGCGATGGTGATCATGGTGGTGCTTTGCAAGATGGAGATCGTGAAGCACAAGATGATGATGACCATATCATATCACTTATATTGATTTGCATGTGATGTTTATCCTTTTATGCATCTTATCTTGCTTTGATTGACGGTAGCATTATAAGATGATCTCTCACTAAATTATCAAGAAGTGTTCTCCCGGTATGCACCTTGCCCAAAGTTCGTCGTGCCCGGACACCACGTGATGATCGGGTGTGATAAGCTCTCGTCCATCTACAACGGGTGCAAGCCAGTTTTGCACACGCAGAATACTCGGGTTATGCTTGACGAGCCTAGCATATGCAGATATGGCCTCGGAACACGGAGACCGAAAGGTCGGCGTGAATCATATAGTAGATATGATCAACATAAGATGTTCACCATTGAAAACTACTCCATTTCACGTGATGATCGGTTATGGTTTAGTTGATTTGGATCACGTGATCACTTAGATGACTAGAGATGTTTTTCTAAGTGGGAGTTCTTAAGTAATATGATTAATTGAACTTAAATTTATCATGAACTTAGTACCGATAGTATCTTGCTTGTTTATGTTTGATTGTAGATAGATGGCTCGTCTTTGTTGTTCCGTTGAATTTTAATGCGTTCCTTGAGAAAGCAAAGTTGAAAGATGATGGTAGCAATTACACGGATTGGGTCCGTAACGAGGATCATCCTCATTGCTGCACGTAAGAGCTACGTCTGGATGCACCGCTAGGTGACAGAACTCTTCTTTGAGCAACGCCAGATGTTATGAGCGTTTGGCGAGCAAAGCTGATGACTACTCTATAGTTCATGTGCCATGCTTTACGGCTTAGAACCGGGACTTCAACGACGTTTTGAGCGTCATGGAGCATATGAGATGTTCCAGAGTTGAAGTTGATATTCCAACAGAATGCCCGGATTGAGAGATATGAAGTCTCCAATAAGTTCTATAGCTGCAAGATGGAGGAGAACAGTTACATTAGTGAGCATATACTCAAAATGTCCGGGTACTACAATCACTTGACACAATTGGGAGTTAATCTTCCGGATGATTGTGTCATTGATGAATTCTCAATCACTGCCACCAAGCTACAAAGGCTTCGTGATGAACTATAATATGCAAGGGTTAGTAAAGACTATACCGAGCTCTTCGCAATGCTAAAGGCTGCGGAGGTAGAAATCAGAAGGAGCATCAAGTGTTGATGGTCAATAAGACCACTAGTTTCAAGAAGAAAGGCAAAGGGAAGAAGAAGGGAATCTCAAGAAGAACAGCAAGCAAGTTGCTGCTCGGAGAAGAAACCCAAGTCTGGCCCTAAACCTGAAATCGAGTGCTTCTACTCGCAAGCGACTAGTCCTTTGAGCGGAACTGCCCCAAGTATTTGGCGGATAAGAAGGATGGCAAGGTGAACAAAGGTATATGTGATATACATGTTATTGATGTGTACCTTACTAGAGCTCGTAGTAGCACTGGGTATTTGATACTGGTTACATTGCTAATATTTGCAACTCAAAGCAGGGACTACTGATTGCGAACTCTAGCAAAGGGCGAGGTGACGATCTGCTGTGGAAATGGTTCCAAAGTCGATGTGATCGCGGTCGGCACGCTACCTCTACATCTACCTTCGGATTAGTTTTAGACCTAAATAATTGTTATTTGGTGCTGCGTTGAGCATGAACATTATATCTGGATCTTGTTTGATGCGAGACGGTTATTCATTTAAATCGAGAGAATAATGGTTGTTCTATTTATATGAGTAATATCTTTTATGGTCATGCACCCTTGAAGAATGGTCTATTTTGATGAATCTCGATAGTAGTGATACACATATTCATAATGTTGAAACCAAAAGATGCAGAGTTGATAATGAAAGTGCAACTTATTTGTGGCACTACCGTTTAGGTCATATCGGTATAAAGCGCATGAAGAAACTCCATCTTGATGGACTTTTGGAGTCACTTGATTATGAATCACTTGGCACTTGAACCGTGCCTCATGGGCAAGATGACTAGAACACCGTTCTCGGTACTATGGAGAGAGCAACAGATTTGTTGGAAATCATACATACAGATGTATGTGGTCCGATGAATGTTGAGGCTCGTGGCGGATATCGTTATTTTCTCACCTTCACAGATGACTTAAGCGATATGGGTATATCTACTTAATGAAACATAAGTCTGAAACGTTTGAAAAGTTCAAAGAATTTCAGAGTGAAGTTGAAAATCATCGTAACAAGAAAATTAAGTTTCTACGATCGATCGTGGAGGTGAATATTTGAGTTACGAGTTTGGTCTACATTTGAAACAATGCGGAATAGTTTAGCAACTCACGCCACCGGAACACCACAACGTAATGGTGTGTCCGAGCGTCATGTCGTACTTTACTAGATATGGTACGATCTATGATGTCTCTTCTGATTTACCGCTATCGTTTTGGGGTTATGCTCTAGAGACAGCCGCATTCACACTGAATAGAACACCATCAAAATCCGTTGAGACGACACCTTATGAACTATGGTTTGGCAAGAAACCAAAGTTGTCGTTTCTTAAAGTTTGGGGATGCGATGCTTATGTGAAAAAGCTTCAACCTGATAAGCTCGAACCCAAATCGGAGAAATGTGTCTTCATAGGATACCCAAAGGAGACAGTTGGGTACACCTTCTATCACAGATCCGAAGGCAAGACATTCGTTGCTAAGAATGGATCCTTTCTAGAGAAGGAGTTTCTCTCGAAAGAAGTGAGTGGGAGGAAAGTGGAACTTGATGAGGTAATAGTACCTTCTCCCTTACTTGAAAGTAGTACGTCGCAGAAACCAGTTTCTGAGACATCTGCACCAAGTAGCGAGGAAGTTGATGATGTTGATCATGAAACTCCAGATCAAGTTACTACAGAACCTCGTAGATCAACCAGAGTAAGATCCGCACCTGAGTGGTACGGTAATCCTGTTCTGGAAGTCATGCTACTAGATCATGATGAACCTACGAACTATGAAGAAGCGATGGTGAGCCCAGATTCCGCAAAATGGCTTAAGGCCATGAAATCTGAGATGGGATCCATGTATGAAAACAAAGTGTGGACTTTGGTTGACTTGCCCGAGGGTAGGCAAGCAATAGAAAACAAATGGATCTTCAAGAAGAAGACTGACGCTGACGGTAATATTACTGTCTATAAAGCTCGACTTGTCGCAAAGGTTTTCGACAAGTTCAAGGGTTGACTACGATGAGACCTTCTCACCAGTGGCGATGCTTAAGTCCGTCCGAATCATGTTAGCAATTGCCGCATTTTATGATTATGAAATTTGGCAAATGGATGTAAAGACCGCATTCTGAATGGATTTACGGAAGAAGAGTTGTATATGATGCAACCGAAGGTTTTATCGATCCAAAGGAGCTAACAAAGTATGCAAGCTCCAGCGATCCATCTATGGACTGGTGCAAGCGTCTCGAGTTGGAATAAACGCTTTGATAGTGTGATCAAAGCATTTGGGTTTGTCTGCACTTTTGGAGAAGCTTCAGTATTTACAAGAAAGTGAGTGGGAGCTCAGTAGCATTTCGATATTATATGTGGATGACATATTGTTGATCGGAAATGATATAGAATTCTGGATAGCATAAAGGGATACTTGAATAAGAGTTTTTCAATGAAAGACCTCGGTGAAGCTGCTTACATATTGGGCATTAAGATCTATAGAGATAGATCAAGGCGCTTAATTGGACTTTCACAAAGCACATACCTTGACAAAGTTTTGAAGAAGTTCAAAATGGATCAAGCAAAGAAAGGGTTCTTGCCGTGTTACAAGGTGTGAAGTTGAGTCGACTCAATGCCCGACCACTGCAGAAGATAGAGAGAAATGAAAGATGTTCCTATGCTTCAGCCATAGGCTCTATCATGTATGCAATGCTGTGTACCGACTGATGTGTGCCTTGCTATAAGCCTAGCAGGAGGTACCAAAGTAATCCAGAGTGGATCATCGGACAGCGGTCAAGAACATCTGAAATACGAAAAGGACTAAGGATATGTTTCTCGTATATGGAGGTGACAAAGAGCTCATCGTAACGGTTACGTTGATGCAAGCTTTGACACCGATCCGACGATTCTAAATCGCAAACCGGATCGTATTTACACTAAACGGAGGAGCTCGGTTGGTGCAGTTCTAAACAAAGCGTCGTGGCGGGATCTACATGTGAAGCGGAATACATAGCAGCTTCGAAGCAGCTAATGAAGGAGTCGGATGAAGGAGTTCATATCCGATCTAGGTGTCATACCTAGTGCATCGGGTCCAATGAAAATCTTCGTGACAATCTTGGAGCAATTGCCTTAGCAAAGGAATCCAGATTTCACAAGAGGACCAAGCACATCAAGAGACGCTTCAATTCCATCCGGGACTTAGTCGGGCGAGACATAGAGATTTGCAAGATACATACGGATCTGAATGTTGCGCACCGTTGACTAAGCCTCTTCCACGAGCAAAACATGATCAGCACCAAGACTCCATGGGTGTTAGAATCATTACTATGTAATCTAGATTATTGACTCTAGTGCAAGTGGGAGATGAAGGAAATATGCCCTAGAGGCAATAATAAAGTTATTATTTATTTCCTTATTTCATGATAAATGTTTATCATTCATGCTAGAATTGTATTAACCGGAAACATGATACATGTGTGAATGCATAGACAAAACAACATGTCACTAGTATGCCTCTACTAGACTAGCTTGTTAATCAAAGATGGTTATGTTTCCGACCATGAACAAAGAGTTGTTATTTGATTAACGAGGTCACATCATTAGTAGAATGATCGATTGACATGACCCATTCCTTAGCTTAGCACACGATCGTTTAGTATGTTGCTCTGCTTTTATCCATGACATATACATGTTCCTGTAACTATGAGATTATGCAACTCCGTTTGCGGAGGAACACTTTGGGTGCTACCAAACGTCACAACGTAATCGGGTGATTATAAAGGAGTACTACAGGTGTCTCCAAAGGCGATGTTGGGTTGGCGTATTTGAGATTAGGTTTTGTCACTCCGATTGTCGGAGAGGTATCTCTGGCCCTCTCGGTAATGCACATCATCAAGCCTTGCAAGCACTACAACTAATGAGTTAGTTGCGAGATGATGTATTACGGAACGAGTAAAGAGACTTGCGGTAACGAGATTGAACTAGGTATTGGATACCGACGATCGAATCTCGGGCAAGTAACATACCGATGACAAAGGGAACAACGTATGTTGTTATGCGGTCTGACCGATAAAGATCTTCGTAGAATATGTAGGAACCAATATGGGCATCCAGGTCCGCTGTTGGTTATTGACCGTGAATAGTTCTAGGTCATGTCTACATTGTTCTCGAACCGTAGGGTCCGCACGCTTAAGGTTTCGATGGCGCTTATTATGAGTTTATGTATTTTGATGTACCAAGGAGTTCGAGTCCGGATGTGATCACGGACATGACGAGGAGTCTCGGAATGGTCGAGACATAAAGATTGATATATTGGAAGCCTATGTTTGGAGTTCGAATGGTTCGGCGAAAACGGAATTTATCTGGAGTACCGGAGGTTACTGGAACCCCGGGAGGTAAATGGGCCTCGATGGGCCTTGGTGGAAAGGAGAAGGGCAGCCCAAGGGGCTGCGCGCCTCCCCTCCCTAGTCCTATTAGGACTAGGAGAAGGGCCGCCTCCTCTCTCTCTTCCCCTCCGGAATCCTAGTCCAACTAGGATTGGGGGAATCCTACTCCCGAGGGAGTAGGACTCCTGTATGCGCCTCCTTGGCCGCCGCCCCTCCCCTGGCTCCTTTATATACGGGGCAGGGGGCACCTTGGAACACACAAGTTGATCGTGAGATCGTTCCTTAGCCGTGTCGGTGCCCCCTCCACCATATTCCACCTCGGTTATACTGTCGCGTAGCTTAGCGAAGCCTGCGCCGGTGAAACATCAAGATCGTCACCACGCCGTCGTCTTGTGGAACTCTCCCTCGACACTCGGCTGGATCGAGTCTGAGGGCGTCATCGAGCTGTACGTGTGTCAAGAACTCGGGGCGTCGGAGTAACGGCGCGGGATCGGTCGGATCGCGAGGAGAACGTCGACTACTTCCTCTACGTTGTGATCGCTTCGCTTGGGTCTACAAGGGTATGTGGACAACACTCTCCCCTCTCGTTGCTATGCATCACCATGATCTTGCGTGTGCGTAGGAAAATTTTTGAAATTACTACGTTCCCCAACAGTAACCACATACAAACTTCCTTTATAACCCTAGCGTTATCGAACCTTAAGTGTGTAGACCCTACGGGTTCGGGAGACATGTAGACATGACCGAGACGTTCTCCGGTCAATAACCAACAGCGGGATCTGGATACCCATGTTGGCTCCCACATGTTCCACGATGATCTCATCGGATGAACCACGATGTCAAGGACTCAATCGATCCCGTATACAATTCCCTTGTCTAGCGGTATTTTACTTGCCCGAGATTCGATCGTCGGTATACCGATACCTTGTTCAATCTCGTTACTGGCAAGTCTCTTTACTCGTTCCGCAACACATCATCCCGTGATCAACCCCTTGGTCACATTGTGCACATTATGATGATGTACTACCGAGTGGGCCCAGAGATACCTCTCCGTTTGCACGGAGTGACAAATCCCAGTCTCGATCCGTGTCAACCCAACAGACACTTTCGGAGATACCTGTAGTGCACCTTTATAGTCACCCAGTTACGTTGTGACGTTTGATACACCCAAAGAATTCCTACGGTATCCGGGAGTTACACGATCTCATGGTCTAAGGAAGAGATACTTGACATTAGAAAAGCTCTAGCAAACGAACTACACGATCTTTGTGCTATGCTTAGGATTGGGTCTTGTCCATCACATCATTCTCCTAATGATGTGATCCCGTTATCAACCACATCCAATGTCCATAGCCAGGAAATCATGACTATCTGTTGATCACAATGAGCTAGTCAACTAGAGGCTCACTAGGGACATATTGTGGTCTATGTATTCACACGTGTATTACGATTTCCGGATAATACAGTTATAGCATCAATAAAAGACAATTATCATGAACAAGGAAATATAATAATACTTTTATTATTGCCTCTAGGGCATATTTCCAATAGTTTAGGCTGTGTTCTGCCAATCTGCGTGGGATTCCTGGCATATCTGAAGGGTGCCAGGCAAAGATGTCCCAATTTTCCCGAAGGAATTCTCGTAGTGTGGTGTCTACATCAGGGTTCAACTGTGCCCCGATGGAGGCCGTCTTTGTTGGGTCCGTTGGATGGACCTGGAATTTGACTATTTCGTCCGCTGGTTTAAAAGAGGTGGACTTGGATCTCTTATCGAGTATCACATCATCCCTGTTCACCGTGAGCGCGCAATAAGATGAGTTCCTCCGCCACTAGGGCTTCGGATAGTGCCTCTAGGGCTAATGCGGCTGTCTTGTTTTCGGCGCGGAGTGCCGTGTCCGGATCACTGACAAGGGTGATTATTCCACTGGGCCAGGGCATCTTAAGCTTCATGTACCCGTAATGGGGTATGGCTTTGAAAAATTGTGAATGGCTCGCGCCCTAATATAGTGTGATATCCGCTGCTGAACGGGGCCATTTGGAACGTGACCTCTTCAGACCTGTAATTTTCTGGCGAGCCGAACACCACATCAACTGTGATTTTTCCTGTGCAGCGTGCTTCCCGGCTAGGGATTATTCCTCTAAAGGTTGTGCTGCTTCGCTCAATGCGGCTCCAGTCTATTTTCATTTTTTGAAGGGTTTCCTCGTAGATGAGGTTTAATCCGCTGCCGCCATCCATGAGTACCTTGGTAAGACGAAAGCCGTCCACTATTGGACTGAGGACCAATGCGGCTAGTGCTCGGGCTGTTCGGAATTTAGGTTCGTCGCTGGCGTTGAAGGTGATGGCCGTGTCGCTCCATGGATTTGTTGTTGCTACTTGGTAGACTTCGGCGAGGCTGCGGATTGTTCGTTTCCGCATATTATTTGATGCGAAGGTCTCGAAGACTGTCGACACCGTACTGGTACTGTTGGAGTGGTTCTCCGGGGCTAGAAGCTCTTCGCCACTTTTGGCCACCTGCCGCAGTATCCAACATGCTCGGAGGCTATGTGTTGGAGTGGCGCCTGTGCTGTGAATTTTACAAGGTCCGCTGAGCCATCCCTCCAGTACAGTTCCATACCCTTTATGGGGTTTTTGCTTTTTGGTTTTTGTACCGGGTGTCTGAGCATGATGCACCCTTTTGTTTCGGACTAGGGTTGTATTCGGAGCCGGATTGTCCTAAAACTTAGTTTTGGTTTTCCGGAAACTCTCCATCGCACAGTACTTTTGTACTATGGACGCCAGGTCGGCGAAGCGCGTAATTTCACGACGACTTACGGCGTTCAAGATTCCCTTGTCTGTGCAATTATTGCAGAAGATTGAAATTGCGTCTTCCTCACGGCAGTCTTTTATCCTGTCCATAACCAGGAGGAATCTGGCCCAGTAATGATGTACTGTTTCGGCGGACTCTTGCCGGATTTGAGATAGATCGCATATGTTTGGGTGGGTGGGTGGAATTGAGTCTGGAACCCTGCCCATCTCGAGGCTCAAGGGCCGAAAAGTTTCCGAATTTGGAAGCTTGGATTGCTGGATGTTGTCCAACGAGTCTGGTCTGATGCATGACTTTAGGTTCAGTGCTTGATCGACGTCCATCCCTCCGCGGAAATCCGGCATGGAGGGTTCGGGAGTCCGGACATAACTAGTTTTCAATATAGAAGAAGAGTCGCCGCGTTGTTCCTCTACCACTGCAACATGGTGGGTAACCTGAGGAGAGTTAATCTCTCTCAGATCGGTTTTAAGCCCAATCTGATTGTAGTCTGTAGCGACTCCCAAGGCGGCGATGCGATCCAAGAGCTCGTTTACGGACGAGAGCTCTATTGGATCCAGCTGCTCGGCGAATTCTGAGTTGACGTGAAGATTGCTTTTGATGACCCGAGAGGTCATTGTCGAAGCGGTGGCCGAACAGGCGGTCACGAGAAAACCACCTAGCCGGATAGTTTGGCCGGCGGCCAAGGCTCCTTTGGTGATGATACCGTCTTTAAAGACGGGAAGAGGCATCCTTCCTGATCGCGACGGCACAGAGGAACTCTCAATGAAAGCACCAATGTCGGTGTCAAAACCGGCGGATCTCGGGTAGGGGGTCCCGAACTGCAAGCGTCTAGGCGGATGGTAACAGGAGACAAGGGACACGATGTTTTTACCCAGGTTCAGGCCCTCTCGATGGAGGTAAAACCCTACTCCTGCTTGATTAATATTGATGATATGGGTAGTACAAGAGTGGATCTACCACGAGATCAAGGAGGCTAAACCCTAGAAGCTAGCCTATGGTATGATTGTTGTAATGGTTGTTCGTCCTACGGACTAAAACCCTCCGGTTTATATAGACACCGGAGAGGGCTAGGGTTACACAGAGTCGGTTACAATGGTAGGAGATCTACATATCCGTATTGCCAAGCTTGCCTTCCACGCCAAGGAAAGTCCCATCCGGACACGGGACGAAGTCTTCAATCTTGTATCTTCATAGTCTTGGAGTCCGGCCGATGACGATAGTCCGACTATCTGGACACCCCCTAGTCCAGGACTCCCTCAGCCGTCCTCCACAACCTGTCTGTGCACACGAGCATCATCGAGTCGGTCGTCTGTTTCTCGAGGAACTCTTTCTTGTTTGCGATACGTTTCGCCTGGTCCGATGCAGCATCAAACGGTAGAACCTTGATCTGTTTCCTGTCCAGCGTGTCAGCACATTTTCAACCTTTCTACATGTCTCGATCTGCAAACAGAAAGTACAAGACTAGTTTTCAGACACTGCAACGTTTTGTTATGTTTGTTTGCTACTGAAGTACACTGGTGGAACAAATTGTTTACGAACAGGAGATTTCTCAATAATCTTTAGAAGTGTTGTTCTCTTCATCTTGTTCAAAAAGGTTGTTTCCGAATTCTTTTCAAAATTGTCGTCTCCACTGTAGTCCACAAAATCTTCAGCGTAATACTCCCTCCGTCTGGAAATACTTGTCGCACAAATAAATAAAATTGGATGTATTTAAAACTAAAATATGTCTAGATACATCCATTTCCCCGACAAGTATCTATTTGTGCAATAAGTATTTCATGCATTTTACTGAAGTCCTTAAAAATAGGCTTTCATGCATTTTAGACAGGCTCATTGCCAGTAATCAAACTGCCTTCATTAAAGGGAGGTACATTCTAGAGAGTGTGGTCACTGCCCATGAGATTTTGCATTCTGTCAACAGTTCCAAAAGCCCTGGTCTAGTTCTAAAGCTTGATTATGACAAAGCTTTTGACATGGTCAATCTAGATTTCTTGGCAGAGATGCTTAAGCTTAGGGGTTTTGGAGAGCTTTGGCTCTCCTGGATTGATAAAATCACCCATGGGGGTTCAGTTGCAGTGAAGCTCAACCAGGCAATTGGAGAGTTTTTCACCACTGGAAAAGGGTTGAGACAAGGAGATTCTCTGTCCCCCCTTCTTTTTAATCTAGTAGTAGACACACTCACCAAAATGCTAGACAGGGCTGCCAATGCCAATTTAATTAGAGGGCTTGGGAGTAGGGTCTGCCCTGGAGGGGTCATTTGCCTCCAATATGCAGATTACACTATCCTCTTCTCTGAAGCAAACCAGGATATGGCTGACAACCTCAAACTGGTCCTCCACTGCTTTGAAAAAGTTTCAGGGATGAGGATTAACTATAGCAAAAGTGAATTAGTACCAATAGGGCTGTCACAAGAGGACTCTAGCATCTTTGCTGAGATCTTTGGCTGCCCTGTTGGTAACTTCCCAATTAAATACCTAGGGGTTCCTCTCCACTATGATAAACTTAGAAGAGAGGATATTCAGCCTCTGATTGATAAAATCCGTAAAAGGATTGCTGGTTGGAGAGGTAAGCTTCTCTCATATAGAGGGAGGCTGATCCTAATCCAAGCCTGCCTAACTAGTATTCCTATATATCTCCTCTCTTTCTTTAAATTTCCCAAATGGGCTCTGGATCTCATCAACACTCAAATGGCACACTGCCTATGGAGTGATTTTGAGGGGAACAGAAAGCTCCACCTAGCTAACTGGGGGATGATTTGCATGAAGAAAGAATATGGGGGTCTAGGCATTCCTAACCTCAAAGAAATAAACAGGTGCCTCCATGGCTCTTGGCTCAAAAGGTACATCCAGGGGGAAGGGAAACTGTGGAAGAAGGTACTAGATAGTAAGTATAATACCAGTTCCCCAAATATCTTCTTGAGCAACTCCACCAATGCCTCCATTTTTTGGAAAGGGGTGGTTTCTGTGATCAAGAGCATCAAGTTTGGATATAGATGGGTAGTTGGAGATGGTTCTAAGATCAGGTTCTGGGAAGATACTTGGATAGGCACAGCTCCCCTTGCTGTGCAATTCTGGGATCTTTACATCATATGTGAGGAGAAGAATGTTACTATCCAGTCTATTTGGGATGGGGACTCCCTCAAACTTTCCTTTAGGAGGGCCTTCTCACCACCTATGATGGAGAAGTGGTATGAGCTTTTAGAAATAGCTAAAAGTATTACTTTCTCTGATGATACAGATGCCCTGATCTGGCAATTAGAGAACAGTGGCGTTTACTCGACTAGCTCTCTCTGTGCTATCATTAATTTCTGCGGGGTGCAGCCAGTCTTCATCCCTGCTGTTTGGAAATTATTTGCCCCTCCCCCCCCCCCAAGATTCACATGTTTATGTGTCTCCTGGGGTATAATAAGCTGATGACCAAAGATAATCTGATTAAAAGGCATATAGACAGAGGCAAGGAATGCCTTTTCTGCTCCTGTGATGAAAGCATCACTCATCTTTTCTTTGGTTGTGTGGTGCCTACGGCTATCTGGAACATCGTGCACAGTTTCTTTAAGAAGCCAAACACCATCTCTTATGAATCTGTAGCGAAACTGTGGGTTTCTAATAAGAAACATCTAGTTGTGAACATGGTTAATGCTGCGATTCTCTGGTGCATCTGGAAATTTAGAAATAGCATGATTTTTGACTATCTTCCCTGGATTGATATCAAACAGATAGGGTGGAGGATCCTGAAGACGTTAAGGTCATGGTTGATTCTCCTGCCAACCTAGGAACAAAGGGAGCTGGAAGCTTTCTTGGCTCATCTACTGCACTTCCTCAAGCAACCTCTGAGGATAAAATGTGGTTAACCTCCCTGGAAGCCCCAACCTGCCTGAGAGGCCTCAGTCTGTCAGATGATGAAGCTCCAGGATCTCCTTCCATCAAGAAGAAACCAGGGAAGCACAACATCCTCAGCCCGGTCTCAGTGCTGGAGATGGGGGTGTGGTCCCCATCCCCCGGGGCGGCGCCGATGAAAAGGGTCAAGAAGATGAAGACCGTGGGCTCTGTGAAACCGAAGCTGCGGATCCCGATATAATTCGCCCCCTAGTTCTCATTTGGTTGCCTGCGAGCAACTCTCTCTTGCTACTTTGTTTCTTTCCCTTTAGTTATCGTTTGCTTTTGATACATGCTTGACATGACATTTCCGGACCTGTCTGGTTTCATTCTGAGTAATGGAACTGGGGAGGGAAGTTCTCCTCCCCCCTGATCTTCTAAAAAAAGTATTTCCGGACGGAGGGAGTAATACAAATGTGATCAATATAGATGAACAATGGTGCACCACATGAGACCAGTACCATACTACTCCATCCGTTCCTAAATATAAGTCTTTTTAGAGATTTCAACAAAAAACTACATATGGAGCAAAATGAGTGAATCTACACTCTAAAATATGTCCATACACATCCATATGTAGTTTGTAGTGGAATCTCTAAAAAGACTTATATTTAGGAACAAAGGGAGTAGATACTACAGACTCCATGCTTTACGCAATGACTATATATGTAGGTCATTCATATATTGGTATCATATGCAAACAATTGTAAAATTGGATATGATATCAGTAGCAAAAGAGATACATGCCACTTCAGGAGTATTTCGTAAAAAATGTTTGTATGGACAGTATATGCAAAATAGTAAAAGGGTACAAAATTGATAGAGTAAAATGCATTGGCGGTTCTAATTCTTTTCTACGGGTGCCAAATTAGGCCTAATTCTTTGAAAATGCATATTTGCATTCTACTAGTAAGCGTGCACGTGCAACGCACGTCTTGACTAATATAAATGATAACAACCAGGCATATTTATAAACTATATTGGATGTTGTACAATTTCGCCATAACTTCAAATATTGTGTCAACTAAAACTGATTTTCATCCATTATTTAGATCATACATAGTATTTGTAAAAATTCCACTGATGACATAAACAATAATAGGTATACTCATTTCATAATGCAATGCAACTTGTGTTAAAGAAAAAAAATGGAAAACCTTTCTCATAAAAAGATAATCCAGGAAATTTGATGAACAGTGACAAAATCAAGACAACAAATGAATGAATAGGTCCTCTAATTTAGGCTCGGTAGCTCTGGTAATACTTGTTCAGCTTCAGCTGCATGCGCGGATGCCACGACAACCAGAACCAACACCTATGACAACCAGCACCATCATTTGCACCATCATCTGCACCATCACCAAGACAACCAGCACCAACACCTATGCTTTCATTCGTCCTTTTGTCCCCAGCAAGAACTTGTACCGTCCAACCACACCACGCACCGCCCTTGGCATCCAGAGCCAAGTCATGGTGGGATGCACGCAAATACTGATCCAGGCGTGACTGAACAGGCGAGCAGAGTGCCAATGCTATAGATATGAGCATTTTACAACTGGAATATACATGTATCAATATTTAAATTCTAGTGATACCCAGATCAGAATGTACTTGTCAAACTCCAGTGATACCTATCACTTCAAGAAAGAGATAGGGGTGTTCAATGCACTTTGTGGAAAAATGATTGAATATAAAATTCAAGTATAAGCGTTGGCAATGGTACATTGTTCCCGGAGCGAGGCATACTGTGCCACTAAAATAGTGATGTTAAGAAGCCAGTTAAAATTATTCTCTGAGCAAATGTATTTTTGTGTACCTTCTAAATAGTAGTCCCTCCGTCCCAAAATTCTTGTCTTAGATTTGTCCAAATATGAATGTATCTAATCATGTTTTAGTGTTAGATACATCCTTATCTAGACAAATGTTAGACAACAATTTTGGGACAGAGGGAGTACATCAAGGTAATGCTAGTGTGGAGGCCAAGGCAGAGACACATCTATGAGCAGTGTTATTGTGCAGGTCAAGGCAGAGTATGACAACTTCTAATTTAAATGCACGTCACAGAATCTTCCTTTTTCATCAATAACCATCTTTACTTTTCAAGTGTGTTGATTTGCCCATCAAATAATTTGGAATTTGCAGCATTATTCATGGTCATCGAACCGTGATTGTCCTATATCTCATAAGCATACTACTTTAATTTAAAGAAGTAACTACTGTAGACCTATATGATTAACTTTAAGGAAGTGTCAAAAAAAATTACACGACAACAAACATGGCTTACGGGTTTATGTGCCATCGAAATAAGACTATTAGAAATTAGGGTATTAAAGTTCGGAAGAGCACAAGAAATAAGTTACTGGTTGTGATAATAGTCAGTGTCCTTAATTAGTTTCCATTCAAAGTTGTGCACCGTTCAATGAACGACGCTCTCTTTAAGCAGCAAAAATATGATGATGTTCTGCTCAAGGAGTGTATGGAAAGCAAGAGATAGATAGCCCTATATGATATATGAATTGAAGAGCGTAAAAGGGGAAAGTCAATTTTAGCGATCAATGGTACATAACATAACTATTAGCACCTTTGAGTACCCAAAGTTGCAAACTTTCCCTCAAGATGTTGGACTCTCATCCAGAGGGTGCAATCCAGTTTAAGAGCAGAGTGACAGATTTCCTGCATTTGAAGCATCAGTTCCCAGGCAATTGTTTTCTGCATTGGTTTCCTTCAACAATTTTCAAAAGAAAAGCGTACCATGAAATGGCAGTCGCAACCATTGGAAGTAGCTGTTGAAAGAAGTACCTTGTTTGTTGACAAGAAAAAACATATAAGTTTAATGATTACATCATTGGAGAAGAAATAGAAGCACCTTTGATTATTTATTTTTCTTTATTAATAATGTAAGTGTTGAACATCAGCTGGAATCACCAAGTAATAAACATGCCATAAACATAAACTTTCAGCTAGTCGATCTGCATTAAGTCTGATGTACTACCTCCATTCCTCAGTTTAATTGAGGTAGTATGCCTCGCCGAAAAATAACTGAAATACTCAACGGTTACTCTCAATTCAGCTCCAAAGTTCACAGAAAAATATGTGCTTGAAGTTAAGTCTGAAATGTTGGTAGTCCGGCATGAAACATTACCGGTACAAGATGTAACTCATGCAGAGAAATCAAGGTAATCCCTCGTCGTGTTGTAAGCTCAATCTGAAGTATACATTGGTGCACGCCGGCCTTATCAAGCGCAACAGCTCTCACAGACAAACATAGCCGAGAAATACAAGTTTAGAGATCTATCAGTAGCAATCACGAATGAAATCATATTAACAACTTCATTCAGCCCCAATCAGCAGTTTCCCAGGTGGACTTATGAAATAAAATTAGTATAAGTAGCTACGACCAATAACAAACTGCTGAAAGATCCAACCTTTGATGTAGAAATACTGGTAACTCATCTTTTAGTTATTCTAGAGAGTCAATGAACACCGTGATGCACAGGAACTTGGTGAGAACCCATCCACCTCTTCTCCGGCCTTTGCGGCCGCCACAACAACGTGCCTGATGCGCCTTCCTTAGCGCTCTTCCTATTGCAATGACACCTGCCAAGATTGGAGGACCACAAGATTTTCAATCAGGAATTGATAGGAATTTCCTCACAAATAGAGTGCTAAGAGACCATTAAAAATCCAATCAATTCGAATCCTACAAATCACTCGATCCATAGAGCGCTAAGGCACCTTAATTAGCAACAACTTTATGGGTGCAGACGATGAGGAGCGGCTGGCGGCAGCGACGGCCATGCTGTCTGTTCGACGACGGCGTACCTGGGGTAGCAGAAGAGGAACGGCGGGGCTGCGGCCTGCTCTCGCATCCGTCGGAAGAGGATCGACAGGAGCGGCGGCCTACGTGGGCAGCAAATGAGGAGCTGCGGGGCCGAAGATAGGGCAGGGAGGTGGCTATGCGGTTGCGGGCGCCGGGGATAGTGACAATGTGGTTGCCGGTGATTGCGGGGATGGGACGCATCGTGCAGGGGCGATTGGATCTATATAGGGGTGACCGCACAGAAGTTTTCGTCAGCGGCAGAGTTTTCGTCCGCCTATTGTATATGTTCTCTTGTTTAATAGTAGTATAGATATAGAAAAGTTTACAAGTTGTCCACCTCAGATCCTATGCATCCCCTATGACGTCTAACTTGCACATGTGGCAGGCTGACTGTCGCCGCATAGGGCAACATTTTGCACAAAATCCCTTGTGGACTTTTCACTTCTACTCCTTCTGTAAACTAATATAAGAGCGTTTAGATCATTAAAGTTTACGGAGGGGGTAATGGTGTGGCTCTTCTTTTTTCTAATTAATTTCAGAATTGCTGAAAAGTGTTTCACCTATATAAAACAACATGTTCTTGTAACCTCTTCTACTCCCTCGCAAAAAAAAACTTACAAACATCTTTAGTTATTATTTTTTTAAGAAAAAACATGTAATTAAAAAATGTTTACGCAATTGTAAAAGTGACCAACATATATTTAAAAAATCTTGTATTTATAAATGTATACACGCTTTTACGGAAAAATATTGTCTAACTGATGAAGGTAATCACATATTTACATCTAATGTTCTTCTGACCTTAAAAATATACAGCTATTTTTTAATCATGTATTGATAAATAAATATAAAACATGTTCATGTGATTTAATTTTTTCATGCATTTAAAAAAATCTTGTATTATACAAAATTAATTATATATTTCAAAGATAAACTGAAGGAAGTGAAATATAAATAACAAAGAAAAAAGTAAAAGAAACATAAATGAAAACCCACCAAAAATGAAAATAAAAACCTTAATATAAAATCCAAAAAATCGTAATTTCAAAAATTATTTGTGTTTACCAAAAAGTGTTGAGAAAATTGAAAAATATTTTATTTTTTCCATAGAAATCACAGTTTAAAAGATTGTTTGGATTTTTCCAACAACAACGCAACGAAGCACGCCCAACCTCTCTATTAAGGTTTTATATTCTAGATGGAGGCAACTACATTTCTTGGCTTCTACTCCTTATCGTCAGATTGTAAACTCATGCTTAATCTCCTCGAGTTGTTCCTATAGTATTTCATAGAGGACTTGTTGCTTAGTTGTTTTGTTTGCCAAAAAAATGGTCGTTGTCATCTTTGTACTAACATAAAAGTGTGAACTCAGGCACGTATATGTGGTTAACTAAAAATATTTGATCATCAGGGGTGGAAGGGGAGGGAGAAGTGTTAGTTCTCCGGTGCTAATGAAACCAGGGATCAACTTGTCATTTTTTTCATCATGTGACACATGTGGTAAGCATTCCAAACAATTCAAAAATAAACTTGGAATTCTTTTCAGTGTATAACATAGGATTGAGCCTATATGCGCACACTATATGTGTACTATGTCACACAATGGAAAAATGAAATATATTGATCTTCATTTTTGTAGAACTCTTCTTATCACCACTTTTCTAGAGACTTTAATTATCTATCATCAGTTTTGTTTTGTAGGGAAGTTATTTATCATCAGTTGTTCAACAACATTTTTAGGAATTTTTTTTATTATCAGTTTTTCAGCAACTTCTTTTTGACACAATCTCGCGAAGCTTTATTTAATTCGACCCAATATTTACAGGTACGAAAGAGAGATCCCCGGGGTGTCCTAACCAAACATGGCGGCAGTGAGCCTTGAATTCAAGCTCCTAAACTCATGAACAAAACTACATCTGATAAAAGAACTACTATAGTCTATGAATTCATGTAAGATAGCTCCATAGTTGTCCAAGCTCTTCTGTTTGATGTCATCCACCACAACCTTACAATTTGAAGCAACATGAATACTTTGAAGGTTGAGGTCTTCGGCGAGGGCTAGTGCCTCCCGAGTCGCCAAAGCTTCTAGGGTTGGAGGATCAATGATACACTTGAAATCGATAGCTGATGCCCCTGAAAAACACCACTGTGATCGTGACATATAGCAGCGGCAACTCCACGCCACTCGGTGCGAGCAACAGAAGCATCAACATTTATCTTAAAACACATGTCAGGCGGCTGAATCCAGTGTGTTGGTCGGACCACTGGTGGTCTCACCCTGTTGTTACTTGGCTTGTCAGTAGCATATAGATCTGCAAGATAAGATTGGATGGACTGGTTTGTAGATAGCGGGCCCTGAAAAACATCCTCGTATATGGCCTTTCTCCTTGCTCGCCACACGGACCCGAGTGTAACTACCATAAGTTCGAAATCCTTCTGAGATAGTTCATAATGCATCGTAAAGAGCCAATTCTTTGCATCGGTGTCCCGGTTTAGACTCAGCTGCTCCACCAAAACACCATCAGATAGAGACCATATGCAGCTCGACATTAGTGGCGGATGTACAGGGTGGCCAGGGTGGGCCGCGGCCCACCCTGGGGTTTTGAATGTGCTTATATACCTATATCTATAATTGGGCCAGAGAAGAAAAAGACGGCCCCGTAACTTATCCAGGGACGAACGCATCACAGCCTGTCCGAGCACGAGCAGAACCCTCGTCTCGCCCGGTCGCCCCCCTCACACAACAACTCCTCCTGCGGCTCTGCCCGACCCTGACACCCAGCCTGCCAGCCATCGCGGCGTCGCCGGTCGCCGGCAGGAGCCCGGAGTTCAGCCATCTAGGAGGCTCTCGCCTCCCCTTCCCGGCTTCCCGCCCGGCCGCCCACCCGGTCCAGCCGCGCCCCTACCCTGCGTGCGGCTGCGCTCCTGCGGACTGCGGTCCCGGCGTCCTGCCTTCCCTCTCTCACACCCCGCCGGCCCGGCCGCCCCCCTTTAAAGCCCCACCACGGCGACAAACCCCTGACTGGTTTAAGGTACCCAAATGCCTCAATTTCAAACCCAAGGTTTGCTTTTTTTCTGCCCCAATTCCATGTACATGAACTGATGAACACATAATTTGCACAAGTACTTTCGTTAAATCGGTCTATATTCAGAAAGGATGTGAAATTATAGCTTTTTTTTGAGCAAATGAGAGGCTTTCCCTCTCCAATTTCATATAAAAAACCATTTCTAGTAAGTGAAATTATAGCTTGCTTGAATGAAGCCACAAAGGCTTGAATTTTGTCTCAATTATTTCATTATAGTTGTCTTGAATGAAGCCAACTATCATTTCTTTCTCAGTTACTTTCATTTTGCACATAATGCCTCAATTTACTTGTGTATTGTGTATTGATAGAAAGTAATTTTTATTACAGAATTATTGAAGAATGAAGAGGGCGGGAGACATTGTTTTTCTTTTCCAGAGATAAGCTATTAAGATAGGGAAGAAGGAAGCAGGGAATATGTCGAATGTGGCTGAAGAGCAAACCGGAGAACTTTTATATATGGCTGTTGTGATTGAAGAGCAAACTCATGAACCAACAGTGTCTATGCAGAATGTGACCATAGAGCAACCGGAGAGCATTTTCTGCCATGAGTTAGTCAAGATAAAGTTCAGAAAATAAGATGGGTGATAGTCTTTTGGGTGATTGCCTAATCACATGCATTGAGAGGCATTATTTCTCCTAGGTGAATGAAGATGATATAATTGATACCTTCATGGCAATGCAAAAGCGCAGGCAAACATAGTCTTTTTGAACTTCTCAAGATATGTACTATGGTTCATGTAGTATTTACTATGTAGGCTTCTTTATGCAAAATTAAGATTTAATTGAAAATTTTAGTGTGTTCATCAGAACATATCGATATATTTCTTTATGATATTGATAATTAGTTAGAACGTTCACATATCATATTACTTATCAAAAAAATTGGGGCGGACCATCCTGGTGTCAAATGCTAACTCCGCCACTGCTCGACATGGTACACTCCGACAAAGCATGACTCCATGAGTCTTTGCCTCCACATAGAGCACACAAAGTGTGTGTTTGACATATGGCGATGGTGCAGCAGATCCGCCGTCGGCATTGAATGCCACGCTAAGCGCCATGAAAAGATGAGTGGAGCTTGATAGTGTTATTTTGTGGGCCGTTCTGTTTGGCACGGGCAGTTACGGGCTTGGGCTTTGCTCATTGGGTCCATCTGTGGCGTAGGCAGCTCGAAGAGAGATGGGCTCATGGGGGGATCTGCAGTAGGCCGTCCCATCGATGGAAACTAGATCGGGGCGCCGCCTCAGCTCGCCGCCGCCGCCGCCCGGAGCTTGCCGCGGGGCGCGGGCGTGCTCCACGAGATGCCGACCTCATCAGCGCCCTCCCCGATGACATCCTCCTCCTGGTGCTGGTGCGCCTACGCTACGTCCTCGCCGCCGCGCGCACCGGCGTCCTTGCGCGCCGGTGGCGCGACCTCTGGACCCGCCTCCCGGATCTCGCCTTCCACCGCGTCGCGCCCGCCACGGTCGAGTCGGCGCTCGCCCGCTTCGCTGCTTCGCCGGCAGTGTCCCTCCTCCACATCCCTCTCCAGTTTGGACACACCGCGGCCCAGGCCAACTCGTTGCTGCGCGCCGCCGCCACAGTCTCGCCGGCGGAGCTGGTCTGCAAGTGCCCGGGGTCTCGTGAGGACCGTTTCAGCCACATTGAGCTCCCGTGCTTCCACCGCACCATCTCGATCGAGCTGGAGACCTTGTTCAGCGTCAAGCCGCCGACGGCCGGCGAGTTCGCCGCTCTAGAGAGGCTGTCCCTCCACGCCGACGTCTTTGACCTTGGCACCTTGCTCAATCGCTGCCCGCGCCTGCGTGTGCTCAGCGCAACCTTCTGCGACACGGTCACACGGAGCTCCTCATGCTGCAGTCGGTCCGCGAGCTCCCCGCCCTCGAGAGGCTGACCCTTAACGGCAACATTGCCGACCTTGGCACCTTCCTCAACCATTGCCCGCGACTGCGCTTGATCAGCATCACATTCCGCAGCGTCGCCCCTGACTCGCTCGAAAAGGCGCTAGCCACAATCGCCGCGGTGGCAGCACACGGCGCTGCGGTGTCGCTCCTCGGCATCCGCGTCCCCAGTAGTGAACACAGTGATGACACCGTGCTTCTCGGTGCCGCGGCGAGGCTGTCGCCGCAAGAGTTCGCCTTCATGCACCTGCTTGACGCACAAGGCACGCAATACACCAGTGCCGACCTGCCGTGCTTCCGCCGCACCACCTCCATCAAGATTGCCGTGCATAACATCTGCTTCACGCGGCTGCTGGACGGCGAGTTCTCCAAGCTCGAGAGGTTGTCCCTCGAAGGATGCGTCATCAACGACCTAGGCACCTTGCTCTCCCGCTGCCCGCGCCTGCGTGTGCTCAAGGTGAAGACAGCTATGTCCAGACATGACATCAAAGTCCACTCAGCGTCGCTGCAGGAGCTTGTTTTTGGTACCCATACGGAATGCCGTGGCATCGAGATCGTAACTCCCATGCTTAAGCAACTGAAAATGGAAGTCCAGGCCGACAAGGACATCCGGGTGTTCATCTCCGCACCATTGCTGGAGATGGTCTCGTGGCGGCGCTCATATACAGGTTCGCCCATTGTGTTTGGTGTTTGGCACCTTCAGAATCTGAGCTTAGAGAGACAGAGGGTGCTCACAGACAAGCACCTTCAAAATTCAAGCTCAGATGGGCAGGGGATGCTTGCAAACAAGCACCTTCAAAATCTGTTTGAGAGAGAGGGGGTGCTCACATACAACCATGTCCTGTCCATGGACATGTGTGCCTCGGTACATCTCCTTGTCCTACTCAATTTACTGGATTTGCCGAGTAAATTGTTTTTATGCATGACATCCTGCCATATTGTTTTTCAGGACTCCTCAGATGCAGAACTGGACTTTGCACAAGAAATACAGAAAATTCTGGTTACTGACTTCTCTGTTTTGAACCTAAGCCTCGGAACAAGGGGTCACGTGTATGGAGCAACTTTGTTTCAGCTCTTTAGCGTGCTCCAGGTTCGTAGTGACATGAAAATACTTAAGGTCAACCTACAGATGTCGAAGAAATCGGAGGTAATTCTTCCATCTACATATTTATCTCACATACATAGTACTCGTGACAATTCCTCTAGGTATTTGTGTCATAAGGTCTGGAGTGTGGAGCTAGTATGAATGGAAAATAATGCATTGTAATGCTCTTCACTTGCTTTAGGTGACACAAGCATGCTCAGAGAATTGTCCTTGTGATTCCCCAAAGATTTGGAGAAGCCAAAGTGTCTCCATGAATCATCTGGAGGAAGTGGAGATCAAGGGCGTAATAGGAGAGGTCCATGAGTTTGATGCCTTGAAATTGATTCTCAGATGTGCGCCGCTGCTTAAAAGAATGACCGTGGAGCTGGGAGATGAGATGGAACCATATGGCTACGGAGGTTGCACCACCAAGGAAATCAACGACATCTCATTGGAGTATCCCTCCGTGGATTTCCATGTGTATCCCTCTGGTACGCTGGTGCTCAATGCATGTTCATCATGCACCTAGATGCACATGCAGCAGGGAGATGTGATCAAATCATGGTTGCAGTACGAATCTCTACAGCATCCATCCCTGGGGCATACTTGGGTGAATTTCCATGCATATCTTCTACAGTATAAACTGGTTCAAACACTTCCAAGATGCAGTTGTAGTAACTGTTATCCATACTGGTCTCTTTCAAAAACTTATGCTGAATCATTTTGAACCTGTTGCCTACAAATATTCTACCAAGAAACTTATTCACGATTGATTCAGAGCAGGGTATTTCTACTCTCTTTTTTTCATGTGTCATACTTACATTTTGCAGAGTCAAAACCAAACATATTCATGATTAGTTACTGACTAACTGAAGTTGACAGACAATGGCTGCTGATGGGCACCAGGCATAGTTTCTCCCTGCATATTCATAAATTGTCATTTTGATCAACTGAAGTTGGTTTTGCACTGTTGCCCTGTTTCCCGACAGTCCGGGATTTGGTAGTCAGTTTTCAGTAGCGATTTGCTATCCGTTATCCTGGGCGGGCATTGTCAAGCCTACAAAATCTAACTACCGAAACACTGTATTTACCTGACATGGTCTCAACTCTACTTCAGGAATACACAACCTTGCACTGATTATTGCAGGCCGATCTTGTATTGTGCATTTCTTTGGTAGAGTCAAGTGCCAAGTTTGGTAGTGCTTGTGGTCAAAAAAATAAGAACAAAAAAAAAACAGCTACCGGCACTGATTGATGATAAGAATTGCAAAGAAAGTAGGGTCAACCGAAATTTTGCTGCTGACACATTTCTTGAAGCCTGAGCAACAAAAGCAGAGTCAGACCAGGCAGTCAAAACCCGCGTTAACACGTCCAATCCCAACTTTACTACAAACCTTGGAGTCTTGATTCAGAGGAAAGAAGAAGAAGAAGAAAAAAATCTACCAACATGAAGCATTCTTGAAACAAGAAGCATCCCGCGACATCGAAATTGAGGATTGTTTTCCGTTGATTTGATCCTTCCTTCAGGCCGTCTAATTCTCTTGTGTCAGTCCAGGCAAACCCCAAAAGGCTTTAGAGGACTTGTACATCCTTTCCTCTTTTTTACCGTCGGTACGTAAGAAATATGAGAACTCACATATTTCTTATGTAATCTTCCCACATCCTCTTTGCAATACCGTCTCTTAAAGCATCACCCGTGTCACACTGATTGTTGAGTGCTGAAGCATCATGGCCATGTGCGTCACCCCCACTTTCACGTGTATTGATTGGGATTGTTTGGTTAACTGGAGATCCTTCAGTGTCTCCTTGCCTCTGAATTATGTTATGCAACACCACTGCCGCTGCTGGAATTTTCAGTTGAGTCTCTAAGCGGTACGATGTTGCAACCTTCAAAACTGGAAATCTCATCTTTAACAGACCTATAGCACTTTTGATATGGCCGTGCAGTTGTGCATGACGAAGGTTGAACAACTCCTTGTAGTCTCTTGCATGGCAACTTCTCTGCTCCTGCTCTTCGATATGATAAGGGATCCCGCTATAAGGAGCAAGAAAGGAAGGAGTGTTCGGATAACCCCCATCGACCAAATAATATTTGCCTCTTGGAATTTGAAATCCAGATTCAAGAGCAGAATGCAAGACCTCTGCATCAGGTGCAGACCCCTCCCAGCCAGAGGACACATGGACAAAACTGAGATCAAAATCACAAGCAAGCATCACGTTTTGAGTGATGGATCCTTCTCTATTTCGATATGGAGCCGCTTCCCTATCTGATATTGTCAACGGGACATGAATTCCATTGATTGCTCCTATACAGTTCTGCAAGAGAATACATCTATTGAGTAGTTGATATGTAACAGAAAATCATACAATTTATGAAAATATGCAACCTTAAGTTATACACAGTTACCTCAAAGTATGGCCCGAAATGCGGATCAGATAATAATTTCCAATGAGCCTTAGTTCCAGGATGCTTCACAAAGTCACCTTTCAGTGAGACGATAGCATCAAAGCATGCCTTGATATGTCTATGGATAGTCTCTCTGCTGCGCTCAAATCTATCACTCAATTGGTCAAAATTAGCATTTCGTGAGAGCATGTACACAAACATGCCGATCTGCTCTTCCACAGAAACACCTCTTGTATTCCGCAGGAGATGTTTTGACCTGACATACTGTGAAAATTCACGGAGAACATGAGGTTCGATCCGAAGTTTCGGATAGCCCTGACCTCGGTCATCTTCAAGAACTTTGCATATCCATTCTGCGCCACTGCGATATCGTGTACGTTTTGCCTCGTAACCAGCGGAAGCTAGATATAAAGCTGGCAAAATGAGTAGCATCATCTCATCATCTTCTTCCTCTGAGTCACTGAGATCTTCAGGATCCATTTTGCCAAAAATCACTAGCATTCAGAAAGATTAAATTTCACTGAAGAACCGGGAAGCAAACATATGTCTGCAAAAAGTTTAAAAGAGGTGCTGGACAATAATAATAAAAAAGTAGAGGGAAAAGTAGCATGAATATTAATATTAGCTTGACCAAGGAATTTCCCACAGCAACAAGTTACTTCATTCGTCATTGAAGAATAGAAGAATTTATTGGTAACTGCTTAAGAAAAAGAGCTGGCAGCTCATATTTGGATCTCAAAATTGATGACACAAATGTTGAAGCAGCATTTCATGTTTAAAAATGGAGGCGTTTTGGAAGATACAGAGTGCGCCGACCCATGTTCTTATTTCTTGGAAGGTAATATCGGAGGTCAATAATATAATGACATAAATGATCCAAGGCGGGGTAAACAGCTTAGATCCCCCAAATCCATTTTACTAGAAATTCACCAGAAAAGAATGACAAGAGACAGGAACAAACATTTAAAAAAAATAACTTTTCCCTGTTATCTAGCTATATACTTAAACTTAGTCCCTGACGTCAACAGCAAATCAGGAACCGGAAAGAAATATTTCCGATATATTTTGTTTGACGGTAGAATCCATCCTTCCTACTCCCTCCGTTCCTAAATATAAGTCTCTGTAAAGATTGTACTAGGTGGACTACATACAGAACAAAATGAATGAATCTAAACTTAAAATGCATCTATATACATCCGTATGCGGTTTATAGCGGAATCTCTACAAAGACTTACATTTAGGAACGGAGGGAGTACATGTTTATGAAGTACTAAGAACACCTTGTAAATGTGTATTGCTAACATATGATGCAGCAGATGAGATTGCATATCAGGAAAAATCTAACTAACCAAAGTGCATAGAATAGATCCCCCATGTAATTAGCGAATGTTACCAACACACATGAGCCATAAGTAACAACAGTCTAACGGCCGCATCAAACATTAGTAACACTAGTCCTCCAATCTACAAAAGCATACTCTATCTGCATTAGAGCGGATTGGGGAGGCATCGGGCGCTACCTGAGGATTGGCGACGGAGCCGAGGCTGCCCAAGCCGTCGCCGGCAAGGAAGGAGGGCGCAGGATACGAGACGGACGGAGAGCCTGTGGCGACTGGGACCGGGACCCGGGGGGCGGGGCGGGGTTCACATCCGGCGAAGGCACCGCCACCGCAGATGAGCGCCGTCGGTCGTCGAGGAAAGGGAGACTGTCGTTGAAGAACTCGTCGTTCTGGGCTGCCGGGCCACATTTACACACACATGGGCCTCATCTACGCGCAGCCCAGCCGACATTTCTTCCCAGAATTGTTTTTTTTTTCGGGTTTCCCAGTGTTGTTCAGTCTCGCTCGTCGCCCTTTTCCGAAGCAAGTCAACAGGCTTCCCTCGAAAAAGGGATTCATATTTGATCTTGGGAATACAGTTCAGCAGGAGAAGGTAGTTTGTGCAGTGCATGTTCAAACTTCTACAAGAAAAACCATGGAGCAAGCCACCACAGGGAGTATGTAAATTTTTAACGTTGACGGTGTTGTCGTAAGGCGAGGGAGCAGACAAAGGTGCAGCGACTGTGGTGTGCCGCGATGATCACGGAAAATATATGGGATCTTCGTCTATAACATTCCCTGGACACAGTGGATGCTCCAACTTTGGAGAGGCGCTCGCTTGCCGGGAAGCACTGGCGCTCGCAAATGATCTTCATATCAATAAAATTCTTGTATCTTCAAACTCTATGGGAGTGGTTAAGGACGTGAAGGACGGCAAGGGAGGATGGTGCGGTGCCATCATCAAAGAAATTAACGCAAGATCAAAGGAGTTCAAAAGCTACAATTTTCATTCATGAGAGTAGAAGAAGAAATTTTGAGGCTGATTCTTTAGCTAAATTTTCTTTGTCTCTAGCCTTAGGTAGACATGTTTGGTTGATTCATCTGCATGATATTGTAATGATCCATCTGAACTTATTTGAATAAAAATCGTTATACCCCTAAAATACAGACTTCACTCCATACAAAGATACCGCTCATTCAAGTTTTCATTGGGCGCATTTAGCATGCCTCAAATTCATTTTTTTCTTTGAATTACTTTTTTTTGTGTGTTTAAATTTCGCACGGGAAACTTTTATAGGAGAAGTTTGAATTCGTTCTATTCAAATGTTTATCGGTCTTGGTTTGAAATGGTTCAAGGCCTTTTTAGCAAAAAAATAATAATCAGGCTATTTGAAATGGTTTAATTGCCTACATAATTTGGGCAGCCTTTGCGCTTCTTCTTTTTTTTTGAGTAAAGTTGGATCCACAAAAGATGCATGAAAAATGGAAGCCCAATTACGTTAGCGAAAATGAGGCCTGCACAGCCAACGGGCTTCGCAGTCTCGTAGAAAAAATAACTCCGAGGCTCGGAGGTCTCCACGCCCCAACTCACAACCTTATCGTCGCCGCGGCCCGAGCACAGATGGCGCCGCCGGCAGCAGCGCCGCCTCCCGCCATGTCCGCCCTCCCCACCTTCGCCTCCTCCCACCCATACCCTTCCCTCCCCACGCCCAAAACGGCCGCCCCCAAACCGCGCCTCAGCCTGGCCTACGCCGGCGCCGCCGCGGCTCCCAATGCCGTCCCCCACCGCAGCGCCGCCGCCTCCAACGACCGCCTGCGGGGCCTGGTCCGCCGCGGCGACCTCGAGGAGGCCCTCCGGCTCGTCGAGTCCATGGCGGGCCTCGAGCCGTCCGCCACCGCCGCCGCGGGACCCTGCGCCGCGCTCATCAAGAAGCTGTGCGCGTCCGGGCGCACCGCGGAGGCCCGCCGCGTGCTGGCGGCCTGCGAGCCCGACGTCATGGCCTACAACGCGATGGTCGCCGGGTACTGCGTCACGGGGCAGCTCGACAACGCCCGCCGGCTCGTCGCGGCGATGCCCATGGAGCCCGACGCCTACACCTACAACACCCTCATCCGCGGCCTGTGTGGGCGCGGCAGGACCGACAACGCCCTCGCGGTGCTCGACGATATGCTCCGCCGGGGGTGCGTGCCTGACGTGGTCACCTACACCATCCTGCTCGAGGCCACCTGCAAGAGGAGCGGGTACAAGCAGGCCATGAAGCTGCTCGACGAGATGCGCGACAAGGGGTGCGCACCGGACATCATCACCTACAACGTCGTCGTCAACGGCATCTGCCAAGAAGGGCGGGTCGATGATGCCATGGAGTTCTTGAAGAGCCTGCCGTCCTATGGATGCGAGCCAAACACCGTCAGCTACAACATTGTGCTGAAGGGCTTGTGCACCGCGGAGCGGTGGGAGGACGCCGAGAAGCTCATGGCTGAGATGAGTCGCAAGGGGTGCCCCCCAAATGTGGTGACGTTCAACATGCTCATCAGTTTCTTGTGCCGGAGAGGATTGGTCGAGCCTGCAATGGAGATTCTCGATCAGATCCCAAAGTACGGGTGCACGCCCAATTCATTGAGTTACAACCCGATACTTCACGCGTTCTGCAAGCAAAAGAAGATGGACAGAGCCATGGCGTTTGTGGAGCTGATGGTGTCCAGTGGCTGTTACCCCGACATCGTCTCATACAACACTCTTCTTACCGCGCTCTGTCGCGGCGGAGAGGTTGATGCCGCCGTTGAGCTGCTTCATCAACTCAAGGACAAAGGCTGCACCCCTGTCTTGATTAGCTACAACACCGTCATCGATGGCCTTACCAAAGCCGGCAAGACAGAGGAAGCTTTAGAACTGCTGAATGAGATGGTAACCAAAGGGCTCCAACCGGACATAATCACTTACTCGACAATATCTTCTGGCCTTTGTCGGGAAGACAGAATTGAAGAAGCGATCAAAGCATTTTGTAAAGTGCAAGACATGGGCATAAGGCCCAACACTGTGCTGTACAATGCGATACTTCTTGGCCTTTGCAAAAGGCGCGAAACGCATAGTGCTATCGATCTGTTTACTTACATGGTATCAAATGGCTGCATGCCAAATGAATCGACTTACACTATATTGATTGAAGGCTTGGCTTACGAAGGATTGGTCAAGGAGGCACGGGAAATGCTGGCTGAGTTGTGCTCCAGAGGAGTGGTGAGTAAGACTTTGGTAAATAAGGGAGCCATTCGGTTACTTGATGCTTGATGGAACTATGCATACTTAAAAAGGTTGACCAGACCGGTAGGAGTGAGTGGATCCAGGAATATGTTCTTGTGCATCTTCGGCAGTACGTAGAAATAATTCATTGTTCTTAATGATGGCTTATTCGACGCTGTGTTCTTATGAACATGTGAGTGTCTTTTCTTAATGTGAAGCGCACAGCCTACTTCAGTTCAACTTGCTACAAACTTGTACAGGATTCTTCTCTCTTCTTTAATATACTCAACAGGGAGCTATCCTATCTTGTTTCCGTAGAACTGTTCTGACTGGAAAATAGTTTTGTTTTCTTAGATTACACGGACTAAAGAAAGGATTGCGTTGACACTCTATTCTGATTCAAACTACTTATGCTGCTTTCTCAGCTGAGTTCGTAATAAAAACTGAGACAAATCCAATGTTTATGCTATTTTCCCAGATAATCTTAGAAACCTTAATTTTCTAAAGTTTGCCTATCTGCTGTAACTATCCACTAAAGTTTTTTGGTTATGCAAAGTTAATATTTTTTTTACCATTCATCATTTTATCATGTACTCCCTCCGTTCCTAAATATGTCTTTCTAGAGATTTCAACAAGTGACTACATACGGATGTATATAGACATATTTTAGAGTGTAGATTCGCTTATTTTGCTTCGTATGTAGTCATTTGTTGATATCTCTAGAAAGACAAATATTTAGGAACGGAGGGAGTATGACTATAAGTATAACACCTGCATTTACTCTGGTCGTAGTGGTGATGTCAGTTATATATTCTATTCTAAGTTTCCAGCAAAACATTAGAAACTTTAGTTGGCATTCTGCTGTTCATAGTGTTGGATCCATGCAATTTGTGCTTTCCCAGTTTGCATAAAATGGTGATGTTGTAGGCGACGAAGTATTGGCAATTGGTCAGAGTGACAGACTAGATATTACTTATGTACTAAACCTGTGAAGGAAGTTTTCAATAGTACTTCTGTAGTTACATTTCTACTGAATATTTTAGTCCGAGTTCTGTAAACTTCCGAGTTCCAACAGAATTTCAACTAAGCATGACTTTGCCCAGACTGTGGACACAACTATGATTGATCCCATAGAACGAGATGTAGGGGAACCTTTTTTTTTTCTGAATGATCCTATTCTGATTCAAGCTGCTTATGCTGCTTTCTCAGTTGAGTTCACAATAAAAACTGAGACAAATCCATTGTTTATGCTATTTTCCCAGATAATCTTAGGCACCTAAATTTTCTAAAGTTTGCCTATCTGTGTAACTATCCACTAAGTTTTTTGGTTATGCAAAGTTTATATTTTTATCATTCATCATTGTATCATACTATCATGTACTCCCTCCGTCCGGAAATACTTGTCAGCGAAATGGATGTATCTAGATGTATTTTAGTTCGCATAAATGGATAAAAATGGATGTGTCTAGAACTAAAATACATCTAGATACATCCATTTCGCTGACAAGTAGTATTTCCGGACGGAGGGAGTATCAATGTAACACCTGCATTTACTCTGGTCCTAGTAGTGATGTTCAGTTATATATTCTATTCTCAGTTTCCAGCAAAACATTAGAAACTTCAGTTGGCATTGCGCTGTTCATATTGTTGGATCCGTGCAGTTTGTGCTTTCCCAGTTTGCATGAAAAGGTTATTTCGTAGGTGACGAAGCATTGGCCATTGTTCAGAGTGACAGAGTAGAAATTACTCATTTACTATACTTGTTTAGAAAGTTTTCAATAGTACTTCTGTACTTAAATTTCTACTGAATGTTTGAGTCCGAGTTCGGTAAACTTCCAAGTTCCGACAGAATTTCAACTCAGGGGAACATTTTTCTTCTTCTGAAAGATCCTGCTAAGTGCTGGCCTTTTCTTATAGATATTCAGCAGGGAGCAAAGTTTACATGCAGGTCCAAAGGATCAAAGGAGGAAAGGAAAAGGAAACGAAAAAGACCCCCCTCTGGAGGCAGCGACGTCCGGCTGATTTCTCACGACGGATCCCCGAAAGGGGACTCCGGGCACTTTGTGCTGGCTATTCGCCATAGCTCCAGGCATCTCTGGATTGACACGACGATGCTGTTGCTGTTTATTGGTGCAAGGCCCTTCAGTCCTGAAGGCGCGGTTTGTTTCTCTCTCGCCAGGGGAGCCGATTGATATGCCATAACTGAATTTGGAACATGAGATGAGCTGCTGCCATGGTACTATCTTCTTTTGCAAGGGGCATCTTCCTCTCATTTATAACTTCCTTTTTTGAACTTGAGATAAAGGCTTAATTTAAATCAATTCACAGTCCTGATATCCACTGGGAGAAACGGAGGGGCTTCACGGAAAATGTGTAGGCAGCTGCCATGGTTGTCTGTTTACTTACAAAATAGGAGTAGGATGAAATCAGAGAACAGAAAAGAGACAACATTTGCGATGCCGGTGTGCAGGTCATTTTTTAGATGTTCAGCCAAAAATAACCGCCCTCTAAAACCTTAACCAAATCCAACACTTTTGTTTAGCGTCAGTTGCCTTGGCGCTGAACTTGCCTATGCCAGCACCAATGCGCCGTGCTTTGCTGCGTCGTTGGTATTTTGGGGTTTTTATAAAAAAAAAATTCCTTTGTTTCAAAATATAAGGTTTATTAGGTTTTTCAAAAGTCAAACCTCAGCTTCACCTCAGAGGGCTCACAACCGTTGAGCTTCCTGGACGTGAGGAAGACATGACGTGGAACACAAATAGACTCGGTTAAAAAAATGTCATCCTTTCTTTAGTTGAAACTAGTAAGCTTGCACGTGCAACGCACGTCTCAGCTACAATACATTAATTTTAGGCAAACGATTCTACCCGGCCAACCGACAAAGTCAGCCGGTCGCGCGCGAGGTCGTTGGATCTTGAGAGATCGTGTGTCTCCCGTCGTGTCCCGATTCACCATATCTCTCATCCTCTTGTTTTGCTTTTTCTCACCATCTCATCCTCCCTTGTTCACCCGTTCCCCTCCCCTGGCTCCACACCTCCCCCCTAGAGCTGCAAGCAGGCAGGGGCGAGGTATACACAGGCAGAGGCAAAGGCAGAGGCAAGGGATGCATGGGGAAGCGGGACACGGAGGCAGGGGCAGAGTCAATCCCGTGCGCGGGGGAAGCGGGCGAAATAGGGACGCGAAATCCATGGTTGCAATCGCTGAAATCGGGCGGCTGGACAGTGACCTGCCCAAATTTGGGCCGATCGGCCCTTAGTTCTATCATTAAATAGACTTACTTTAAAAAAAAAATTAAATCTCATATAGAGTTCGTATAATACCTAATTTTAGAGCCATAAAAATGAATAGAAATGATGTGTTTAGGAATTAAGATGCCCACGTCCACTGCTTAGCAACTATGAAGAGCATTGACTAATTGGTACTCCCTTCGTCCCACAATATAAGAACATTTTTCAAGCTCTTGAAAAATGTTCTTATATTGTGGGACGGAGTGAGTAGAATATCAATTCCACGTTTCAACAGGCAGTATATGACATCATAAATCTATGAGCCAATCTATCTAGATCCCAAACTAAAATTCAAGTACATACAAATGTTTTACATAGGCAGATCAAGGAACAAATCCGAAGATGGGTGCTCGTTATGCTCTAGCTGTAAACTATACAGCTAAAAGTATATGATCTACATGTCAAAAAATGAACTACTCAAACGGATGTATCTAACACTGAAATACTTCTAGATACATCCGTTTCAGCGACAAGTAATATGGATCGGAGGGATTACATGACCTGGAAGACATGGACTGCAAATGATTGTGAACGACAATTGAACAAAGACAGTCGGGGTCCGAAGGGTTTACCTTGATGAAAAAGGGAATCAAAGAACATGAATCTGGTTGAGCGCAAGATGGTTCCTTGCCTGGACAAGAAGAAATCAAAGGAGAAAAAAATGTGTTTTCTCGGCTGAGCTATCCATCTAAATTTTATCTCACTTTTGTAAGTGTTGCATCTAAAATACGTGAAGGTGGCTAAAATTGGGTAGCGAACCTTTGATAGCTATCGACAAATCAATATCACTCCACAGATGAGAGGTTTACCAATTCTGCAATCGATAGAGATAGACTGGGCATTCAGTCGTTCACCAGAATCATCACCAAAATCCTTTACAGCCACTGACTGTTAACCTGACCAGGTAGCTGACGTGGAGAAAAGCAGAGTGTTTATGAAACCAGATGTAAAGTGTGTAGGGTAAAAGATTATTAAATCATGCTTTGCATCATCACAACAAAATCTTTTGTAGTACCTCATGAATACGCAATGCATAAAAATATGAAACACGTGAGAATACAGTTGTAAGTAATTTGATTCGAACAGAAATAAAGATCCCCAAGTTACACTATTGTTCCAAACATAGAAGTCCCAAAGAGGAAGATTTTGGCCCAATCCTCCACCTCTTATGCCAAACTGATTCGAGCAGGAACCGGAGTACTGTATCTCTAGCACAATCAACAGCTAATAAAAAAAATTGAACTACAGAGTCAGAGTGCTAAATCACAAATTAGTGCATGTCTGCAGCTGCACAATTTCCAAAAAAATATATGGTGGAGAGATGAGTTACCTTCTTGTTGCTTAACTACTGAGCATTGTGCCAACTTTCTGTCTCCGTGGTGCTTCCCAAGCCCCAGCTTGAGGTCTGTACATGGAGAGAAGCATGGAAAGTGAAGGGGACAACTGGAGGTAAAGAAATCAAAAGGATAAATAGTTCACCTGGGCTTGGGGCGATGATGGCATGGCCATGAGGAAGAGATCGAGCAATAGGCCCTAAAAAATCCCATATATTTACATGACAACAGGACCTGGCTAGATCCATCTCCGCTTGGAAAAGATCTCTTGATTCGGTGAAGCAATGAAACTGACACCATAATATTTTGAATTAAAATCAGAAATCATTTTCCTCTATTGGCTAAGTAAAAGGAAGCTTGTATGTAAAACAGTTGTTTTTTAACTGATATCATCAAGAAACCTTTGTTTCTATCATGTTTTCACCTGCATACGTGAGTCCATTACTCTCCAGATCTAGCAATGGCTCCTATAAGTATGCAATTCCTACAATGCAGTTATATTCTAGACAAGGTCCTGATAAAGAACTTGATTAGTACCAGGAGAAGAAGATGCTAATGATTAAAAATAGAAGGTGCCAGTGAACTAAAATAATAGAAGGTGCTAATGCTTTCATGTTTGTGAACTAAAATGCAAAAGTTGAAATAACCGTTTTCAGTCGAGCATTGACGCAAACACTTTTTTTTGCGGGGAGGCGCAAACTCTTGTTGGGCACACATACAACAAATCTGATTACCCAAGTCAACACGCACGCACAACACACATGTCTGTCAGCCGGCCGGCCGCACATGCCCTTAGTAATCCATCCAACACGCATACCACGTCGGCAGCATCATGCACGGACAAGCCAGAATTTGTAGGGGGCATTGGACACTGAGGCGGCCATTACAACAACGATCGAATGATTAGAGTCAGCCTGCTATAATGTGCCCCAGAAATCAGGCTTGCTCTACAGTTCCTATTGTACAGTGAGTCATGCATGAACAAAATCCCATGCGCAGAACCCTAATGTATAGGATTGAGAACCATAAGGCATGAACAAAATCCCCTGTACAGTTCAGCAATAGGAAATCCCCTACACAAAATCCCCTGCCCTTTGGTTGGAAGTGCAAAAGAAACTCAGTTTGGTATGTTGCAGATTGACATGTCACACACTATGGCAATACTTTTACTCAGTTTCTTCAGTTATCAAATCTTACTTGAAATAACACCTAAATTTATACTCATTCATCTTCTTCATGCAAGGCATTTTGATTGCTCAAATCCAAGTACTGACTAATAGTACAGTGGGGTTCATTTAACACAACAGTGAACATTTTCATGCCCCGATGATCTGATACTTCTATCTCCGCTACAATTTTACTATGATTGAAATAGGACCTGGAGGCATTAGGCATTACCAAAAAAAGACAGAGAACTGCCATAATTTACAACATGCTTTTGGTTTCTGAAACTCTATTGCATTAAGTGGGTTCCAAAAAAGAAACAAAGAAGAGTTTACTAACTTTAAGTTGTAGATGAAGAGTGCAGACCAAAGTGTAGTTGTCATGCACGTAGTATTAAGTTCACTTGTCAGGGATTGCCAGCCAGGTAACGATTATCAAATCAATGATCTCCAATTTCACAAGTTAGTTCGGCGAGGCATCGATCCACCCAAATTTAACAGAAGTTAAAAGCCTGAAAACAAAAAACATTTTAGAGTCGTGAAACAAGTGAATCTTCTAACCATACAAGTAAATCTTAAATTATGCTACACACTTGGTTTTGACACCATAAACAAAGTTTCGACAGCTACATGGAAATATTCTCTTTCAAACTTCAATAGCCATGATTTATTAAATATACAATTGTTACAAATAATATCAGATTAGCTTACTTATAATTACTATCGTAGCCTTGAGAACCCATAGCTCATAGATGAATCCATTGGTGACACTATACTACCATTGATGAATCCCTTAGAGTGTACTGCTGAATCAAAGCACATCTTGCCATGATTGTCCAGTTCTCTGCTAACATAGATTCCAATGCTTGTAGTAGGTTGAGTTCTTCCTAGAGGCATCTGGCAAAAAGAAACTTACCTGCGACGGAGGCGGAGTGGCGGAGTGGCGGCGTGGCGGAGGCCAAGCTGCGGCTCCAGAGGCGGCGAAGGCGCGCGGGGTGGCTCCGGCAGCTCGGGTGGCGGCAACCAGCAAGCGGGCGGCTCCAGCTGCTGGGGAGGCGGCGACACGCGCGCCATGGGAGGCGGCGAAGGGCGCGACGGGCGGCTCCAGCAAGGTGGGAGGCGGCTGTTGGGGAACGCGTTGCGAAAATTAAAATTTTTCCTACGGCTTCACCAAGATCCATCTATGAGTTCATCTAAGCAACGAGTAACGGAGAGAGATGACATCTACATACCACTTGTAGATCGCGTGCGAAGCTTGCAAGGTGATGATGGAGTCGTACTCGAACGTGATTCAGATCACCGATGCCAAGTCTTTGAACGGACAGCACCTCCACGCTCAACACACGACGGACGATCGACGCCTCCTCCTTCTTGATCCAGCAAGGGGAAGGAGAGGTTGAGGAAGACAGCTCCACCGGCAAGACGACGGCGTGATGATGGTGGAGAAGCAAGATTCGGCAGGCTTCGCCAAGCTCTCACGGAGGAGGAGATGTGTTGGGGAGGGAGGGCTGCGCCTTGTGTTGTGTACAGCCCCCCTCCCCCTTTATATAGGCCCCAGGTGGCGGCCCCTGAGATCCAATCTCCGGGGCGGCGGCAAGGGGTGGAGTGCCCCAAGCCGGTGGGCGCCCCCCCTAGGGTTTCAACCCTAGGCGCGGGGTGGGCCTAGGGCGCACCAGCCCCTATGGGCTGGTTCCTTCCCCTCGGCCCATGGGGCCCTCCGGATAGGTGGCCCCACCGGTGGACCTCGACCCTTCCGGTGGTCCCAGATTTTACCGAAACCCCAAACTTTCCCGATGGCGAAACACCACTTCCTATATATTATTCTTTGCCTCCGGACCCTTCCGAACTCCTCGTGACGTCCGGATCTCATCCGGACTCAACAACATTCGGTGGTCACATACTTGACTTCTACAAACCCTAGCGCCACCGAACCTTATGTGTAGACCCTACGGGTTCGGAGACACGCAGACATGACCGAGACGACTCTCGGGCAATAACCAACAGCGGGTCCGATATCCATGTTGGCTCCCACATGCTCCTCGATGATTTCATCGGTTGAACCACGATGTCGAGGATTCGATCAAACCACAGTATGCAATTCCTTTGTCAATCGGTGCGTTACTTGCCCGAGACCCGATCGTCGGTATCCCAATACCTTGTTCGGTCTCGTTACGGCAAGTCACTTTACTCATCATCAGTAATGCATGATCCGTGGCCAACACCTTGGTCACATTGAGCTCATTATGATGATGCATTACCGAGTGGGCCCAGAGATACCTCTCCGTCATACGGAGTGACAAATCCCGCCTCGATCCGTGTCAACCCAACAGATACTTTCGGAGATACCGTAATGCACCTTTATAGTCACCCGATTACGCCAGACGCTTGATACACCCAAGGCACTCCTACGGTAACCGGAGTTACACGATCTCATGGTCGAAGGAATAGATACTTGACATTGGCAAAGCTTCTAGCAAACGAACTATACGATCTTTTATGCTATGCTTATGATTGGGTCTTGTCCATCACATCATTCTCCTAATGATGTGATCTCGTTATCAACGACATCCTATGTCCATAGTCAGGAAACCATGACTATCTATTGATCACAACGAGCTAGTCAACTAGAGGCTCACTAGGGACTCATTGGGTCTTAGTGTTCACACGTGTATTACGATTTCCGGATAATACATTTATAGCATGAACAAAAAGACAATTATCATGAACATTGAAATATAATAATCCTTTTATTATTGCCTCTAGGGCATATTTCCAACAGTCTCCCACTTGCACTAGAGTCACCAATCTAGTTACATTGTGATGAATCGAACACCCATAGAGTTCTGGTGTTGATCATGTTTTGCACGCGAGAGAGGTTTAGTCAACGGATCTGCGACATTCAGATCCGTGTGTACTTTGCAAATCTCTATGTCTCCATCTTGAGCATTTTCACGGATGGAGTTGAAACGACGCTTGATGTGCCTTGTCTTCTTGTGAAACCTGGGCTCCTTGGCAAGGGCAATAGCTCCAGTGTTGTCACAGAAAAGTTTGATCGGCCCCGACGCATTGGGTATGACTCCTAGGTCGGTGATGAACTCCTTCACCCAAATCGCTTCATGCGCCGCCTCCGAGGCTGCCATGTATTCCGCTTCACACGTAGATCCCGCCACGACGCTTCGCTTGCAAACCGCACCAGCTTCTCGCTCCACCATTCAACATATACACGATCCGGTTTGTGACTTAGAGTCATCCAGATCTGAGTCGAAGCTAAGCGCCGACGTAACCCTTTACGACGAGCTCTTCGTCTCCTCCATAAACGAAAACATGTCCTTTGTCCTTTTCGGTACTTCAGATATTCTTGACCGCTGTCCGGTGTTCCTTGCGGGGTTACTTTGGTATCTTGCAACCAAACTTACGGCAAGGTTTACATCGGTCCGTACACAAGATGGCATACATAATAGATCCTATGGTGAAGCATAGGGATGACACTCATCTCTTCTTTATCTTTTGTCGTGGTCGGTGATCGAGCTGAGCTCGCCACACCTTGTAACATAGGCAAGAACCCTTCTTGGACTGATCCATTTTGAACCTCTTCAAAATCTTATCAAGGTATGTGCTTTGTGAAAGACCTATGAGGCGCCTCGATCTATCTCTATAGATCTTGATGCCTAATATATAAGCAGCTTCTCCAAGGTCCTTCATTGAAAAACACTTGTTCAAATAGGCCTTAATGTTGTCCAGAGTTTCAGATCATTTCCCATCAAGAGTATGTCATCTACATATAATAGGAGAAATGCTACTGAGCTCCCACTCACTTTCTTGTAAACGCAGCTTCTCCATAAGTCGCATAAACCCAAACGCTTTGATCATTTCATCAAAGCGAATGTTCCAACTCCGAGATGCTTGCACCAGTCTATAAATGGATCATTGGAGCTTGCATACTTTGTTAGCGTTCGAGGATCGACAAAACCTTCCGCTGCATCATATACAGCTCTTCCTTAAGATGTCCATTAAGGAATGCCGCTTTGACGTCCATCCGCCATATCTCATAATCATAGTATGCGGCAATTGCTAACATGATTCGGACGGACTTAAGCTTTGCTACGGAGAGAATGTCTCGTCAGAGTCAATCCCTTGAACTTGTCGATAACCCTTAGCGACAAGTCGAGCTTTATATATGCTAACATTACCATCCGCGTCCGTCTTCTTCTTAAAAATCCATTTATTTTCTATCGCCGCCGATCATCGGCAAGTCTGTCAAAGTCCATACTTTGTTTTCATACATGGATTCTATCTCGGATTTCATGGCTCCAAGCCATTTGTTGGAATCCGGCCCGCCATTGCTTCTTCATAGTTCAAGGTTCATCGTTGTCTAGCAACATGATTTCCATGACAGGTTGCCGTACCACTGCAGTGCGGAACGTGTCCTCGTGGACCTTCGAGTTCAAGAGTAACTTGATCCGGTACCTTGATCATCATCAACGTTTTCCTCTTGAGTTGGTGTGGGCATTACAGAACGATTTCTGCTGCCGCACCACTTTCCCGCTCGAGAGGTAGTACTTCATCGAGCTCTACTTTCCTCCCACTTACTTCTTTCGAGAGAAACTCTTTCTCTAGAAAGCATCCGTTCTTGGCAACAAAGATCTTGCCTTCGGATTTTAAGTAGAAGGTATACCCGACAGCTTCCTTAGGGTATCCTATGAATACGCATTTTTCCGACTTGGGTTCGAGCTTTTCAGTTGAAGTTTCTTGACATAAGCATCGCATCCCCAAACTTTTAGAAACGACAGCTTAGGTTTCTTTCCAAACCATAATTCATACGGTGTCGTCTCAACGGATTTAGACGGTGCCCTATTTAAAGTGAATGTAGCTGTCTCTAGAGCGTATCCCCAAAATGATAGCGGTAAATCGGTAAGAGACATCATAGACCGCACCATATCCAATAGAGTGCGATTCTGACGTTCGGACACACCGTTTACCGAGGTGTTCCAGCGGCGTGAGTTGTGAAACGATTCCACATTTTCTTAAGTGTGAGCCAAATTCGTGACTTAAATATTCTCCTCCACGATCTGATCGTAGGAACTTTATCTTTCTGTCACGTTGATTCTCCACCTCACTCTGAAATTCCTTGAACTTTTCAAAGGTCTCAGACTTGTGTTTCATTAAGTAGACATACCCATATCTACTTAAGTCATCGGTGAGTGAGAACATAACGATATCCTCCATGAGCCTCAACGCTCATTGGACCGCACACATCGGTATGTATGATTTCCAACAAGTTGGTTGCTCGCCCATTGTTCCGGAGAACGGAGTCTTGGTCATTTTGCCCAAGAGGCAAGGTTCGCATGTGTCAAACGATTCATAATCAAGAGACTCTAAAAGTCCATCAAGATGGAGCTTCTTCATGCGCTTGACACCAATGTGACCAAGGCGGCAATGCCACAAGTATGTGGGACTATCGTTATCAACTTTACATCTTTTGCATCCACACTATGAACATGTGTAATATTACGCCGAGATTCATTAAGAATAAACCATTGACCATCGGAGCATGACCATAAAACATATCTCTCATATAAATCGAACAACCATTATTCTCGACTTAAATGAGTAGCCATCTCGTATCAAACGAGATCCAGATACAATGTTCATGCTCAAACTTGGCACTAAATAACAATTATTGAGGTTTAAAACTAATCCCGTAGGTAAATGTAGAGGCAGCGTGCGACGGCGATCACATCGACCTCGAACCATTCCCGACGCCAAGATCGTCACCTCGCCCTTCGCCAGCTCCGTTTATTCCGCAGCTCCCGCCGTGAGTTACATATGTGAGCAACGGCACCGTATCAAATACCGGTGAGTTACTACGAGTAATCGGTAAGGTACACATCAATTATATGTATATCAAATATACCTTTGGTGTTGCCGGCCTTCTTATCCGCTAAGTATTTGGGGCGTTCCGCTTCGAAGCCCTTTCCCTTGCAATAAAAGCACTCGGTCTCGTGCTTGGGTCCATTCTTTGACTTCTTCCCGCAAATCGGCTTACGGGCGCGCAACATCTTTGCCGCCCTTCTTGAAGTTCTTCTTACCCTTGCCCTTCTTGAACTTAGTGGTCTTATTGACCATCAACACTTGATGTTCTTTCTTGATTTCAGCCTCTGCGACTTCAAATCGAGAACACTTCAGAATGGTCTTTACCATCCCACGCATGTTGTAGTTCATCACAAAGCTCTTGTAGCTTGGTGGGAGCGATCGAGGATTCTGTCAATGACCGCCTCATCTGGAGGTTAATATTCAACTGGGTCATACGAAGTGCAACCCGGACATCTTCGTGATGTGCTCACCGATGTAACTGTTCTCCTCCATCTTACAATCTGTAGAACTTGTCGGAGACATCATATCTCTCGACCCGGCATGAGCTTGGAAAAATAGTTTCAGCTCTTCAACATCTCATATGCTCCGTGATGCTCAAAACGCTTTTGGAGCCCGGTTCTAAGTCTGTAGAGCATGCCGCACCGAACGAGGGAGTAATCATCGGCACGAGTTTGCCAAGCGCTCATAACGCCTTGGTTCTTCGACGACGGAGCGGCACCTAGCGGTCCTTCTAGGACATATTGCTTCTGGCAGCTATGAGGATGATCTCGGGTTAGGACCCAATCAGTATAGTTGCTGCCATCATCTTTCAGCTTGGTTTTCTAGGAACGCTTGAAGTTCATGTTGACATTAGCGCTGGCCATTGATCTACAAGACATATTTGCAAAGGTTTTAGACTAAGTTCATGATAATAAAGTTCTTAATCAAAATTATGAACTCCCACTTAGATTAGACATCCTCTAGTCATCTAAGTGTTACACGATCCGAGTCGACTAGCCCGCGTCCGATCATCACGTGAGACGGACTAGTCATCATCGGTGAACATCTTCATGTTGATCGTATCTTCCATACGACTCGTGTTCGACCTTTCGGTCTCCGTGTTCGAGGCCATGTCCGCACATGCTAGGCTCGTCAAGTTAACCCTAAGTGTTTTCGCTGTGTAAAACTGTCTTACACCCGTTGTATGTGAACGTAAGGATCCATCACACCCGATCATCACGTGGTGCTTAGAAACGATTTAACCGTAGCAACGGTGCACGCTTAGGGAGAACACTTCTTGAAATTTTATAAGGGATCATCTTATTTACTACCGTCGTCCTAAGTAAACAAGATGCATAAACATAATAAACATCACATGCAATTATATAGTTGTGACATGATATGGCCAATATCATCAAGCTCCATTGATCTCCATCTTGGGGCTCCATGATCATCTTGTCACCGCTTGACACCATGATCTCCATCATCATGATCTCCATCATCGTGTCTTCATGAAGTTGTCACGCCAACGACTACTTCTACTTCTATGACTAACGCGTTTAGTAATGAAGCAAAGTAGTTTACATGGCGTTCTTCAATGACACGCAGTCATACAAAAATAAAGACAACTCCTATGGCTCCTGCGGTTGTCATACTCATCGACATGCAAGTCGTGAATCCTATTACAAGAACATGATCTCATACATCACAATTCATCATTCATCACAACTTCTGGCCATATCACATCACATGATCAATCGCTGCAAAAACAAGTTAGACGTCCTCTAGTTGTTGTTTGCATCTTTTACGTGGCTGCGATTGGGTTCTAGCAAGAACGTTTTCTTACCTACGAATCACCACAACGTGATTTTGTCAACTTCTATTTACCCTTCATAAGGGCCCTGTTCATCGAATCCGCTCCAACTAAAGTGGGAGAGACAGACACCCGCCAGCCACCTTATGCAACTAGTGCATGTTAGTCGGTGGAACCGGTCTCACGAAGCGTACGTGTAAGGTTGGTCCGGCCGCTTCATCCCACAATACCGTTGAGCAAGAAAAGACTAGTAGAGGCAAGTAAGATGACAAGATCAACGCCCACAACAAATTTGTGTTCTACTCGTGCATTAGAGAACTACGCATAGACCTAGCTCATGATGCCACTGTTGGGGAACGTTGCAGAAAATTAAAATTTTTCCTACGGCTTCACCAAGATCCATCTATGAGTTCATCTAAGCAACGAGTAACGGAGAGAGATGACATCTACATACCACTTGTAGATCGCGTGCGAAGCTTGCAAGGTGATGATGGAGTCGTACTCGAACGTGATTCAGATCACCGATGCCAAGTGCTGAACGGACAGCACCTCCGCGCTCAACACACGTGCGGGACGATCGACGCCTCCTCCTTCTTGATCCAGCAAGGGGAAGGAGAGGTTGAGGAAGACAGCTCCACCGGCAAAGACGACGGCGTGATGATGGTGGAGAAGCAAGATCTCGGCTGTGGCTTCGCCAAGCTCTACGGAGGAGGAGATGTGTTGGGGAGGGGCTGCGCCTTGGTGTTGTGTACAGCAGCCCCCTCCCCCTTTATATAGGCCCCAGGTGGCGGCCCCGAGATCCAATCTCGGGCGGCGGCTAAGGGGTGGAGTGCCCCCAAGCCAAAGGGCGCCCACCCCTAGGGTTTCAACCCTAGGCGCAGGGTGGGCCTAGGGGCGCACCAGCCCCTGTGGGCTGGTTCCTTCCCCTCGGCCCATGGGGCCCTCCGGATAGGTGGCCCCACCGGTGGACCCGGGACCTTCCGGTGGTCCGTGCTTTTACCGAAACCCCAAACTTTCCCGATGGTCAAACACCACTTCCTATATATTATTCTTTGCCTCCGGACCCTTCCGAACTCCTCGTGACGTCCGGGATCTCATCCGGACTCAAAAAACATTCGTGGTCACATACTTGACTTCTACAAACCCTAGCGCCACCGAACCTTAAGTGTGTAGACCCTACGGGTTCGGAGACACGCAGACATGACCGAGACGACTCTCGGCAATAACCAACAGCGGGTCCGGATATCCATGTTGGCTCCCACATGCTCCTCGATGATTTCATCGGTTGAACCACGATGTCGAGGATTCGATCAAACCACGTATGCAATTCCTTTGTCAATCGGTGCGTTACTTGCGAGACCCGATCGTCGGTATCCCAATACCTTGTTCGCCTCGCATACGGCAAGTCACTTTACTCGCATCAGAATGCATGATCCCGTACAACACCTTGGTCACATTGAGCTCATTATGATGATGCATTACCGAGTGGGCCCAGAGATACCTCTCCGTCATACGGAGTGACAAATCCCGCCTCGATCCGTGTCAACCCAACAGATACTTTCGGAGATACCGTAATGCACCTTTATAGTCACCCGATTCGCCAGTGACGTTTGATACACCCAAGGCACTCCTACGGTAACCGGGAGTTACACGATCTCATGGTCGAAGGAATAGATACTTGACATTGGCAAAGCTTCTAGCAAACGAACTATACGATCTTTTATGCTATGCTTATGATTGGGTCTTGTCCATCACATCATTCTCCTAATGATGTGATCTCGTTATCAACGACATCCTATGTCCATAGTCAGGAAACCATGACTATCTATTGATCACAACGAGCTAGTCAACTAGAGGCTCACTAGGGACTCATTGGGTCTTAGTGTTCACAAGTGTATTTACGATTTCCGGATAATACATTTATAGCATGAACAAAAAGACAATTATCATGAACATTAAAATATAATAATCCTTTTATTATTGCCTCTAGGGCATATTTCCAACAGCGGCGACCCGCGGCGGCTCCCGTGGCTCCGGCGGCGCGAGGCGACGGTGAAGGGCGCGGCTTCCCGTGGCTCGGGGCGAGCCTGCGGCGAAGGGCATGGTTGCGGGAGGCGAGGCACGGGAGGAGGAGGAGGAGATCGTGCGGGAGAAGGAGGAGGTCGTGCGAGCGAAAGGTTCTTTTTTTTTACTGCGAGGCAGATTAGCTATTGATTGATTGTGGCTTATTGCGTGGTTAGTAGTGTTAAACACAGAAAGATTAAGGGCCATTAGATTTTGATGATGGATGGGTGTGATTGTTTGGATCTGCCCCTCTCTTCTTTTTATAGTGGTAGTAGATGAAGTGTTTGACAAAAAACTGCCACAATTGGGGTTCGTGTCCCACAGAACTGTTGGAAATATTAGCACTTTTCCGACTAATCTAATCCACGAGTAAACAGTAAGCATGGCAAATACAGTATGCATCTCATATCGATACCTAAGCATGTGAGCACGTACAGTACATAGAACCGAAACATCTATGAACAGCATATATACTGCTAGCACATGAACGAGCAAATAGGGGATGAACGAGTCATACCCTCCGGTTGGCCAGGCCAACGCGGCGGCGGTAGCAGCAGCCTCTGCATCAGCCAAGGCCTTCTTCTTGGCGACTTTGTCGTCAGCCATGGAGTCGATGTAGAGGAAGTAGTGGAAGTAGAGGCGGATGAAGACGGGGACGGATCGGGAGCAGTCGCGTCGAGACACTCCCCAAAAACCTTATTGCCGTTCTCCCGGGCAGGATCTCGAACGACAGGGTTCCGGAGGCACCTGCTCTCTTGACCAACCATGCACGCGGTCGTCGGGATGGGATCGCCGGAAGCAGCACAGAGAGAGGAACAGTGGATGACGGCTAGGGTTGTATGAGAGGGAGTGAGAGAACTGAGTTAGGGTTCACTTCACTCGCCAGCGCCTTCTTATATAGGCCGTCAGGTAGATGGGCTGGGCGGGCCCACGATCGAGTCTCATGAACAGCCCACACCCAACGTCTCGGACAAGGGCACTTTCAGAGCGACTCGTTAATTAATTAATAATTAATTAACCATTCCTGAGCGGCAAAAATAAGCTTCGGCTCGGCTCATTCCCGCAACCCGCAACCCGCAGCGCGCGCGTCGTGACAAGGCGTGGCGAGGCGAGGCGGGCGGCGTAGGAGGAGCGCGCGTGTACATCTCCTATTCCCAAGCTCCCAATAGCAAGTGGTAGAGCAGCCCTTATAAAGAGGTCTCACTCTTCTTACTGTAGCAGTATGTGACTAAACTTCCCACACTTCCCACCACTTGTCGTACACATGCATGGCCCTTAGAGATTAACTAGTGATTATTGTTTTTATATGGGCCTAAGCCCATCCATAATCCATCCATCCCCCACCAGATCTCGAGGCACATAAGTTTGTCAACTGTTCCAAACAATGTTTGATACCTAGCGCAATAGGATTAGACTTCTTCACAACTAAACAATGGACTATGCTTTGAATTGTCAGTTTGGCGTGTAGAAGTTTCGCCTATTGTCGCTGGTACGTGGTTGCCGAAGGCTAAACCCCACGGGTGGAGCTTATTAGTCATACTCCGTACCTTCTCATGAGCTTCCTAGAGATCACCCAATCTCATAGATTGTGACCAGTAGTCGGGCTCACATAGGTGTGTTCCTCCAAAGAATGCTCTATAGGTTAGCATTTTGCTTATATAAGCTTTGGAACACATTAAGACAAAAGTCAGCCTGCCTTACAGAATTGAGAGTATTATTGCATCTCTAACGGAGTGGGTTAATTAAGGATACTCTCCTCAGTTGACCGCTGGATTGTTTTCCCAGGTCCTAATTCACGGGATCTCCGATCACATAGGTTGGGTTTGAAGGAAATATGCCCTAAAGGCAATAATAAAGTTATTATTTATTTCCTTATCTCATGATAAATTTTTATTATTCATGCTAGAATTGTATTAACTGGAAACATAATACATGTGTGAATACATAAACAAACATAGTGTCACTAGTATGCCTCTACTTGACTAGCTCGTGAATCAAAAATGGTTAAGTTTCCTAGCCATGGACATGAGTTGTCATTTGATTAACGGATCACATCATTAGGAGAATGATGTGATTGACTTGACCCATTCCGTTACCTTAGCACTTGATCGTTTAGTATGTTGCTATTGCTTTTTTCATGACTTATACATGTTCCTATGACTATGAGATTATGCAACTCCGCTTACGGGAGGAACACTTTGTGTGCTACCAAACGTCACAACGTGAATCGGGTGATTATAAAGGAGCTCTACAGGTGTCTCCGAAGGTACATGTTGAGTTGGCGTATTTCGAGATTAGGATTTGTCACTCCGATTGTCGGAGAGGTATCTCCGGGCCCTCTCGGTAATGCACATCACTATAAGCCTTGCAAGCAATGTAGCCAATGAGTTGGTTACGGAATGATGCATTACGTAACGAGTAAAGAGACTTGCCGGTAACGAGATTGAACTAGGTATTGGATACCGACGATCGAATCTCGGGCAAGTAACATACCGATGACAAAGGGAACAACGTATGTTGCTATGCGGTTTGACCGATAAAGATCTTCGTAGAATATGTAGGAGCCAATATGAGCATCCAGGTTCCGCTATTGGTTATTGACCGGAAACAGTTCTAGGTCATGTCTACATAGTTCTCGAACCCGTAGGGTCCGCATGCTTAACGTTACGATGACAGATATATTATGAGTTTATAAGTTTTGTTCGGGGTCCCGGATGTGATCACGAACATGACGAGAGTCTCGAAATGGTCGAGACATAAAGATTGATATATTGGAAGCCTATATTTGGATATCGGAATCGTTCCAAGTGAAATCGGAATTTTACCGGAGTACCGGGGGGTTACTGGAACCCCCTCGGGGGTTAATGGGCCTACATGGGCCTTAAAGGAGAAGAGGAGGGCCGGCCAGGGGCAGGCCGCGTGCCCCTCCCCCCTAGTCCGAATAGGACAGGGGGGGCAGCCTCTTCCTCTTTCCCCTTCCCCTTCCTTCTCCAACAAGGCAGAGGGGAGTCCTACTCCGTGGGAGTAGGACTCCTTCAGCGCACCCTAGGGCCCGGCCGCACCTCCCCCTCCCTCCTTTATATACGGGGGCAGGGGGCACCCCATGACACACAAGTTGATCTTCGTGATCGTTCCTTAGCCGTGTGCAGTGCTCCCCTCCACCATATTCCACCTCGGTCATCATCGTAGCGGTGCTTAGGCGAAGCCCTGCGTCGGTAGAACATCATCACCGTCACCATGCCGTCGTCTTGACGGAACTCGCCCCGACACCTGCCGGATCGGCGTCCGGGATCGCCATCGAGTGAACGTGTCTTTGAACTCGGAGGTGCCGACGTTCGGTACTTGGATCGGTCGGATCATGAAGACGTCGACTACATCAACCGCTTTGTTCTAACGCTTCCGCTTTCGGTCTACGAGGGTACGTGGACAACACTCTCCCCTCTCGTTGCTATGCATCACCATGATCCTTGCGTGTGCGTAGGAATTTTTTTGAAATTACTACGTTCCCCAACAGGGTTACCCCCATGGCAACTTACGTGGGTCTCATACCCATCTCTCTCGATGCATTTTCTATCACAATCCGTGATAGCCCTTTTGTAAAAGGGTCTACCAGATTCTTAGCCGTCTGGATATAATCCAACGCTATTACTCTAGAGTTTTTGATTTTCTGACAGATTTCAATCTTCTTCTTATGTGCTTTGTGGATTTCATGTTGTCCTTTGAACTTGGCAATCACCGTTTGATTGTCACAGTTCATAAGGACAGCCGACACTGGTTTGTCAACCACCGGCAAATCCATCAAAAGCTCTCAAAGCCATTCTGCTTCGACGCCCATTGTGGTAGCTTTTTGTCAAACACTGAGTTGAAATGTGTCAAAAATGTAATGAATTTGATCCGCTTTTGAATTTGATCCGCTTTAAATAAAAAGCATCCGGTTTGCATGAACATTATCCGAAAATTTCATTTGAAATGTATGCAGACGGATTTAGGGCACACGACTGAAAAGACGGCTCTCATGTCAATATCCGTGCCGCATGTCCATAAACAGATACGGTGTCCGTTGTAGGGCTAGATGCGTGGTGAACTTGCGGAAAATCTGTCTGATAAAGCTCACGAGGAGACTTACCCAGCAGTCCCAGCTGGTTTCGAAATCACGACACGTGCATCCTATCTCCTGTTCTATCCTTCACAAAGCAACAACATGTGCATGCATGACACTTGCACTTACCCTAGGCCTTCCAACTAACCGCAAGTTTAGCTTGCAAACTACGGTGCCATGATGGAATAGACCCGAGAAAGAAAGAAGCACCACACCACCAGAAAAGAACACATAGTACCCTAAAAACCTCTATTTAATAATAACCATCTACTAGTAGACCTCCGTCACGGTTTAGAAGGCGCGCTTGGAAATTCTCTGGGACCTAGGTGGTTATCTATTGGTTGTGAGATGGGCTAAAAAACAGCATTCACAATATGCATGCATATAGAAATAATCTTTCGAATCTTAATTAAATTCTTAAAATAAATCGAATCTTGCTTTAAACCTTATCTATTATGGAAACGCACGCAAATTTAACTGTGCCTTCTAAACTGTGACGGAGCAAGTAGTAAAAAACACATGGGAACTCGGTAGTGCTACCATGCCTTTTCCAATCCAAACAAACAAGAAAAATATCTCTAGGACGAAGTGACCTTTCTCCTGTGTGATGATGGACGCAGGGTCAGAGGCGCGATGCCCGTTTGACTCACCCGCGCTCGTCTCGTCGGGACTCCCCCAGCCACGCCTCCCTGCGCCCACATCCACCACGCTGACACCCCGGGCCCACCGACCCTCGGGCCCCACCCGCCTGTACGTCAGGTCACCCATCTCGGTAGGCGACGAGAAGAGAAGAGACCGCTCCTCTCTCCTCGAGACCAGGGAGGGAACGGCCCGGCGCGGCGGGCGGGGCACCGACGGGTGGGCCCTTGAGGCCGCACGCCCCGGAAGGGACACGCGCAGCAGGCGGGGCCACAGGCGCAGCGGGCGCAGGAAATCCGCCCCCATCGGAGCGAGTGAAAGGGGAGCGAGCGTGGGAGTGGGACGGCAGACCCGAGGGGCGAGGGCAGAGGGAGAAGACGCTCGGCTCGGCGCACGCAGTCACACACTAGCAGACAGCGGCAGCCGCAGCAGCAGTGGAGAGAGAGGAGCGAGAAGAAGAAGCAGAACAAGAACAACAGCAAAGAAGGCCCGGAGGAGAGAGAGAGAGAGAGACCAGAGGTAAGAGATTTCTCCTCCCTGCCCTGCAATGGCGTGCCATGGATCCATTCTTGCACTTCTTGCTCTCGAAGAAGCCACTGCATGTTCTTCTTAGATATCTGTAGCATCTGCTTGTTCCGCGAGGGGAGAGGGGGGAGGAAGAGGAGATATTTTTTCCCCATTTGATTCGGTGAATGTAGGAGTAGAAGGGGGCGGAGAGGCCGAGGGATTTGGCACTGGATGCCGCCATGTTCTCCATGGTTTGTTGAGCAGGAGCAGTTAGTAGAGTACCCAAGTGCAAGAAAAGATTATGCTTTCTTTTTTAGCATCCCTACTTTGCAGTTTGTTCAGGATTTTATTAGATGCTTTCATCTCTTTTAATGTGTTTTTCTTTGGAACAAGTTCTTTTCCTTTCTGAATCTCTTAACCCTCTTTTCTTTTCTTGTTCTTGCTGGGCAGTACAAACCCACGAATAAATGGCCCTCCCAGTACCGGTACTGTGCTTGTACAACATCCGTGCTCTAATCCGCTATCAATCCGTTGCAGGATACTCCCGCATCCGTTGCAAGTTTCCACTACTACTAGAAATCTGCACAGTGCGTCAATGCCAATCATTCTTTTGAGCAAATGTTCATCCTCCTCCTCCTCCCCCTGCTGCACTTGTTCTTCCCCATCAATGCATTCCTCCACTCCACTCAACCTGCAACAGCAGGATCTACTAGCCTACGCCCATTGGGGACAGATTCATAATAATAACAACGCCTCATTATCACAATTCTCTGTAACTGTGCAAGTTACCGCAGCCTCTCCCACCTCTGAAAATTTTCACCCCCATTTCTTTACTCCCTATTGCTCCATTCCATGAAAGGCAGGCTGGCTCGCTCCCATTATTGTTCCCCACCCTGGAAAGGAGGGATGGATGGGTGCCCATTCCAGCCCTTGGTGCTCGCTGTGCCGGTTGCATGAATCAAGGGCAGTTTGCCATGTCTGCAATATTTTAGGTTTGTAGTGGGAGCAGGTTGGCTGCTGTTTGCTGGATTCCTTCAACCTGACGGCTCCTTGGATTGGGCCAACCCAAGTCCTTGTGTGCAGTGCAGCTTGGTGTACTGTTACCTCTGCCTGAGGCTATAGGGCGTGTGAGGCTGCACATAAAGAGGAATGACATACCACCACTTATTTTCCAGCTTTCATGAACTCTAACTATGTCAGGTTAATTAATCCTTATGCCATTTTTCTTGGCATTTCAACTTTGCTGTGGGTTTTTGAACTTTGAACTGCTAGTAATCTGCATCCTGTGATTTTTTATGACCTTACACTGTAGTTATTTCAAGCTAATCAGCAATCATGTATTTACTTTCTGCAGTGATTTTTGCAGAACTTGAGTGAGTGCACAAGGATCTGGTGAGGGATCTCATCATGCAGAACTCAAAAACCAGGTAGCTTCCATGTGTTTGTTTGCCAAGCACATCTGTAGTGTAGTCCTTTCTACACATGCATGTGCGTCTCTGAGCCAGTGTCTACCACCTCGGTGGACAGCAGTACCCAAATGATGGCATATCGTTTCTAGTATTAAATGTGTCTAATGTACTGGGACCAGTGCAGGTCAAAATAGCCATTTACTTCTGCATAGTGAAATAATATTTACCAGTACAGATCTTGTGTTGACTAGGCCTTTTCTTTCTTTACCTTTGTCAAGCCACTAAGATAGCTGTATGATTTGTACTATCTATTGGTGGTACTAGCATATTAGTAGCACTGTAAATATACTACCTGTTTTCTGTTGCAAGTGAAGGTTCTCAGTCACTGGTACCATATCATTTTGGTTTGAAATGAATAACCAAAGGCATCAGCAAAGCTGCTGAGCATATGTATACTAGTAATTAATATTATGCTCTGTCCATCTTTCTTATACAAATACTAGCATTAGATATGTACTTTATAATACTAAGTTTTTTTTGTCGTTCTGTGTTCAGTAGGAATGGCTCTTCAGATGCTCCGCAGAGGACGTCTCCAGCAACACCGCGGTCGTCTCGTGTGGCGAAAACCGGAGGGAACGAAACTGACTCCGCAGGGATCACACCAACAAGAACACCTACAGAGAGGAGCCCAAAGGTCATCGAGCGCCGTTCACCGCGGAGCCCAGTTACTGAGGTAGAAAATTACTTGTTTGGCTGTCGTTGCGTTGCTGATTGCCCTCACTGTATTTGGATTTGTTAAAAAACAGTCGACATCCAATGTACCCCTTTCAATGTTTTCTACAAGAACTGAACTTTCATTTCTCAAAAAGCCTTGTACATTCCACTGTACCCCTTGCCATTTAGTCACCTACAAATGTGAACAATTAGCTATCCTAGAAGTAGTATGATGATAGGCTTTAGCATCTATAATCAGTTCAGCACTGGAAAATGCAGAATCTTTTGCAGCAAGCCTCATTTATAGTGCTTAACTCATACTGTCTTGCATTCATTTTTCAGAAGAAGCGCCCAAGTAGGCTAACTGAGCTGGACTCTAAGGTCAACCAGCTCCAAGATGAGCTCAAGAAGACCAAGGAACAGCTGAGCGCATCAGAGGCACGAAGGCGCCAAGCACAGCAGGAGGCCGATGAAGCAAAGAAGCAGGGGCAGGATGCATCATCGAAGCTGGAGGAGTCGCAGTGCCAGCTTATCGAGCTCTCAGCAGCAGAGGAATCCCGTCTCCAGGAGCTGCGCAAGATCCAACAGGAGCGTGACCGCACCTGGCAGGCCGAGCTTGAGGCATTGCAGAAACAGCAGTCAGTGGATGCCGCTGCACTCAGCTCGGCCTTGTCTGAGATCCAGAGGCTGAAGTTGCAGCTGGAGGCAACAGTGCAATCCGATACAGCCCGTGCCAAGCAATGTGAGCATGCAGACTCTGAGCTCGAGGGGCTGAAGCAGGAGATGGAGCTCAGGCTTGCAACGGTTGAAGCCCTGAAAGTAAATGTCAGTGAAAGTGACAAGGCTGCAGCTGATGCGAGTGCCATGTCAACTGAGGCCAAGCTGCAGCTTGAGACCGCAAAGGCCACCATTGACACACTCCTAGCTGAGGGTGCCCGGTTGGAAGAATGCATGAGGTCAAAGGACATAGAACTGTGTGAGTCTAAAGCTAGGGTAGTAGATCTTGAGGAAGATCTGAAGAAGGCACAGGCTGCAGGTAATGAAATTCTGAACGAGGCACAGGCAGGCAATGCCAATGGTGGCTTTGGCAGTCCATTGACTGAAGTTCTGAAAAAGAGCGTGCATCCCACCAGTGACGTCAATGGAAGCTGTGGAAGTCCTGACCCAGAGATTGAGCACTTGCGGATGGCGCTTGAGGTGGCTGAGATGAGGTACCAGGAGGAGCAAACTCGGATGGCCTTCGAGACAAAGACAGTCTATGAGATGCTGGAGAATGTCAAGTCTGAGTGCACGCGCCAAGTGTGTGATATCGAGCTCAAGCTGAAGAGCAAGAATGACGAGCTCATGGCAGCGCAGGCAGCACTGACAGGCAAGCCGCAGGAGGACCTTCACAGGTCAGACGGGCTGGGTGAAATGCAGCCGGAGCTGGAGGCGAAGCTGATGAAGTCGATCACAGACATCGCGGAGCTCAAGGCGAACCTGATGGACAAGGAGAACGCGCTGCAGAGCCTGGCGGAGGAGAACGAGACCCTCAAGTCGGAGGCGGGCAGGAAGGAGGCCGACGTGCAGCAGCGGTACGAGGCGGCGGTGGCGGAGCTGGAGCTGGCCAAGGCGGCGGAGCAGGACGTGCGGATGCGGCTCGGGTACGTGACCGAGGAGGCCGACAAGAGCAGCCGGCGCGCCGCCCGGGCCTCGGAGCAGCTGGACGCCGCGCAGGCGGCGAAGCGCGAGGCGGACGCGAGCTGCGCCGCTGCGGGTGCAGTCCGACCAGTGGCGCAAGGCCGCGGAGGCCGCCGCCGCCGCCCTTGCGGGCGGTGGCGGCAACAATGGCGGCCGGATGGTGGAGAGGACCGGGTCGCTGGACACGGAGTACAACGGGTCCATCGGCGGGAAGCTGATGGGGTCGCCGTTCTCGGACGAGGAGTCCCCGAAGCGGCGCAACAGCGGCGTGCTGCGGAGGATGAGCGGGCTGTGGAAGAAGGGCCCCAAGTGAAGAAGCCCATGAGACCGTTCGACAGACGAGAGGTAAGGTAAGGTAAGGTAAGAGTAGCAGCAAGGTGATAACCGGATTCAGCCAGAGCTGGTCAGTGATCAGAGTGGTAGTCTAGTAGAGGTTGCTGATGATGAGTAGCGGAAATCTGTAGCTGAGCTTCTAGGGTTACTAGGATCATGGATGGAATGGAGTGGAATGATAGATGGGTATCTGTCCCTTGTTGTTTGCAGTTAGTTGAAAGAGAGAGAACCTCCTGTGGATTGTGGTGTCATGAGATCCTGGAGCAGCCGCTTTTGTTTGGCTGCCTGCATGCCTGTGTTTGTTACTGTATGTTGAAAGAGACCACCTTGATGTTTCATTGTCCTGTACTTACTTACCATCTTAATGGTTCCACTTTTGTTTTTTCCTTTGTTTTATTCATAATATCCGTCCTGCAACTTCGCGAATGTTGCCTCAACATAGCTGGCCCCAAACCCGGATAAAGGAGGTGTTGTGATAGGTTTGGTGAGCCAATGCAAAATTCGGTCACACTCATCATGGAGATGAAACCCGAAGAACATAATGTCCATTCTGCGCCTGCAAGGATGCAAACTGCAAAAGAAAGTTCAGTTCAGATTGGTACAGTGAGTAATCCTATAAACAGTTGATGGTTTGGAAGTTGAGGGCTACGCAGAAAACTGTTTAGCTGGAGGTGTGATGACAGTCAAGCGTCAAGGAAGCAATTTGTGGGTGTGAATGTTAAGAGTTTGCTATCATCTGATGCCAAAACTAACATAAATCAACCAATTCTGTCAAATGGCTTGCGAACGACACTAACACATGTGTTGGTCCCGAAGCAGATCATATATCAGGTAAAAATGTGTAATAAATGCATGGCATACTCGGTGCCATAGAAGAATACACACTGCATTCATCCTTGTAGGCGACTAAGAATTTTGAGGCCCTCTTTGATTCCTAGGATTCTCAAGACGCAGGAATAAAAAATAATAATGGATTGGAGTGGCAATGTCCACTTGAATGTCATAGGAATAGCACAGTGTTTGATGTCACAGGAGAAAAAAAGGAAGTGAAAAAAAGTTGGAGCGGATGCAAGATTTTTAGTGAAGTCTTGTACACATAATTCCGTAGGGAAAATTTCTATATGATACAATCCTATGAATCAAACGACCAATGTAGGAAAAAATCCTAAAGATACCAACTCTTCAAAAATCCTATGAAATTCCTTTGAATTAAAGGAGCCCTAAATGAAACATCTTCAGAAATGCAGATTAGATGAGTACTGTTAAAAGAGAAGGCCACGGCCGCCACCACCATCACCGGCGGCCATGGCCGCCCCGGAGGCGGTGGGGGCGGCTAGATCACAATGGTTGGAAGATTTCGACACCCATCCAGGTTAAACTGCAGCATATCCCCCAGCCCAGAAGAGCCGAAGCCCAGTTACGCAAAGTAATCCAGTTATCCAGCCCAGAGGCCCAGCACCTATCCCGCAGCCCAGCCCAGGTCACTACTAAAACCCAACCAAGCACCACCACGCCTCCTCCTCCTCCTCCCCCAAACCCGCCTACACTCGCCGCAGCAGCAATGGCGGCGGAAGAAGCACCCGCCTCCTCCTCCGCCGCCGCCACCAACTTCGAGGTGGACCTGGGCCACCTCCTGGCCTACGACCCCTCGCACCACCTCGCCGCCGGCGCCTCCTTATCCAGGGCGGAGCTGCGCGACGAGTGCCTGCGGAAGGCCACGGAGCTGGCGCAGGCCGTCGCCAACGCCCTCTTCTCGCTGCCGGCCACCGAGGGCCGCGACGGCCCCGTCGTCCGCCTCCCGCCGCCCGCCAACCGCCTCCCCCGCGAGAAGCATGTGAGCATACTGCATCCCTCTCTCTCTCCCCCTCGTGCTATCTCTGCTCGCTACTGTCGGTTGCTCTCGATTTGATTTAGAGAAGAATGATTACTGCCGGCTAGTAGATTGGTGTAGGTTACAGATGCGAGGGTAACATACTAGCATGGAACTGCAGCTGCCATAACGAGCATATCACTTTAATTTTGCTTGTATGGATTCTAATTTCTCATTCCTGCTCCCTGCTAATTCTTAAACGAGATGTCAAGCTGAACGGGAACTTATTTTGTGCTGATATATATGCATGTGTTTGCAAACTGCAAAATGTTTATAATCTTAACCTCTCCTGTCACCAGTTGCCGAGGCCGAAGCCTCCTACCAAGTGGGAGCAGTTTGCGAAATCCAAAGGTGAATCTGTTATTCTTGCTGGCTTTCTGAGTTGCTTTTATTGGAAGTGTACTTGCTTGGGTTTAATATATGAAAGAAACATACTTGCAGGGATTATCAAGCACAAGAAGAACAAGCGTGCATGGGATGAGCAAACTAATTCCTGGAAGCGGACTTACGGCTATGATCGCGTTAATGATGACAGAGACGTTCCCATCATTGAAGCCAAATTGACAGATGGTGAGCAACTTTGTCTTCTGTATCTATGGCCGGTGAATTTGTTTTTGTGGCAAGAGTAGTAATCTGTTCAAGCTTTCCCCGTGCTGAGTAAACATTGCAGTTATCATGAGCTGTAACGGCCTGCTTGCTTCTACTTATGTACACCTATTTAGTCCAGTGTTCATTTTAAACCACCAAATGCTCTTTGCATTTTGAGTAATTGAATCTAATGAGTAGCTATCATTTCCATCTTTAATATTACCGACTACCTATTGCAGTCGTGTGCTGTGAACATATGCTTAACAACCTGCACACTTCTGCTCTAGTAATCTTTTCATTTATCACTGACTGAATCTCTTGGGTCTTTATTGTCAGTGTAATTAGTTCAAATCTGTTTGCGTTCTGTTACCCTTTTAACTAAGTATGATTTATTGCAGAGCCTGGTGTGGATCCTTTTGCTCAAAGAAGGGAAGAGAAGAAGGGCAGGGTAGATAAACAAGAAAAGAACAGACTTGGAAATTTGAAGAATGCTGCAAAAGTTGGTGCTCTGCCAAGGTAATCCTTTCCTACTAGCTAGTACTCCCTCCGTTCCTAAATATAAGTCTTTTTAGAGATTCCACTATAGTCTACATTCGGAGCAAAATGAGTGAATTACACTCTAAAATATGTCTATATACATCCGTATGTAGTTTGTAGTGGAATATCTAAAAAGACTTACATTTAGAAATGGAGGGAGTATCATCTATATATATATATACCTCATGCACTGCCTAGTTTATTATTCATTACATTAGCAACTCAACTTTCTCATATAACAGCTTTCTGAAAAAACATTATGCAGTCACATACAGCTTGCTGCCACGTCTGTGCCCATCACAGGAACTAAAGCTGATCTGCCTAGAAAAGCCAAGAAGGAAGATCTCGAGAATGTTGCTGGTATGGCTTCGGCGGCAACAGCTAGTGGTGGAAAGTTTGACAAAAAGTTGCCTGGCGAGAAACCTCTTAAGAAGGCTGGCAAAAATAGAAAGGTTTTCCCCCTGTGAACTTATTTGCCTTCTGTAAATCCAGGCACCTTTGTAATTCGATAGTTTGGTTAGCTTAACTGTTGCTTTTCTGCAGTTCCTCCCTGTCGTTGAAGGTAAAGGAATGGGCAACCTGGAGAAACAGCAAAACGACAAGATCCTGAACAGTCTACTGGCCAAGAACTTCGAGGAGCCGTTGGACGTCAGCAAGGCAAGCCTCCAGGATTCAGTATATGTTACTTTCTCCATTTGTCTAGCCCACCGTCTAACAGCAGGTGTACATAACTTTGATACCAGGCAATCACGATGTACAAGGTGAAGAAGGACAACAAGAGGAGGAAAGACAAGCAATCATCATCGTCCGGATCAAATAAGTTGAAGCCCCAGAAGAAAATCCACAAGAAATCTTCGAAGAAAAGTGCTTAGGTCAGCATCATCCTCGAGACGTGGTTTGCTGCAGGCGGCGAGAGCGCAGTTTCCAAGCACCATGGAGAGTGTTGGCAAGTTTTGTATGGTTGTTGTCCTTTTTGAGTCCAAGGGAGAAATATTGTTAATCCAGTTACTGGTTATGACACAAGAGCCTGAATGTTGTTATGACATAGCTGTACCGATATGCGCGTATTATATTTTTAGAAGTTTGGAAAATGTTTCTTGAAAGCTTTGTTAGCAGTATAGAAAGCAACCTAACACCAAAGAGATTTGATGTCTGTGAGCACAAGCCATAATTTAGCGTGTGAATCAAGTACAGCTTCTATGCTTTATTACTTGAAAGTTCATGTGATTGCAGTCTGTTAACATGGATTCGGGTAACACATACCTTTTTTTTTATGCTTAACACAATTAAGAATCCAATGCCGCCACCCCAAGCTGTCCTGGCCGTCGTTGTGATTGAAAGTTAGCTGCATGTTGATACTGGGACAACAATGAAGAGCATGTCGACCATTCAGTACTTCGCCTCGTCCTAACGCTCCCATGCCCTAACATTTGACAGACTAAATAGAAAATACATGATGACAAATGTGTTCAGAGGAAGATAAAGTTCCTCTTGTGACGACCTGCTTATAAATGGAAAGAGTCATGTCTTGCTAATAACTTTGACACTAAAACTCCTCCCATTAACAAGCATATGCCGCAAGTAAAGCCTGCATGCACCGGCCACACTCGATTGCGGCAGCCTCCCCGGCCCTGTTAGCCGCAAGATTAACAAAATTAAACTCGTTGCCTACAACATACTCCCTCTGTCCCGAATTACTTGTTGCGGAAATGAATAGAAATGGAATCTATTCATTCGCGCGACAAGTAATTCAAGATAGAGGGAGTACATGACATTGGCAAGATACTTTGATCGCCAATACATCCCTATTTTAATAGTATACATAATTCTTTTTGTTCATGCACATGGCAATTTTATTATTTTTGTGTGTAAAGCACATATGCATCCCTATTAGATTTAAAGCACATACGCACAACAAATAACATTTTATTTGATAGTATATCTCACTTGACGATGTAGATAATTGCAAGGTACCACCCTGTGCGAAATCTGGCCAAGGGGTGGAAGCAAAGGCGGCATAGACTCTGGCAACACAATTAATCAGAAGATACCGGCAGCAGCTGTAAGCATATACTGTAGTATACAGACTTATACAAACCTTTTAGGGCCTCTTTGATTTGCAGGATTGCAAAAACAGAGGAATAGGAAAATTTTAGGATTGGAATGACAGCCCATTGGGTTCCTATTAGATTTGAGTGGGGAAAACAAAGGATTTCTTCCAAGGGGTTGAAGTGGATGCTAGAATTACTATGAAATGTAGTACAAATGAATCCTTAAGGAAAATTTTCTATATGATTCAACCCTACGAATCAAATGACTAACATAGAAACAAATCCTAAGGATTGTAATCCTTCAAAAATCCTATGAAAATCTTTTGAATCAAAGAGGCCCTTATTGAAGTGTTTGTACGAGTGAAGTTATTCAAGTTACTTCACTATTCCCTCCATTCCTAAATATAAGACCTTTTAGATATTTTAATATGGACTACATACAGAGTTAAATGAGTGAATCTAACTCAAAAATATGTCTATATGCATCCATATGTAGTCCATATTGAAATCTTTAAAATGGCTTATATTTAAAAACGGAGGGAGTAGTTAATTGATCAGTGAATAATAACAAGATCGGTTACTTGGTACACTGACCTGTGCTCTTACATGGCTTTTATAGCCAGATTTTTTTTTGAGGCTTACCTCCAGCCTCTGCATCAATCGATGCATGCAGCCATATTATTAAAATCAAATGGTTTTATTTCTTTTCCAGATAATCAACAGCCACCGCAATCTGAGAAAATCCACATCTTATGACCCTAAAAGTAAAGATATTGCCGCTACTTGCCACCTTGGGATCTCATGTAGTCACACAGAAACGGAAAATAAGTCATTCCAAGGTGGTGTGGTTCATACCCTGTAATCATGTAAATGCAGAGAAATTTGCCGGGAGCTGCAGCAATGCCTAACAACAAGCGAAACTTTAGACCAGAAAGACTTGACTCTGTTTTTGTACTAATATTTAAGTTATGAATACAGAGCTAACGACATCAATCAGCTGAGATAGATGATGTTAAACTGAAAGCCACACAAAGCCTAGAAGGTGAAAAAGAGGTGGAAGAAAACCCAGCAGAAGGATCTGGCCCAATTCTTGAAACAAGGCCGGTACTTAAAGGTGTATTATCCTCATCATCAGTGTCAGAGTACCATCTTCGTTGAACAGCAGGAGTCGGGGCATTTCCTCGAAGACTGGATCTGCTGGCCGCTGAGATTTCAATGTTTATCCTCCTAGTCCTCATCCACCTCCTCCTCATCATCATCATCACCATCGTCCTCATGATCATCATCCAACTCTTCTTCATTATCCTCCTCCTCCTCCTCATCATCATCCTCATGATCATCATCCGACTCTTCCTCATTATCCTCCTCTTCCTCATGATCCTCCTCCTCCTCTTCCTCATGATCCTCCTCCTCCTTCTCCTCAACATCACAAGTATCGGGACTTTGTTCAAGTGCAGGAGTCGGACCCATTTCTCGAAGACAAGATCTGCTGAGACCTAAAGGTTGACGATGAATGGTGACTTTGATCATTATGCCGTTTTCATCATCAGAAACCTTTCCCTTGGGAAGTATCAAGTCATACACTGTCCGAAGCCCATCAGAGAGTGAAGAGCTCCTTATGTGACAGCTTGCACTTCCACAACAGCCGGTCATTATGCAGTCGTAGCTCATAGTACATGTGAACCTGAATTCCGCAACGTTTGGTTGGACGCAGACGACTGAGATGGCATGTCCAAAAGGCTCCGATGCCATGCCGAGCAAGAAAAAGTAGCTGGTGTCGGTGCATCGCAGAACATGTAAGCCAGGTCTTAGGCGGAGAGACACCGTGCCAGAGTTTGGTAGTTTTGTAGATGGACACTTGTGCTGGGTAGTGAAATGGTTCAGGAGCATCTTTGTTGGCCCAGCGAATTCACAACCGGACTCTGGGCAGAAGCATGGGGCATTCGGGCATGCTTTCTCGTGATCTTCTTTCTTGTAGTAGGTGAACTTCTCGGCACATCCGTACTTGTCATTGGAGCAAGCAACTGTGACTGACTGGACGACATGTTCCATTCCAAAGCAGCGCTTGAAGGAAGTTTTGATAGAGCATGTGGGGCACTTATGGTCCAGTTGATCCTCAGATTCACGGCATGTGGAGCATATGAAATGCCCCACAGAGCACTGCAGAATAGAAAGAATTAATTGGATCATCGTAAGAGTAAATCTTACCAGAGACAAAGAATTGAAATACCACACGACAACATGATAGATAACCACCACAGACATTCCATTATTTGAGCTAACAAAGCTAGTATTATGTTATGTTTACAAGAAACACTTTCTTTCCAATTAAGTAGCACTACATCCAAAAATAGATTCATCAAAGCTCTACTTTTAACTTCTGCTTTATCATAAGTGAAATAAAGGTTGAGTTCAAAGACAAGCGAACACACACATAGATGTAGTATACCTGGAATATCGGAGGCCTGAGGGGCGCAGAGCAGATACTACAGTCAAGGGTCTCCAATCCCACGGTGACATTAAGCTTCTTGGAGCTGCTCTCCCCATCTGGCTGCGCTTCAACTTTTCTTTTGCTGGAGCTACTACCATTGATCGCCATTCGCCAACGAAATTCCAAGGTGCCCGCACTATCTTTCTTGGTGTGCACTGCTAGAATCACAGACGCAAACCGAGATCCAGACCTATTGATCAACACAATCTCACTGCTCCTTTCACCTGTTCCACGAGATGCACTAACAAAAGTCATGGAACTGGTAGTTGGTCTGGTGCCGTAGGCATAAGCTAGAAAGGCAATTGTTTTGGGAAAAAAATACCAAACCAAAGGAAAAGCAACAAAACAAGCAAGTATGTACAGGCGCCCTAATTATAACCAACAAAGCAGGTGAACTGCAATTTAATACAATATCAAAGGAAAAGCCACAAAACAATTAAACAAATAAACTGCAATTTAAGTATTTAACACATTCTAGATACATCCATTTCTATCCATTTTGATGACAAGTATTTTCGGACGGAGGGAGTATGTTGGTTTCTTGTTTGAAGAAGAAAGTATTCGAGATATAAGAGCGACAATGCATATATGCAAGTAATAATCTGACAAAAAAACCGTATAAACAAGAGATTTATTCAGATTCAGAGGCAGGCAATGCGACCCTGGCAATTAAGGAAGGAAGGTTACGAATCCAGAAGGACGCAGCCGTACCTGAACTACCTGGTTGCCCACGTTGTCTGCAAGACCTGGTCGGCCTCGAGGCCGCCGGAGCTAGAGGAGATCGCTTGCCCTCGGTGACCTCCTACTCCGAGGAAAGAGGGGAGCAGACTGATCGTCCCTTGCCTGCGAGCTCTCCGACGGACCCCGCCGCCCGCGCTCGTCGACCTGAGCCTGCTCGGAGAGATGGAGCGGGGAAGAGGAAGCGAACGCGACGGCGGCAGCAGGGTTTGGAAGCGCGAGAGGCGAGAGGTGTACGAGCTAGAATATGGGCCTGGCCGTCTTCTCGGTTTTTTGGGTTTAAAACATGCTTAATTTTACCTCTTTTTATTTTTTTAGCAAATTTCAGAGAATGCGATTAGTTTCAAAAATCAAGTCCTGTTTGAGCTTTATATTTTGCTATTATATGCCCACACAATACTTTTGAAGTTATTGCACACCTTTGGGCCATAACCTCACCACTGGATAATAGTAGCAAAACGTCCCGAGCGTTGCAACAGGTGAATTTTTTTATAATTTCCAATGGTCATGACCACATTTTGCTGCATCATGGAGATACAATGTCACTCTCATTTTCAGGAAATCATCGACAATTTATGAAATCATGACCATTTTTTTAAACTTGTGATTTTTTTCAAACTCGTAAACATTTTTAAAGATTTTCAAACATTTTCTAAAATCATGGATATTCTTTGAATTCATGAACATACTATACTATTTGCAAACATTTTAAAAAAATTACAAGCTTGTTTTAAAATATTTTTCTGGAATAGGCGAACATTTCTAGAGTGGAAAGACATTTTTTAAGAAATTTGTGGAACAATTTTTGAAATTCATGAACATTTTTTTGATTTAACGAATATTTTTTGAAATGCATGATCATTTTTGGAATCAGCTAACATTTTATGAATCAATAAACTATTTTGTAAGTCACGAACAGTTTCTTAATTTTTAGGATATTTTCAATTCATGAAAGTTTTTTGTATTTGGCAATTTTTTTTCAATTTCAATAACATTTTTAGTACACGAACTCTTTTTAAAAATCATTAACATTTTTTGATTTCACGAACATTTTTTGAACCTTTGAACATGTTTTAAAAGTCGTGAACATTTTCTGAATCCACAAAGATTTACGAATTATTAGACATTTTATTTCAAAATTCTATTTTTTTTAAATTTTCGAAGCTTTTTTGAAGTCCAAAATTATTTAAAGTAGAAAAAAAGACGGAAAAGGAAAACAAATTTAAAAAACAGATCGCCCGGGCATGGACCAACCCAAGAGGCTCACTGTGTCTTCTCCCGGAGCACAGAGCGCATATAAAAGGTTTCTACTGCATAGGCTGTCCCAGGCGAGAATACTTTTTTGTGATGATCGACGACATATGAAAATACTTTTTTGTGTCCACCACCATCACAATCCTATTTTTTAAGGTCCGTTGCATCTTAGATTTGTTCGAGAAACGCACCATGATATCCTGGGACACATACATATCCATTCTTCTCACCGTACCCATTGGTAAGATACATCTGCGTCCTCCTCGTAAGCATACCACTTATCTTTCTAATAATGTAGTATGTTCTGATTCCCCGAGTGTGGTATGTGATGCTCACGTTTCACAGAAAGTCTCCTTACAATATTGCACTGTTTGGAGGTTTTTAATGTATCAGCTAATGTTACAATTCACCTCTTCACCCCAAGCCACACGAGGTACGCATGCAAACAAAAGTTCTGCCCTTAAATATTCTCTTGACAAACCAATTTTAAAGATACTCTCTTTATCAGGCAACCCGATGATTCTAATTGCACAGCTAACACCCATAACTTGGTGGGCAATGCCCCCACCCAAGAGACTACAAAGAAGTAAAATAGTTATTGTTCCGGAAACATAGACGGGAACAATCTAACGCTCTCCTCTTCTAGCGCTGCGTGCCACTCCGACCGCGGCGGCCACCGCTCCTGCCGGCCGCCACTCTGGCACCGGTGGGCAACATCCTTCCCGTCTTCTCCTTCAACGCTAGTGATCTCTTTTCAGCATGGCCCTTTCTGACCTCAAGTTCGAGCCTGGGTTGGCATTCGAGGCTTTCATCTGGAAGCAATTTGGTGTGCCAGTGAATCATTTTGAAGGTAGCAAGCTCAAGGAATTTGTCATGGTGGAGGAATTCTCTCATTCAAAGCTCCGCATCAACATTGATTCGGCCAATCTCATTCTGCGATCTTGTTTTGGTGGTCATGCCTCCCGTTTCAAGGTATCATGTCTGCAAAATTGGTCTTCCAAATTTAGTGTTACCTCTAGAGATCCGGGTTTCGCCATCATCAAAGGTGGGAATTGTTCAAATGATCTATGCAATATGGGTTTCTTCCTTTGGGGTAAGGGAGGTCCGGATTTTCGCAAAGAACTCATACTTTATCAGCAGGAAATTGAGCAGGAATGGACCTTGGTTAATCATTCCAAAGATCGCAGATCTTACGCAGAAGCAGTTCAATCCCCACGAATTTGAAGGAAATATGCCCTAGAGGCAATAATAAAGTTATTATTTATTTCCTTATTTCATGACAAATGTTTATTATTCATGCTAGAATTGTATTAACCGGAAACATAATACATGTGTGAATACATAGACAAACATAGTGTCACTAGTATGCCTCTACTTGACTAGCTCGTTTATCAGAGATGGTTATGTTTCCTAGCCATGGACAAAAGAGTTGTCATTTGATTAACGGGATCACATCATTAGGAGAATGATGTGATTGACTTGACCCATTCCGTTAGCCTAGCACTTGATCGCTTAGTATGTTGCTATTGCTTTCTTCATGACTTATACATGTTCCTGTAACTATGAGATTATGCAACTCCCGTTTACCGGAGGAACACTTTGGGTACTACCAAACGTCACAAAATAACTGGGTGATTATAAAGGAGTACTACAGGTGTCTCCGAAGGTACATGTTGAGTTGGCGTATTTCGAGATTAGGTTTTGTCACTCCGATTGTCGGAGAGGTATCTCTGGGCCCTCTCGGTAATACTCATCACCTAAGCCTTGCAAGCATGTAACTAATGAGTTAGTTATGAGATGACGTATTACGGAACGAGTAAAGAGACTTGCCGGTAACGAGATTGAACTAGGTATTGGATACCAACGATCAAATCTCGGGCAAGTAACATACCGATGACAAAGGGAACAACGTATGTTGTTGTGCGGTTTGACCGATAAAAGATCTTTGTAGAATATGTAGGAACCAATATGGACATCCAGGTCCCGATATTGGTTATTGACCAGAGACGTGTCTCGGTCATGTCTACATTATTCTCGAACCGTAGGGTCCGCACGCTTAAGGTTTCGATGACAGTTATATTATGAGTTTATGTATTTTGATGTACCGAAGTTTGTTCGGAGTCCCGGATGTGATCACGGACATGACGAGGAGTCTCGAAATGGCCGAGACATAAAGATTGATATATTGGACGGATATATTTGGACACCGGAAAGGTTCCGGAAGAGTTTGGGAATATATCGGAGCTCCGGGAGGTTACCGGAACCCCCCGGTAAGTATATGGGCCTTATTGGGTCCTAGTGGAAGGGAGGGAGAAGGAGCAAGGGAAGGGGGCGCGTCCCCCCAAGCCCAATCCGAATTGGGAGGGGGCCCGGCCCCCCTTTCCTTCTCTCCTTCCACCTCTTCCTTCCTACTACTACTACTCCTTCCTTCCCCCTCCAACTTGGATTAGAAAAAGGAGGGGAAACCTACTTGGAGTAGGTTTCCCCCCCTATGGCGCGCCCCCCCTTGGGCCGGCCACCTCCTCCCTCCCTCCTTTATATACGGGGGTAAGGGGGCACCCTAGACACACAAGTTGATCATTGAGATCGTTCCTTAGCCGTGTGCGGTGCCCCCCTCCACGATATTACACCTCGGTCATATTGTAGCGGTGCTTAGGCGAAGCCCTGCGACAGGAGAACATCAAGATCGTCACCACGCCGTCGTCTTGACGGAACTTCCCCTAACGCCTCTGCTGGATCGGAGATCGGGGTGCGTCATCGAGCTGTCGTGTGTCAAGAACTCAGAGGTGCGAAGTAACGGTGCTTGGATCGGTTGGACCGGAAGACGTCGACTACTTCCTCTACGTTGCATCAAGGCTTCGCTTGGTCTCACGTGCGTACGAGACAACACTCTCCCCTCTCGTTGCTATGCATCACCATGATCTTGCGTGTGCGTAGGAAAATTTTGAAATTACTACGTTACCCAACAGTGGCATCCGAGCCTAGGTTTTACGCGTTGATGTTATATGCACGAGTAGAACAAAAGTGAGTTGTGGACGATATAAGTCATACTTCCTACCAGCATGTCATACTTTGGTTCAGCGGTATTGTGAGATGAAGCGGCCCGGACCGACATTACGCGTATGCTTACGCGAGACTGGTTTCACCGTTACGAGCACTCGTGCTTAAAGGTGGCTGGCGGGTGTCTGTCTCTCTAACTTTAGTTGAACCGAGTGTGGCTACGCCCGGTCCTTGTGAAGGTTAAAACGGAGTCTATTTGACAAACTATCATTGTGGTTTTGATGCGTAGGTAAGAACGGTTCTTGCTAAGCCCGTAGCAGCCACGTAAAATTTGCAACAACAAAGTAGAGGACGTCTAACTTGTTTTTGCAGGGCATGTTGTGATGTGATATGGTCAAGACGTGATGCTATATTTTATTGTATGAGATGATCATGTTTTGTAACCGGTTATCGGCAATGGCGAGGAGCCATATGGTTGTCGCTTTATTGTATGAAATGCAACGCATACATAATTGCTTTACTTTATCACTAAGCGGTAGCGATAGTCGTAGAAGCAATAGATGGCGTAAACGACAACGATGCTACGATGGAGATCAAGGTGTCGCGCCGGTGACGATGGTGATCACGACGGTGCTTCGGAGATGGAGATCACAAGCACAAGATGATGATGACCATATCATATCACTTATATTGATTACATGTGATGTTTATCCTTTATGCATCTTATCTTGCTTTGATTGACGGTAGAATTTTAAGATGATCTCTCACTAATTATCAAGAAGTGTTCTCCCGAGTATGCACCGTTATGAAAGTTCTTCGTCTTTGGGACACCACGTGATGATCGGGTGTGATAGGCTCTACGTTCAAATACAACGGTGCAAAACAGTTGCACACGGAATACTCAGGTTATACTTGACGAGCCTAGCATATACAAATATGGCCTCGAACACGGAGACCGAAAGGTCGGCGTGAATCATATAGTAGATATGATCAACATAGTGATGTTCACCATTGAAACTACTCCATCTCACGTGATGATCGGACATGGTTTAGTTGATTTGGATCACGTGATCACTTAGAGGATTAGAGGGATGTCTATCTAAGTGGGAGTTCTTAACTAATATGATTAATTGAACTTTAATTTATCATGAACTTAGTCCTAGTAGTATTTTGCAAATTATGTTGTAGATCAATAGCTCGCGTTGTTGCTTTCATATGTTTATTTTGATATGTTCCTAGAGAAAACTATGTTGAAAGATGTTAGTAGCAATGATGCGGATTAGATCCGTGACATGAGGTTTATCCTCATTGCTGCACAGAAGAATTATGTCCCTGATGCACTGCTAGGTGACAGACCTATTGCAGGAGCAGATGCAGACGTTATGAACGTTTAGCTAGCTCATTATGATGACTACTTGGTAGTTTAGTGCACCATGCTTAACGACTTAGAATCGGGACTTCAAAGACGTTTTTGAACGTCATGGACCATACAAGATGTTCCAGGAGTTGAAGTTAATATTTCAAGCAAATACCTGAGTTGAGAGATATGAAGTCTCCAACAAGTTCTATTGCTAAAAGATGGAGGAGAATCGCTCAACTAGTGAGCATGTGCTCAGATTGTCTGGGTACTTCAATCGCTTGAATCAAGTGGGAGTTAATCTTCCAGATAAGATAGTGATTGACAGAATTCTCTAGTCACAATCACTGAGTTACTAGAACTTTGTGATGAACTATAATATACAAGGGATGACGAATGTTATTCCTGAGTTCTTCGCGATGTTGAGATCGGCGAAGGTAGAAATCAAGAAAAGAACATCAAGTGTTGATGGTTAACAAGATCACTAGTTTCAAGAAAAAGGCAAAGGGATAGAAAGGGAACTTCAAGTGGAAAGACAAGCAAGTTGTCACTCCCGTGAAGAAGACCAAAGCTGGACCAAAGCCTGAAACTGAGTGCTTACACTGCAAAGGAAATGGTCACTAGAAGCGGAAATGCCCTAAATATTTGGTGGATAAGAAGGATGGCAAAGTGAACAAGGGTATATTTGATATACAGATGTTTGATGTGTGCCTTACTAGTGTTTATTGTAGTCCCTGAGTATTTGATACTTGTTCAGTTGCTAAGATTAGTAACTCGAAACAGGAGTTATAGAATAAACAGAGACTAGTTGAGGGTGAAGTGACGATGAGTGTTGGAAGTAGTTCCAAGATTGATATGATCATCATCACACACTCCCTATACTTTCGGGATTAGTGTTAAACCTAAATAAATGTTATTTGGCGTTTGCGTTAAGCATGAATATGATTTGATCATGTTTATTGCGATACGGTTATTCATTTAAAGTTAGAGAATAAATTGTTATTCTGTTTACATGAATAAGACCTTCGATGGTCATACACCCAATGAACATAGTTTGTTGGATCTCGATCGTAGTGATACACATATTCATAATATTGATGCCAAAAGATGCAAAGTTAATAATGATAGTGCAACTTATTTGTGGCACTGCCGTTTGGGTCATATCGGTGTAAAGCGCATGAAGAAACTCCATAAAGATGGATTTTCGGAATCACTTGGTTATGAATCATTTGATGCTTGCGAACCGTGCCTTTGGGCGAGGTGACTAAAACTCCGTTCTTTGGAACAATGGAACGAGCAACAAACTTGTTGGAAATAATACATACTGATGTATGCAGACCAATGAGTATTAAGGCTCATGGCGGGTATCGTTATTTTCTAACCTTCACAGATGATTTGAGCAGATATGGGTATATCTACTTGATGAAACATAAGTCTGAAATAGTTGAAAGGTTCAAAGAATTTCAGAGAGAAGTGGAAAATCATCGTAACAAGAAAATAAAGTTTCTGCGATCTGATCGTGGAGATGAATATTTGAGTTACGAGTTTGGTCTTCAATTAAAACAATGTGGAATAGTTTCACAAACTCACGCCACCTGGAACACCACAGTGTAATGGTGTGTCCGAACGTCGTAATCGTACTTTACTAGATATGGTGCGATTTATGATATCTCTTATCAGTTTACCACTATCGTTTTGGGGTTATGCATTAGAGACAGCTGCATTCACGTTTAATAGGGCACCATCTAAATCCGTTGAGACGACACCGTATGAACTATGGTTTAGCAGTAAACCTGAGCTGTCGTTTCTTAAAGTTTGGAGTCGCGATGCTTATATGAAAAAGGTTTTTCAACTTGATAAGCTCGAACCCAAATCGGAGAAGTGCGTCTTCATAGAATACCCAAAGGAAATTGTTGGGTACACCTTCTATCACAGATCCGAAGGCAAATTTGTTGCTAATAATAGATCCTTTCTAGAGAAAGAGTTTCTCTCGAAAGAAGTGAGTGGGAGGAAAGTAGAACTTGATGAGGTAACTGTACCTACTCCCTTATTCGAAAGTAGTTCATCACAGAAATCTGTTCCTGTGACTACTACACCAATTAGTGAGGAAGCTAATGATGATGATCATGAAACTTCAGATCGAGTTACTACAGAACCTCGTAGGTCTTCTAGAGTACAGTCCGCACCAGAGTGGTACGGTAATCCTGTTCTGAAAGTCATGTTACTAGACCATGATAAACCTACGAACTATGAGGAAGCGATGATGAGCCCAGATTCCGCGAAATGGCTTGAGGCCATAAAATCTGAGATATGATCCATGTATAAGAACAAAGTATGGACTTTGATTGACTTGCTCGATGATCAGCAAGCCATGTTAAATGAATGGATCTTCAAGAGGAAGACGGACACTGATAGTAGTGTTACTATCTACTAAGCTCGACTTGTTGCGAAAGGTTTTCAACAAGTTCAAGGTGTTGAATACGATGAGATTTTCTCACTCGTATCGATGCTTAAGTCTGTCTGAATCATGGTAGCAATTGCCACATTTTATGAAATCTGGCAAATGGATGTCAAAATTGCATTCCTTAATGGATTTATTAAAGAAGAGTTGTATATGATGCAACCAAAAGGTTTTGTCAATCCTAAAGGTGCTAACAAAATGTGCAAGCTCCAGCGATCCATCTATGGACTGGTGCAAGCATCTCGGAGTTGGAATATACGCTTTGATAAGTTGATCAAAGCATATAGTTTTATATGGACTTACGATGAAGCCTGTATTTACAATAAAGTGAGTGGGAGCACTACAGCCTTTCTGATTAGTATATGTGAGTGACATATTGTCGATCAGAAATGATGTAGAATTTTTCTGCAAAGCATAAAGGAGTGTTTTAAAGGAGTTCTTTAAAAAGAAAAAACCTCAGTAAAAGCTACTTACATATTGAGCATCAAGATCTATTGAGATAGATCAAGATGCTTGATAAGATTTTCAATGAGTACATACGTTGGCAAGATTTTGAAATAGTTCAAAATGGAACAGTCAAAAGAAAGAGTTCTTGCCTGTGTTGCAAAGGTGTGAAATTGAGTAAGACTCAAATCCCGACCACGGCAGAAAATAGAAAAGAGAATGAAAGTCATTCCCTATGCCTCAGTCATAGGTTCTATAAAGTATGCTATGTTATGTACCAGACCTATTGTATACCTTGCTCGAATTTGGCAAGGATTACAATAGTGATCTAGGAGTAGATCATCGGACATTGGTCAAGAATATCCTTAGTGAGGACTAAGGAGATGTTTCTCGATTATGGAGGTGATAAAGAGCCCGTCGTAAAGGTTACAACGATGCAAGCTTTTACACCAATCCAGATGACTCTAAGTCTCAACCTGGATACATATTGAAAGTGGGAGCAATTAGCTAGAGTAGCTCCGTGCAGAGCATTGTGGACATAAAATATTTGCAAAATACATACGGCTCTGAATGTGATGGACCCGTTGACTAAGCTTCTCTCACGAGCAAAACATGATCACACCTTAGTACTCCTTGGGTGTTAATCACATAGCGATGTGAACTAGATTATTGACTCTAGTAAACCCTTTGGGTGTTGGTCACATGATGATGTGAACTATGGGTATTAATCATATCTGAGATATGAATATTGGTGTTAAATCACATGGCGATGTGAACTAGATTATTGACTCTAGTGCAAGTGGGAGACTGAAGGAAATATGCCCTAGAGGCAATAATAAAGTTATTATTTATTTCCTTATTTCATGATAAATGTTTATTATTCATGCTAGAATTGTATTAACCGGAAACATAATACATGTGTGAATACATAGACAAACATAGTGTCACTAGTATGCCTCTACTTGACTAGCTCGTTTATCAGAGATGGTTATGTTTCCTAGCCATGGACAAAAGAGTTGTCATTTGATTAACGGGATCACATCATTAGGAGAATGATGTGATTGACTTGAACCATTCCGTTAGCCTAGCACTTGATCGTTTAGTATGTTGCTATTGCTTTCTTCATGACTTATACATGTTCCTGTAACTATGAGATTATGCAACTCCCGTTTACCGGAGGAACACTTTGGGTACTACCAAACGTCACAACGTAACTGGGTGATTATAAAGGAGTACTACAGGTGTCTCCGAAGGTACATGTTGAGTTGGCGTATTTCGAGATTATGTTTTGTCACTCCGATTGTCGGAGAGGTATCTCTGGGCCCTCTCGGTAATACTCATCACCTAAGCCTTGCAAGCATGTAACTAATGAGTTAGTTATGAGATGACGTATTACGGAACGAGTAAAGAGACTTGCCGGTAACGAGATTGAACTAGGTATTGGATACCGACGATCAAATCTCGGGCAAGTAACATATCGATGACAAAGGGAACAACGTATGTTGTTGTGCGGTTTGACCGATAAAAGATCTTCGTAGAATATGTAGGAACCAATATGGACATCCAGGTCCCGCTATTGGTTATTGACCAGAGACGTGTCTCGGTCATGTCTACATTATTCTCGAACCGTAGAGTCCGCACGCTTAAGGTTTCGATGATGCTTATATTATGAGTTTATGTATTTTGATGTACGAAGTTTGTTGAGTCCGGATGTGATCACGGACATGATGAGGAGTCTCGAAATGGTCGAGACATAAAGATTGATATATTGGACGGATATATTTGGACACGGAAAGGTTCCGAAGAGTTTGGGAATATACGGAGCTCGGGAGGTTACCGAACCCCCGTGAGTATATGGGCCTTATTGGGCCCTAGTGGAAGGAGGAGAAGGAGCAAGGGAGGGAAGGCGCCCCCAAGCCCAATCCGACTGGGAGGGGGCGGCCCCCTTTCCTTCTCTCCTTCCCCTTCCTTCCTACTACTACTACTCCTTCCTTCCCCTCCAACTTGGATTAGGAAAGGAGGAAACCTACTTGGAGTAGGTTTCCCCCCTATGGTGCGCCCCTTGGGCGGCCACCTCCTCCCTCCCTCCTTTATATCACGGGGTAAGGGGCACCCTAGACACACAAGTTGATCATTGAGATCGTTCCTTAGCCGTGTGCGGTGCCCCCTCCACGATATTACACCTCGGTCATATTGTAGCGGTGCTTAGGCGAAGCCTGCGCGACAGAGAACATCAAGATCGTCACCACGCCGTCGTCTTGACGAACTTCCCCTAACGCCTCTGCTGGATCGGAGATCGGGGTGCGTCATCGAGCTGTATGTGTGTCAAGAACTCGGAGGTGCCGGAGTAACGGTGCTTGGATCGGTTGGACCGGGAAGACGTACGACTACTTCCTCTACGTTGCGTCAACACTTCCGCTTCGGTCTACGAGGGTACGTAGACAACACTCTCCCCTCTCGTTGCTATGTATCACCATGATCTTGCGTGTGCGTAGGAAAATTTTGAAATTACTACGTTGCCCAACAGAATTTTCCCTTCAGGCAATTTGAATGTTCATCCTTCAGGTATGCATGAATTGACTGTTTCTCAGTGCCTGACTCAATCAAGGCCGTCTTCAAACCCATCTTAGCTGAACCCAATAACATCGCTATTGATGGGGCGGGATCAAGGGGCATCCAAATTGCTGGGCCTGGCAATCGTTCAGGTGCCACTAAGGCCCATTATGATAGGTCTCCTTTTTGCGTCCGTTGTCTTGTGACGGGCCACTCTCGGCCCAATTGCGCTAATCGAATTCGCTGCCACGGGTGCAATAGGATGGGCCATGTTAAGGCTAATTGCAGAATACGTGGTGCAATTAACGTTCCAGCTTCCAATACTCTACCCGTCAACCAGCAACAAAATCCGAGGACTTTAGATTCTCAAGCAAACCAACCATCTCTTGGTGGTACCCACCCTGTCAGTGACTCGTGCTCGAGCCCTGTTCGGTCAAATCAACCCGACTCACATTCTCTTGAAGGAAATATGCCCTAGAGGCAATAATAAAGTTGTTATTTATATTTCCTTATATCATGATAAATGTTTATTATTCATGCTAGAATTGTATTAACCAGAAACTTAGTACATGTGGGTATACATAGACAAAACATAGTGTCCCTAGTATGCCTCTACTTGACTAGCTCGTTAATCAAAGATGGTTATGTTTCCTGACCATAGACATGTGTTGTCATGTGATGAACGGGATCACATCATTAGGAGAACGATGTGATGGACAAGACCCATCCGTTAGCTTAGCATTATGATCGTTACTGTTTCATTGCTACTACTTTCTTCATGACTTATACATGTTCCTCAGACTGTGAGATTATGCAACTCCCGAATACCGAAGGAACACCTTGTGTGCTATCAAACGTCACAACATAACTGGATGATTATAAAGATGCTCTACAGATATCTCCGAAGGTGTTTGTTGGGTTGGCGTAGATCGAGATTAGGATCTGTGACTCAGTGTATCACAGAGGTATCTCTGGGCCCTCTCGGTAATGCTGATCACTATAAGCCTTTCAAGCAATCTGACTAATGAGTTAGTTACGGGATGAAGCATTACGGAACGAGTAAACAGACTTGCCGGTAACGAGATTGAACTAGGTATGATGATACCAACGATCGAATCTCGGGCAAGTAACATACCGATGACAAAGGGAACAACGTATATTGTTGTGCGGTTTGACCGATAAAGATCTTCGTAGAATATGTAGGAGCCAATATGAGCATCCAGGTTCCGCTATTGGTTATTGATCGGAGATGTGTCTCAATCATGCCTGCATAGTTCTCGAGCCCACAGGGTTCGCACACTTAACGTTCGATGACGATTTGTATTATGAGTTATGTCTTTTTGATGACCGAAGTTTGTTCATAGTCCCAGATGAGATCACGGACATGACGAGGAGTCTCAAAATGGTCGAGAGGTAAATATTGATATATTGGAAGGTGGTATTCGGACACCGAAAGGGTTCCGGAGTGTATCGGGTACAAACTGGAGTACTTGAAGGGTTACTGGAACCCCCCGGTGGAAGATATGGGCCATGGGAGGGAGGCTAACCAGCCCACAAGGGGCTGGTGCGCGCCCCACAAGGGAGGAGGCTGAATTGGACTAGGGAAAGGGGGCGCCACCCCCTTTCCTTCTCCTACTCCCTCTCCTTTCCCCTTTCCACCTCCGTAAGAAGGAAAAAAGAGGGGGGGGGGGCGAATCCTACTAGGAGTGGAGTCCTAGTAGGACTCCCCATCCCTTGGCACACCCCTTGTGGCTGGCCTCCTCCTCCCTCCTTTATATACGGGGGCAGGGGCACCCCAAAGACACAATATTGTCTTAGCCATGTGCGGTGCCCCCCTCCACCGTTTACTCCATCAATGGGACCACAAGTTGTAATTTTGACGTGCGGAATATAGTTATAGTTCACCAATTTCTGATATCTTATCAAACTCCGGTATTTTAAGCTTGTTATTAGTTCAGTACAATTTAATGTGTGCCAATTTTTTCATGCAATGGGTACGCCATCTGGAAGATGGATCGATGACCATGCGTGCGGTGGAGGCGGTGCTGTTTGGCATGGGCTACCAAGCAGCCACAGTGAGCTTCTCCAGCTCCACTCCTTCCTTTGCTACTCGCCTCCGGTTGCTCCAAGCTCGTGGACATTGAGAGGGCAATGGTGGTCGCGCTGGGTTCATGGCTATCGTGCCATGGGCCTTGTTATGATTTGGTCTCCTTGCATAATGATGAAACTGGTGGCTATCATGCCATGGGTCTTGTTATGATTTGGTCTCCTTGCATAATGACAAAACTGGTGGTGTGCCTTAGAATACTTTAGGCTTGCTACATGAGCTAATTACGTCTCTGGCTTGCTACTTTACTCTACTCTTCTAGCTGTGCTACTATGATCCGTAATTGATTCTTTGGTCTTTTGTGTGGCATGGACTGTATGCTCTAGTATTTATGGTAGGTCTAGGGCATTGTTTAATACTTGCTAGCAGGATTCACTCTAACTACTCTATGGTCGTTTCAACCAATGGTTGGTTGGATCCAGTGGACTAAATCTATGATCTACTTAGTTTGCAGATTATGAATGGGTGTTCTATTGTGGTCTAGTTCTTCTCTAATAAGAACACATATTGTTCTTGCTTGTGCATTTCAACTAAAGCTAGTTTTGCTTATGTTTGTACTGTTTTGATTCCTGATGTTGCAGGCATTTTGTGTCGGCTTCTCCCGTCCCCTGGCGCACATGTGTCGTTGAGCGGGATTGGGTTGGCTCCCTCAGATGGAAGTATGCAAGGATCAGAGGTTCCCTCTGCACTATTGTATTATCAGTTTGCCCTTGAACGTACCACAAACAATGCATTCTTTCTCTCCATATAGATTTGACCTGACATTTTTGTCAACTTTTATCCAATTAGCCATTACTGGAATCTAAGATGTGAATGACATAGCTCATGCCTTTAATTTCGTCAAATCCGAGTCATATAGTTCACTTGCTAAATAGACAAGAGTTAGGATTTTTGTTGTTGTTGTTTTTCACTAGATAATACCAGTATGTTTCACTGAGGACTTACCATGCTGCTGCTCGAAAATGTCAACTAATTTTGGTTGATTTTGAGGAGGTGACTTGTGGAGCAGTACTACTCTCCAATAACCCACGGATAAATTGACTTGATTCAGCAAGTTGGGGCTAATTAATGACTACTAGAGTCCATGGCTGGAGGTGTATCGTAAGGCAGGGGTACGCCCAGTAGTTGCTAGATTTGGATCACTGGCATAGTTTTATTTGCTATAATAAGATCTAAAGTTTTCCTCACAATAAAGTTGCAATTGTGTAACTTTAATCTTCACTCATTATGTCCACAACAACACAGAGGGAGGGTTTTCAATTTGTTTCGCGGTTTTCCCTAGCAAAAGCTGCCAATTAACGTATTAGCTGTGGTTTGAAGGTTTGTCTGGGTTGAGTATCTAAGATGGTGTGATTGAAGCACCATCAAATAGCTACTATTAACAAGATGGCGATGTTTTCCTTTGTGAGGTGGTTCTATCCTCGCGAATCCACCCTTCTCAGAGGCAAGTGCCCCCGTCTCCTCTCCTAAGGCACAACCACAACATGTAGGGCACACCCACCTTTCTGAAAACAAGACAACACCATCAAATAGCTATTGTTAATTGATGAATTCACTAACTTCTGGAGCATTGAATGATTAAATCGCTACCTTCCCTGAAATAGCAATGTAGTCATGTACTCCCTTCGATCCATATTACTTGTCACTCAATTGGATGTATGTAGACGTATTTCAGTGCTACATACATCCATTTGAGCAACAAGTAATATGGATCATTGGGAGTACTTCTGTTTTGATCTTGTCACACTTTTCTGTTGGCACTGTTTTGATATGCATGGGAATTAATGCTTTGATGTTCAAACTATTGCTGTCATGAGACATCGAATTCACTGCCCTTATTTTAGCTACTATTTTGACCAAATACATCATCTCTACTTAGACATGTGTTTCTTTCCCTTGTGTTGTGCACGCTTTTTTCTTCTCATGTGTCATCCCCTTCCAAATGCTAGGATCACTTTGTCATCCAGCGAACTAAGAAACACCACCAGGCTGCGGGGATCCTGGATTGCAAACTCAAGATACAGACTGTAAACAACCTTCTGCTCCTGGGCGAGGACTCTGACGAGGTCCACATGAGGTAATGAAAGGCTTTTGCTTGTTTCTTTTCCCTGCTAGTTTCACATCTGTTGCTTTTGATTTGACTCCGAGGATTAGTGCTCGTCACATGCTTGTTGTATTATGCCTTGTATGCCTGTGCTACTGTTATTGTGTGGAACCGTACATGTTAATTAGCAGAGCACCAGGTGTCTGTTCCTGTAGTATTGCTTCTCAATATATATATGCCTTTATTTGCAAGGTGCCTAAGTGCATCTGCCTTGTTTGCACACTTATGTTCATGTTACCCTTATCTTCCTAAGGTCCTTGAGGAGACTAGTACTTCTTTCTTTGAAGGTGCTAGATAATTTTTTGATTCATGCAATTTCCTTATCCTTATTTCTTCAGTTCTGATGGTAAACACCAATTTTCATGAATATGCAGTTGTAGAGGATGACCCACTACCAGCCATAGATGGGCTAAGAATTTCAGGTTGAAGCTTTTCCTAGAAAAGAACTTCAAGCAAGTGGGTATTCCATCAAGGGGACCACAAGTTGTAATATTGAGGTGCAGTTTATAGTTGTGGTTTAGCAATTTCTGATATCCTATCAAATGCCTGTATTTTAAGCTTATAGTTGTGGTTCAGCAATTTAAATGTTTTCGGAAAAATTGTGCATGCAGTGGGTACGCCATGTGGAAGATGGAACGATGACCATGCATTCGGGGAAAGTGGTGCTGTTTGGCATCAGCTACAAAACAACCACCGTGAGCTCCTCTAGTTCCTCTCCTTCTGCTACTTGCCTCTGGTTGCTCTGAGCTTGTGGCCATTGAGCCACAACAATGGTGGCCGCACTGGGTTCATGGCCATCGTGCCATGACCATGTCTTGTTATGATTTGGTCTCCTTGCATAATGATGAAGCTGGTGTCATGCCTTAGAATGCTTGAGGCTTGCTACATGAGCTACTTACGTCTCTGGCTTGCCACTTGATCCTCCTCTTCTAACAGTGCTTATGTCATCTAGTCATTCAGTACAACTGTAAATTCATGGCTTAATTCGATACTATGATGACTACTCCCTCCGCCCATACTATAAGACATTTTTACAATTTAACATAGTTTGCAAAAGCGTCTTATATTATGGGACAGAGGGAGTAATTGATTCTATTGTCTTTTGTTTAGCATGGACTGTATGCTCCAGTACTCATGGTAGTTAAAGGCATTTTTAATACTTGCTAGCAGGATTCACTCTTCCGTTTAGTAGCTAACTACTCTATGGTAGTTTCAACCAATGGTTGGTTGGATCATGTGGACTGAATCTATGGTCTGCTTAGTTTGCAGATCATGAATGGGTGTTTTATTGTGGTCTAGTTCTTCTCCAGTAAGAACATAAATCGTTCTTGCTTGTGCATTTCAACTGAAGTTAGTTTTGCTTATGTGTATACTGTTTTTATTGCCGATATTGTAGGCTGTCTGTCTGCTGCTCCCGTCCCCCGACGCGCGTGTGTTCTTGCGCGGGATTTGGTTTGGTTGGCTCCCTCGGATGGAAGTATGCAAGGACCAAAGGTTCCCTCTGTAGTCTAGTATTATCAGATTGCCCTTGAACGTTCCAGATACAATGCATTCTTGTTGTCCATATAAATTTGACCTCACATTTTGGTCGATTCTTGTTGTCCATATAAATTTTGATTGCTTCCAAGGAGTAGACTTGTGGAGAAGTTCTACACTCCAATAACCCACGGATAAATTGACTTGATTAAGCAAGTTTTGGGCTAGTTAATTACTACTAGAGTCCATGGCTGGAGTTGTATCGTATGGCAGGGGTACGCCCGGTAGTTGGTAGAGTTCGATCACTGGCATGGTTTTATTTGCTATAACACGGTCTAAAGTTTTCCTCACAAGAAACTTGCAATTGCGTAACTAGAATCCTCGCTCAATATGTCCACAACGACACAGAGGGAGGGTTTTGAATTTGTTTCGTGGTTTGCGCTAGCAAGGGCTGTCTTTTAGCGTATTAGCTGTGGTTTGAAGTTTCATCTTGGTTGAGTATCAGAGATGGTGTTATTGAAGCACCATCAAATAGCTATTGTTGACTGATAAGTCACTAACTTCTGGAGTGTTGAATGATTAAATCACTACCTTCAACCTGAAATAGCAATGTAGTAATTTACTTCCTTTTGACCTTGTCACCCTTTTCTGCTGGCACTAGAATTTTCTTATTTTACAGAGAACTAACACTACTAGGGAAAACCCTAGCAGTAGCGCGTGTTTTGTGCCTACTAGTAGCGCGGGAAGCCACGCTACTAATAAGGCGCTACAGCTATTGCTTAGCAATAGCACGCTGCGTCACACGCCGCTATCGCTAGTACAAATAGCTGCAGCGCTTGTTCAAGATCAGCGCTATCGCTAAGTTATCTACTTGCAGCGTGTTTCCTTTCCATCGCTACTAGTATTTTTTATAATTTTTTTATTTTTAGTGTATTTATGCGCCATCATACAAATATTGGTACAATACCAGCTGTTATGAGGTTTACATCATTATGTCCATAACAGTGTATTAAATGAAGGTGGATTAGGTTCAAGTGGAGGCAATATGTGGTGCATGTCAAAGTATACTACTAATCCAAACTTGATCTACTTTGGATTAGTAGTAATTTCGATGTGCACCACATGTTGCCTCCACTTGAATCTAATCCACCAGCACAAGATATTTAATCATCATCATGGTCATTACCACCAACATTATTTATTTAATCACCACTAACACTAGCTAATAATAATCATCATAGTCATTACCACCAACACTAGCTATTTTATCATCATAGTAATAGTGTAGCACATCATCATCCTGAAACTCATTTCTAGCCAGCTACTCACTCCTGCTACTCACTCCTGCTGCTCTCTCTTAGGTAAAAGAACATAAAACATGTGTAGCTCTCCTCCTTGATCAAGTTGGAGCATGCAGATGAACCTGTCTCCTAATCGTGGAAGGCGTCTCTGGTTGCTGCTCCCTAGTACTTCTCTGCGCTCCCCCAACACATATTTGTCTAGTCTTGCACTATTAAGCATCCGTCGCTAATCTTGAATGCACTAAAGTAAGCTGTAGGATATCTTGGCCGTAAGTTGATAATACTCATGATACCTTTAGTCTCGATCCCATAAGGCACAACATTCATCGGGAGTCCCTGTTGAAGAACATCGTATGGTAACATACTTAGCAATGAAGTTTAGCTTCAAAAATAATGTATGGAAAAGATGCAATGAGGATAAAAAGTAAAAATCTTACCATCCTTCCTAAATGGATGTGACCGTAGTTCATTACGAACACTATTGGTCGCACATTTTCAGTACTAAGATTTCTAAATGCAGGAAGAAAATTTGTCTTGACAGTATCAAGATCCTCAAGCCATGAAACATAATGACTGGGCTCCTCGCAGTTGAGTTCAGCCCCAGGACAGTATACGGTCCTGTCTACCAAGCGCTGGACATGTTTTCTTGCACGGAAATAAGCTGACAATAAAAATTAGTTGTCAACTATTTTTGAATAAACAATATCAAAGACATAAATATGGTTGAGAAACTTACATAATGGTATAACTGGAGGCATTTGCACATTGACCCAGATGTCGGTATTACCTTCAATATCATCTTCCGGACGAATATCAAAGGTGATAACCATATCAGGCTCAAATGCATAAGTCTTGCATCGTGCTCGCCATGTTTTGCATCCAAAATAGGTGTAGTCGTCTGAGTTGTATAACTTCGCATGGAAAATATAACCATGCTCGGTCTTCAAGTAAACTTTCTTTTCCTCCATACTATGACTGAAACCTATCTTATCCAATACAAAAACTCTTGCATGGCAGGGGATACGCTAGTAGAATAGTAAAAAATATAAGTTGAAGCAAATGAAGCAGATGTCATGCTTAATTACGAAAAAAGACTTGTCGTTGTGACTTATCGGTATCCCCTTCAAGTTCTCGTCCAGCTTGATGCTGAAGCGCCTATCATCATCTAGGAAGATTCCGTCGCACACAGAGTCGCTTGTCTTCGCAGTATTTGCAAATACCAAATCCTTCTCGTCGTCGACATTTCCTATGTTCATAGTTAAAACATTAATTGAAAATCGATCAAGACAAATACCAAGATACTCAACACACAAATCCGGGCACTCGATATTTCCTACATATTCTAGCACAAGTCATGCCAAAATTCACGGAAAAATCCGCATGACCTTTGCTAAAATAGGACATATCGAAGCGCCTGAAATTTGCCGAACGGAAATGAATCAACACTCCGCAAAACATAGGCCACTCAAGGTATAACCTGCAAACATGACCGCCACTTGGATATTGAGCAACACAAGATATACATTTCAAAATATATTATAGGACTCAAATTAGCATGCATTCAATAAGCAAAAGTAGATCATCTCATGCGTCAGTACATCGTCGAATATTATCACCAATACATCACGAATAGTGTCATACATATAACATCACTAATACAACTAAAACTCTAGCACACGACGGGTATCGGCGCGGGCGGTGGACACCCACAGAGAAGGCACCATCACGGGATCATAGCTACAATGAGATCCCCGGAGAACCTGCCAGGTATTGGAGAACGGCCTGTGCTCCAACGCAAACAAGTAGCAACGGACGTGCGCGTCCTCCTCACTGACACGGTGACGCACCACCTCCGCGGAGTCCTCGAGCCTCGGATCGTCACTGGCCCACGCGACCGCCACCAAACAAGGTTCAGGTCAACGACAGGCTGACTCCTCACCAACCTGCGCCCCCCGGTAGGTAGCGCCTCCCAGTACCACCCCGGCGGAGCCCAGTCCCGGACATGGCCGATCTGGTCAAGCATGTGTCGTCCTCCGCCGACTCGACGACGAGGATGCGGGATAGGCATCGTCCACGTCGAGGCGGGAAAATTGCTTTAACTAAAAAATAGAAACAAGTTCTTACTAACTAGTTCTATTAATTCAACTAGTTCTTACTAAAAATAATACTATAAATAAAAATATTCTAGTACCTAATTCTTACTAACTAATTAGTACCTAGGAACTACTGCCCTAATTACCATCTAAGTAATTAACTAACTAGCACTAAAAATAGCCTAGGGTTCATACTAACTAGCACTAAATACCTAGGGTTCATACTAAGCAGAAGAGGATCGGAAGGGAGAGAGGATCGAAGGGAGAGTGCTTACAGAGGGCGGGAGAGAGATGGGGTCGGGGAGACGCGGCACCGAGGCGCGGGCGAGGCGGGGTCGGGGAGACGGCGGCGGGCAGGGGTCGGGGAGACGGCATCGAGACGGGTCGGGGAGACGGCGGCACCGAGGCGCGGGCGAGGCGGGTCGGGGAGACGGCGGCGAGGCAGGGTCGGGGGAGACGGCGGTGGCGAGGCGGGTCGGGAATTGGGGAGGAAGCAGAGGAGAGGGAATCATCAGCCAGCTGGGGTTAGGTGAAAATAGCTTTAACTGTAGTGTGGAAGGAAAACGCGCTGCTGCTAAAATCCATAGTAGTAGCGCTGTTCAGAGAAGGGCGCTACTACTATACCTAGCACGCCGGGAACGGTGTGGCAATTATAGTAGTAGCGCTTTCTGCAAGGACAGCGCAACTGCTAATCTGCTAACTGTAGCGCGGTTCTGCCGAACGCGCTACTGCAAAGTAGCAGTAGCGCCTCATTTTAACAAGCGCTACTGGTAACATTCTGTTTATAAGGTTTTCCCTAGTAGTGTAAACTTGATCTGTGATATTGTTGAGGTGATTCTTTAGTTCAATATATGCTAAACTCTCATGTTTACATATTTTTACTTGTTACATGGTAGCTCCTAGCACCATGTATTTGTTGTGCATGGTGTCTTCTGTGATCATGATATCATTCTTCTTGAGCTTAGTTTGGTTGATAAAGCAGATGTTATGTTTATTCATCTACCATGTTGTTTACCAGTTACATGCTCTCTCTTCCACCTCTATCTCCTGAATTCTTCTATATCGCTCAGGTCTTTCTATCACATGTTCTCTGCCTTCTGATTTGATGCTCACTGCTATCTAATTGTTAGCTAATCACACGATGAATTGGTTGAGCTTGATACAGTGGATGAATGATGCAGTTCTGGATTTTGTGGTGCTGCCACGCCCTTCACCATGCATGACCGTAGGCTTGTAAAGATATATGGTTAGCTGTGTGCAAATGTCGAGCCTATGTATGTTAAAAAAATTGTGAATTTGTGGCTATTATTTGGTCTGAAAATATATATTGTTGTATCACCACATAGAATCAATTTCCGAAAATATATATTTTTGTATCACCACATAAAATCTATTTCCGAACGGAGGGAGTATGATTTAGGCGTGCTAGAAACTGTACAAGTCACCAACGGATAATTTGCTTCCATCTTAGGGTTTCACTCTCTAGAGCTTTCTAAGTAATTACTCAGTTTGACTGACATGAGAACATGTACTATGAGTGTCTCATTTTCATCTTCCTTCAAGCATTTTTTAGTTATGGTGTGTTTGTGTTTTGCTAGCTGTTAATTCTGCTGGCAGAAATCTTTGGATATGCGTGGGACTATACATACTAGCCTCTTATATTGTTTGTTTTGATTTCAGAAGAAACTCTTTCATCCACTGAACCAGAGCTGCACTGGGCGGCGGTGATCCCGTGACGACCACATCACTCTCTCTCTAGCGAGACTGACAAATGCTTCGTGAGTTGGCGAAGTCCTGAGTTGAACATAAGCCCTCATGTTGCTACATTTTGAAACTGGATGAATAATATATGTGTGACGAGTCTAGGCCTGTAGCATTGCCTACATGAATGATGATTTCATTGTTCTGCTTATGGATATGGTGCAAGATCAGTCAGTGCCATGCGGTGGAAGCAATATCAACCGTAATACTTGATATGTTCTCATGTAGAGTGCTGATATGCATGCTGGGAAAATTTATCCATGCTAGAAGTGCCTTCCTTTTGGAACTATACATACTAGTTGTGCGCTCCTCTGATATTGTTTGTTTTGCTTGCAGCCGCAACACTTGTAAGTGTGGATGGAGGGAGTTTGTCAAAGATGAGATGCTTGCGCAAGCATGTTTTTGTTTTGTTCATCTCCGCTCACTTGGTTTTTTTCATGAGCACAATCATCATAGCCATTGATTCAGTTGCTGAAGAGAAGTTCCAGGATGGATGGATGAATTCATAGGCATGGTTAATTAGGTTCTTTTATCTTTTTCAGAAGAGAAGATATATAGTTCCACCATGTGTCCTGTTTTTTTGTTGTGGAACAAACATATCTATCGCGTTGGTATAATAAAATTTCTGAATTCCCAAGAGCGTGATTCTTTGTTGATTTGGAGGTGCATGGATGAATGAACGATCAGAGATTTGCTTGCTTTTAAAAACTAGCTAGCATATAATTGTCATTCATATGGTGCAATAAGAAAAAAAAAAGATGAGGTTGCCCATGCCCATGAACCATCAGAGAAGGCTTGAACAATTAATACTCCCTCCGTTCCAAATTACTCGTCGTGGTTTTATTTAAATAAAACCATGACGAATAATTTGGAACGGAGGGAGTAGTTACTATATACATGAATGAATTGCAAACAAATTGGTACCGGAAAACAAAATGCTCAAAGCAGGAGTTCCAAACCGTTTTGAGCACCCACTAGAAGCTGAGAATCAAAGAAGAGTTAAAATATTCATGAGAAATCTTGGAGTGTGTGTAGCTCCCAAGACATCATCATGTCGTTGAATGACGAATTGGTGAGGAAGTGAATCATGCGCTGACGCGCCTCCTCGGTTAATTCTCCTGAGGAACCCATCCGCGAGCCATCACGCCTCCTCAGCTAATTCTCCGGAGGAACCCATCCATCAGCCATCTAGGGTCAGGATTGTGCCACTTCATTAATCCACAACACGGCCTTCCCTCCTTGGAGCATCTCCAACATCCGTGCTTCGCGCCGCGCGCGCTTCGGCTGGTTTAGCGCGGCCGCCAGCGTTGGCTCCAACAGCAGCGCTATAATGCAGCGCACGCGCCGCTCCAGCAGCGTGAAAAAATACAGCGCGACTCGCCGGGCATGATGAGTTGATGAATAAAATGAGTTTGAAACATTCAGAATGCAATGAACATGACATATAAAATTTCACACAAATAAGTTGATGAATAAAAGTTCATGCCCACAAGTTCATCCAACCAAGTTCAAGACACAAATGAAAGACACATCAATCCTCTTCCTCGTCTTCGTCCTCATCATCTTCCGAAGACGATTCTTCCGCCTCCGAAGATGAATCTTCCTCCCTCTCCTCATCACGCACCGCATCACGCACTGCATCATGTGAAGCTCCGACGATGTTGGCAAGATCTTCAACGGCATCTTCATGGGAATGTGTGTGAGGAGGCACATCGAAAGACATTCCGCCCATGGCGGACGGAGGTGCACCCATGCCTCCCATGAAAGAAGCAAAACTCATGCCTCCCATGGCGGCCATAGCGTCGGGGGTGCTCTAAAGCCACCCATGCCTCCCATGGCGGCCGGAGGTGCACCCATCCCTCCCATGGCACCTAAACCACTCATGGTACCTCCGAAGCCACCCATGCCACCCATGGCGCCAAGGCCACTGCCACCCATGCCGCCAAGGCCACCGCCAATGCCACTGCCAAGGCCACCGCCACCCATACCGCCAATGCCACCGCCAAGGCCACCGCCACCCATGGCGCCGAGGCCACCGCCACCCATGCCGCCAAGGCCACCGCCACCCATTGCGCGAATCATGGCTCTTTTTTGCATCAACACTTCTTCACGGGCAAGATTGACATATTCCTTTTGCGCTTCATTGAGGTTGGATGTGTCCAAGAAGAACAAGTGCTTCTCCCATTCCAACAATCTAGTTCGCTCCTCATTGCTCACCTTCCTCTCCTCCAAAGCCACCTTCCTCTCCTCGGCCGCCAACCTCCTCTCCTCGGCCGTGACATCTTGGTTCCTTGCCATTTTCCTCACCTCGTTGGCTTCTTTTCTTGCCTTCACAATTGCTTCCATAGCATTTTTGAGCTCATCATCTCCTTTCCTCTTTTTCTTTTCAGTTTTGTCTTTCTTGCACCCATCCGGTCGTTTTGGCTTCGAGTATGAACCCGAGTTGGGTGTGGGGCTTCTCTTGCCGTCATCACTTGATGCATCCTCCTCCTCCTCATCATCATTCAACTCAATTGTTCACTTGCGTTTGTTGCTCAAATGCAAATCATCCAAATCTTCACGTTTCTTCCATTTCTCATCATCCTTTAACACTTCATAGCAATGAGGCAAGGTAAAGATCCTTCCTTTCTTGATCTTCCCCTTCTTGGGGGCATTTTGTCAAACACGTGGTGCACGTCGGCGGCTGGCTCAACCAGTGAGCTTGCCGGTGCTTCAGTAGCCACCGCGCCCATTGAATGCCCTGCAAGCTTCTTTCCCCTCGCATTCGAGCTGTCGGAGCCGTCCGCCGCCTTTTTCTTCTTCGCGGATGTCTTGCCCTTCTCTGGCCGTGCCGCATTGGGGAGCTTCGAGGGTGCGGCAGCGGCACGGGACGGCACCGGCGCGACGCCCCTGTCGACGTGGTCATCCGCGGCGGCAAGAAGAGGCTGCACGCGAGGCCGATGCTCGGCGGAGCTCCGGCGATGGTGATGCCGACGCTCCCTGCACTAGGGTTTCCAGCGACGGCGGCGGGGGAGGGGTCGCGGCTATACAATGGGGTGAGCGGGGTGCCGTAGCATGCGTCCATGGTGAAGTTCACCGATGCCGGCGCGCGCGGGGCGTAGGAGGCGGAGAGGAGAGAGTGCGGTGCGAGCGCTCGAGTGTGCCGCGCGCGGAAGCGGGTGCTACCTCTTGAGCACTGCGTTGGATTTCCACGAAGAGGAGAGGATGATGCAGCAAAGTAGCGTAAGTATTTCCCTCAGTTTTTAAGAACCAAGGTATCAATCCAGTAGGAGACCACGCACAAGTCCCTCGTACCTACACAAAACGATAGCAACTCGCAACCAACGCTTAGGGGTTGTCAATCCCTTCACGGTCACTTACGAGAGTGAGATCTGATAGAGATGATAAATAATATTTTTGGTATTTTTGATAGATAGATGCAAACTAAAAAGTAAAAGGCAAAGTAAAAACAAAGCAAGTAAATAAAGTGATAGAGATTGATATGATGAGAATAGACCCGGGGGCCATAGGTTTCACTAGTGGCTTCTCTCAAGAGCATAAGTATTCTAAGGTGGGTGAACAAATTACTGTTGAGCAATTGACAAAATTGAGCATAGTTATGAGTATATCTATGCAATGATCACGTATATAGGCATCACGTCCAAAACAAGTAGATCGAAACGATTCTGCATCTACTACTATTACTCCACTCATCGACCGCTATCCAGCATGCATCTAGAGTATTAAGTAAAAACAGAGTAACGCCTTAAGCAAGATGACATGGTGTAGAGGGATAAATTCATGCAATATGATAAAAACCCCATCTTGTTATCATCGATGGCAACAATACAATACGTGCCTTGCAATCCTTTCTGTCACTGGGTAAGGACATCGCAAGATTGAACCCAAAGCTAAGCACTTCTCCCATTGCAAGAACTGCCAATCTAGTTGGCCAAACCAAAAAGGATAATTCGAAGAGACTTGCAAAGATAACTCAATCATACATAAAAGAATTCAGAGAAGAATCAAATATTTTCCATAGATAATACTGGATCATAAACCCACAATTCATCGGTCTCAACAAACACACTGCAAAAAGAAGATTACATCGAATAGATCTCCACGAGAGTGGGGGAGAACATTGTATTGAGATCCAAAAAGAGAAAAGAAGCCATCTAGCTACTAGCTATGGACCCGAAGGTCTGAAGTAAACTACTCACACTTCATCGGAGGGGCTATGGTGTTGATGTAGAAGCCCTCCGTGGTGGATGCCCCCTCCGGCGGAGCTCCAGAACAGGCCCCAAGATGGGATCTCATGGATAGAGAAGATTACGACGGTGGAATTAGGTTTTTGACTCCTGTTCTGATCGTACGGGGATACGTAGGTATATATAGGAGGAAGGAGTATGTAGGTGGGGCGTCAGGGGGCCAACGAGGTAGGGGGGCGCGCCCTCCACCCTCGTGACCGCCTCTGGCCCTTCTTGGAGTAGGGTCCAAGTCTTCTGGATCACGTTCGGTTGGAAAATCACGTTCCCGAAGGTTTCATTCCGTTTGGACTCCGTTTGATATTCCGTTTCTTCGAAACACTGAAATAGGCAAAAACAACAATTCTGGGCTGGGCCTCTGGTTAATAGGTAAGTCCCAGGTAATATAAAAGTGGAAAATAAAGCCCAATATAGTCCAAAATAGTAGATAAAGTAGCATGAAGCAATCAAAAATTATAGATACGTTGGAGACGTATCAGGCATCCCCAAGCTTAATTCCTGCTCGTCCTCGAGTAGGTAAATGATAAAAAAGAATTTTTGATGCGGAGTGATACTTTGGCATAATTTCAATGTAAATCTTCTTAATTGTGATATGAATATTCAGATCTGAAAGATTCAAGACAAAAGTTCATATTGACACAAAACTAATAATACTTCAAGCATACTAATCAAAGCAATCATGTCTTCTCAAAATAACATGGCAAAAGAAAGTTCATCCCTACAAAATCATATGGTTAGGCTATGTTTCATTTTCGTCACACAAAGATGTTCCCAACTTCTATACCCCCGATGACAAGCCAAGCAATTGTTTCATACTTAAATAATCTCAAACTTTTTCAACCTTCACGCAATACATGAGTGCGAGCCATGGATATAGCACTATGGGTGGAATAGAATATGATGATGGGGATTGTGTGGAGAAGACAAAAAAGGAGAAAGTCTCACATTGACGAGGCTAATCGATGGGCTATGGAGATGCCCATCAATTGATGTCAACATGAGGAGTAGGGATTGCCATGCAACGGGTGCACTAGAGCTATGAATGCTCAATAAAAGAAAACTAGTGGTTGTGTATCCAACTTGCTTGCTCACGAAGACCTAGGGCATTTGAGGAAGCCCATCGTAGGAATATACAAGCCAAGTTCTATAATGAAAAATTCCCACTAGTATAAAAAGACAACTTATGAGACTCACTACATGAAGAACAAGGTGCTACTTTGAAGCACAATATATGAGACTCACTACATGAGGAACAAGGTGCTACTTTGAAGCACAAGTGTGGAAAAAGAGATAGTAGCATTGCCCTTTTTATTTATATATTTTTTGGGCCTTTATCTTTTTTTTGGCCTTTCTCTTTTTTTTATTTGGGCAATGCTCTAACAATGATGATCATCACACTTCTATTGATTACAACATGAGGATTACAACTCGAAACTTAGAACAAGATATGACTCTATATGAATGCCTCCGGCGGTGTACCGGGATGGTGCAATGAATCAAGAGTGACATGTATGGAAAATAATGCATGGTGGCTTTGCCACAAATACGATGTCAACTACATGATCATGCAATGGCAATATGACAAAAGTAATGTATGTCATGATGATGGTGATGGAAGTTGCATGGCAATATATCTCGGAATGGCTATGGAAATGCCATGATAGGTAGGTATGGTGGCTGTTTTGAGAAAGATATAAGGAGGTTTATGTGTGATAGAGCGTATCGTATCACGGGGTTTGGATGCACCAGCGAAGTTTGCACCAACTCTCAAGGTGAGAAAGGGCAATGCACGGTACCGAAGAGGCTAGCAAAGGCGGAAAGGTGAGAGTGCGTATAATCCATGGACTCAACATTAGTCAAAAGAACTCATATACTTATTGCAAAAATTTAGAAGTCATCAAAAATCAAGTACTACGCGCATGCTCCTATGGGGATAGATTGGTAGGAAAAGACCATCGCTCGTCCCCGACCGCCACTCATAAGGATGCACAAGCCAGGTACACTTCATGTTTCAAATTTGTTACACAACTTTAACCATACGTGCATGCTACGGGACTTGCAAACTTCAACACAGGTATTTGTCAAATTCATAATCACCCAACTAGCATGACTTTGATATTATCACTTCCATATCCCAAACAATTATCAAGCATCAAACTTATCTTAGTATTCATCACACTCAAAAGAAAGTTTCACATATCTTGAATACCAAGTATATTAACATTAAGCAATTACCATGCTATTAACGACTCTCAAAATAATCTAAGTGAAGCATGAGAGATCAATAGTTTCTTTAAAACAAATCAACCACCGTGCTCTAAAAGATCTAAGTGAAGTACTAGAGCAAAAATTATCACGCTCAAAATATATAAGTGAAGCACTATGAGCAAAACTATCAAGCTCAAAAGATATAAGTGAAGCACATAGAGTATTCTAACAAATTCCAATTCATGTATGGCTCTCTCAAAAGGTGTGTACAGAAAGGATGATTGTGGTAAACTAACAAGCAAAGACACAAATAATACAAGACGCTCCAAGCAAAACACATATCATGTTGGTGAATAAAAATATAGCTCCAAGTAAATTACCGATGGAAGTGGATTTAAAGAGGGATGCCTTCCGGGGCATCCCCAAGCTTTGAATTTTTGGTGTCCTTGGATTATCTTGGGGGTGCCATGGGCATCCCCAAGCTTAGGCTCTTTCCACTCCTTGTTCCATAATCCATCAAAAGAATTCACCCAAAACTTGAAAACTTCACAACACAAAACTCAACAGAAATCTCGTGAGCTCTGTTAGAGAAAGAAAACAAAAGACTACTTCAAGGTACTGTAATGAACTCATTATTTATTTATATTGGTGTTAAACCTACTGTATTCTAACTTCTCTATGGATTATAAACTATTTTACTAACCATAGATTCATCAAAATAAGCAAACAACACACGAAAAAGAGAATCTGTCAAAAACAGAACAGTCTGTAGCAATCTGTAACTAACGCAAACTTATGGACCTCTAAAAATTCTACTAAAATAGGAAGTCCTGGAAAATTTGTTTAGTGAATAGCAGAAAAAAGAATCAACGCAAAATCTCGTTTCTGTGATTTATCATAACTAAGTTCGTGCGCGCAAAGTTTCTGTTTTTCAGCAGAATCAAATCAACTATCATCGTAGGTTATCCTATAGGTTCTACTTGGCACAAACACTAATTAAAAGATAAAACCACATCCAAACAGAGGCTAGATGGATTATTTATTCCTAAACAGAAGCAAAAACAAAAAACACAAAATAAAATTTGGTTGCCTCCCAACAAGCACTATCGTTTAACGCCCCTAGCTAGGCATAAAAGCAAGCATGGATCTAGGTATTGCCATCTTTGGTAGGCAATTCTTTAATGAGGCATCTACCTCCTTTAGAATATTCTTTCTTCCTAGTAATTGTCAAATTTTCAGGCAAAAGATCAAAAAATTCATCTATAGCAAATGGTTCCTTAATGATGGTAAAAAGATTGGGATGAACACTTATAGATTTAAGATCCGCAGTTTCCTTACTAGATGATTCACCCTTATTCTTAGGAACATAAATAAGCTTAGTATTTTTAGTAGAAGAACTTGGAGTGTTTTGAACGGAAGAGAAAGCGGTTCCCAAGTTGGTAGTGATATCCTCAAGTTTATCGATTCTTGTGGAATCTAGATTTATTTTCTCATTAACTATGGGTTCTTTTTCCTTAATATTTTTCAAAGTCATTCCTACCTTAGATCCATATTGGGTAATTTGATTGTGGATCTTTTTATCAATATTTTCAATTGATTCAATGGTAGCAACTTTATTTTCAATAGTTTCAAGCCTTTGCATAACATGCTCCAAAGTTAACGTAGTTCCATTAATCAAAAGGGGTGGTGAGCCAAATATATCTATTAAAGCATTATAAGAATCAAAAGTATGGCTACCCAAAAAATTCCCTCCGGTAATGGTATCAAGGATATATCTATACCAAGGATTAGCACCTACGTAAAAATTGCGAAGAAGAACTGAAGTAGATTGCTTCCTGGTAGATTTATTTTGAGCATTGCAAATTCTATACCAAGCATCTTTTAAATTTTCTCCCTCCCTTTGCTTAAAATTTAGGACTTCATTCTCGGGAGATAACGGAGAAGATGTGAAACTAGACATGACGACAAGCAAGCTAACACACGAGCAAACAAAAAGGCAACGAGGAAAAGGCAAACGGAAAAGAGAGGAGGAGTTTGGGAAGAGAGGGCGAATAAAACGGCAAGGGTGAAGTGGGGGAGAGGAAAGCGAGAGGCAAATGGCAAATAATGTAATGCGAGAGATGGGATTGCGATGGGTACTTGGTATGGTTGACTTGCTTGCGTGAGCCTCCCCGGCACGGCGCCAGAAAATCTTCTTGCTACCTCTTGAGCACTGCGTTGGATTTCCCCGAAGAGGAGAGGATGATGCAGCAAAGTAGCGTAAGTATTTCCCTCAGTTTTTGAGAACCAAGGTATCAATCCAGTAGGAGACCACGCACAAGTCCCTCGTACCTACACAAAACGATAGCAACTCGCAACCAACGCTTAGGGGTTGTCAATCCCTTCACGGTCACTTACGAGAGTGAGATCTGATAGAGATGATAAATAATATTTTTGGTATTTTTGATAGATAGATGCAAAGTAAAAAGTAAAAGGCAAAGTAAAAACAAAGCAAGTAAATAAAGTGATAGAGATTGATATGATGAGAATAGACCCGGGGGCCATAGGTTTCACTAGTGGCTTTTCTCAAGAGCATAAGTATTCTAAGGTGGGTGAACAAATTACTGTTGAGCAATTGACAAAATTGAGCATAGTTATGAGTATATCTATGCAATGATCACGTATATAGGCATCACGTCCAAAACAAGTAGATCGAAACGATTCTGCATCTACTACTATTACTCCACTCATCGACCGCTATCCAGCATGCATCTAGAGTATTAAGTAAAAACAGAGTAACGCCTTAAGCAAGATGACATGGTGTAGAGGGATAAATTCATGCAATATGATAAAACCCCATCTTGTTATCATCGATGGCAACAATACAATCGTGCCTTGCAATCCTTTACATCCTTTGGGTAAGGACACCGCAAGATTGAACCCAAAGCTAAGCACTTCTCCCATTGCAAGAACTACCAATCTAGTTGGCCAAATCAAAAAGGATAATTCGAAGAGACTTGCAAAGATAACTCAATCATACATAAAAGAATTCAGAGAAGAATCAAATATTTTCCATAGATAATACTGGATCATACACCCACAATTCATCGGTCTCAACAAACACACTGCAAAAAGAAGATTACATCGAATAGATCTCCACGAGAGTGGGGGAGAACATTGTATTGAGATCCAAAAAGAGAAAAGAAGCCATCTAGCTACTAGCTATGGACCCGAAGGTCTGAAGTAAACTACTCACACTTCATCGGAGGGGCTATGGTGTTGATGTAGAAGCCCTCCGTGGTGGATGCCCCCTCCGGCGGAGCTCCGGAACAGGCCCCAAGATGGGATCTCATGGATACAGAAGATTACGACGGTGGAATTAGGTTTTTGACTCCTGTTCTGATCGTACGGGGATACGTAGGTATATATAGGAGGAAGGAGTACGTAGGTGGAGCGTCAGGGGCCCCACGAGGTAGGGGGGCGCGCCCTTCACCCTCGTGACCGCCTCTGGCACTTCTTGGAGTAGGGTCCAAGTCTTCTGGATCACGTTCGGTTGGAAAATCACGTCCCCGAAGGTTTCATTCCGTTTGGACTCCGTTTGATATTCCATTTCCTCAAAACACTGAAATAGGCAAAAAACAACAATTCTGGGCTGGGCCCCCGGTTAATAGGTTAGTCCCAAAAGTAATATAAATGTGGAAAATAAAGCCCAATATAGTCCAAAATAGTAGATAAAGTAGCATGGAGCAATCAAAAATTATAGATACGTAGGAGACGTATCAGCGGGCGCCCCAAATACATCGCGCGGGATAGCGTATCCGACCGCGCACCCAACTCGTTATAGCGCGCGCGCGGTTTTTGGCGCCCTATGGAGCCACCCGCCGCGTTGCGCGCGTGCTAAAATAGCCTGATTTACGGCGCGACGCTAATTTAGCGCGGCTGTTGGGGATGCTCTTATGTCCACCATGCTGCCGTGATGAGCTTTAGGTCCCAAATCCAAGCCAATCTTCGGAGACCATATATATATATATATATATATAAAATTAGTGATCCATCCACGTGTGGGTGCATGTGCGACTTAGACTTTGACGGCCGGCGACGGTGAAAGGAGAGGAGATGTGGCGACGCTTTTACTTGCGAGGTGGTTCTATCCTCGCGAATCCATCCTCCTCGGAGGCAAGTGCTCCCTATCTCCTCTCCTACGGCATCATGGCTAGAGCACGCACGCAGGGCGTGGCCACCTTGACGCTGGTGGTCACACGCGTCGCCCGTCTCGCCGCCGGAGATTGGCCAGTCCTCCAAGTCCGGCCCCGGCTTGAGCGTCGCCGGTCGAAACTACGGCTTGGTGAGGGACAGAACCGGCATGCACCGTGTCCACCCTTACTCACAGCAGCTCGTGGACCTTGATCAGTTGAGCGTGTACGACGACAGGGCGTCCACGATGACATTCAGTCAAGGGTCTCCAACCCCACGGTGACATTCAGCTTTAAGGGGCCCGCACTATCTTTCTTGGTGTGTACTGCTAGAATCACAGATGCAAACCGAGACCCAAACCTATTGATCAGCACAATCTCACTGCTCCTTTCACCTGTTCCACGAGATTACTAGTACCAAAAATCATGGAACTGGAAAGGGCAGCGCTCTGCGCCGGCGCGCCGGCCCAGTTTTTCGGCCGGTCACATCTGACACGTCAGATTCTATTATTACGCACAGTTAGATCAGGCCCTTTGCATCTTTTTTTCTCAAACAAAACGGCATCTAATCCAGAAAAGCATCGCTGGACATTGGGGACGCTCGAGGCCGGACCTTCAAGCCCCCGCCGCCGGTCGCTGCTAGTCGTTGCCCCTGCCGCTGGTCGCCGCCCCCGCCGCCGGTCTGCGTCCCCTTGAAGCATCACCAGTTCGCCGCTGGTCGCCGTCCCCGCCGCCAGTTGTCATCCTTGCAGCACCGATGCTCACCGATTCCAGCAGGACCTCGACGCAACACCCTGCCGTCGTTCTATAGCAATTTGCCGCCACCATCGTAGCACTGCCATGCCGTCGGCCGTAGCTCCCGGTGTTGCCGCTCACACCATCATCACCATGACGGCGCCCCGTAGAAGCTTTTTCCTTGATGATTGAAGCATTTTCCTTGCCGGTTGAAACTTTTTCCACGGTTTAAAGTTTTTCTTCCATGCCCATTTGAAGCTTCTCCATGGTTGATGCTTACTCCTTTGCCGGTTGAAGCTTCTCGGTTGCCGATTGTAACATTTTCTTCCACGGGATGCATCTTCCTGGTTGCCGGTAGCAATCGTCCGCCTCGCCGGCCAAAAAATGCACCGTCGCTGATGCAACAAAATTTGCCGTTGGTTGTAGTTTTTTCGTGGGCGGTTGCAGCTCTCGCACATGACGTTGCAACTTCCACGCCTCACCGCCCTTCCTCGCAGCCCCGATGCTTACCGTCGTCGTCCACAGCTTCACCTTTGCTGCTTGCAGCAAAATAGTCAGCGAGTTGTAGCTTTTTCGTTTGCCGGTTGTAGCTTTTTTCTTCTGCGGGATGCCTCTTCATGGTCGCATATAGCAAAACTCAACGCCGATTGTAGCCGGACCAAAAGCCGGTTGTAGCAATTTATGATGCCGGTTGTAGCTCGCAGCTCCGGTGATGTCCCCTCCCATCCCATCCCATGTCAGGTGAACCCCCGTTGTTGTGCGTTGGGTGTGCCTTTACGTCGCAGTTTTGCAGCTCGTCCACCGGAGCTGCGGATGGTGCGCTGTGAGAATAGCATAAGCTGTGGATAAGTGGTGGTCGTCTGCGTGGAGAAATCGGCGGCCGTGCGGTCGACGACCTCACCGGCGAGATTGGGATTCAGCAGCGGTGTAGGGATTGATGTAGGGGTAGGCAACAACCTCGCCGACGAGATTGGGCTGCAGCAGGTAGGGCGATGAAGGTCTCATGGATCCGCGGCTGGAGGTTGAAGAAAGAGGAAAGGAGAAGAGCAGTTTCACGTGCAGGCCCCGCCATCTACACACGTCTCGTGCGAAATGGATGTTTCGTGGGTGCGTGAGCCAGCGTGGCGTGGAGCCGGCCGAAAGTTCGGCCGGTCTGCCGGCTCCAAACGTTTCCCAACTAGAAAAGCAATTGTCTTGTGCGGCGGGCATAAGCTAGAAAGGCAATTTTTTGAGCAAAATACCAAGGAAAAGCAACAAAACAAGCAAGTATTTACAGGCTCCTAATTAACCAACAAAACAGTTGAACTGCAATTTAACAGAATATCAAAGGAAAAGCAACAAAAAAATTGAACACTTACAAAACAAGTAAAGTGCAATTTAACACATATGTTGGTTTCTTGTTCGAAGAAGAAAGTATTTGAGATGTAAGAGCCACAATGCATATATGCAAGTAATAATCTGACAAAGAAACCGTATAAACAAGAGATTTATTCCGATTCAGAGGCAGGCAATGTGACTGTCGGCGTTCTGGGAACGGGGGTCCCCAGACTTGCCTGCCTGTGGCCTGCGGCGTGGCTCGAGTGGTGGCCCAGTACGACCCATCTTCATCAGCGCAAGACTCGAGACCCTCGCGAGGGGCCAAGCCTCGCGGGCGGACGACACACAACTTCCTCAGGAACGACCTCGCCAGGCAGGCTCGCGAGGAGGCGGAGAGATCAAGGCAGGGTACCTCGCAAGGTGCTCGTGACGCAAGCCATGACGATCGAGACCAGGCGGGCGCCGGCCTGCGTAGTGTCCTTGTTTCCTCTGTGGTGCAAAGGCGGCAAGCACATGCGTGGAGTACCGAGACATCAGACAAAGGTTGCCATTTCAGTGCAACGAGACCAAGACCAGTAGAGCGGCAGGATGGAGGTCACTGTGGAGCCCAAGACGGCGTCATCGCCAGTGCCTTTGGCAGCTGAAGACCAATTTTAATCAGGATGACTTGTACTATATGTTCCCCTTTCAAAATGGCCATTGTTGGCGCCCTTCCCGCTCAATTTTGGGAAGAGGACCAGGGCCTCTATATATATAGGACTAGCCACCACAGTAGAGGGCATCTGGAAAACGGGCTCAACAAGTGCTCATTAGACCGAGAGGCGATCGAACTCACCCACAGTTCATCGCACCAGCTCAAGAACACCTGTCGCGAGGCTGTTCATCCTTTGTACTGTTCATCATCAGCCCCTGAGGCAATCCACCACACCACACACTGGAGTAGGGTATTACACCACAACAGTGGCCCGAACAAGTATATTTCTTGTGTCCCTCGTGTTGTTCATCGTTTTAGCTTAGATTCTCGTGAGGCGATCGAATGTGGATCGGTAGGAAGAAGATCTTCGCGCGCACCCCCGAGTTCGAACCTTAAGGGTCTGCTGGAACCCAACATCCGACATTTGGCGCGCCGGGTAGGGGTGCGCCGGAATCTTTCTTCCGCTGTTTCGCGTTCGATCTTCCGTCGTGTCCATGGCTGACCCTCGCCGGGCTCGCGCCAAGCGTCGGGCTGCTCTTGCCGCCCGCGTCGCCCAGACTGGCTCCCGTCGATGGGTGTCCCCGTCGCTCCCCATCGCCTGCCTCCAACGCCGCCACCGGCCCGGCAGGGAACAAGCAGCAGGCCTCGTTGCTGCATCCTTTGGTGCGGCGGGAAGGCCGCACCGCCACCCCGTCGCTGACTCCAGCTGGTTCATCGTCCCACGCCCGTCGCGCCCCCACGGACACGCACGCCGCGTTGCTCCTGGCGCATGAGCTCCCGCACTACCGTCCTGTTGACGACCTCTATGAGGAGTGGCTCGCTCGCATCACCGAGCTCGTCAGCACTACAGGAGGCTCCCCTGCGCCTTCCCTCTCACTGCCTCGCCCTCCGTCACCTCCTCCACCACCTCCTCCCCAAGAAGGCGCTCTGGCTCCTAGGCGCGCGGCCCCAGGACGAGATCCACCGTGTCCGGCGCTCGCGCAACAAGAAAGGAGCTGCCAAGAAATCCCTCGTCCCCAAGAAGGTGCTCGTATACTCCCAGCACCGGTGCGCCACGACCGCATCCCTGCGCCAGCACGTAAAGACCCCGCGCTGCTCCAGGCAGCGGCGCGCGAGAACCCCCATGAGCAAGCCCCGCATCAGCAGAGAGCTCCAGTGGCCACCGCAGGCTGCCGTGCCTTCACCACCGAGCTACGCAGTGTCACCTGGCCAGGCAAGTTCAAGCCTGACCTGCCCCCTCGTTACGACGGCATTGCCGACCCCGCAGAGTTCCTACAGCTCTACGAGCTGGGCATCGAAGCCGCCAATGGGGACGAAAAGGTCATGGCGAACTGGTTTCCCATGGCACTCAAGGATGGCGCCCGCACTGCTCCTGAACCTGCCTCCCAGCATGATCTCCTCCTGGGACGAGATGCGCACTCGCTTCATCGCCAACTTCCAAGGCACTCGCGACCGTCCCCCGGCCATGGGAGACCTGCGCCGCATCAAGCAGCAGCCCGGAGAGACCTTGCAGAAGTACATCCAGCGCTTCAACAGCGCTCGCCTCAAGATTCCCAGGGTAACCGAGGAGGCCATCATCTCGGCCTTCTCTGATGGCGTCCGCGATGTCAAGATGAAGGAGGAGCTGGCGATCCACGAAGATCTGTGTACGTCTTTGGAGTTGTTCAACCTGGCGACCAAGTTCGCAAGGGCTGAGGAGGGGCACCTCTCCCTTCTCGAGCTCCCAGCAGCAGACCTAGAAGAGAAGAATGCCAAGGCCAAGGATGTGAAGCACAAGGGAGCAGCTGTGCTCGCAGCAGAGTCAGACATGAAGTGCGGCAGGGACCACCCGGAGTTGTCCAAGGGCAGCTGATACTGTGTGTGCCACGATCTCCACACCCACAACACCAACGAATGCCAAGAGCTCAGGGCCGTGCGAGAAGGCCGTGTTGGTCGACGCCCTGAGTGCAATGATGGGGCTACGGCCAAGGCGGAGCAAGAGGTGGAGGACGATGGGATGACGTGGCCCTCGCCAAGCATGGCGTGACCAGCCTCGCGAGGACCGCTGGCAGGACCAGCCTCGCAAGGGGGATTGGAGGGATCAGCCTCGTGAGGATCACCCACAAGGCAACGTAGGACTTCCTCCTCTGCCACCACCACCAAGAAGGAATGACGACCATCATCAGGACGAGGGGCTGGGGGCTTCCAAGAGCCGCGTGCGATCGCTTGCATCTTGGGCAGCGCGCAGGCCCCAGCCTCTCGGCGCATCTTCAAGCAGTTTGCTCGCGAAGTGAATGTAGTCCTCCCCAAGCTTGAGGCCACGCGCCCCCTTAGGTGGTCTGCGTGCGGCATCACGTTCAGCTCAGCGGATCATCTTAAGTGCACGGAAACGGCCGGTGTCCTCCCGATGCTCTGCTCCCCAGTCATCAGCAATGTGCAAGTTACGAGGACCCTCATCGATGGCGGAGCAGGGCACAACGTCCTGTCCGTCGAGACGTTCAACAATCTTCAAGTGCCATATGATCAGCTTGAACCAACCAAGCCTTTCTCAGGAGTCGCTGATGGTTCCACTGTCCCGATAGGGAAGTCCGCCTCCCTGTCACCTTTGGGCAGCACAAGAACAACCGTACCGAGCTCATTGACTTCGACGTCGCCCACATTCGCCTGCCGTACAATGCCATCCTCGGGTATCCAGCCCTGGCCCAGTTCGTGGCAGTAACTCACCATGGTTACAATGTCCTCAAGATGCCAGGAAGTGGCGGAGTCATCACGGTCCCCTGTGAAGAGAAGGATGCGGTGTGCTCTCTCGAGTGCGCCTTCCAAGCCGCGTCAATCGAGGACCCAGACAGCAAGAGCGGAAACCTTCCTGAAGCAGCTCCCAAGAAGAAGAAGACATCACCTGGCTCAGGGCCTCAGGAGGCAGGCACCTTCGGAAGCGCCACATCAGGATCTGCGCCCACCCAAGGGGCGCCACCCTCTGTCGCATAGGAAGGCGCGCCCAGCGCCCTCCTCGGGAAAGGCTCGGGGGCTCTCTCCTGGGGAGCCACTGACTTTGCCAAGATCACGAGGGAGGCACTCGGGCACCACTTGGAGGCGTGCTTCACGACACGTTTCCCTCAGGAAGGCGTAAGGCAAGGAGGGCCCAACCCTTAGGAGTTCATCACCGAAGTTTCTCAGGAGTTGCAGGAATCGAGAGTCATGCACGGCAACCGCCGCCTGCCCAGCGTAGCCCCCCATCCAGGAGAGGATGGCGGGCTGCACGTCTGCATCGACTACCCAGGGCTCAACCGAGTCACGTCTCAGGAGTGCTTCTGACCTTCGCGCGCGGGGTGTTGCGTGGGTCCACCGCACAGCTACGTTTGCATGCACTTCGGCCTGCCGAACGCGACTGCTGCTCACCAGCGCCTGATGAGAAGCATTTTGGAAGCTTAGGTGGCCAAGCTGCATGCGCTCCTGGAGGAAATGGAGATGGACCTCGCTGAGCCGCCCGACCTCCCGGGTCTCCCGAGGCTCGGAGCTCCTAGGGCTCGTGGGGATTGGCTTCTTCATCACGCACCATCAGCTACTCCGACACTCGCTCTGCAATGGTATAAGGTGACTTCTTTCAAGTTTCGTTTCAACTAGGAGCGCCCTTAGGGCTGCATCATTCCCAGGGTCTGTCCCCGCGGCATGTATCCGTTTTGCTTATGTCTTCAACTTAGCTTGTTGGGGGCGCCCCTCGGGCTGCATCATCCCCAAGCCGCTTGGGCCTGACCTAGTGGCGTTTGCCTTTCTCTGCATCTATCTAAGTTGATTTGCTTCTTCATGCTTAACCTGCTTGAGATAATCGCCTTCTCGATTGGCACCTACCTTTGGAGCCGCTCGCTCTAGCACGGCGCTTGCGCATGGGTCCGTCCCTGCAACATCGACAAATCTGAGTGGTCGAGCTTTGGCCGCGGCAGCCCCGCATAGCGCTACCTCACCAGGCCCTCAGTGCCTCAATCACTCCCTCGGAGCAACCAATGGCTGGCTGGCAACCGTAATGGCAGACCTTGTTTTCCTCGTGTTGGTGTACAAGATCCGCCTAAGGAATAGCATGGGGGGGCGTCGCGAGCTCCCTCTCTCTCTCCCCTGCACGATCCGCTCGCGCGTTAAAAGGGGGGCGCCTGAGCATCGCGACTCATGGGCTCTTACTGGCTCTCCAGCCCTCACCCCCTGGCCTTGACCCACGGCATCACAACCTGTCATACCAGCGGCGGCTGAGCTCGCTCGAGGGCCGGGACCTGAGGATGTAGAGCATGTAGGAGAGTGCAGGAAAGAGGGGAGAAGCTCGCGAGGGCCTGACCCAGCGACACCCCAGCTGCCGGCGCGCAGGCTCGGCACCTTGCCAAAGAACAACTTCAAACTCATGAGATAAGTCACGCCTTAGCGAAAGCTAAATCAACGCGACACAAAACCCTCGCCTAGTGCAGCTCTGTTACGGTGATGTTGCCTTCCTTTCTTGCCCAACGGAGGCTGCTTGAGCGCTAAAGGGGACCTCCTGAGCATCGCGCCTCGGGGGCTCTTACTGGACCTTGGGCCGCTCACCTCCTGGCCTTGACCATGGCATCGCGACCTGGCATACCAGCGACGGCCGGCTCGCCTGGGACCGGGACTGTCGCAGTAGAGCACCAAGCCCTCGTGAGGATAGAAAGGGGGAGCCGAGCTGGGACAGGACAAGCATCTCGCATCGCTCCATAATAAGGATAATATTCACAAAAGACATGGCAGACGCCTTACATACCCCCGCGGGGTGTTTCTTCGATTCCTCGCAGGGAACAAAAGGTGATAATCCTAAGGAACGCTAACTACGCGCGCCTCCACAGGAGACGCCATCATCAACAATGGGCCGTCAGGCGCCGGCGCCAACCCCATCCAGATCAGTGGCGTCGGCGGCCTGATGCAGCTGTCCTGCTCCGAGCGCGACGCGAGCTCGGGGGCTCGTAGCTGTCGTCGCTCGTCTCCGGAGTCACGTGAAGCTCGGGGGAGTCGCTGGATTCTCCGGCTCCTCCGCTGCTGCCTGAGGAGCTGCTGGGAAGCGGTTGGCAGGCCTGGTCCTCGCCACTTCGATGCCCCGGCCGTCTTCCTTGGGGCAGCACTCCAGTCGGCGTCCTTCTGCGTCGAAGACCTTGAAGAACATCAAGGAGGCACCATTGTATTCGAGATGAATTACGAGGGCACCCCCTGTCCGGCAGACTCGGGCGATCTCGCCCCACCCCCGGGTCATGTAGAACTTGCCCAGAGCGACAACCGCGACCTCTGCTCCGGTCGCAAGGGTGTTGCAGTCAGCATGCTGCAGCCAGAGCTCCAGAGACCCACTCGGCGGCATCTCGAAGGCGAAGGAGGGAGGAAGGCAAATCCAAGAGCGTGGAGGCATAGCGATGTGAAGCACAAGCTCGCGAGAAGAGCCCTCAGCGTGGACTCCGGGGGTGATGACGCGCACCGCCGTGACTCACCGGCGTCGCCGGCGGCGCTGTTGGTGTCGCTCGGCGTCTTCTTCTCCAGGGCCCTCGATTCAGGTGTACAAGGGCAGCGGGAACCCAGGCGGCGACCGCTCGTACCAGGGCCTCAACGTTTCCTGCCGTGCGACCACGTCGCAGTGGCCGGGGACAGGCCGCTTCTTCGGCGGAAGCGGGTCGGGACCCTCTCGGGGGGCCTTCCCCTTCTCTTACGCAGAAAACCGGCGGATCGGCGCCATTGGCGTAGAGTGGAGCAAGGGCGAGGAAGAAGAAGAAGGAGATAAGCAGGAAGAGATGGACTGCGGGGGCTCTCGCCCGTCCATACTTATAGTCTGGAGGAGGCCAACCGTCGGCCTCCACGATCACAGGTAATCATGACCCATTTCTGCATGCAGGGACTTGTCAAGTCGAGCAGTTGTCAAGGCGGCGTGGGGAAGCGCAGGCGCCCGCGTCCAATCAACCGCCACGCGGCCCCCAAGGCCGCAGGCTGATGGGGTCCGCGGCGCTCCGCGCTTGCCCCTTCGCTTCTCCGCTAAGCCAAGTCTGAGCGTGCCTTGGGCCCGGGGGCTACTGTCGGCGTTCTAGGAACGGGGGTCCCCAGACTTGCCTGCCTGCGGCCTGCGGCGTGGCTCGAGTGGTGGCCTAGTACAACCCATCTTCATCAGCGCAAGACTCAAGACCCTTGCAAGGGGCCAAGCCTCGCGGGGCGGACGACACACAACTTCCTCAGGAACGGCCTCGCCAGGCAGGCTCGCGAGGAGGCAGAGAGATCAAGGCAGGGTACCTCGCGAGGTGCTCGTGACGCAAGCCATGACAATCGAGACCAGGCGGGCGCCGGCCTGCGCAGTGTCCTTGTTTCCTCTTTGGTGCAAATGGGGCAAGCACAGGCGTGGAGTACCGAGGCATCAGACAAAGGTTGCCATTTCAGTGCAACGAGACCAAGACCAGCAAAGCGGCAGGATGGAGGTCACCGTGGAGCCCAAGACGGCGTCATCGCCAGTGCCTTTGGCAGCCGAAGACCAACTTTAGTCAGGATAACTTGTACTAGATGTTGCCCTTCAAAATGGTCGTTGTTGGCGCCCTTCCCGCTCAATATTTGGGAAGAGGACCAGGGCCTCTATATAAATAGGACTAGCCACAACAAGTGCTCATTAGACCGAGAGGCAATCGAACTCACCCAAGCAGTTCATCGCACCAGCTCAAGAACACCTCTCGCGAGGCTGTTCATCCTTTGTACTGTTCATCATCAGCCCCTGAGGCAATCCACCACACCACACACTGGAGTAGGGTATTACACCACAACGGTGGCCCGAACTAGTATAAATCTTGTGTCCCTCGTGTTGTTCATCGTTTTAGCTTAGATGCTCGCGAGGCGATCGGACGTGGATCGGTAGGGGGAAGATCTTCGCGCGCACCCCAGAGTTCGAACCTTAAGGGTCTGCCGGAACCCAAAATCCGACAGCGACCCTGGCAATTAAGGAAGGAAGGTTACGAATCCAGAATGACGTAGCCGGACCTGAACTACCTGGTGGCCCACGTTGTCTATGAGATCTGGTCGGCCTCGAGGTCGCCGTTTTCGGACGGTGGCGCCGCCGGAGAGGAGATCGCTTGCCTTCGGTGACCTCCTACTCCGAAGAAAGAGGGGAGAAGACTGATCGTCCCTTGTTGGCGAGCTCTCCGACGGGCCCCGCCGCTCGCGCTCGTCGACCTGAGCCTGCTCGGAGAGACGGAGCGGGGAAGAGGAGGCGAGCGAGATGGCGGCAACAGGGTTTGGATTGGAATCGCGAGAGGCGAGAGGTGTACGAGCTGGAATATGGGCCTGGCCGTCTTCTCGGTTTTTTGGGCTTAAAATATGCTTAATTTTACCTCTATTTATTTATTTTTGGCAAATTTCAGAGAATGCGATTAGTTTCAAAATTTCGAAAATCAAGCCCTGTTTGAGCTTTATACCCAAGCATCTATTCCAGGCAAAGTTTTTGCCGTGAGGTTTAGCCACTTGGATGAAAATGACCTATGGTGAGTTATGCATGTGGCACGTGGTATCAATTTGGTACCTGGTGGTGTAGAACTGCTTTGTGGATTCAGGGTTTTGTTTCAAATTTTTTGAACTGGTGTGGCACTCGGTTTGGTTGGTTTAGCATTTTTTCATTCAATGTGGGGCAGGGTGGTGTGTTTATTTTTCTTGTATGGGTCATCTCAATCCGTTTGTGTCTCTGTTTTTGTACGTGCAGTCGCTTTCGGTTGTTTGGACGTGAGCGTTAAAATTTTGCCTTTTGTTGTTTGCACCGTTGTAGCATGGAGGGGTTATATGTACGTGTTTGCCTTGCATGCATGCAGACTAATTGTGTGCCGCCGCGTGGTAGACCAATTCCATCATGCAGTGGGATCGGTGTCGTCAGTGGCCAATGAGCGGGTGGACCAATTAGAACTGACCAGGGGTGTTGCATTTGCATCCAGAAGCAATACGACAAGAGACATGGGCGGCATCATGCAGGCGGTCGACCAATTGGAACTGATTAGTAGAACTGCACTTGCTTCAAGGAGCAAAACGACAGGAGAAAAGGGATGGAGCCATGCAGCGGGTTGGTGATATGAGTGGACAGCGGTAATCGGGTGAAGCGGTTCGCTTGCGCCGCCTGGATTTCTCCCGCGGCGTTCAATCTGTCATTTTCACCGTACAGCTTGCCGCTGCCGCTTTGGTCGTTCTTTCCAGAGCGTGTGAGTCCCTGTCCATCGGTGCTGATTTTCGCGTGTCTTCTGGAGTTCTGGCGCATGATATGGGGCTATAAATATGCTGGTTTTCCTCTTGTGCCGTTGTTTGTGGTTTCATTTCTTTCTTAGTGTTTGATGGTTGCTCTTTCATCCAGTCGTGATGGTTTGCGTCGTCCTGGCCGGCCTCGTGGCTCGCGTGGTCTTACGGTTGTTCATCGCGGTTGTTCCGATCGGCGTGGTGCTTCTACTGATTCGGCGGATAGGCCTGCGCTTGATCATCGTCGTCCGTCTTGTCGGCTTGGTCGTGGGGCACGTGGGTCGCCTTCTTCATCTGCTTGCTCTGTGCCGTCTTCTGCTTCGGTGGATATTGTGCCGTCTTTTGTTTCGGTGGATATTGATATGCCATCTGGTTTGTGTCCATTCTGTTTCGTTCGTTTGGTTTTTGCTGCTATTGTGGACTAAATGTTGTGATTTTTTGTTGCAAGCAGGTAGTCGTGCCTCTGTTGCTTCTCGCAGGGAGGAGGTTCGTTTGGGCAAGCGTCGTGTTGATTGTGGTCTTGGTTTGTGTTTTCGGCCCGATGAATTTTCATTTTCCCCTATTTTTTATCGTTATTTAATAATGTGGTTCACTTTGTATATACAGATGTATCTTTTTGCGGGTCGGAGATGTCTGGGCCTGATGTTGTTGCTGTTGCTGCCTCTTTGCGTTCTATAAGCCATGGTATCCTGCCCTTTTTTAGTGTATATGAGAATATGGTGCATGTGGTGACCATGCATGTGTGTGCTTCCGTCAGTTGTACGTTGTGGTGTACAAAGTTTTAAAAAATAATACTGTTTGTGTTATTTGCACCTCGTGGTGCAGAAAGTTGGGAAAAAAAATATACCCGACCACCAATGCTGGGTCCGTACTAGCTTACAGGACGTACCCAAATCAAGCGCAATGGCGACTCGGGCGGCTGATCGAGCTGATGGACGGACCCGACAACGGGGTCCAACGGGGCAGTGGGGGTAGTAATAGAGGAGTTCGATATGGGGGGTGGACGCAGCTATTTAAGTTGCTCCTTGTGCCCTCCCGTTTCCGAGGTGGGACTAAACGGTGGTGCTGTTTCACGCGGGCGAGGGGAGTGGGCTGTGGGCCGGCGGAATGGAGCGAGTGGTGGCAATGCCTTTATTGGGCCGAATTGGGCCAGCTGGTGCGTGTGGTGCATTTTTCGCGTTTATGTGCATGCCGCATGCACGTACGTTCGATGCTGTTACGTGCACCCCGTGGTTTACCTGTGTGTTTGTGTGCATGGTGCATGCACGTACGGTCGATGCTGTTGCGTACACCCCATGGTTTATCTGTGTGTTTGCGTGCATGGTGCATGTATGTGTGTCCGGTGTCGTCGGTGGGGTATGTTTTTTGGATACGATGTAGTCATTTGGTCTGTGTTTTTTTTCATATTGGTTGTGGCAAATTTTTGTATTTGCTGATAGTTTTGTTTTCAGTGCTGAATTTTTTGTATCTGCAGATAGATTTGTTCCCACTGTTGACGAGGCTACCATTGCGTCGGGTGCTGCATATTTTTCTGATTGGTTGCGTCGTACATCGATGGTTACTCATCCACGTGTTGTTCCGCTTCTATGTGCGGGTCCTTCTTTTCGATCCGTTCCCTTAGGATGGTTGTTAGGTACGTGTGATTATGTTATAATATAAAATATTTACTGACTTGTATACTTTTTTCTTTTTCATTTTTTTAAAGTTCTGCCTACGCCGGTCGTCCATGCTGCCGATAGTGATCGTGCTCGATGCAAGAGGAAATTGATTCGGTCATATCGGTCTGGAGGAGTAAAGGTTTGTGCTTCTTATTTTTTATTCTACTTATTTTTAGTGTTGTTCATGCTGTTTTCATTGGGGATTTTTTTATATAGTTCGCGTGTTGGGACTCCCTATCCCGAAGGATCTGGTTCATCTCCTCAAGAGTATGGCGATGTGTAATTATTTTTGCATTTTAGTTGTGCGTATTGTGAAATTATTGGTTTAGTAAATCTATTGTTATTGATGCAGCTGTCCATAGGGGCCGTTCGTATTATGGCAGTCCGGATCTTACATGTCAGCGGTGTGGGGCTTTTAATTGGTTTCGTGAAGGTTCAACTTATCATCGGGAGTCTACTACCCGAAGACCTGTTTATACGGGTTGTTGCCGTAGTGGCAAGGTTTCTTTGACAAAATTCTGTTCTTGGCCTTCCCCATTGGATAGATTGATGCGGTTTGATGGAGACGTGATTTCTCATAGGTTCATGCTGTTGATTAGGCAGTATAATTCAATGTTCTGTTTTACATCCTTGGGTGCTCATATTGATAACAGTATCAACGTTGGTGGTGCTCCCTACGTGTTTAAGATGAATGGGGTGGTCTATCACCGTATCGAGCCTCTTGTGCCTCTTGATGGGTTATCGCCGAAATTTGCTCAGTTATATATGATTGATTCAGGTGACGAGATCGACAGCAGACTTAATGTGTTTGCTAGGGATGACGATAGCTCTCTTTGCCCAGATCCTGAAATTGTTGCATCTATTGTTAGGATGCTCGATATGTATAATCCTTTGGTTCATAAATTTAGGCTTGCTCGCCAGAGTCTCTGCAGTCCTGATGCACCGAGGGTATCTATACGCCTTTTAGGTAATGATGGTGGGCCACATGGTACGCGTTTTTCTGGTCCAACTGTTTCTGAGGTTGCTGCACTTATCGTTGGTGATTTGACACCTGAGTGTAAGAGTTTCGATGTTATTGCTGAAAGTCATTCTGGTGCTTTGAAGCACATATCTGCTCTCAATTATAATCTTATGGTTCTGCAGTATCCCCTTATTTTTCCTTATGGAGACAAGAGTTATCATTTAGGCATTAATTATATTTGCCGTCGTAGTCCTCAACTGGCTTCGTCCGTTTCAATGGATGCTTCGCAACTCGGTAATGATAGTAGTGATGATGATAATTGTTTTACGGATGTTGTGCCTCAACGTGGCGATGGTGGTCGTGTGAGTATGTTGGAATACTACAGTTATTATTTTCATTATCGTGAAGGCGAGGTCAATCCTTATACGAGCTATGGCCGATTGAGTCAGCAAGTAAGTGTAAATGCATATTCTTGTGTTGAATCTGATCGACTGGAGTATCATTTCCGAAAACAAGATAAGCTTCGAAGTGAGACATATCAGGATGTGTCTGATGCAATGGGCGAAGGTAATTCTACTGGCAAGAATGTCGGGGTTCAATTCATATTGCATGGCAGCTTTACTGGTGGCCCTCGGTATATGTTTCTGAATTATCATGACGGGATGGCTATATGTCGGCAGTATGGGGCTCCCGATTTGTTTATTACGTTTACTTGTAATCCTAAATGGCCCGAGATTGCTGATGCATTGGCCGCTGAGCCTGGTCAGGTTGCAGCTGATCGGCCTGATATTACTACACGGGTGTTTGCTATGAAACACGAGGAATTTTTGGATGGAATTAAAGATGGTTCATTTTTCGGTGATGTCCAAGCATGTGAGTTTTATAATTATTATTTGTTTAGAATTTTGTTTATTCATATGTGTGACTGTGCTTTTATATTGGCAGATTTGTATGTTGTGGAATTCCAAAAGAGAGGTCTTCCTCATACTCATACATTGGTGTGGTTGAAAGCTGATACAAAAGAGCCTTCATCTGCTTTCATAGATAGTCTTATTTGCGCTGAGATTCTTGATCCCTTGATTGATCCTTTGGGTTATGCTCTTGTTGATGAGTATATGATACATGGTCCCTGCGGAGTTCATATTTCTAGATGTCCTTGCATGAAGAACAATTGCTGCTCCAAGCGTTTTCCTAAGGCATTTTCAGATGAAACAATGGTTGATAATGTTGGTTTCCCTGTTTCTCAAAGGCGAGACAACGGTTTGTATGTTTTGAGGCAACATGATTCTCTAAAGATGGGTAATCAGTGGGTTGTTCCTTATAATATGAAATTGTTGAAGAAGTTTGATGCTCATATTAATGTGGAGTGGTGCAACTCAAGGAAATATGCCCTAGAGGCAATAATAAAGTTATTATTTATTTCCTTATTTCATGATAAATGTTTATCATTCATGCTAGAATTGTATTAACCGGAAACATGATACATGTGTGAATGAATAAACAAACAACATGTCACTAGTATGCCTCTACTAGACTAGCTTGTTAATCAAAGATGGTTATGTTTCCTAACCATGAACAAAGAGTTGTTATTTGATTAACAAGGTCACATCATTAGTAGAATGATCTGATTGACATGACCCATTCCATTAGCTTAGCACACGATCGTTGAGTATGTTGCTACTGCTTTTATCCATGACTTATACATGTTCCTATAACTATGAGATTATGCAACTCCGCCACGGAGGAACACTTTGGTGCTACCAAACGTCACAACGAATCGGGTGATTATAAAGGAGTACTACAGGTGTCTCCAAAGGCGATGTTGGGTTGGCGATTTTGAGATTAGGTTTTGTCACTCCGATTGTCGGAGAGGTATCTCTGGGCCCTCGGTAATACACATCACCAAGCCTTGCAAGCATTACAACTAATGAGTTAGCTGTGAGATGATGTATTACGGAACGAGTAAAGAGACTTGCCGTAACGAGATTGAACTAGGTATTGGATACCGACGATCGAATCTCGGGCAAGTAACATACCGATGACAAAGGGAACAACGATGTTGTTATGCGGTCCGACCGATAAAGATCTTCGTAGAATATGTAGGAACCAATATGGGCATCCAGGTCCCGCTGTTGGTTATTGAGCGAGAATAGTTCTAGGTCATGTCTACATTGTTCTCGAACCGTAGGGTCCGCACGCTTAAGGTTTCGATGATGCTTATTATGAGTTTATGTATTTTGATGTACCGAAGAAGTTCGAGTCCCGGATGTGATCACGGACATGACGAGGAGTCTCGAAATGGTCGAGACATAAAGATTGATATATTGGAAGCCTATGTTTGGAGTTCGAATGGTTCCGGTGAAAACAGAATTTATCGGAATACCGGAGGTTACTGAACCCCGGGAGGTAAATGGGCCTTAGTGGGCCTCGAGGGAGAAGAGGAGGGCCGGCCAGGGTGGTCACGCGCCTCTCCCCCCCAGTCCGAATAGGACAGGAGGGGGCGGCGCCCCTTTCCTCTTCCCCTCCCCCAATCCTATTCCAACTAGGAAGGGGGAGTCCTACTCCTGTGGGAGTAGGACTCCTCCGCCGCCTCTAGGCCGGCTGCACCTCCCCTCCCTCCTTTATATACGGGGCAGGGGGCACCCTAGAACACACAAGTTTGATCTACGGATCGCTCCTTAGCCGTGTGCGGTGCCCCTCCACCATATTCCACCTCGGTCATACCGTCGCAAGCTTAGGCGAAGCCCTCGCCGTGAAACATCAAGATCGCCACCACGCCGTCGTCTTGACGAAACTCTCCCTCGACACTCGGCTGGATCGAGTACGAGGGACGCCATCGAGCTGTACGTGTGTCAAGAACTCGGGGCGCCGGAGTAACGGCGCCGGATCGGTCGGATCGCGAGGAGAACGTGACGACTACTTCCTCTACGCCAGATCGCTTCGCTTGGGTCTCGAGGGTACGTGGACAACACTCTCCCTCTCGCTATTCATCACCATGATCTTGCGTGTGCGAGGAAATTTTTGAAATTACTACGCTCCCCAACAAAGGGCATCCGAGCCTAGGTTTTTATGGTTTGATGTTTTGCACGAGTAGAACACAAGTGAGTTGTGGGCGATACAAGTCATACTACCTACCAGCATGTCATACTTTGGTTCAGCGGTATTGTGAGATGAAGCGGCCCAGACCGACATTACGCCAGACGCTTACGCGAGACTGGTTTCACCGCCACGAGCACTCGCTGCTTAAAGGTGACCGGTGGGTGCTGTCTCTCTCACTTTAGTTGAACTGAAAAGGCTACGCCCGGTCCTTGAGAAGGTTAAACGGAGTCTATTTGACGAAGTATCGCTGTGGTTTTGATGCGAGGTGAGACTGGTTCTTGCTTAAGCCCGTAGCAGCCACGTAAAATTTGCAACAACAAAGTAGAGGACGCCTAACTTGTTTTTGCAGGCATGTTGTGATGTGATATGGTCAAGACGTGATGCTATATTTTATTGTATGAGATGATCATGTTTTGTAACCGGTTATCGGCAATCGGCAGGAGCCATATGGTTGTCGCTTATTGTATGCAATGCATCGCTCGTAATGCTTTACTTTATCACTAAGCGGTAGAGATAGTCGTAGAAGCATAAGATTGGCGAGACGACAACGATGCTACGATGAAGATCAAGGTGTCGCGCCGGTGATGATGGTAATCATGGTGGTGCTGCGGAGATGAAGATCACGAAGCACAAGATGATGATGACCATATCATATCACTTATATTGATTTGCATGTGATGTTTATCCTTTTATGCATCTTATCTTGCTTTGATTGACGGTAGCATTATAAGATGATCTCTCACTAAATTATCAAGAAGTGTTCTCCCGAGTATGCACCGCTGCCAAAGTTCGTCGTGCCCGCACACCACGTGATGATCGGGTGTGATAAGCTCTCGTCCATCTACAACGGGTGCAAGCCAGTTTTGCACACGCAGAATACTCGGGTTATACTTGACGAGCCTAGCATATGCAGATATGGCCTCGAACACGAGAGACCGAAAGGTCGAGCGTGAATCATATAGTAGATATGATCAACATAAGATGTTCACCATTGAAAACTACTCCATTTCACGTGATGATCGGTTATGGTTTAGTTGATTTGGATCACGTGATCGCTTAGATGACTAGAGAGATGTCTTTCTAAGTGGGAGTTCTTAAGTAATATGATTAATTGAACTTAAATTTATCATGAACTTAGTACCTGATAGTATCTTGCTTGTTTATGTTTGATTGTAGATAGATGGCTCGTGCTGTTGTTCCGTTGAATTTTAATGCGTTCCTTGAGAAAGCAAAGTTGAAAGATGATGGTAGCAATTACACGGATCGGGTCCGTAATCTCGAGGATTATCCTCATTGCTGCACGTAAGAGTTACGCCCTAGATGCACCGCTGGGTGCCAGTGCTCGCTGCCGATGCAACCGCCGACGTTAAGAACGTCTGGCGAGCAAAGCTGATGACTACTCTATAGTTCAATGTGCCATGCTTTACGGTTTAGAACCGGGACTTCAACGACGTTTTGAACGCCATGGAGCATATGAGATGTTCCAGAGTTGAAGTTGATATTCCAACAGTAATGCCCGGATTGAGAGATATGAAGTCTCCAATAAGTTCTATAGCTGCAAGATGGAGGAGAACAGTTCATTAGTGAGCACATACTCGTAATGTCCGGTACTACAATCACTTGACACAATTGGGAGTTAATCTTCCGGATGATTGTGTCATTGATGAATTCTTCAATCACGCCACCAAGCTACAAAGGCTTCGTGATGAACTATAATATGCAAGGGTTAGTAAAGACTATGCCTCTTCGCAATGCTAAAGGCTGCGGAGGTAGAAATCAAGAAGGAGCATCAAGTGTTGATGGTCAATAAGACCACTAGTTTCAAGAAGAAAGGCAAAGGGAAGAAAAGGAACTTCAAGAAGAACAGCAAGCAAGTTGCTGCTCAGAGAAGAAACCCAAGTCCGGACCTAAGCCTGAAACGAGTGCTTCTCCGCAAGCGATCGTCATCGGAAGCGGAACTGCCCCAAGTATTTGGCGGATAAGAAGGATGGCAAGGTGAACAAAGGTATATGTGATATACATGTTATTGATGTGTACCTTACTAGAGCTCGCAGAGCACTGGTATTTGATACTCGGGTTACTTGCTAATATTTGCAACTCAAACAGGACTACGGATTGCTTAACACCGCAAAGGACGAGGTGACGATGCGCGTGGGAAATGGTTCCAAAGTCGATGTGATCGCGGTCGGCACGCTACCTCTACATCTACCTTCGGGATTAGTTTTAGACCTAAATAATTTTTATTTGGTGCCTGCGTTGAGCATGAACATTATATCTGGATCTTGTTTAATGCGAGACGGTTATTCATTTAAATCAGAGAATAATGGTTGTTCTATTTATATGAGTAATATCTTTTATGGTCATGCACCCTTGAGGAATGGTCTATTTTTGATGAATCTCGATAGTAGTGATACACATATTCATAATGTTGAAACCAAAAGATGCAGAGTTGATAATGATAGTGCAACTTATTTGTGGCACTGCCGCTTAGGTCATATCGATGTAAAGCGCATGAAGAAACTCCATATCGATGGACTTTTGGAGTCACTTGATTATGAATCACTTGGCACTTATGTAACCGTGCCTCATGGGCAAGATGACTAGAACCCGCTTCTCCGGTACTATGGAGAGAGCAACAGATTTGTTGGAAATCATACATACAGATGTATGTGGTCCGATGAATATTGAGGCTCGTGGCGGATATCGTTATTTTCTCACCTTCACAGATGACTTAAGCAGATATGGGTATATCTACTTAATGAAACATAAGTCTGAAACATTTGAAAAGTTCAAAGAATTTCAGAGTGAAGTTGAAAATCATCGTAACAAGAAAATCAAATTTCTACGATCTGATCGTGGAGGTGAATATTTGAGTTACGAGTTTGGTCTACATTTGAAACAATGCGGAATAGTTTCAAGAACTCACGCCACCCGAACACCACAGCGTAATGGTGTGTCCGAACGTCGTCGTCGCACTTTACTAGATATGGTGCGATCTATGATGTCTCTTACAGATTTACCGCTATCGCTTTTGGGGTTATGCTCTAGAGACGGCTGCATTCACACTGAATAGAACACCGTCGAAATCCGCTGAGACGACACCTTATGAACTGTGGTTTGGCAAGAAACCAAAGTTGTCGCTTTCTTAAAGTTTGGGATGGCAGCAAGGAGAAGTTAGAGCAAATCAAGGCCATCCTTGAGACTTGAACTTGCTGTGATATGTTGGTGAAGTAAGTACATCCAAAGGCCTTTATATAAGGATGTGGGCTGGCATGATTTCAAGTAATTATGGGTGTACATTTTGGGGAATGTGAAGTTTAACTTAGTGTGTAAGAACCTTATTTCCTATGTTGTTAAGTTGTAATGGATCTCCTATGGTATTAAGTGTTGTAATGGATCTCCTATGGTATTAAGTAGTGGAAATGGATCTCCTATGCTATTAAGTAGTGGAAATGGATCTCCTATGCTATTAAGTGTTCAACTTGATCTTATATCTTTTATATGTTATTTGTTATCTTCATATATTATTTACGTGGGGTATTGGGCTTAGTGGCCTACTCTCGACCAAATGCAACCCTAGGCCTACTAACCCCAATCCCCATCCACCTCTCAATATAAACCCTCACCCCCACCCTTTCGGTGACTCCACCGGCCACCCAAAAGAAAACCTATAGATGGATCGACATGGGAGATGTCACAGAGAGGAAGAGGGGAGGCTGTGGAAGTGCAGACAGCGACAACGAGAGGAGGAGGAGGAGGAGGCGAGCGAGGAGGGCACTAGGCGGCCAGGATGGCGACAGGAGTTCAACCGCCGACTCTCCAACAAAATCTTGGAGAGTGCAATGATGAAGAACTAGAGCTGGTTTTCACGGTGGCGGGGAAGGTCATTCATGGAGATCATTAGATGGGCAAGGATGAGGCGGTCATGGCTCCTCATCCACAACTAGGACCAAGTGGGTCCGTTTCTTTGGCCTATGGTGATATGTCAATCGCTATCTATCTTTCTATCTATCTTTATCTATCTTTCTATCGTAAGTCAATTTGAGAGAGAATTGTAGTAGCATTTGTGAGATTTGGATGTAATCTATCTATCTATCTATGAAATTTGGATGTAATCTATCTATCTATCTATGAGATTTGGATGTTTCTATCTGTAAGGTGTATATCAAGTGTTGAATCCACATATAGATAAAAGTTGCGAGATGAATTGAAGTTGCAAACAAGTCAGAAATCCACATGATACCATACAAAAGTACTCCAAAGTGCAGTATCAAGTACTTAGTGAGGCAATGTTATTACAAACCAAATCAAACAGCATGAAGCACTTGGGTTCAACAACTTCATCTAGTTGCCACTTGCATAAAATAATCTTTTAGCCTATTTGATGGCTTCGACCCTCTTTGACCCATCATCGCAGCACTTAGCAACTCTATTGGCAGCCTTTGTCTAGGAGCAATGAAAGATCAATGCCGCTCTATTGGCGTAGCTGACCTGGTGTTCTTTCTTTGGAAGACCTTGATGACACTGTGTTCTTTCTGGAGAAGACCTTGATCCATTGCCATTGACAGTTGTGTTCTTCTTCTTGGCAGGTGCTACTCTTTATTGAGAAGATGTGTTGGTCTGCTCTTCTTGAGAGGTGGTGATGCTGTTGATGTAGGCTGGTGCCCTCTTCCTTGACCTAGAAGGCATGCGTTGATTCATTTATTCTTTGGAGGAGGAGTTGGTGCGGTGCAGAGGCAGCGAGGAACCCTGGTGGCCTTTGTGCGATTGCGCCAATGAAGATCCACCTCGAGTAGTTTGTTCTATTTTCCTACACAACAATATTAGCTAGAAGTATTTTCCTACAAGCGATTGCAGACCAATGAAGATCAAGCCTTGGCGATAGCAATGCAATGTAGTAACCATGGAATCAATGGACATACCGATGCTTGTTCAACCTCATTTGGAGCTTAGGTTTCAAAGGACACCACAATTGTTGATCCGTGCCCTTGCATCTTGCAGTTGCTGCATTTGGTAAAGGAATAAGCGCTGATCTAAATGTTTCTTAAGTTTCTCTCCTCTGAAACCGTGAAAATTGGCATAAATATGTCTAAGACAAAACCTTTGTGGAGAGTCAGGGAATACATCATCTATTGCATTCAACAATCCCTGTTCAATATCAGGTAATCTTAAGTGCTACTCATGTACTGAATAAAATTTTAGTCATTGCAAATGTAAAGGCAAATGTAAAGACTAGGTTGAGCAGTTACCTTACATCGAGACATAATTGTGTATTTGCCAAACTTATTGCAGTTCAATGACTGTTCTCAATTGTGTGAGAAACCATGTCCAAGCTCTGTCTCTTCCTTATCAACAACACCAAAAGCTATTGGGAAGATGTTATTGTTGCCATCCTCCTGCAGCTAATATCTGATGACGATGCTTAGCTTGATGAAGCAACCATCCGACCTGCTAACATGATAACATGAGTGCCTAAGTACATCAATGTTTAAAAACATATAAATTTCTGAATACTTACCTATAAATGGCCTGCGACCATTCAAAACCCTCCTTGCATGCAAACAAGCGATAAAACATATAGTGAAACCTTGGGGTAGGAGCTGGGTTAAGTGGGTCCTCATGTGTTGTTACTATGCACCTCTGCTTGAGGGTTAGTATCTAGCACACCTGCAGGTAGTCCCTTATTCTGTGATATTGGGTTTGTGATCTCCTTGCACAACCTCAACAGCTTGCTTCCTTGCCCTATATGCCAAGCTTTTAGGCACATACACCAAACTTCTTCTTTGTGTATGACATAATTGTGTCGACACTAGCTCGAGGGTTGGATCTGTGTCCTCACAAACCTTAGCAACCCAATTGTTGTCACCTTTGTGTTCTCTCCACTTGCTCCACAAGTGTGATCCGATTCATCTTCTTGATCTTGAAAGTTGCCTCATGAGCTATCTTGGAGCAACTATGTACTTGACATCCATGTTTTCTCTCGAGCACCAAGCAATAACCCTACTTGGTTCATTTCTATGATACTCAAAATTCCTAAGAGTCCTCATGAAAATTTCTAAGTGCTTCTCTGAACTCAACTACATTTTCAAAGCACAAATGCATTGCAAACTGCTCATGTGCATCGGGCCTTGATGGATCATACCATATCCTCTCCTTCTTCTGCTTCTTCCTACTCTTCCTTCCAGATGGCAGCCTTGGTGCATCATCTTCATCACTTATGCCAAAATCACAGAAAGCAGTACTCATCAACCGGGACATAATCTTCAAACTTGATGTGCTCGGGCTCACTATGAGACTTCTTTGGTTGGGCAGGTTTTCTAAGCGGCTTAAGCTTTTGGCTGCATTTGTAATTCTGATACTAGGATCACTTATGCGGGATCCTCTACTTGTTCATCTTGAAACAACTGGTTCTTCCTCCCAAAACTCAGAAGGTTACAGTTAGCTGCCTGAAGTGCTCTGCGAGCTCGATGCCGATCTCATCTTCACCCTGCACCAAGGTTTGTAAGAAATCTTCTCCCTCTGTAATCACCCTAAAGAACTCAAAATCTGAAGATGATTTGTCATCTTCATCTTCATCTTCTTCCTCTGGTACATCTTGTTCTTCTTCATCGGCTGCTACTTCTACATCTTCTTCTTCCACTTTTTGTTAAAATTGCTGCTTTGCTGTGTGTTTATGTAGGGATCATCGGGGCAGGTATAGAACACCTTCTTGTGAAACTCTGTAAACAACAGGTTCACCAACATGATCAATGGGGATCTTCCTCATCTGCTGGGCTTGGATCATAGCTTTTACACTGATGTTGATTACCTTATTATCAACAAACAAGTCAAGCATTTCCTCTAATGCCTCCTCACTATCAGGGGCCTCCACACCTCCGGCCTTTCCCTCTTCCTTTACATAACTTAGAAATGCATCCATTCCATAGCCCTCCAACTCAACCAATGCTAATATGGTCAGATAAGCGATGTCTGAGGACCAGAATACTTTTTCTCCATATTATCTATTCCTTGAAAATGTAGCCTCAAGTCCCAACTCTCATCATCTAAGCTGTAGGATTAAATTGACAAACAATTATTTTTAAGTGAATGCCTGAACATTCTTGACCAAAATGAATGTTCTTCTAATTCAATGAACCTGTGACCAAATGAACTAACCAAATGCACTTATTCTACACTAACAACCAATAAAATCTGATGCACTTTCTTCTAATTTGAACAAAAGCACCATTCAGCAGTGATTACCTCACTCCACCAAGGCGGCGCAATGGTGGCGCTTTGCTGGATCGGCGTGGATCGCCGCCCTTGCCAGGCGCGCGGACTTCGGATCTGAGGCTCGCGGATCCACATGAGCAGCGGTGATGGCTTCTTGCGACCGCTTGCCGGGAAGCTGTTGCCTAGCCATTTGTCCACCTCGAGGTCCACCGCCCTCCTCGCCGATTCCGCCTTAGCTCAATCGCTGCCGCCCGGCGAGATTTGGCTGCGCCGCCGCCGCCCACCTAGGTCACTGCGGAGAGGAGAGGAGAAACGACGCGTCGGCTACTTTGGTTCCGACCGGACAGCGTCGTGCTAACGGCCGTGAGCGGCCGCGCCGTGGCGGCGTGCTGCCGCGTGGGTGACAGATGGGCCGGGCCGTCGAGCAGTTAAACGCTAGTCGCCGGGTTTGGGTTTTTGAAACAACCGACAGCGTTTGGTAACTACGAGAAAATTAAAAAGTGGTAGTTTTTTGGAACCCTAAGCTGTAAACTAGTAGCTTTATGCTATTTACTCCATAAATTCGTCCACAAGAGCATATCCAAGAGGATCCACTAAAGGGTCGGGTAATTCAGTACAAATCAGCTCATTGATAAAAGATGGAGAAGGATCCTTGGTATTGGCCTTCAGCCGAACTAATGTATGAGTATGAGAAGACCTTCCAAGAAAAATATTTATTATTACACACATGTATCGTGCATTTCTTTGTATATACTCCCTCATCTAGCGAGCATGTACCAACAAGATCAGACCTTAACAATATAGATGATGGAAAGAACACTAATCAAAGCGGTACAAGCGGCAAACCATGCAGCGTTCACATCACTATTTGCTTTTCACAACTATGTATAGTTTAATACATAAGATAAAAAGCATAATTAGTAAGTACATGCATCACTGCACACAAGTTGAGTTTCAACTACCAAGAAGATAAAAGAACACTCTACAGGGACACAAGCAGACATGCATGCAAAGCAGTCCTCCTCGGGCAGCACACATGCAAAACTGTGCAACCATCACATCACCATATGTTTATCTATAAAAATGAGTTAGCACATAAGATGAAAATTATGTATACCAAATAGGGATTAAGATTACGGAAAAACTGCATGTACGTGTGGGCGTTTGCGAATCGCCACCGCCTCCATCACCACTTATTTTGCCGTATGAATAGATGACATCAGCGAGAAATCTTTTTGGTTTTGGATTAAAATTGTTTTATCTCTAAATAAAAAAGCGAACTAAAAATCCGTTTTCATCATTAAATCCGTCTCGACGAGATCTTCAAAACTAGACCCCATGTTGATATGTTTGACCAATTATTTTTTTGCCCATAAGTTGCCATAATGTTTTTAACACCCCAGATGTATCATGTCCCATTTTGCAATGTATCAACTTGACTTCATCCATTTCTTGTGGGTTTTCATGTTTGGCCTCATCTTGTTTGGTTATGTGGTTTTTTCCTTTTCTTTGTCATACTCATCTTACCATATTGCATTTGTGTCTCTTGTCATTTGCATTCATCCTCATCATGTGCATGTTGTGACCTCATACTTATTATGTTGTGGCATGCTCGATTGCATAGATCTTGCACCATCACTTCTCCCTTCCTTTCCTTCCATTCTTTGCAAGTGCCATTTGCCTCCACCATAAATGTTCATTTTTCCCCAATATTCTAACACTATGTACCTAGCCTCTGAAATTACAGCTCTGTTGAAGTTGTGTTGGTTAGGTTCAAAAATGCTCAAGTTTGAACTATATTCAAACTTGTTGTATTCGACCTCTAAAAAATACCCAACTCAATTTTATCAAATCGAGAATAATTCCAGAATCACGAGGATATTTTCATATCTCTGAAACCCCCCAATCCTTCTATGCTTTTAGCTCTTTCTTTTACATTCGATAAATAGAAATGCAGCGGCGGCAGCCAGCGGCCAACCCCAGACCTCGGCCTCCCAGGCCCGGCCCAGCTAACACCGCAGCCCGGCAGCCCATACACGGAGGATCGTCGAGCTCTGCTGCGGGAGGCACATCCATATCACGCCCGTCGGCGTCGGTCGATTTGGCGCCGGAGAAGCGTCGCTAGCCCTTTATAACATGTCCCCCGCCCTAGGGTTCCTCCTCGACCGATTCCCCTCCTCTACACCTCGCCGCCGCCTAGAGATAGCTCCACAGCGTCGCCGTCGCATCCGCCCGCCATGAACCGGCCGAGCTCGGGATAGCCGCCGCCGTGAAACACCTCCCGCGTACATCCGTCTTCCTCCACGGCGTCGACTACGTCCCGCCGTCCTCTTCCTCGCACAGGATCGCCAAGTTCGGCTACTTCCCCGTCGTCCTCTTCCTTCCTTGTTTCGCGGACAGCAGCCCCGCCAGGTTCAGAGCTCGCCCGCGTCGCTGCAGGCTCGTCTCCGTCATCTCCTTCTTGTCCTAGGGTAAGAAGGTATACCCAACTCCTCCTGCTCCTTCACCCTCGATAGATCACCATAAGCGCTGCCGGTTCAATCTTTCCATGCTCTCGGTGCTCGGCGAGCTCTGTAGTTCGATTCGCGCATATTTTGCAGCTGCGTGCACCGCTCTCCCCGTTCCCACATGCTTGCGCTCGCTCGCTCGCCGCCCAGACCCATGCATCTACACCAGCGCGCACCCTGCACCTTCGCGTCGCTCGCTCGCTTCGCCGTTACATGTACGCGGCGAATCGAGCTCGTGCTCGAACCCATACCTACGCCTTCCATAGCTTGCTTTGCACCGCCTCCTTGCACATCCACGCATGCCGCGCATCCGAGGCCCGCCGTCGCCGTTCTTTGCCGCCCGGCGGCGTCGTCGTTCTTCTGTCTTGGAGAAGAAGGATTCAACTTTGGGACTTGGTCAAGTAGGCGAGCCCCTTCCAACCAGCATAGCCTAGCGAGCTGGTTCGCACCCACGCTTCCTGACGACACGGTTGAATCGGTAGCGCCCTTTTTTTCATTCTCTTGGTATTTTAGCAATAGCGGTGATAGCGTGGCGAAGCCTTTCCATATCAGCAGCGCCCGCCTAACCCGATGGCTGGCGACTTAGCCACCGGGGAGACCGGGTTCGATCCCCTGATGCATATTTACACCCCTTTTTTACTCCATTTCTTGCCTTGTGTGTATGTGAGGGTGGCCCACCTGCCATACTCTCTTAGCCTGTGTTTTTATTTTATTTTATTTTATTATTTGTTTTATTGTTCCCGAGAATATTCCAATTCGGCATGTGGATTCTATCCATTTGGGGCAAGTCCATTTCTGACGTTGCCAATTTTGGATATGCCATTTACATTTTATACCATTTAGGGCAGGTTGTCTCTTTATGCATTTGTGATGATTTTCTACAGCAACCCTAACATATTATATATGTTTTGGGGTAGAATCCCACCAATCAGTGGTGGCATTAGTTTCTGCATTTGAGCAAGTTCATGAACATGCCATTTTACATTATGATGTTGTCTTGTCATTTTTTAGTGCTTTATTTCAAGCATGCGATGAGGTTGTGTTGCACAAGGATAGTTTCATTTCATGCCTACCTCTTGCTAGTACTTGTTCCATGCCATGATATGCCGGTTCATCTTTTCCTTCCGACACACATATGCATTGCATATCACATCTCGCATCATGTCATGTATTGCATCATATTGCTTGTGCATTGTTCCTTGTTTGATTGTGGTTCCGTTGCTTGTGTTCTTGCTTTGGGTAGAGCGGGAGGCGAGTCGTGAGCGGAGAACCTGTTGAGAAGCATCTCAAGATCAAGCCTTGACAACTCTGAGAACCTTACAGGCAAGATGACCATACCTTGATATCACTTCTATCTTTGCTTGCTAGATGCTGCTCTTTTGCTATGCCTATCTGCGATACCTACCACTTGCTATATCATGCCCCTATTGCCATGTCAACCTCTAACCACCCATGTCCTAGCAAACCGTTGTTTGGCTATGTTACCGCTTTGCTCGGCCCTCTTATAGCGTTGCTAGTTGCGGTGAAGGTGAAGTTTGTTCCTTGTTGGAACACGGATATTTTAGGATATCACAATATCTATTGTTTTAATTAATGCATCTATATACTTGGTAAAGGGTGGCTCGGCCTTATGCAGTGTTTTGTTCCACTCTTGCCACCTAGTTTCCGTCAATCGGTGTTATGTTCCTTGATTTTGCGTTCCTTGGCGGTCGGGTGATTTATGGGACCCCTTGACGGTTAAGCTTTGAATAAAACTCCTCGACAAGGCCCAACCTTGGTTTTACCATTTGCCACCTATACCCTTTTTCCCTTGGGTTTCGCGAGCCGGGTCATCTTTATTTAGCCCCCGGGCGGTGCTCCTTGAGTGTTGGTCCAAACTAGACCACTGCGGTGCATACAGAGCAACGGGGTATCCTCGGTTGCCGTACGTCTGCTCATCCGGTGTGCCACGAGCGAGATATGTGCAGCTCCTATCCGGGATTTGTAAAGCGATCGGGTGGTCTTGCTGGTTTAGTTTTACCATTGTCGAAATGTCTTGATGTCGGGATACGAGTCTGATCGGAGTGTCTTGGGTGAAGGTTTATTCCCGTTGATGGCGAAGCTTGTTATGGGCTAAGTTGGGACACCCTGCGGGGTATTATCTTTGAAAGCGTGCCATGGTTATGAGGCAGATGTGAATTTGTTAATGTCGGTTGTAGAACCGAAGTTGACCTTAATTAAAATACATCAACCGTGTAGGTAACGTGATGGTCTCTTCTCGGCGAGTCAGGGAAGTGAACACGATGTTGGAGTTATGCTTGGCGTAAGTAGTCGGGATCACTTCTTGATGGCTAATTGCTTCCGACAGCGCCTTGCTTCTTCGCTCTCTTTTGCGATGTAGCCACCATATATGCTAATCGCTTGCAGCAGCTCCTCCTTTTGACACCAGCCTTCCCTTAAGCTTAAATAGTCTTGATCTGGGTGTGAGATTCTTTGAGTCCACAATGGCTCCTGATTCTACAAAACAGATCGGTACCGGTGATGCGTGACGATGGTATGGCCCGAAATGAAGTGGGAATATGATGAGGCCCTTGGTGATACTATGTTTCCTTCAGGACGATTAGTAGTGGAGCCAGTTAGGCGATCGGGGATCGTTGTTGCATGTGGGGTTTTCTTCTTTTTATTTTGGTTCGTGGACCTTGGTGTATCTGGATGATGTAATGCTTTATTCATGTAATTGTGTGAAGTGGCATTATGTAAACTATGTATCTTTCCCTTATGTATTACATGGATTGTGCGAATTACCTCACTTGCGACATTGCTTTCAATGCGGTTATGCCTCTAAGCGTGCCCGACACGTGGGAGATATAGCCGCATGAGGCGTTACAAGTTGGTATCGAGCATGATGTGTATCAAAGGCTTGCCCCTAGATCGTGGGTCCTTTCAAGATCATTGGCAAAAGCGATCTAGCCTATCAACGAGCTTCCATCCAACTTTGCAAGCGTGCGATGTGTTTCACGTGTCACAGACTCATAAGTGCTTCAAGATTCTGAGCACTATCAACTTTGAAGAAATTGACCTCCAGAAGATCTCTCTTATCATGAGCACCCGTTGCTATTCTTGAAAAAGAAGCGCAAGACTTGCAAGTCAATCAAATTCCTCAAAGTAAAGTGGTCACACCATTCCGACCGAGAAGCCACACAGGGGCTGCGAGGATCACCTCCGTTCGAATATCCGGAGTTCTTTCAGTCCTAGATCTGGACGAGATCCTCTTGTAGTGGAGGAGTTGTAACACCCAGATGTATCATGTCCCATTTGGCAATGTTGACCTTCATCCATTTCTTGTGGGTTTTCATGTTTGGCCTCATCTTGTTTGGTTATGTGGTTTTTCCTTTTCTTTGTCATGCTCATCTTACCATATTGCATTTGTGTCTCTTGTCATTTGCATTCATCCTCATCATGTGCATGTTGTGACCTCATACTTATTATGTTGTGGCATGCTCGGTGCATAGATCTTGCACCATCACTTCTCCTTCCTTCCTTTCCTTCCATTCTTTGCAAGTGCCATTTTGCCTCCACCATAAATGTTCATTTTTCCCCAATATTCTAACACTATGTACCTAGCCTCTCTTGCCAGCTCTGTTGAAGTTGTGTTGGTTAGGTTCAAAAAATGCTCAAGTTTGAACTATATTCAAACTTTTGTATTTCGACCTCTAAAAAATACCCAACTCAATTTTATCAAATCGAGAATAATTCCAGAATCCGAGGATATTTTCATATCTCTCAAAACCCCCAATCCTTCTATGCTTTTCGCTCTTTCTTTTTGTTGATAAATAAAATAGCCAGCAGCCAGCGCCTTCAACCCCTTGGGCCTCGGCCTCCCAGCCGGCCCAGCTAACACCGCAGCCCGAGCAGCCCATACACAGGATCGTCAGGCTCTGTGCTGCGGAGTATCCATATCGCCACGTCGGCGTCCGGTCGATTGTGGCCGGGCGTCGCTAGCCCTTTATGTCCCCGCGCTGGGTTCCTCCTCGACCGATTCCCTCCTCTACGCCTGCGCCGCCCTAGAGATAGCTCCTGGCGTCGCGTCGCCCACCCGCCATGAACGACCGAGCTCGGGATAGCCGCCGCCGGCGAGCACTCCGGCCACCTCCGCCTGTAATACATCCGTCTTCCTCCACGGCGTCGACTCGTCCCGCCGTCCTCTTCCTCGCTGGGATCGCCAAGTTGGCTACTTCCCCGTCGTCCTCTTCCTTCCTTGTTCGCGGACAGCAGCCGCCCAGTTGAGCTTCGCCAGCGTCGGCTGCGAGCTTCGTCTCGTCATCTCCTTCTTGTCCTAGGGTAAGAAGGTATACCCAACTCCTCCACTCCCTGCCCTCGATGATAGATCACCATAGGCTGCCGGTTCAATCTTTCCCGTGCTCTCGGTGCTCGGCGAGCTCATGTATTGATTCGCATATTTTGCGCTGCATACCGCGCTCTCCGTTCCCCATCTTCGCTTCGCTCGCTTCGCCGCGCCGCAGCCCGCATGCATCTACACCCTTGCTTCCTGCCTGCTCGCGTCTTTCGCTTCTTCGCCGTTACATGCGCGCCCGGCGAATCGAGCTTCGTGCTCGAACCCGCCACTGCGCCTTCCATAGCTTGCGCACTGCCCACTCCTTGCACATCCGCATGCCGCGCCGCATCGAGCCCGCCGTCGCCCGTTGCTGCCCGTAAGCGGTCGTTTCTTCTCTGTCTTGGAGAAGAAGAGTCAAACTTTGGGACTTGGTCAAGTAGGCGAGCCCCTTCCCAACCAACGGCATAGCCTGGCAGAGCTGGTTCACCACGCTTCCGCTGCGGCGACACAGGTTGAATCGGTAGCGCCTTATTTTCATTCTCTTGGTATTTTAGCAATAGCGGTGATAACGTGGCGAAGCCTTTCCATATCAGCCGCGCCCGCTAGCCAGATGGCTGCGGCTTAGCCACAGCAGGGGAGACCGGGTTCGATCCCCGTGATGCATATTTACACCCCCTTTTTTACTCCATTTCTTGCCTTTGTGTGTATGGCGGTGGCCCCACCGCCATACTCTCTTAGCCTGTGTTTATTTTATTTTATTTTATTTTATTATTTGTTTTATTTCTTTCGAGGAGAATATTCCAATTCTGGCATGTGGATTCTATCCATTTCAGGGCAAGTCCATTTACGGACGTTGCCAATTTTGATATGCCATTTACATTTTATACCATTTAGGGCAGGTTGTCTCTTTATGCATTTGTGATGATTTTCTACAACAACCTAACATATTATATATGTTTTGGGGTAGAAAATCCCACCAATCCAGTGGTGGCATTAGTTTCTGCATTTGAGCAAGTTCATGAACATGCCATTTTACATTATGATGTTGTCTTGTCATTTTTTGAGTGCTTTATTTCAAGCATGCGATGAGGTTGTGCACAAGGATAGTTTCATTTTCATGCCTACCTCTTGCTAGTACTTGTTCCATGCCATGATATGCCGGTTCATCTTTTTCCTTCCGAGCACATATGCATTGCATATCACATCTCGCATCGCATGTCATGTATTGCATCATATTGCTTGTGCATTGTTCCTTGTTTGATTGTGGTTCCGTTGCTTGTGTTCTTGCTTTGGGTAGCCGGAGGCGATGCGTGAGCGAGAACCTGTTGAGCATCTCGAAGATCAAGCCTTGACAACTCTGAGAACCTTACGAGCAAGATGACCATACCTTGATATCACTTCTATCTTTGCTTGCTAGATGCTCGCTCTTTTGCTATGCCTATGCTGCGATACCTACCACTTGCTATCATGCCACCCATATTGCCATGTCAACCTCTAACCACCCATGTCCTAGCAAACCGTTGTTTGGCTATGTACGCTTTACTCAGCCCTCTTATAATTTGCTAGTTGCGGTGAAGGTGAAGTTTGTTCCTTGTTGGAACACGGATATTTTGGGATATCACAATATCTATTGTTTTAATTAATGCATCTATATACTTGGTAAAGGGTGGAAGGCTCGGCCTTATGCCTGTGTTTTGTTCCTCTTGCCACCTAGTTTCCGTCATACGGTGTTATGTTCCTTGATTTTGCGTTCCTTACGGCGGTCGGGTGATTTATGGGACCCCCTTGACAGTTCGCTTTGAATAAAACTCCTCGGCAAGGCCCAACCTTGGTTTCCATTTGCCACCTATACCCTTTTTCCCTTGGGTTTCGCGAGCCGAGGGTCATCTTTATTTAGCCCCGGGCGGTGCTCGCCAGTGTTGGTCCAAACTAGAGCCACTTGCGGTGCATACAGGGCAACAGGGTATCCTCGGTTGCGTGCGTCTTGCTCATCCGTGTGCCCGAGCGAGATATGTGCAGCTCCTATCGGGATTGTCGGCGATCGGGTGGTCTTGCTGGTTTAGTTTTACCATTGTCGAAATGTCTTGATGTGCGGGATCCGAGTCGATCGGTGTCTTGGGTGAAGGTTTATTCCGAACCTTCAGGAGAGGCTGATCATGCATCTTCCTAGCATGAACAGGGTTATATTTGCCGAGACCGATGATCTTGGGAATGTGTTGATAATCCATCTGCTTTGGACAACTATGCTCACCGAGTGGTTTGTTGCAAACCAAAAGTACAGAGCTACGAGGTCATTGACTTATCTCGATTTTCCAAGTGAGTGGGTTTGGAATAGAAGTGAGAAAGTTTGGACTAAATGAAAGGTTAAGAATAAGTTGGGCAGTAAAATTGGTCAGATTTATCATGTACATCCCAAGATCGGTGAGCTGTTTTTCCTACGGATGTTGCTCATGGTTGTCCGTGGTCGAACATCCTTTGAGGATTTAAGGAGCCATAATGGACGAGGTTATGACACTTTCAAAGAAGCCTGTCAGGCTAGGGGTTTGGTGGGAGATGATAATGAGTGGTTCTAGCTGTTTGATGAAGCTATTGTTTGGGCGACGCCCTTCCAATTGCGTCATCTTTTCATGACTGTGCTTCTTCATTGTAAAGTTAGTAATGGTCGTGCTCTTTTTGAGCGATTCTAGCCAAGTATGGCTGAGGACATATCTTATAGACTGTCGGCTGCTGTTGGTAGTCGTAATTATGTTGTGCCTATGGATTATCTTGAGGAGTGTATTCTTGTTGAGTTGGCTTCTATGTTCACTAAGAATGGTTCATGTCTTGCTTCGTTTAATGTGACGGGTCGCACTATTCCTCTTAACGATGATTGTTATAATAAGTTGGTTGCTGAAGAACTGGGGTATGATGTTGTCAGGCTTGGCGTCGAGGCAAACGATTTGTACTGCAGATTGAATGACGAGAAGAGATCTATACATCATGAGGTGGTGGGTGCAGTACGTGAAAGCAGGGCTGGTTTTTATTTTGTCATCTTTGTACAAGAGTAACAAAAACAATTTTAACAACTCAATATACATACAATAAAAGGCACAAATAAAAGAAAAAAATAACAAAAGTTAATTGCACAAGAAAGTAAAATATCAATACGAACCTACATTTGATGTAATCGTCAATCTCATTTCTACCAGTAGGAAATGGAACAGTAAAACTACCTCTTCGTTCATTGATGGTTTCAATACGCATTCGTACAACATCGTGCCCCTTTGTAAGATACTTGAATACATATTTTAATTTTTTTTGTTTTGTTGCACCATTCAACATTTATATGAGCTTCAAAACGTTTAAGCAACTTCATATTATAGGGAACAACCCACTCATTTCCAAGCTGTAGACTGCCCTTCTTTCTGAGAACATAACGACCATCGTGGCGACGACGGTAAACAGGAAATCCGACGTCATCAACCATTGTTTCATCACTAAAAGGTTTTGGAAACCTTTTGGAACAACTATTATTCTTCATGCATGCACATTTATCATTGTGCACTCCACATGGACCATGTACCATAAATTCGAGTAAATAGCATAAAACTACTAGTTTACAGGTTAGGGTTCCAAAAAACTACCACTTTTTTAATTTTCTCAGAAAGCTACCAAACGCGCGGTCGGCTGTTTCAAAAAACCCAAACCCGCGGTGACTAGCGTTTAACCGCTTTTCCGACGGCCCGGCCCATCTGTCAGCCCACGTGGCAGCGCCATACACGGCGCTGCCGTTCACGGTTAGCCGACCGACACCGCCGGAGCGTGGTAAATATACCCGCCGGTCGGTCGGCTCTTCTCGCCGCCACTCTCTCTCGTTGCTCGCCACTCCCTGCTCTCATTCCCTGCTCCAAGATGAAGCCGCCGCCACTGCCGCCTTCGAGGTCGGTGGCCGTCGACCTCCTTGCCGCAATGCCTTGCTGGAACGACGAGGAAACCAGCTCGGAGGAGGAGTGCGAGGCAACAAGATGGACATGGGACTTATGGTAAGTTCTTTGCCACCTAGGGTTAGGGTTAGGGTAGGCTACAGCCATGGATGTTGCTTAGTCTAGTGTTGTTGTTGTGTGTGTGATATGTGCTTGATTTGTGAGGGTGCGGTTTGATTGTAGGATTCTGTAACCTAGGGTTCATCTCTCTGCATGTGTTAGGGTTCATGCTGATTTGGGGATTTAATGAACAAGGCAAGTTGAATCTGGTATCGAGTGAAGATTGAAACCAGTTTTTGTTGGTTATTATGGTTGCAGGAGGAACCAGACACCACTGTGGAGCCCCTTTTCGTGGGCCAACTTGAGCTTGTTTCATCCCAAGTGCATTCTGCACCAACCGAGGCCTATTAAGCGTGTTGCTTTTGAAGGGCCAAGAATAGGAGGCGTTCTATGGCTGCCCAAAAAGTTAGATGCCAATTAAGTTTTCTCGCTATGGATGTTCACCATGTTTGATATGATGCAACAGTTTGTTTGATATGTATGATGTAGCAGTTTGTTTGATATGACAGGACACATATGTATTCTTGCCACTTTGAAAACTTACTAATGGCATTGTAATAACTTTTCACATTTACAAATGCAGGAAAATGGTGTGAATTGTGGTGTTGTAGAGTGGGTTGATGGGCCTTGGCCACCTGTTCTTCAGAGATGTTTGTGCAAGCTATGGGAGATGTTCCATGAGCAGAACTTTGGAAGGGTACAGGACAAGGATAAGTTTGAGCAGGAGTTGGCTAGGGTTAAGAGTGAACATGAAAGGGAGTTGGCCAAGCTGAGGACTGAAAATGACAAGCTTTGCATTGAGTACACCAAGCTTGTTGATGATGTATCCAAGATGTTTGATTGGCAGGATGGTAGGGTGGACAAGAAACAAGTGGAGGAGGAAGAACTTGAGAAGAAGAAGAAGGAGCTAGAGGAGAAAGCCATGTTGGAGGTGCAGATGGAAAAGCTCAAACTTGCAAAAGAGCAGAGGTGCATTTTGCAGAGCCAAGCTGATATCATCAAGAACACTAGGAAGGCTATGAAGGATGTTCAAGTTGACAGAGATGTTCTTAAGAAGGAGAAGGCAATGCTTGAGCTTCTTGTTGCTGAGATGTTGAATGAAGGGTATGGCAGCAAGGAGAAGTTAGAGCAAATCAAGGCCATCCTTGAGACTTGAACTTGCTGTGATATGTTGGTGAAGTAAGTACATCCAAAGGCCTTTATATAAGGATGTGGGCCTGGCATGATTTCAAGTAATTATGGGTGTACATTTTGGGGGAATGTGAAGTTTAACTTAGTGTGTAAGAACCTTATTTCCTATGTTGTTAAGTTGTAATGGATCTCCTATGGTATTAAGTGTTGTAATGGATCTCCTATGGTATTAAGTAGTGGAAATGGATCTCCTATGCTATTAAGTAGTGGAAATGGATCTCCTATGCTATTAAGTGTTCAACTTGATCTTATATCTTTTATATGTTATTTGTTATCTTCATATATTATTTCTGTGGGGTATTGGGCTTAGTGGCCCACTACTCTCTGACCAAATGCAACCCTAGGCCTACTAACCCCAATCCCCCATCCACCTCTCAATATAAACCCCTCCCCACCCCCACCCTTTCCCGGTGACTCCACCAGCCGCCACCCAAAAGAAAACCTATAGATGGATCCTGACATGGGAGATGTCACAGAGGAAGAGGGGAGGTGTGGAGGTACTGGACAGCAGCAAGAGAAGACAGAGGAGGAGGAGGAGGCGCAGCAGAGGGCACTAGAGGCGGCCCAGATGAGCAGCAACAGGAGTTCAACCGCCGACTCTCCAACAAGGTACTGGAGAAGTGCAATGATGAAGAACTAGAGCTGGTTTTCACTGGTGGCGGGGAAGGTCATTCATGGAGATCATTAGGTGGGCAGGATGAGGGCAGTCATGGCTCCTCATCCAAAGAACTAGGACCAAGTGGGTCCGCTTTTTGAGCGCTTATGACCGATATGTCAATCTAGCTATCTATCTTTCTATCTATCTTTCTATCTATCTTTCTATCTGTAAGTCAATTTGAGAGAGAATTGTAGTAGCATTTGTGAGATTTGGATGTAATCTATCTATCTATCTATGAAATTTGGATGTAATCTATCTATCTATCTATGAGATTTGGATGTTTCTATCTGTAAGGTGTATATCAAGTGTTGAATCCACATATAGATAAAAGTTGCAGATGAATTGAAGTTGCAAACAAGTGCAGAATCCACATACAGTACCATATTACAAAGAGTACTCCAAAGAGTGCAGTATCAAGTACTTAGTGAGGCAATGTTATTACAAACCAAATCAAACAGCATGAAGCACTTGGAGTTCAACAACTTCATCTAGTTGCCACTTGCATAAAAATAATCTTTCAGCCTATTTGATGGCTTCCTGACCCTCTTTGACCCATCATGCGCAGCACTTGTAGCAGCTCTATTGGCAGCAGCCTGTCTAGGAGCAATGAAAGATCCAATGCCAGCTCTATTGGCAGTAGCTGACCTGGTGTTCTTTGCTGGAGAAGACCTTGATGACCTGGTGTTCTTTGCTGGAGAAGACCTTGATCCATTGCCATTGACAGTTGTGTTCTTCTTCTTGGCAGGTGCTACTACTGTTGCAGAAGATGTGTTGGTCCTGCTCTTCTTGAGAGGTGGTGATGCTGTTGATGTAGCTGGTGCTGCCCTCTTCCTTGACCTAGAAGCTGTCTGTGTTGATTCATTTGTTACTGGAGGAGGAGTTGGTGCAGGTGCAGAGGCAGCAGGAACCCTTGGTGGCCTTTGTGCAGTTGCAGCCAATGAAGATCCAGCCTCAGAGTAGTTTGTTCTATTTTCCTACACAACAATATTAGCTAGAAGTATTTTCCTACAAGCAGTTGCAGCCAATGAAGATCAAGCCTTGGCAGTAGCAATGCAATGTAAGTAACCATGGAATCAATGGACATACCTGATGCTTGTTCAACCTCATTTGGAGCTTAGGTTTCAAAGGGACACCACAATTGTTGATCCTGTGCCCTTGCATCTTGCAGTTGCTGCATTTGGTAAAGGAATAGGCAGCCTGATCTAAATGTTTCTTAAGTTTCTCTCCTCTGAAACCAGCAGACTGAAAATTGGCATAAATATGTCTAAGACAAAACCTTTGTGGAGAGTCAGGGAATACATCATCTATTGCATTCAACAATCCCTGTTCAATATCAGGTAATCTTAAGTGCTACTCATGTACTGAATAAAATTTTAGTCATTGCAAATGTAAAGGCAAATGTAAAGACTAGGTTCGAGCAGACCTTCTCTGTCGACATAATTGTGTATTTGCCAAACTTATTGCCGCCCAATGACTGTTCTCAATTGTGTGAGAAACCATGTCCAACTGTCTGTCTCTTCCTTATCAACAACACCAAAAGCTATTGGGAAGATGTTATTGTTGCCATCCCTCCTCAGAGCTGCCAATATCTGATGACCAAAGGCTTAGCTTGATGAAGCAACCATCCGACCTGCTAACATGATAACATGAGTGCCTAAGTACATCAATGTTTAAAAAACATATAAATTTCTGAATACTTACCTATAAATGGCCTGCAGCCATTCAAAAAACCCTCCTTGCATGCAAACAAGCAGTAAAACATATAGTGAAACCTTGGGGTAGGAGCTGGGTTAAGTGGGTCCTCATGTGTTGTTACTATGCACCTACTGCCAGGGTTAGTATCTAGCACACACTGCAGGTAGTCCCTTATTCTGTGATATTGGAGTTTGTGATCTCCTTGCACAACCTCAACAGCTTGCTTCCTTGCCCTATATGCCAAGCTTTTAGGCACATGCACACCAAACTTCTTCTTTGTGTATGACATAATTGTGTCAACACTAGCTCCAGGGTTGGATCTGACTGTATCCTCACAAACCTTAGCAACCCAATTGACTGTCACCTTTGTGTTCTCTCCACTTGCTCCACAAGTGTGATCCAGGTTCATCTTCTTGATACTGAAAGTTGCCTCATGAGCTATCTTGGAGGCAACTATGTAAAACTGACATCCATGTTTTCTCTCAGAGCACCAAGCAATAACCCTACTTGGTTCATTTCTATGATACTCAAAATTCCTAAGAGTCCTCACATGAAAATTTCTAAGTGCTTCTCTGAACTCAACTACATTTTCAAAGCACAAATGCATTGCAAACTGCTCATGTGCATCAGGCCTTGATGGATCATACCATATCCTCTCCTTCTTCTGCTTCTTCCTACTCTTCCTTCCAGATGGCAGCCTTGGTGCATCATCTTCATCACTTATGCCAAAATCACCTGGAAAACAGTACTCATCAGCTTCAGGGACATAATCTTCAAACTTGATGTGCTCAGGCTCACTATGAGACTTGCTGGTTGGGCCAGGTTTTCTAACTGGCTTAAGCTTTTTGGCTGCATTTGTAGTTACAGTACTAGGATCACTTATGCCAGGATCCTCTACTTGTTCATCTTCAGAAACAACTGGTTCTTCCTCCCAAAACTCAGAAGGTTCTGAGTTAGCTGCACGTAGTGCTCGCAAAGACGCGCTGCCCTCATCTTCACCCCTGCACCAAGGTTTGTAAGAAATCTTCTCCCCTCAGAATCACCCCTAAAGAACTCAAAATCTGAAGATGATTTGTCATCTTCATCTTCATCTTCTTCCTCCGTACATCTTGTTCTTCTTCATCGGCTGCTACTTCTACATCTTCTTCTTCCACAACTTTTTTCCCTTGTTAAAATTGCTGCTTTGCTGTGTGTTTATGTAGGGATCATCGGGGCAGGGTATAGAACACCTTCTTGTGAAACTCAGAAACAACAGGTTCACCAACATGATCAATGGGGATCTGCTCTCATCTGCTGGGCTTGGATCAATAGCTTTTCCGACACCGATGTTCAAGACCTTATTATCAACAAACAAGTCAAGCATTTCCTCTAATGCCTCCTCACTATCCAGGGCCTCCACACCCTCCAAATTTCTTTTCCTCTTCCTTTACATAACTTAGAAATGCATCCATTCCATAGCCCTCCAACTCAACCAATGCTAATATGGTCGATAACTGATATCCGAGGACACCAATACTTTTTCTCCATATTATCTATTCCTTGAAAATGTAGCCTCAAGTCCCAACTCTCATCATCTAAGTCAGAGGATTAAATTGACAAACAATTATTTTTTAAGTGAATGCACTGAACATTACTGACCAAAATGAATGTTCTTCTAATTACAGTGAATGCACTGACCAAATGAACTAACCAAATGCACTTAATTCTACACTAACTTAACCAATAAAATACAGTAGCACTTTCTTCTAATTTGAACAAAAGCACCATTCAGCAGTGATTACCTCACTCCACCAAAGGACGACGCCCAATGGTGGCCGCCTGCTGGATCAGCGTGGATGCGCTTCGCCACTGCCCAGGCCGCGCGGACTTCCGGATCTGAGCTCGCCAGATCCACATGAGCCGCGGGCGGTGATGGCTGCCGCGATCACGCGCCGGAAGCTCGAGCTGCCTAGCCATTTGTCCACCTCGAGGGTCCACCGCCTCCTCGCCAGATTCCGCTTGGCTCAATCGCCGCCGCCGACGAGATTTGGCTGCGCCACGCCATCGCCCACCTAGGTCATCATGGGGAGAGGAGGGGAGAGGAGGGGAGGAGAGAACCTGACCGCGTCGGCTACTTTGGTTCCGACCGACCGCTGCGGTGCTAACGGCCGTGAACGGCACAGGCGCCGTGAGCGCTGCCACGTGGGCTGACAGATGGGCCCGGCCGTCGAACGGTTAAACGCTTAGTCACCGCGGGTTTGGGTTTTTTGAAACAGCCGACCGCGCGTTTGGTAGCTTTCTGAGAAAATTAAAAAGTGGTAGTTTTTTGGAACCCTAAGCTGTAAACTAGTAGCTTTATGCTATTTACTCCATAAATTCGTCCACAAGAGCATATCCAAGAGGATCCACTAAAGGGTCGGGTAATTCAGCACAAATCAGCTCATTGATAAAAGATGGAGAAGGATCCTTGGTATTGGCCTTCAACCGAACTAATGTATGAGTATGAGGAAGACCTTCCAAAGAAAAATATTTATTGTTACACACATGCTTAATACGTGCATTTCTTTGTATATACTCCCTCATCTAGACGAGCATGTACCAACAAGATCAGACCTTAACAATATAGATGATGGAAAGAACACTAATCAAACAGTACAAACGGCAAACCATGCAACGTTCACATCACTATTTGCTTTTCACAACTATGTATAGTTTAATACATAAGATAAGAAAGCATAATTAGTAAGTACATGCATCACTGCACACAAGTTCAGGGTTCAACTACCAAGAAGATAAAAAGAACACACTCTACAGGACACAAACAGACATGCATGCAAAGCAGTCCTCCTCGGGCAGCACATGCAAAACTGCCATGCAACCATCACATCACCATATGTTTATCTATAAAAATGCAGAGTTAGCACATAAGATAGAAAATTATGTATACCAAATAGGGATTAAGATTACGGAAAAACTAACGCCAACACGTGTGGGCGTTTGCAGATCGCCCACACGCCTCCATCACCACTTATTTTGCCACGTATGAATAGATGACATCAGCAGAAATCTTTTTGGTTTTTGGATTAAAATTGTTTTATCTCCTAAATAAAAAAGCGAACTAAAAATCCGTTTTCATCATTAAATCCGTCTCGACGAGATCTTCAAAACTAGACCCCATGTTGATATGTTTCGACGAATTATTTTTTTGCCCATAAGTTGCCATAATGTTTTGTAACACCCCAGATGTATCATGTCCCATTTTGGCAATGTATCAACTTGACCTTCATCCATTTCTTGTGGGTTTTTCATGTTTGGCCTCATCTTGTTTGGTTATGTGGTTTTTTTTCCTTTTCTTTGTCATGCTCATCTTACCATATTGCATTTGTGTCTCTTGTCATTTTGCATTCATCCTCATCATGTGCATGTTGTGACCTCATACTTATTATGTTGTGGCATGCTCAGTGCATAGATCTTGCACCATCACTTCTCCTTCCTTCCTTTCCTTCCATTCTTTGCAAGTGCCATTTTGCCTCCACCATAAATGTTCATTTTTTCCCCAATATTCTAACACTATGTACCTAGCCTCTCCGCCAAATTACAGCTCTGTTGAAGTTGTGTTGGTTAGGTTCAAAATGCTCCAAGTTTGAACTATATTCAAACTTGTTGTATTTTTCACCTCTAAAAATACCCAACTCAATTTTATCAAATCGAGAATAATTCCGAATCCTCGAGGATATTTTCATATCTCTCGAAACCCCCAATCCTTCTATGCTTTTCGCTCTTTCTTTTCTCGCTCGATAAATAGAAATGCAGCCAGCAGCAGCCAGCAAGAGCTAACCCCCGGCCTCGGCCTCCCAGGCCGCCCAGCTAGCACCGCAGCCTGTGCAGCCCATACTTACAGGAGGATCGCCGAGCTCTCAGACGGCAGAGCATCCATATGCGCCACGCCGACGTCCGGCCGATTTGACGGCCGGAGAAGGCCGCTAGCCCTTTATAACATGTCCCCGCGCCCTAGGGTTCCTCCTCGACCGATTCCCCTCCTCTACCTGCCTCGCCGCCGCCTAGGATAGCTCCACGAGCGCCGCCGCCGCCCGCCATGAACCGACCGAGCTCGGGATAGCCGCCGGGCGAGCACTCCGCCACCTCCGCCGCCAAGTACATCCGTTTTCCTCCACGACGCCGACTACGCCCCGCCGTCCTCTTCTCGCTCGATCGCCAAGTTCGCTACTTCCCGTCGTCCTCTTCCTTCCTTGTTTCATGGACAGCAGCCCCGCCAGTTCAGAGCTCGCCTGCCGCCGCAGCTTCGTCTCCGCCATCTCCTTCTTGTCCTAGGGTAAGAAGGTATACCCAACTCCCTCCCCGCTCCTTCCCGCCTCGATAGATCACCATAGGCGCCGCTTCGTTCAATCTTTCCCATGCTCTCGGTGCTCCGGCGAGCTCAGAGTTCGGGCTTATGATATTTTGCCACTGCACGCACCCGCTCTCCCCTGCTCCCACATGCTTGCGCTGCTGCCGCTGCGCCAGCAGCCCGCATGCATCTACACCCACACAAGCACTCTGCTCGCTCGCTGCTCGCTTCGCTGTTTCAGGCCGCTACCGAGGCGAGATCGAGCTCGTGCTCGAGACCCGCACGCACACGCCTTCCATAGCTTGCGCCGCTGCACCCGCACTCCCTTGCACATCCCGCATGCCCGCCGCCAAGATCCCAGCCCCGCTGCCGTTGGTTGCCAGCCGACGGCGCTGCTGCTTTTCTTCTCTGTCTTGGAGAAGAAGGATTCAAAGCTTTGGGACTTGGTCAAGTAGGCCAGAGCCCCTTCCCAACCAACAGCATAGCCTAGCCGAGCTGGTTCGCACCCCACGCTTCCACTGCAGCCGACTGGTTCAATCCCAGCGCGCCTTTTATTTTTTCATTCTCTTGGTATTTTAGCAATAGCAGCTGATAACGTGGCCGAAGCCTTTCCATATCAGCCGCGCCCGCCTAGCCCAAAGGGTTGCAGAGTTTAGCCACACCGGGAGACCCGGTTCGATCCTCACGATGCATATTTACACCCCTTTTTTACTCCATTTCTTGACTGTGTGTATGACAGGTGGCCCCACCGCCATACTCTCTTAGCCTGTGTTTTTTTATTTTATTTTATTTTATTATTTGTTTTATTTCTGTTCCCGAGAATATTCCAATTCTGGCATGTGGATTCTATCCATTTCGGCAAGTCCATTTCTAGACGCTGCCAATTTTGGATATGCCATTTCTGCTTTTATACCATTTAGGCAGGTTGTCTCTTTATGCATTTGTGATGATTTTTCTACAGCAACCCTAACATATTATATATGTTTTTGGGGTAGAAAAATCCCACCAATCCAGTGGTGGCATTAGTTTCTGCATTTGAGCAAGTTCATGAACATGCCATTTTACATTATGATGTTGTCTTGTCATTTTTTTTGAGTGCTTTATTTCAAGCATGCGATGAGGTTGTGTTGCACAAGGATAGTTTCATTTTCATGCCTACCTCTTGCTAGTACTTGTTCCATGCCATGATATGCCCGGTTCATCTTTTTCCTTCCGGAGCACACATATGCATTGCATATCACATCTCGCATCGCATGTCATGTATTGCATCATATTGCTTGTGCATTGTTCCTTGTTTGATTGTGGTTCCGTTGCTTGTGTTCTTGCTTTGGGTAGAGCCGGGAGACGAGTACGTGAACGAGGAACCTGTTGAGAACGCCTCACGAAGATCAAGCCTTCGACAACTCGAGAACCTTACAGCAAGATGACCATACCTTCGATATCACTTCTATCTTTGCTTGCTAGATGCTCGCTTTTTGCTATGCCTATGCTGCGATACCTACCACTTGCTATATCATGCCACCCATATTGCCATGTCAACCTCTAACCACCCATGTCCTAGCAAACCGTTGTTTGGCTATGTTACCGCTTTGCTCAGCCCCTCTTATAGCGCTGCTAGTTGCAGTGAAGGTGAAGTTTGTTCCTTGTTGAACACGGATATTTTGGGATATCACAATATCTATTGTTTTAATTAATGCATCTATATACTTGGTAAAGGGTGGAAGGCTCGGCCTTATGCCCGGTGTTTTGTTCCACTCTTGCCACCCTAGTTTCCGCCATACCGTGTTATGTTCCTTGATTTTATGCTCCTTACGCGGTCGGGTGATTTATGGGACCCCTTGACAGTTCGCTTTGAATAAAACTCCTCCAAAGAAGGCCCAACCTTGGTTTTACCATTTGCCACCTATACCCTTTTTCCCTTGGGTTTTCGCGAGCCCGAGGGTCATCTTTATTTTAGCCCCCCGGGCGAGTGCTCCTTCGAGTGTTGGTCCAAACTAGAGCCACTTGCGGTGCCGCCGAGGCAACTTGGGGTATCCTCGGTTGCCGACGATCGCTCATCCGGTGTGCCCCGAGAACGAGATATGTGCAGCTCCTATCGGGATTTGTCGGCACAATGGGTGGTCTTGCTGGTTTAGTTTTACCATTGTCGAAATGTCTTGATGTACCGGATACCGAGTCTGATCGGAGTGTCTTGGGTGAAGGTTTATTCCTTCGTTGATGGCGAGAGCTTGTTATGGGCTTGTTGGGACACCCTCGCAGGTATTATCTTTCAAAGTCGTGCCCGCGTTATGAGGCAGATGTGAATTTGTTAATGTCCGTTGTAGAAAACCCGGTTGACCTTAATTAAAATACATCAACCGTAGGTAACGTGATGGTCTCTTCTCGGCGGAGTCCGGAAGTGAACACGGTGTTGGAGTTATGCTTGACGAAGTAGTCGATCACTTCTTGATCGCTAATTGCTTCACGACCGCGCCTTTGCTTCTCTTCTCGCTCTTTTGCGATGTAGCCACCATATATGCTAGTTGCTTGCAGCAGCTCCTCCTTTTGACACCAGCCTTCCCTTGCTTAAATAGTCTTGATCTCGCGGGTGTGAGATTGTTGAGTCCCCTGTGGCTCATGATTCTACCAAAACAGATGCAGTACTGGTGATGCTGGTGACTGATGGCGAATCGAGCTGAAGTGGGAATATGATGAGGCCCTTGGTCGATACTATGTTTCCTTTCCTGGACGATTAGTAGTGGAGCCCAGCTTAGCGATCGGGATTGTTGTTGCATGTGGGGTTTTCTTCTTTTTATTTTGGTTCCGTAGTCGGACCTTGATCAGATCTCGATGATGTAATGCTTTATTCATGTAATTGTGTGAAGTGGCGACTGTAAGCCAACTATGTATCTTTCCCCTTATGTATTACATGGATTGTGCGAAGATTACCTCACTTGCGACATTGCTTTCAATGCGGTTATGCCTCTAAGTCGTGCTTCGACACGTGGGAGATATAGCCGCATCGAGGGCGTTACAAGTTGGTATCAGAGCACGATGTGTATCAAAGGGAAGCTTGCCCCTAGATACGTGGGTCCTTTCAAGATCATTGGCAAAAGAGGCGATCTCGCCTATCAACTTGAGCTTCCATCCAACTTTGCAAACGTGCACGATGTGTTTCACGTGTCACAGCTCCGCAAGTGCTTCAAGATTCCTGAGCGCACTATCAACTTTGAAGAAATTGACCTCCAAGAAGATCTCTCTTATCATGAGCACCCCGTTGCTATTCTTGAAGAAACCGAGCGCAAGACTCGCAACAAGTCAATCAAATTCCTCAAAGTAAAGTGGTCACACCATTCCGACCGAGAAGCCACCTGGGAGCGCGAGGATCACCTCCGTTCCGAATATCCGGAGTTCTTTCAGTCCTAGATCTCGGGACGAGATCCTCTTGTAGTGGAGGAGAGTTGTAACACCCCAGATGTATCATGTCCCATTTTGGCAATGTATCAACTTGACCTTCATCCATTTCTTGTGGGTTTTTCATGTTTGGCCTCATCTTGTTTGGTTATGTGGTTTTTTTTTCCTTTTCTTTGTCATGCTCATCTTACCATATTGCATTTGTGTCTCTTGTCATTTTGCATTCATCCTCATCATGTGCATGTTGTGACCTCATACTTATTATGTTGTGGCATGCTCAGTGCATAGATCTTGCACCATCACTTCTCCTTCCTTCCTTTCCTTCCATTCTTTGCAAGTGCCATTTTGCCTCCACCATAAATGTTCATTTTTTCCCCAATATTCTAACACTATGTACCTAGCCTCTCCGCCAAATTACAGCTCTGTTGAAGTTGTGTTGGTTAGGTTCAAATGCCCAAGTTTGAACTATATTCAAACTTGTTGTATTTTTCGACCTCTAAAAAAAATACCCAACTCAATTTTATCAAATCGAGAATAATTCCAGAATCCTGAGGATATTTTCATATCTCTCAGAAACCCCCCCAATCCTTCTATGCTTTTCGCTCTTTCTTTTCTGTTCGATAAATAGAAATGCAGCCAGCAGCAGCCAGCGCAGCCAACCCCGCCGGGCCTCGGCCTCCCAGGCCGGCCCAGCTAGCACCGCAGCCCAGCAGCCCATACTTACAGGAGGATCGCCGAGCTCTGTCAGACGGCAGAGCATCCATATGCGCCACGCCGACGTCCGGCCGATTTGACGGCCGGAGAAGGCCGCTAGCCCTTTATAACATGTCCCCGCGCCTCTAGGGTTCCTCCTCGACCGATTCCCCTCCTCTACCTGCCTCGCCGCCGCCTAGGATAGCTCCACGAGCGTCGCCGTCGCCCTGCCCGCCATGAACCGACCGAGCTCGGGATAGCCGCCGCCGGCGAGCACTCCGGCCACCTCCGCCTCGCCAAGTACATCCGTCTTCCTCCACGACGTCGACTACGTCCCCGCCGTCCTCTTCCTCGCCTGGGATCGCCAAGTTCGGCTACTTCCCCGTCGTCCTCTTCCTTCCTTGTTTCGCGGACAGCAGCCCCGCCAGGTTCAGAGCTCGCCCGCGTCGCTGCAGGCTCGTCTCCGTCATCTCCTTCTTGTCCTAGGGTAAGAAGGTATACCCAACTCCCTCCCTGCTCCTTCCTGCCCTCGATAGATCACCATAGGCGCTGCTTCGGTTCAATCTTTCCCGTGCTCTCGGTGCTCCGGCGAGCTCTGTAGTTCGGGCTTATGATATTTTGCCGCTGCACGCACACCGCTCTCCCCGCTCCCACATGCTTGCGCTCGCTGCCGCCGCGCCCGCAGCCCTCAAGCATGCATCTACACTGCCACAGACTGCTCGCTGCTGCTCGCTTCGCCGCCGCCGTTCAGGCAGCGCCCGAGGCGAGATCGAGCTCGTGCTCGAGACCCGCACGCACACGCCTTCCATAGCTTGCGCCGCTGCACCCGCACTCCCTTGCACATCCCGCATGCCCGCCCAGATCCTGTGCCCCGCTGTCGCCGTTCTTTGCCGCCCGACGGCGCTGCTGCTTTTTCTCTGTCTTGGAGAAGAAGGAGTCAGAGCTTTGGGACTTGGTCAAGTAGGCCAGAGCCCCTTCCCAACCAACAGCATAGCCTAGCCGAGCTGGTTCGCACCCCACGCTTCACTGCAGCGACACTGGTTCAATCCCAGCGCGCCTTTTATTTTTTCATTCTCTTGGTATTTTAGCAATAGCAGCTGATAACGTGGCAAGCCTTTCCATATCAGCCGCTACCGCTTAGCCCAAAGGGTTGCAGCAGCTTAGCCACACTGGGAGACCCGGTTCGATCCCCACGATGCATATTTACACCCCCTTTTTTACTCCATTTCAGACTGTGTATGACAGGTGGCCCCACCTGCCATACTCTCTTAGCCTGTGTTTATTTTATTTTATTTTATTTTATTATTTGTTTTATTTCTGTTCCCAGAGAATATTCCAATTCGCATGTGGATTCTATTCATTTCGGCAAGTCCATTTCTCGACGCTGCCAATTTTGGATATGCCATTTCGCTTTATACCATTTAGGCAGGTTGTCTCTTTACGCATTTGTGATGATTTTTCTACAGCAACCCTAACATATTATATATGTTTTTGGGTAGAAAAATCCCACCAATCCAGTGGTGGCATTAGTTTCTGCATTTGAGCAAGTTCATGAACATGCCATTTTACATTATGATGTTGTCTTGTCATTTTTTTTGAGTGCTTTATTTCAAGCATGCGATGAGGTTGTGTTGCACAAGGATAGTTTCATTTTCATGCCTACCTCTTGCTAGTACTTGTTCCATGCCATGATATGCCCGGTTCATCTTTTTCCTTCCGGAGCACACATATGCATTGCATATCACATCTCGCATCGCATGTCATGTATTGCATCATATTGCTTGTGCATTGTTCCTTGTTTGATTGTGGTTCCGTTGCTTGTGTTCTTGCTTTGGGTAGAGCCGAGACGAGTACGTGAACGAGGAACCTGTTGAGAACGCCACGAAGATCAAGCCTTCGACAACTCGAGAACCTTACAGCAAGATGACCATACCTTCGATATCACTTCTATCTTTGCTTGCTAGATGCTCGCTCTTTGCTATGCCTATGCTGTGATACCTACCACTTGCTATATCATGCCACCCATATTGCCATGTCAACCTCTAACCACCCATGTCCTAGCAAACCGTTGTTTGGCTATGTTACCGCTTTGCTCAGCCCCTCTTATAGCGTTGCTAGTTGCAGGTGAAGGTGAAGTTTGTTCCTTGTTGGAACACGGATATTTTGGGATATCACAATATCTATTGTTTTAATTAATGCATCTATATACTTGGTAAAGGGTGGAAGGCTCGGCCTTATGCCTGGTGTTTTGTTCCACTCTTGCCACCCTAGTTTCCGCCATACCGGTGTTATGTTCCTTGATTTTATGCTCCTTACGCGGTCGGGTGATTTATGGGACCCCTTGACAGTTCGCTTTGAATAAAACTCCTCCAAAGAAGGCCCAACCTTGGTTTTACCATTTGCCACCTATACCCTTTTTCCCTTGGGTTTTCGCGAGCCCGAGGGTCATCTTTATTTTAGCCCCCCGGCCAGTGCTCCTTCGAGTGTTGGTCCAAACTAGAGCCACTTGCGGTGCCGCCCTGAGGCAACTTGGGGTATCCTCGGTTGCAGACGCATCGCTTCATCCGTGTGCCCCGAGAACGAGATATGTGCAGCTCCTATCGGGATTTGTCGGCACAATGGGTGGTCTTGCTGGTTTAGTTTTACCATTGTCGAAATGTCTTGATGTACCGGATACCGAGTCTGATCGGAGTGTCTTGGGTGAAGGTTTATTCCTTCGCTGATCGCGAGAGCTTGTTATGGGCTGTTGGGACACCCCGCAGGTATTATCTTTCAAAGCCGTGCCCATGGTTATGAGGCAGATGTGAATTTGTTAATGTCCGGTTGTAGAAAACCCGGTTGACCTTAATTAAAATACATCAACCGTAGGTAACCGTGATGGTCTCTTCTCGGAGTCCGGGAAGTGAACACGGTGTTGGAGTTATGCTTGACGAAGTAGTCGATCACTTCTTGATCGCTAATAGCTTCACGACCGCGCCTTTGCTTCTCTTCTCGCTCTCTTTTGCGATGTAGCCACCATATATGCTAGTAAACTGCAGCAGCTCCTCCTTTTGACACCAGCCTTCCCTTGCTTAAATAGTCTTGATCTCGCGGGTGTGAGATTGTTGAGTCCCTCGTGGCTCATGATTCTACCAAAACAGATGCAGTACCGGTGATGCTAGCTGATGATGGCGAATCGAGCTGAAGTGGGAATATGATGAGGCCCTTGGTCGATACTATGTTTCCTTTCCTGACGATTAGTAGTGGAGCCTCAGCTTAGCGCGATCGGGGATCGTTGTTGCATGTGGGGTTTTCTTCTTTTATTTTGGTTCCGTAGTCGGACCTTGATCAGATCTCGGATGATGTAATGCTTTATTCATGTAATTGTGTGAAGTGGCGATCGTAAGCCAACTATGTATCTTTCCCTTATGTATTACATGGATTGTGCGAAGATTACCTCACTTGCGACATTGCTTTCAATGCGGTTATGCCTCTAAGTCGTGCTTCGACACGTGGGAGATATAGCCGCATCGAGGGCGTTACATGTTTACACTATAGTTGCCATAGTGCTTAAACTAAAGTTGCCATGTGGCAATTTTAGTTTGTAGATCATGGCAATTTTAGTTTTTTGATGATGGCAATTCCAGTACTTTGACCATGAAAATATTTTTTTATTGAACCATGGCAATTTTAGGTGCATGTATCATGGCAATTTTAGTTTATGGTGCATGGCAAGTCTAGTTTCTTAATTCTTCATTTTATAATATGTTAAAATTTACTTTTAAATGTAAAAGAAAATAGTTGAAACATATCATGGCAACTTCAGTGTAAATATCATGGCAATTCATGTGCAGTAGACATGGAAACTTTTTGTTGGGGAACGTAGTAATTTCAAAAAATTTCCTACGCACATGCAAGATCATGTTGATGCATAGCAACGAGAGGGGAGAGTGTTGTCTACATACCCTTGTAGACCGAAGCGGAAGCGTTGACACAATGTAGAGGAAGTAGTCGTACGTCTTCCCGGTCCAACCGATCCAAGCACCGTTACTCCGGCACCTCCGAGTTCTTGACACACGTAGAGCTCGATGACGCACCCCGAACTCCGATCCAGCAGAGGTACGGGGAGGAGTTTCGTCAGCACGACGGCGTGGTGACGATCTTGATGTTCAACTGTCGCTGGGCTTCGCCTAAGAAATGCTACAATAGGACCGAGGTGTAATATCGTGGAGGGGGGCACCGCACACGGCTAAGGAACGATCACGATGATCAACTTGTGTGTCCATGGGGTGCCCCTGCCCCCGTATATAAAGGAGGGAGGGAGGAGGGGGCCGGCCTAAGGGGGAGGCGCGCCCTAGGAGGGGGAAACCTACTCCAAGTAGGTTTCCCCCTTCTTTTCCTAATCCAAGAAGGAGGGGGAAGGAAGGAGTAGAGAGGGGAAGGCAGGGGGCGCCGCCTTTCCTTGTCCTATTCGGACTCAAGGGGAGGGGGGCGCCACTTGCCCTGGCCGGCCCCACTCTTTCTCCAATAGGGCCCATCAAGGCCCATTACTTCCCGGGGTTCCGTAACCTCCCAGATTCGGTTTTTCTCCGAAAACTCCCGGAACCATTCCGGTGTCCGAATATAGTCATCCAATATATCAATCTTTATGTCTCGATCATTTCGAGACTCCTCGTCATGTCCGTGATCACATCCGGGACTCCGAACTCCTTCGGTACATCAAAACTCATAAACTCATAATATAACTGTCATCGAAACCTTAAGCGTGCGGACCCTACGGTTCGAGAACAATGTAGACATGACCGAGACACGTCTCCGGTCAATAACCAATAGCGGACCTGGATGCCCATATTGGTTCCTACATATTCTACGAAGATCTTTATCGGTCAGACCGCATAACAACATACGTTGTTCCCTTTGTCATCGGTATGTTACTTGCCCGAGATTCGATCGTCGGTATCCAATACCTAGTTCAATCTCGCTACGCAAGTCTCTTTACTCGTTCCGTAATACATCATCTCGCAACTAACTCATTAGTTGCAATGCTTGCAAGGCTTAAGTGATGTGCATTACCGAGAGGGCCCAAAGATACCTCTCCGACATTTGGAGTGACAAATCCTAATCTCAAATACGCCAACCCAACAAGTACCTCTGGAGACACCTGAGAGCACCTTTATAATCACCCGATTCGCTTGTGTCGCTTTGGTAGCACACAAAGTGTTCCTCCGTAAACGGAGTTGCATAATCTCATAGTCATAGGAACATGTATAAGTCATGGAGAGAGCAATAGCAACATACTAAACGATCAAAAAAGCTAACGGAATGGGTCATGTCAATCAGATCATTCAACTAATGATGTGATCCCGTTAATCAAATAACAACTCTTTGTCCATGGTTTGGAAACATAACCATCTTTGATTAACAAGCTAGTCAAGTAGAGGCATACTAGTGACACTGCTTGTCTATATATTCACACATGTATTATGTTTCCGGTTAATACAATTCTAGCATGAATAATAAACATTTATCATGATATAAGGAAATAAATAATAACTTTATTATTGCCTCTAGGGCAGATTTCCTTCATCCTCCCACTTGCACTAGAGTCAATAATCTAGATCACATCACCATGTGATTAACATCGATAATTCACATCATCATGTGATTAACACCCATAGTTCACATCGCCATGTGACCAACACCCAAAGGGTTTACTAGATTCAGTAATCTAGTTCACATCGCTATGTGATTAACACCCAAAGAGTACTAAGGTGTGATCATGTTTTGCTTGTGAGAGAATCTTAGTCAACGGGTCTTTCACATTCAGATCTGTTATGTATTTTGCAATTTTCTATGTCTACAATGCTCTGCATGGAGCTACTCTAGATAATTGCTCCCACTTTCAATATGTATCTAGATCAAGACTTAGAGTCATCCAGATCGGTGTCAAAACTTGCATCGACGTAACCCTTTACGACGAACCTTTTGTCATTTCCATAATCGAGAAACATATCCTTATTCCACTAAGGATAATTTTGACCGCTGTCCAGTGATCTACTCCTAGATCACTATTGTACTCCCTTGCCAAACTCAGTGCAGGGTATACAATAGATTTGGTACACAGCATGGCATACTTTATAGAACCTATGGCCAAAGCATAGGGAATGACTTTCATTCTCTTTCTATCTTCTGCCGTTGTCGGGTTTTGAGTCTTACTCAATTTCACACCTTGTAACACAGGCAAGAACTCTTTCTTTGACTGTTCCATTTTGAACTACTTCAAAATCTTGTCAAGGTATGTACTCATTGAAAAAACTTATCAAGCATCTTGATCTATCTCTATAGATCTTGATGCTCAATATGTAAGCAGCTTCACCGAGGTCTTTCTTTGAAAAACTCCTTTCAAACACTCCTTTATGCTTTGCAGAATAATTCTACATTATTTCCGATCTACAATATGTCATTCACATATAATCATCAGAAATGCTGTAGTGCTCCCACTCACTTTCTAGTAAATACAGGCTTCACTGCAAGTCTGTATAAACTATATGCTTTGATCAACTTATCAAAGCGTATATTCCAACTCCGAGATGCTTGCACTAGTCCATAGATGGATCGCTGGAGCTTGCACATTTTGTTAGCACCTTTAGGATTGACAAAACCTTCTGGTTGCATCATATACAAATCTTCTTTAATAAACCCATTAAGAAATGCAGTTTTGACATCCTTTTGCCAGATTTCAAAAAATGTGGCAATTGCTAACATGATTCGGACAGACTTTTAAGCATCGATACGAGTGTGAAAATCTCATTGTATTCAACATCTTGAACTTTGTCAAAAACCTTTTTCGACAAGTCTAGCTTTGTAGATAGTAACACTACTATCGTCGTCTGCCTTCCTCTTGAAGATCCATTTATTTTCTATGGCTTGCCGATCATCGGGCAACTCCACCAAAGTCCACACTTTGTTCTCATACATGGATCTCATCTCAGATTTCATGGCCTCAAGCCATTTCGCGGAATCTAGGCTCATCATCGCTTCCTCATAGTTCGTAGGTTTGTCATGGTCAAGTAGCATGACCTCTAGAACAGGATTACCGTACCACTCTGGTGCAGATCTCACTCTGTTTTACCTACGAGGTTCGGTAGTAACTTGATCTGAAGTTACATGATCATCATCATTAGCTTCCTCACTAATTGGTATAGTAGTCACAAGAACAGATTTCTGTGATGAACTACTTTCCAATAAGGGAACAGGTACAGTTACCTCATCAAGTTCTACTTTCCTCCCATTCACTTCTTTCGAGAGAAACTGCTTCTCTAGAAAGGATCCATTATTAGCAACGAATGTTTTGCCTTCGGATCTGTGATAGAAGGTGTACCCAGCAATTTCCTTTGGGTATTCTATGAAGACGCACTTCTCTGATTTGGGTTTGAGCTTATCAGGATGAAACTTCTTCACATAAGCATCGCAGCCCCAAACTTTAAGAAACGACAACTTTGGTTTCTTGCTAAACCACAGTTCATATAGTGTCGTCTCAACGGATTTAGATGTTGCCCTATTTAATGTGAATGCAGTTGTCTCTAATGCATGATCCCAAAACGATATTGGTAAATGGGTAAAAAACATTATAGATTGTACTATATCCAATAAAGTACGGTTATGACATCGGACACACCATTATGATGTGGTGTTCCAGGTGGCATGAATTTGTGAAACTATTCCACATTGTTTTAATTGAAGACCAAACTCGTAACTCAAATATTTGTCTCTGCGATCAGATCGTAGAAACTTTATTTTTCTTGTTACGATGATTTTTCCACTTCACTGTGAAATTCTTTGAACCTTTCAACTATTTCAGACTTATGTTTCATCAAGTAGATATACCCATATCTGCTCAAATCATCTTGTCAAGGTCAAAAAATAACGATATCCGCCACGAGCCTCAACATTCATCGGACCACATACATCTCAGATGTATGATTTCCAACAAATCTGTTGCTCTCTCCATAGTACCGAGAACGGCGTTTTAGTCATCTTGCCCATGAGGCACGGTTCGCAAGTATCAAGTGATTCATAATCAAGTGGTTCCAAAAGTCCATCAGTATGGAGCTTCTTCATGCGCTCTACACCGATATGACCTAAACGGCAGTGCCACAAATAAGTTGCACTATCATTATTAACTTTGCATCTGTTGGCATCAATATTATGAATATGTGCATCACTACGATCGAGAGCCAACAAACTATTTTCGTTGGGTGTATGACCATTGAAGGTTTTATTCATTTAAATAGAACAACAATTATTCTCTGATTTTAAATGAATAACCGTATTGCAATAAACATGATCAAATCATATTCATGCTCAACGCAAATGCCAAATAACATTTATTTAGGTTTAACACTAATCCCGAAAGTATAGGGAGTGTGCGATGATGATCATATCAATCTTGGGACTACTTTCAACACACATCGTCACTTCACCCTTAACTAGTTTCTGTTTATTCTGCAACTCCCGTTTCGAGTTACTACTCTTAGCAACTGAACCAGTACCAAATACCGAGGGGTTTCTATAAACACTAGTAAAGCATACATCAAACACCTGTATATCAAATATACCCTTTTTCACTTTGCCATCCTTCTTATCCACCAAATATTTAGGGCATTTCCGCTTCAAAGGACCATTCCTTTGCGAGTGTAAGCACTCGGTTTCGCTTTGGTTCAGCTTTGGGCTTCTTCGTGGGAGTGACAACTTGCTTGTCAATCTACTTGAAGTTCCCCTTTCTTTCCCTTTGCCCTTTTCTTGAAACTAGTGATCTTGTCAACCATCAACACTTGATGCTCTTTCTTGATTTCTACCTTCGTCGATTTCAACATCACGAAGAGCTCGGGAATCATTTTCGTCATCCCTTGCATACTATAGTTCATCACGAAGTTCTACTAACTTGGTGATGGTGACTAGAGAATTCTGTCAATCACTATCTTATCTAGAAGATTAACTCCCACTTGATTCAAGCGATTGTAGTACCCAGACAATCTGAGCACATGCTCACTAGTTGAGCGATTCTCCTCCATCTTTTAGCTATAGAACTTGTTGGAGACTTTATATCTCTCAACTCGGGTATTTGCTTGAAATATTAACATCAATTCCTGGAACATCTCATATGGTCCATGATGTTCAAAACATCTTTGAAGTCCCGATTCTAAGCCATAAAGCATGGTGCACAAAACTATCAAGTAGTCATCATATTGAGCTAGCCAAACGTTCATAACGTCTGCATCTGCTCCTGCAATAGGTCTGTCACCTAGCGGTGCATTAAGGACATAATTCTTCTGTGCAACATTGAGGATAAACCTCAGATCGCGGATCCAATCCGCATCATTGCTACTAACATTTTTCAACACAATTTTCTCTAGGAACATATCAAAATAAACATATGAAAGCAACAACGCAAGCTATTGATCTTACAACATAATTTGCAAAATACTACCAGGACTAAGTTCATGATAAATTAAAGTTCAATTAATCATATTACTTAAGAACTTCCACTTAGACAGACATCTCTCTAGTCATCTAAGTGATCACGTGATCCTAATCAACTAAACCATAACCTATCATCACATGAGATGGAGTAGTTTTCAATGGTGAAAATCACTATGTTGATCATATCTACTATATGATTCACGCTCGACCTTTCGGTCTCCGTGCTCCGAGGCCATATCTGCATATGCTAGGCTCGTCAAGTTTAACTCGAGTATTCGCGCAGTGCAAAACTGGCTTGCACCCGTTGTAGATGGACGAGAGCTTATCACACCCGATCATCACGTGGTGTCTAGGCACGATTTAACTTTGGCAACGGTGCATACTCAGGAGAACACTTCTTGATAATTAGTGAGAGATCATCTTAAAATGCTACCGTCAATCAAAGCAAGAATAAGATGTATAATAGATAAACATCATATGCAATCAAAATATGTGACATGATATGTCCATGATCATCTTGCGCCTTTGATCTCCATCTCCAAAGTACTGTCATGATCTCTATCGTCACTGACATGACACCATGATCTTCATCATCTTGATCTATATCAATGTGTCATCACATGGTTGTCTCACCAACTATTGCTCGTGCAACTATTGCTATCGTATAGCGATAAAGTAAAGCAATTATTTGGCACTTGCATCTTATGCAACAGAGAGACATCCATAGGGCTTCTGCCAGTTGCCGACAACTTCAACAAAACATGATCATCTCATACAACAACTTATATCTTATCACGTCTTGACCATATCACATCACAACATGCCCTGCAAAACAAGTTAGACGTCCTCTACTTTGTTGTTGCAAATTTTACGTGGCTGTTACGGGCTGAGCAAGAACCGTTCTTACCTACGCATCAAAACCACAACGATGGTTCGTCAAGTTAGTGCTGTTTTAACCTTCGCAAGGACCGGGCGTAGCCACACTCGGTTCAACTAAATTCGGAGAAACTGACACCCGCTAGTCACCTGTGTGCAAAGCACGGCGGTAAAACCAGTCTCGCGTAAGCGTCTGGCGTAATGTCGGTCCGGGCCGCTTCATCCAACAATACCGCTGAACCAAAGTATGACATGCTGGTAAGCAAGATGACTTATATCGCCCACAACTCACTTGTGTTCTACTCGTGCATATAACATCAAACCATAAAACCTAGGCTCGGATGCCACTGTTGGGGAACGAGTAATTTCAAAAATTTCCTACGCACATGCAAGATCATGGTGATGCATAGCAACGAGAGGGAGAGTGTTGTCTACGCACTCGTGAGACCGAAGCGGAAGCGCTGACGCAACGTAGAGGAAGTAGTCGACGCCTTCCCGGTCCAACCGATCCAAGCACCGTTATTCGCACCTCCGAGTTCTTGACACACGACAGCTCGATGACGCACCCCGAACTCCGATCCAGCAGAGGTACGGGGAGGAGTTTCGTCAGCACGATGGCGTGGTGACGATCTTGATGTTCAACTGTCGCAGGGCTTCGCCTAAGCACCGCTACAATATGACCGAGGTGTAATATCATGGAGGGGGGCACCGCACACGGCTAAGGACCGATCACGATGATCAACTTGTGTGTCCATGGGGTGCCCTGCCCCCGTATATAAACGAGGGAGGTAGGAGGGGGCCGGCCTAAGGGGGAGGCGCGCCCTAGGAGGGGGAAACCTACTCCAAGCAGGTTTCCCCCTTCTTTTCCTAATCCAAGAAGGAGTGGGAAGGAAGGAGTAGGAGAGGGGGAAGGCAAGGGGGGCGCCGCCCCCCCTTCCATGTCCTATTCAGACTCAAGGGGAGGGGGCACGCCACTTGCCCTGGTCGGCCCCTCTCTTTCTCCAATAGGGCCCATCAAGGCCCATTACTTCTCGGGGGGGGTTCCGGTAACCATTCCGGTGTCCGAATATAGTCATCCAATATATCAATCTTTATGTCTCGATCATTTCGAGACTCCTCGTCATGTCCGTGATCACATCCGGGACTTCGAACTCCTTCGGTACATCAAAACTCATAAACTCATAATATAACTGTCATCGAAACCTTAAGCGTGCGGACCCTACGGTTCGAGAACAATGTAGACATGACCGAGACACGTCCCCGGTCAATAACCAATAGCGGCACCTGGATGCCCATATTGGTTCCTACATATTCTACGAAGATCTTTATCGGTCAGACCGCATAACAATATATGTTGTTCCCTTTGTCATCGGTATGTTACTTGCCCGAGATTCGATCGTCGGTATCCAATACCTAGTTCAATCTCGTTACCGGCAAGTCTCTTTACTTGTTCTGTAATACATCATCTCGCAACTAACTCATTAGTTGCAATGCTTGCAAGGCTTAAGTGATGTGCATTACCGAGAGGGCCCAGAGATACCTCTCCGACATTCGGAGTGACAAATCCTAATCTCAAATACGCCAACCCAACAAGTACCTTTGGAGACACCTGTAGAGCACCTTTATAATCACCCGATTACGCTGTGACGTTTGGTAGCACACAAAGTGTTCCTCCGTAAACGGAGTTGCATAATCTCATAGTCATAGGAACATGTATAAGTCATGGAGAGAGCAATAGCAACATACTAAACGATCGGGTGCTAAGCTAACGGAATGGGTCATGTCAATCAGATCATTCAACTAATGATGTGATCCCGTTAATCAAATAACAACTCTTTGTCCATGGTTAGGAAACATAACCATCTTTGATTAACAAGCTAGTCAAGTAGAGTCATACTAGTGACACTCTGTTTGTCTATATATTCACACATGTATTATGTTTCCGGTTAATACAATTCTAGCATGAATAATAAACATTTATCATGATATAAGGAAATAAATAATAACTTTATTATTGCCTCTAGGGCATATTTCCTTCACTTTTAACCAACAACAAATTTCGCCGAAATATATTGATATGAGATCTAGTTTTGAAGATCTCGTCGCGAGGGATTTAATGGTGAAAACAGATCTTCAATCGGATATTTCATTTAAGAGATAAAATATTTTAAGAACTGAAAAGATTCTCACATGCATGCATGCAATGACGTGGCAATCTATTTGCATTAGAGACGTGTGGTGCGTCTCCTTTTCTGCCACACGTGTGGTAGTTATCGACGTCCTAAAATTAACATACATTCACTGCTACATATATAATTAGTGCATAGATTTTTACATGCATGCTGGCATCAACTTAGCATCAGCATGCGTGTATCTGAACATGCGATGGAGCACCAACTTGGCCGATCACCTCTCTCTACTTACTTGTTTGATGCCACGCGGCAAGTAACGTGTGCCAACCTTAGAACTTGTGCGACGTTTGGCAAGCTCACAGTAAGTTCACTCATGCAACTACAGCCAGTCGGCACGTTTGCATCGGTAATGTAGTGACTCATCGCTCTTCCTGCCTCTATATATAGTCATACACGCCTTCGCAATATTCATTCACCTCAAGCATTGAGAGACAAATAGTGCGATCATGAACACCAATCACTCGGCCAAGAGCTTCCACTCAGGAAAACAATCAAAAAGAAGAAGAAAAGATAGCCATTTCCAGCTCTTCTTCCAATGCTACACCCACTGAAATGTTATGCATATGTTCCACGTTTTCAGCTTAAGTTAAAACATCATGCAAAGTAATGCAGTCACCAGTTTGTATCCATTTGCAGAACGATGACTTGATGGTGTATATACCCAGGCGCATCATCCTGCAAATTGTCGGCTCGGTCATAAGGCAGGAGGTACAAGGATATCTTCACTGTACGTACCTCGATGGAACCATACAAGCATCCGTCCATATGGGAGCCACACATTCTAGGGGAAGCATCAATGAAAATCCTTTGGTTTTCAAAGGTAAACAAGTAGCGACACAGGACGAAGCGGAAGAAGGGGCTGCTCAGGCAACACTAAATTACATCTGCGAAAACTATGCGATCACAATCAATGACTATAATTTCTCTATGTTGCAGGCAACAAAGCAGAAACTCATATCAGCTCAAGAAAAAGTACGTTCAAAGCATTGGTAGCTTAACATGGCTAAATGTTAAGTTGCCACTTGTCAAGCCGATTCCGCAACACAAACACAGATGCTGGCACGTATATGCAATGATTTCTCTGATGCGGTACCCCTCTGCATGCATCCACAGCGTCCATACACCGAAGATCGCATCATCAGCTACACTGATAATTTCCCACCCATCACACTACTAGAGCACTTCGCAAAAGTGCTGTATCATTTTATTATTGGCACTAACACCAGTGGTCAGTGTTCCAAGATGGTTTGATTTCAGGTTCTAACACTATCTGCGGTCACGTTTGAGGTCCTATACTACCTTCTGTGCAAGTGTATCGGTCGTTTCAATGTCCTTTAGTCATTGTAATCTTATTTTACCAAGTTGTATTCAGTTGCAATAAATGTACTTTATCTGTGTTGTAATTCTGTAAAAATGTATGCTTTATGGAAGTTAATTATGAATGTAAACTTTCTATCTTTAGTTACTTTCTACATGATTGTAACCCAATATTGGTTTCTAAATAATATATAAAAAATCCACATAAAACATAAGCTTAATATGTAAACTTTTCTATTGATCATTTTACAGCTTATGGTTCCTCTTGTACATAACGAAAATAAATCTTCAGCATCCAAGGAATACTTCATCTTGGAGGATTACGCTAAACGGTTAGAGAGGGTGTTAACAATCTGAAGCTTGCCGAATTTAGATGTTATCTTTGTATCGATGAGATCTTGTGAAGCACCAATTTTAAATTCGCCGCATATACAAACGATTTACTGACTACAAACAAATACTGGTTCATCTTGCAGTGATATCCATCGGTCATGCGGTACATGTGACTAGGTCAACAAGCACAAAGAAGAAAACCATGGAATCAGCAAGACGAGACCATGAAAATAAGAAATAAAAATAAAAGTAAATGAAGGAGAACAATATGATATCTCCTTGGTAGCACAAGTAGAACACTACCAAACATACATGTCTCCACTGACGAAAGGCTAAAAAAAATGGAAGACAACAATATGATATCTCCTACATAGTTCAGTTAGAGCACTATCAAGAATATTTTCCTCTAGTAGCAGTGCCACCAGTTCCTCGGATAATCATCGCTCGGGCAGCAGCGTCATGGCGATCATCTAGGATCATTGCACACAGAAGCATAGAGAAGCCAAGCAATGCTGCTAGCAGCCCAACTATGAGAACTAGGATCAACTCTGAGCTCACATCCTCCATTGGAGCCCTCTTCTCGATCTTTTGTGACCGGAGGAAGAAAAAAGGTGAAAATCAAGGAGAAGGAATGAGGCACGTTGTGGGAATGGAGAAAGAGGACAGAGTATGTGGTTATTTTTATAGCTTGAACTCGGTGTACGATGGGCGAAGTTCACCAGCACCGTTCGCCGGTGTTCAGGAAGCGAATCTGCGAGCAGTGCGGACAAGGTACTGGTCTCTGAGGTGACAGCTCGTTGCATCGGTAGCGAGCACGCCCCACACTACCATGGTACTGCCCTAGATGCTCTATGCCCTAGATGGCACAAGTGGGAGTCATGTAGGAAAGCACGTAGAGCTGGTATTTAGGAGACGAATCTGCGAGCAGTGCCGACAAGGTACTCCCCGAGGTGACTGCTCGCTGTACGATAGCAAGCACGCCTCACACTACCATCGTACTGCCCTGGATGCTCTGTGCGCTAGATGGTACAAGTGGGAGGCGTGCGGAAAGCACGCGAGGCTGGTATTCAGTAGGCGAATCTGCGAGCAGTGCCGAAAAGGTACTGGTCCATGAGATGACTGCCATCGTATGCGATTCTTGAAAGCACGCCTACTCTATGCGCTAGGTAGCACAAATGGGAGACGTGTGAGAAAACGAGCGAGGGAAAAGTAGATGAGACCTGGCTCCTGAACCTGCCTCCCAGCACGATCTCCTCCTGGGACGAGATGCGCACTCGCTTCATCGCCAACTTCCAAGGCACTTGCGACCATCCGCCAGCCGTGGGAGACCTGCGCCGCATCAAGTAGCAGCCCGGAGAGACCTTGCAGAAGTACATCTAGCGCTTCAACAGCGCTCGCCTCAAGATTCCCAGGGTAACCGAGGAGGCCATCATCTCGGCCTTCTCTGATGGCGTCCACGACGTCAAGATTAAGGAGGAGCTGGCGATCCACGAAGATCTGTGTACGTCTCTGGAGTTGTTCAACCTGGCGACCAAATGCGCAAGGGCTGAGGAGGGCACCTCTCCCTTCTCGAGCTCCCAGCAGCAGACCCAGAAGAGAAGAAAGGCAAGGCCAAGGATGTGAAGCGCAAGGGAGCAGCTGTGCTCGCAGTAGAGCCGGACATGAAGCGCGGCAGGGACCAGCCAGAGTTGTCCAAGGGCAGCCGGTACTGTGTGTACCACGATCTCCACACCCACAACACCAACGAAGGCCAAGAGCTCAGGGCCGTGCGAGAAGGCCGTGTCGGTCGACGCCCCGAGCACAACGATCAGGGCTATGGCCAAGGCGGAGCAAGAGGTGGAGGACGATGGGATGACCGTGACCCTCGTCAAGCATGGCGTGACCAGCCTCGCGAGGACCGCTGGCAGGACCAGCCTCGCGAGGGGGCTTGGAGGGATCAGCCTCGTGAGGATCGCCCGCAAGGCAACATAGGACTTCCTCCTCTGCCACCACCACCAACAGGGAATGACGACCATCATCAGGACGAGGGGGCTGGGGGCTTCCAAGAGCCGTGTGCGATCGCTTGCATCTTGGGCGGCGCGCAGGCCCCAGCCTCTCAGCGCATCTTCAAGCAGTTTGCTCGCGAAGTGAATGCAGTCCTCCCCAAGCTTGAGGCCACACGCCCCCTCAGGAGGTCTGTGTGCGCCATCACGTTCAGCTCAGCGGATCAGCTCAAGTGCGCGGCAACGGCCGGTGTCCTCCCGATGCTCTGCTCCCCAGTCATCAGCAATGTGCAAGTTGCCAGGACCCTCATCGATGGCAGCAGGGCACAACGTCCTGTCCATCAAGACGTTCAACAATCTTCAAGTGCCATATGATCAGCTTCAACCAACCAAGCCTTTCTCAGGAGTCACTGATGGTTCCACTGTCCCGATAGGGCAGGTACGCCTCCCTGTCACCTTTGGGCAGCGCAAGAACTACTGTACCGAGCTCATTGACTTCGACGTCGCCCACATTCGCCTGCCGTACAATGCCATCCTCGGGTATCCAGCCCTGGCCAAGTTCGTGGCAGTAACTCACCATGGTTACAATGTCCTCAAGATGCCAGGAAGTGGCGGAGTCATCACGGTCCCCTGTGAAGAGAAGGATGAGGTGTGCTCTCTCGAGCGCGCCTTCCAAGCCGCGTCAATCGAGGACCCAGACAGCAAGAGTGGAAACCTTCCTGAAGCAGCTCCCAAGAAGAAGAAGACATCACCTGGCTCAGGGCCTCAGGAGGCAGGCACCTTCGGAAGCACCACATCGGGATCTGCACCCATCCAAGGGGCGCCACCCTCCGTCACATAGGAAGGCACGCCTGGCGCCCTCCTCGGGCAAGGCTTGGGGGCTCTCTCCTGGGGAGCCACTGACTTTGCCAAGATCATGAGGGAGGCGCTCGGGCACCACTTGGAGGCGTGCTTCGCGGCATGTTTCCCTCAGGAAGGCGTAAGGCAAGGAGGGCCCAACCCTCAGGAGTTCATCACCAAAGTCTCTCAGGAGTTGCAGGAATCGAGAGTCATGCGCGGCAACCGCCGCCTGCCCAGCGTAGCTCCCCATCCAGGTGAGGATGGCGGGCTGCGCGTCTGCATCGATTACCCAGGGCTCAACCGAGTCGCGTCTTAGGAGTGCTTCTGGCCTTCGCGCGCGGGGTGTTGCGCGGGTCCACCGCACAGCTACGTTCGCATGCCCTTCGGCCTGCCGAACGCGGCTGCTGCTCACCAGCGCCTGGTGAGAAGCATTCTGGAAGCTCAGGTGGCCAAGCATCGTGCGCTCCTAGAGAAAATGGAGATGGACCTCACTGAGCCACCCGGACCTACCGAGCCTCCCGAGGCTCGGAGCTCCTAGGGCTCATGAGGATTGGCTTCTTGATCACGCACCGTCAGCTACTCCGACACTCGCCCTGCAATGATATAAGGTGACTTCTTTCCAGTTTCGTTTCAGCTGGGAGCGCCCTCAGGGCTGCATCATTCCCAGGTCGCGTGGGTTTGTCCCCGCGACATGTATCCGTTTTGCTTATGTCTTCAACTTACCTTGTTGGGGGCGCCCCTGGGGCTGCATCATCCCCAAGCCGCTTGGGCCTGACCTAGTGGCGTTTGCCTTTCTCTGCATCTATCTAAGTTGATTAGCTTCTTCATGCTTAACCTCCTTGAGATAATCGCCTGCTCGATTGATACGTACCTTTGGAGCCGCTCGCTCTGGCATGGCGCTTGCGCATGGGTCCGTCCCTGCAACACCGACAAATCTGAGTGGTCGAGCTCTGGCCGCGGCAGCCCCGCATAGCGCTACCTCACCAGGCCCTCAGTGCCTCAATCACTCCCTCGGAGCAACCAATGGCTGGCTGGCAACCGTAATGGCAGACCTTGTTTTCCTCGTGTTGGTGTACAAGATCCGCCTAAGAATAGTGTGGGGGGCATCGTGAGCTCCCTCTCTCTCTCTCCCGCACGATCCGCTTGCGCGTTAAAAGGGGGGCGCCTGAGCATCGCGACTCATGGGCTCTTACTGGCTCTCCAACCCTCACCCCCTGGCCTTGACCCACGGCATCACGACCTGTCATACCAGCGGCGGCTGAGCTCGCTCGAGGGCCTTGACCTGAGGACGTAGAGCATGTAGGATAGTGCAGGAAAGAGGGGAGAAGCTCGCGAGGGCCTGACCCAGCGACACCCCAGCTGCTGGCGCGCAGGCTTGACACCTCGCCGAAGAACAACTCCAAACTCATGAGATAAGTCACGCCTCAGTGAAATCTAAATCAACGCAATGCCAAACCCTCGCCTAGTGCAGCTCTGTTACGGTGATGTTGCCTTCCTTTCTTGCCCAACAGAGGCTACTTGAACGCTAAAGGGGACCTCCTGAGCATTGTGCCTCGGGGGCTCTTACTGGACCTTGGGCCGCTCACCTCCTGGCCTTGACCACGGCATCGCGACCTAGCATACCAGCGACGGCTGAAGCCTGCCTGGGGACCGGGACCTGTCAGCGTAGAGCACCAAGCCCTCGTGAGGATAGAAAGGGGAGCCGAGCCGGGATAGGACAAGCATCTCGCATCGCTCCATAATAAGGATAGTATTCACAAAAGACATGGCGGACGCCTTACATACCCCCGCGGGGTGTTTCTTCGATTCCTCGCGGGGAACAAAAGGTGCTAATCCTAAGGAATGCTAACTACGCGTGCCTCCATAGGAGACACCATCATCAACAGTGGGCCGTCAGGCGCCGGTGCCAACCCCATCCAGATCAGTGGCGTCGGCGGCCTGATGCAGCTGTCCTGCTCCGAGTGCGGCACGAGCTCGAGGGCTCGTAGATGTCGTCCCTCGTCTCCGGAGTCATGTGAAGCTCGGGGGAGTCGCTAGATTCTCCGGCTCCTCCGCTGCTGCCTGAGGAGCTGCTGGGGAAGCGGTTGGCAGGCCTGGTCCTCGCCACTTCGATGCCCCGGCCGCCTTCCTTGGGGCAGCACACTAGTCGGCGTCCTTCTGCGTCGAAGACCTTGAAGAACATCAAGGAGGCACCATCGTATTCGAGATGAATTACGAGGGAACCCCCCTGTCCGGCAGACCCGGGCGATCTCGCCCCACCCCCGAGTCATGTAGACCTTGCCCGGAGCGACAACTGCGACCACCGCTTCGGTCGCAAGGGTGCTGCAGTCAGCATGCTGCAGCCAGAGCTCCAGAGACCCACTCGGCGGCATCTCGAAGGCGAAGGAGGGAGGAAGGCGAATCCAAGAGCTTGGAGGCATAGCGGTGTGAAGCACAAAGCTCGCGAGAAGAGCCCTCGGCGTGGACTCCGGAGGTGACGACACACACCGCCGTGACTCGCCGGCGTCGCTGGCGGCGTTCGGCGTCTTCTTCTCTAGGGCCCTCGATTCAGGTGTACAAGGGCAGCGGTGTTGGGGAACGTAGTAATTTCAAAAAAATTCCTACGCACACGCAAGATCATGGTGATGCATAGCAACAAGAGGGGAGAGTGTTGTCTACGTACCCTCGTAGACCGAAGCGGAAGCGTTGACGCAATGTAGAGGAAGTAGTCGTACGTCCTCCCGGTCCAACCGATCCAAGCATCGTTACTCCGGCACCTCCGAGTTCTTGACACACGTACAGCTCGATGACGCACCCCGATCTCCGATCCAGCAGAGGCGCTGGGAGGAGTTCCACAAGCCGACGGCGTGGCGGCGATCTTGATGTTCTCTGTCGCGCAGGCTTCGCCTAAGCACCGCTACAATATGACCGAGGTGTAATATCATGGAGGGGGCACCACCACGGCTAAGGAACGATCTCAACGATCAACTTGTGTGTCCATGGGGTGCCCCTGCCCCAGATATAAAGGAATGGAGGAGGGAGGGCCGGCCCTCTACTATGGCGCATACTGGGAGTCCTACTCCCACCGGAGTAGGAATCCCCCTTCCTAGTCCAACTAGGAGACCTTCCATGTATTAGGAGTAGGAGACTAGGAAGGGAAGAGAGAAGGGAAGGAAGGAGGGGTGCGGCCCTCCCTTAGCCCAATTCGGACTAGGGCAATGGGGCGCGCCCTACCCTAGGCAGCCCTCTCTCTCTTCCCAGGGGCCCAATAAGGCCCAATACTTCTCCCCGGCGAATTCCCGTTACTCTCCGGTACTCCGAAAAATACCCGAATCACTTGGAACCTTTCCCAACTCCGAATATAGTCGTCCAATATATCGATCTTTACGTCTCGACTATTTCAAGACTCCTCGTCATGTCCCTGATCTCATCCGGGACTCCGAACTCCTTCGGTACATCAAAACTCATAAACTCATAATAAAACTGTCATCGAAACCTTAAGCGTGCGGACCCTACGGTTCGAGAACAATGTAGACATGACCGAGACACGTCTCCGGTCAATAACCAATAGCGGGACCTGGATGCCCATATTGGTTCCTACATATTCTACGGAGATCTTTATCGGTCAAACCGCATAACAACATACGTTGTTCCCTTTGTCATCGGTATGTTACTTGCCCGAGATTCGATCGTCGATATCCAATACCTAGTTCAATCTCGTTACCGGCAAGTCTCTTTACTCGTTATGTAATCCATCATCCTGCAACTAACTCATTAGTTGCAATGCTTGCAAGGCTTAAATGATGTGCATTACCGAGAGGGCCCAGAGATACCTCTCCGACATTCGGAGTGACAAATCCTAATCTCGAAATACGCCAACTCAACAAGTACCTTCGGAGACACCTGTAGAGCACCTTTATAATCACCCAGTTACGTTGTGACGTTTGGTAGCACACAAAGTGTTCCTCCGGTAAACGGGAGTTGCATAATCTCATAGTCATAGGAACATGTATAAGTCATGAAGGAAGCAATAGCAACATACTAAACGATCGTGTGCTAAGCTAACGGAATGGGTCATGTCAATCAGATCATTCAACTAATGATGTGACCTTGTTAATCAAATAACAACTCTTTGTCCATGGTTAGGAAACATAACCATCTTTGATTAACAAGCTAGTCAAGTAGAGGCATACTAGTGACACTCTGTTTGTCTATATATTCACACATGTATTATGTTTCCGGTTAATACAATTCTAGCATGAATAATAAACATTTATCATGATATAAGGAAATAAATAATAACTTTATTATTGCCTCTAGGGCATATTTCCTTCAGTCTCCCACTTGCACTAGAGTCAATAATCTAGATCACATCACAATGTGATTAACATCGATAGTTCACATCATCATGTGATTAACACCCATAGTTCACATCGCCATGTGACCAACATCCAAAGGGTTTACTAGATTCAGTAATCTAGTTCACATCGCTATGTGATTAACACCCAAAGAGTACTAAGGTGTGATCATGTTTTGCTTGTGAGAGAATCTTAGTCAACGGGTCTTTCACATTCAGATCCGTTATGTATTTTGCAATTTTCTATGTCTACAATGCTCTGCACGGAGCTACTCTAAGTAATTTCTCCCACTTTCAATATGTATCTAGATCGAGACTTAGAGTCATCCAGATCGGTGTCAAAACTTGCATCGATGTAACCCTTTACGACGAACCTTTTATCACTTCCATAATCGAGAAACATATCCTTATTCCACTAAGGATAATTTTGACCGCTGTCCAGTGATCTACTCCTAGATCACTATTGTACTCCCTTGCCAAACTCAGTGCAGGGTATACAATAGATCTGGTACACAGCATGGCATACTTTATAGAACCTATGGCCAAGGCATAGGGAATGACTTTCATTCTCTTTCTATCTTCTACCGTGGTCGGGTTTTGAGTCTTACTCAATTTCACACCTTGTAACACAGGTAAGAACTCTTTCTTTGACTGTTCCATTTTGAACTATTTCAAAATCTTGTCAAGGTATGTACTCATTGAAAAAACTTATCAAGCGTCTTGATCTATCTCTATAGATCTTGATGCTCAATGTGTAAGCAGCTTCACCGAGGTCTTTCTTTGAAAAACTCCTTTCAAACACTCCTTTATGCTTTGCAGAATAATTCTACATTATTTCCGATCTACAATATGTCATTCACATATACTTATCAGAAATGCTGTAGTGCTCCCACTCACTTTCTAGTAAATACATGCTTCACTGCAAGTTTGTATAAACTATATGCTTTGATCAACTTATCAAAGCGTATATTCCAACTCCGAGATGCTTGCACCAGTCCATAGATGCACATTTTGTTAACACCTTTAGGATCGACAAAACCTCTTGGTTGCATCACATACAACTCTTCTTTAATAACTCCATTAAGGAATGCAGTTTTGTTTATCCATTTGCCGATTTCATAAAATCGTCAATTGCTAACATGATTCGGACAGACTTTTAAGCATCGATCGAGTGAGAAAATCTCATTGTATTCAACATCTTGAACTTTGTCAAAACCTTTTTCGACAAGTCTAGCTTTGTAGATAGTAACACTACTATCAGCGTCCGTCTTCCTCTTGAAGATTCATTTATTTTCTATGGCTTGCCGATCATCGAACAACTCCACCAAAGTCCACACTTTGTTCTCATACATGGATCTCATCTCAGATTTCATGGCCTCAAGCCATTTTGCGAATCTGGGCTCATCATCGCTTCCTCATAGTTCGTGGTTCATCATGGTCTAGTTACATGACTTCCGAACAGGATTACCGTACCACTCAGTGCGGATCTCACTCTGGTTTACCTACGAGATTCGGTAGTAACTTGATCTGAAGTTACATGATCATCATCATTAGCTTCCTCACTAATTGGTGTAGTAGTCACGAGAACAGATTTCGTGATGAACTACTTTCCAATAAGGCGAAGGTACAATTACCTTATCAAGTTCTACTTTCCTCCCACTCACTTCTTTCGAGAGAAACTCCTTCTCTAGAAAGGATCCATTTATTAGCAACGAATGTTTTGCCTTCGGATCTGTGATAGAAGGTGTACCCAACAATTTCCTTTGGGTATTCTATGAAGACGCACTTCTCCGATTTGGGTTTGAGCTTATCAGGATGAAACTTTTTCACATAAGCATCGCAACCCCAAACTTTAAGAAACGACAACTTTGGTTTCTTGCTAAACCACAGTTCATATAGTGTCGTCTCAACGGATTTAGATGGTGCCCTATTTAACGTGAATGCAGCTGTCTCTAATGCATGATCCCAAAACGATATTGGTAAATCGGTAAGAAACATCATAGATTGTACTATATCCAATAAAGTACGGTTATGAAGTTCGGACACACCATTATGATGTGGTGTTCCAGGTGGCATGAATTTTTGAAACTATTCCACATTGTTTTAATTGAATACTAAACTCGTAACTCTAATATTTTTCTCTGCGATCAGATCGTAGAAACCTTATTTTCTTGTCAGGATGATTTTTCCACTTCACTCTGAAATTCTTTGAACCTTTCAACTATTTCACACTTATGTTTCATCAAGTAGATATACCCATATCTGCTCAAATCATCTGTGAAGGTCAGAAAATAATGATACCCGCCGCGAGCCTTAACACTCATTGGATTGCATACATCAGTATGTATTATTTCCAATATGTCAGTTGCTCGCTCCACTGTTCTGGAGAACGGAGTTTTAGTCATCTTGCCCAAAAGGCATGGTTCGCAAGCATCAAGTGATTCATAATCAAGTGATTCCAAAATCCCATCAGCATGGAGTTTCTTCATGCACTTTACACCATCATGACCTAAACGGTAGTGCCACAAATAAGTTGCACTATCATTATTAACTTTGCATCTTTTGGTTTGAATATTATGAATATGTGTATCACTACGATCGAGATCCAATGAACCATTTTCATTGGGTGTGTAACCATATAAGGTTTTATTCATGTAAATGTAACAGTTTATTCTCTTACTTAAATGAATAACCGTATTGCAATAAACATGATCAAATCATATTCATGCTCAACGCAAACACCAAATAACATTTATTTAGGTTCAACACTAATCCCGAAAGTATAGGGAGTGTGCGATGATGATCATATCAATCTTGAAACTACTTTCAACACACATCGTCACTTCACCCTTAACTAGTTTCTGTTTATTCTGCAACTCCCGTTTCGAGTTACTACTCTTTGTAACTGAACCAGTACCAAATACCGAGGGGTTGCTATAAACACTAGTAAAGTACACATCAATAACATGTATATCAAATATACCTTTGTTTACTTTGCCATCCTTCTTATCCGCCAAATACTTGGGGTAGTTCTGCTTCCAGTAACCAGCCCTTTGCAGTAGAAGCACTTAGTCTTAGGCTTAGGTCCAGACTTGGGATTCTTCACTTGAGCAGCAACTTGCTTGCCGTTCTTCTTGAAGTTCCCTTCTATCCCTTTGCCCTTTTTTTGAAACTAGTGGTCTTGTTAACCATCAACACTTGATGTTCTTTCTTGATTTCTACCTTCATCGATTTCATCATCATGAAAAACTCGGGAATTATTTTCATCATCCCTTGCATACTATAGTTCATCACGAAGTTCTACTAACTTGGTGATGGTGACTAGAGAATTCATCAATCACTATCTTATATGGAAGATTAACTCCCACTTGATTTAGCGATTGTAGTACCCGGACAATCGAGCACATGCTCACTAGTTGAGCGATTCTCCTCCATCTTTTAGCTATAGAACTTGTTGGAGACTTCATATCTCTTAACTCGGTATTTGCTTGAAATATTAACTTCAACTCTGGAACATCTCATATGGTCCATGATGTTCAAAACATCTTTGAAGTCCCGATTCTAAGCCATAAAGCATGGTGCACAAAACTATCAAGTAGTCATCATATTGAGCTAGCCAAACGTTCATAATGTGCGCATCTGCTCCCTGCAATAGGTCATCACCTAGCGGTGCATTAAGGACATAATTCTTACATGCAGCATTGAGGATAAACCTCAGATCGCGGATCCAATCCGCATCATTGCTACTAATATTTTTCAACACAATTTTCTCTAGGAACATATGGAAATAAACATATGAAAGCAACAACGCGAGCTATTGATCTACAACATAATTTGCAAAATACTACCAGGACTAAGTTCATGATAAATTTAAGTTCAATTAATCATATTACTTAAGAACTCCCACTTAGACAGACATCTCTCTAGTCATCTAAGTGATCACGTGATCCAAATCAACTAAACCATAACCGATCATCACATGAGATGGAGTAGTTTTCAATGGTGAACATCTTATGTTGATCATATCTACTATATGATTCACGCTCGACCTTTCGGTCTCCGTGTTCGAGGCCATATCTCGCATATGCTAGGCTCGTCAAGTTTAACTTGAGTATTCGCGTGTGCAAAACTGGCTTGCACCCGTTGTAGATGGACGTAGAGCTTATCACACCCGATCATCACGTGGTGTGCGGGCACGACGAACTTTGGCAGCGGTGCATACTCGGGAGAACACTTCTTGATAATTTAGTGAGAGATCATCTTAAAATGCTACCGTCAATCAAAGCAAGAATAAGATGTATAATAGATAAACATCATATGCAATCAAAATATGTGACATGATATGGCCATGATCATCTTGCGCCTTTGATCTCCATCTCCAAAGTCTTGTCATGATCTCTATCGTCACCGCACGACACCATGATCTTCATCATCTTGATCTATATCAATGTGTCATCACATGGTTGTCTCACCAACTATTGCTCTTACAACTATTGCTATCGTATAGCGTTAAAGTAAAGCAATTATTTGGCACTTGCATCTTATGCAACAAAGAGACATCCATAGGGCTTCGCGATTGCCGATAACTTCAACAAAACATGATCATCTCATACAACAACTTATATCTTATCACGTCTTGACCATATCACATCACAACATGCCCTGCAAAAACAAGTTAGGCGTCCTCTACTTTGTTGTTGCAAGTTTTACGTGGCTGCTACGGGCTTAGCAAGAACCGTTCTTACCTCGCATCAAAACCACAGCGATAGTTTGTCAAATAGACTCCGTTTTAACCTTCACAAGGACGGGCGTAGCCACACTCAGTTCAACTAAAGTTGGAGAAAGCAGACACCGCTAGTCACCGTGTGCAAAGCACGGCGGTAAAACCAGTCTCGCGTAAGCGTCTGGCGTAATGTCGGTCGGGCCGCTTCATCCAACAATACCGCTGAACCAAAGTATGACATGCTAGTAGGCGGTATGACTTATATCGCCCACAACTCACTTGTGTTCTACTCGTGCATATAACATCAAACCATAAAACCTAGGCTCGGATGCCACTGTTGGGGAACGTAGTAATTTCAAAAATTTCCTCGCACACGCAAGATCATGGTGATGCATAGCAACGAGAGGGAGAGTGTTGTCTATGTACCCTCGTGAACCGAAGCGAAGCGTTGACGCAACATAGAGGAAGTAGTCGTCGTCCTCCGGTCCAACCGATCCAAGCACCGTTACTCCGGCACCTCCGAGTTCTTAACACACGTACAGCTCGATGGCGCACGATCTCCGATCCAGCGAGGCGGGGAGGAGTTCCGTCGGACTGACGGCGTGGTGGCGATCTTGATGTTCTCTGTCGCGAGGCTTCGCCTAAGCACCGCTACAATATGACCGAGGTGTAATATCGTGGAGGGGGCACCGCACACGGCTAAGGAATGATCTCAATGATCAACTTGTGTGTCCATGGGGTGCCCCCTACCCGTATATAAAGGAGTGGAGGAGGGAGGGCGGCCCTCTACTACGGCGCGCATGCAGGAGTCCTACTCCCGGGAGTAGGATTCCCCTTTCCTAGTCAACTAGGAGACCTTCCATGTATTAGGAGTAGGAGACTAGGAAGGGAAGAGAGAGGGAAGGAAGGAGGGTGCGGCCCTCCCTTAGCCCGATTCGAACTAGGGCAAGGGGGCCTGGCCTACCCTAGGCAGCCCTCTCTCTTTCCCTTGGGCCCAATAAGGCCCAATACTTCTCCCGGCGAATTCCGTAACTCTCCCAGACTCAAAAATACCGAATCACTCGAACCTTTCCGAACTCCAAGTATAGTCGTCCAATATATCGATCTTTACGTCTCGACCATTTCGAGACTCCTCGTCATGTCCCTGATCTCATCCGGGACTCAACTCCTTCGGTAAATCAAAACTCATAAACTCAAAATAAAGCATCATCGAAACCTTAAGCGTGCGGACCCTACGGTTCGAGAACAATGTAGACATGACCGAGACCGTCTCGGTCAATAACCAATAGCGGGACCTGGATGCCCATATTGGTTCCTACATATTCTCGAAGATCTTTATCGGTCAAACCGCATAACAACATCGTTGTTCCTTTGTCATCGGTATGTTACTTGCCCGAGATTCGATCGTCGATATCCAATACCTAGTTCAATCTCGTTACCGGCAAGTCTCTTTACTCGTTATGTAATACATCATCCCGCAACTAACTCATTAGTTGCAATGCTTGCAAGGCTTAAATGATGTGCATTACCGAGAGGGCCCAGAGATACCTCTCCGACATTCTGAGTGACAAATCCTAATCTCGAAATACGCCAACTCAACAAGTACCTTCGGAGACACCTGTAGAGCACCTTTATAATCACCCAGTTACGTTGTGACGTTTGGTAGCACACAAAGTGTTCCTCCGGTAAAGGGAGTTGCATAATCTCATAGTCATAGGAACATGTATAAGTCATGAAGGAAGCAATAGCAACATACTAAACGATCGTGTGCTAAGCTAACGGAATGGGTCATGTCAATCAGATCATTCAACTAATGATGTGACCTTGTTAATCAAATAACAACTCTTTGTCCATGGTTAGGAAACATAACCATCTTTGATTAACAAGCTAGTCAAGTAGAGGCATACTAGTGACACTCTGTTTGTCTATATATTCACACATGTATTATGTTTCCGGTTAATACAATTCTAGCATGAATAATAAACATTTATCATGATATAAGGAAATAAATAATACCTTTATTATTGCCTCTAGGGCATATTTCCTTCAAGCGGGAACCCAGGCGGCGGCCGCTCGTACCAGGGCCGTGACGTCTCCTGCCGTGCGACCACGTCGCAGCGGCCGTGGACAGGCCGCTTCTTCGGTGGAAGCGGGTCGGGACCCTCTCGGGGGGCCTTCCCCTTCTCTTCCGCTGAAAACTGGCGGATCGGCGCCATTGGCGTAGGGTGGAGCAAGGGCGGGGAAGAAGAAGAAGGAGAGAAGCAGGAAGAGATGGACTGCGGGGGCTCTCGCCCGTCCGTACTTATAGTCCGGAGTGTTGGGGAACGTAGTAATTTCAAAATTTTCCTACGCACACGCAAGATCATGGTGATGCATAGCAACGAGAGGGGAGAGTGTTGTCTACGTACCCTCGTAGACCGAAGCGGAAGCGTTGACACAACGTAGAGGAAGTAGTCGTCGTCTTCCGGTCCGACCGATCCAAGCACCGTTACTCGGCACCTCCGAGTTCTTGACACACGTACAGCTCGATGGCGCACCCGAACTCCGATCCGGTAGAGGTATGGGGAGGAGTTTACGTCGACCTGACGGCGTGGTGGCGATCTTGATGTTTAAGCGTCGCGAGGCTTCGCCTAAGCACCACTACAATATGACCGAGGTGTAATATCGTGGAGGGGCACCGCACACGCTAAGGAACCGATCATGATGATCAACTTGTGTGTCCATGGGGTGCCCCGCCCCAGATATAAAGGAGGGAGGGAGGAGGGGCGGCCTAAGGGGGCGGCGCCTAGGAGGGAACCTACTCCAAGTAGGTTTCCCCTTCTTCTAATCCAAGAAGGAGGGGGAAGGAAGGAGTAGGAGAGGGGGAAGGCAAGGGGGGCGCCGCCCCCCCTTCTTTGTCCTATTCAGACTCAAGGGGAGGGGGCACGCCACTTGCCCTGGCCAGCCCTTCTCTTTCTCCAATAGGGCCCATCAAGGCCCATTACTTCCCGGGGGGGGGGGTTCCGGTAACCCTCCGGTACTCCGGTTTTTCTCCGAAAACTCCCGGAACTATTCCGGTGTCCGAATATAGTCATCCAATATATCAATCTTTATGTCTCGACCATTTCGAGACTCCTCGTCATGTCCGTGATCACATCCGGGACTCCGAACAACCTTGGCACATCAAAATACATAAACTCATAATGAAACATCATCGAAACCTTAAGCGTCACGGACCCTATGGTTCGAGAACAATGTAGACATGACCGAGACACGTCTCCGGTCAATAACCAATAGCGGTCCTGATGCCCATATCGGTTCCTACATATTCTCGAAGATCTTTATCGGACAAACCGCATAACAACATCGTTGTTCCCTTTGTCATCGGTATGTTACTTGCCCGAGATTCGATCGTCGGTATCCAATACCTAGTTCAATCTCGTTACCGCAAGTCTCTTTACTAGTTACGTAATGCATCATCCGTAACCAACTCATTGGTCACATTGCTTGCAAGGCTTATAGTGATGTGCATTCTTGAGAGGGCCCAGAGATACCTCTCCGACAATCGGAGTGACAAATCCTAATCTCGAAATACACCAACTCAACAAGTACCTTTGGAGACACACAGAGAGCACCTTTATAATCACCCGATTCGTTGTGACGTTTGGTAGCACACAAAGTGTTCCTCCGTAAACGGAGTTGCATAATCTCATAGTCATAGGAACATGTATAAGTTATGATGGAAGCAATAGCAACATACTAAACGATCGGGTGCTAAGCTAACGGAATGGGTCATGTCAATCAGATCATTCAACTAATGATGTGATCTCATTAATCAAATAACAACTCCTTGTTCATGGTTAGGAAACATAACCATCTTTGATTAACAAGCTAGTCAAGTAGAGGCATACTAGTGACACTCTGTTTGTCTATATATTCACACATGTATTATGTTTCCGGTTAATACAATTCTAGCATGAATAATAAACATTTATCATGATATAAGGAAATAAATAATAAGTTTATTATTGCCTCTAGGGCATATTTCCTTCAGTCTCCCACTTGCACTAGAGTCAATAATCTATATTACATAGTAATGATTCTAACACCCATGGAGTCTTGGTGTTGATCATGTTTTGCTCGTGGAAGAGGCTTAGTCAACGGGTCTGCAACATTCAGATCCGTATGTATCTTGCAAATCTCTATGTCTCCCACCTGGACTAAATCCCGGATGGAATTGAAGCGTCTCTTGATGTGCTTGGTCCTCTTGTGAAATCTGGATTCCTTCGCTAAGGCAATCACTCCAGTATTGTCACAAAAGATTTTTCATTGGACCCGATGCACTAGGTATGACACCTAGATCGGATATGAACTCCTTCATCCAGACTCCTTCATTGGCTGCTTCCGAAGCAGCTATGTATTCCGCTTCACACATAGATCCCGCCACGACGCTTTGCTTTGAACTGCACCAACTGACAGCTCCACCGTTTAATGTAAACACGTATCCGGTTTGTGATTTAGAATCATCCGGATCAGTGTCAAAGCTTGCATCAACGTAACCTTTTGCGATGAGCTCTTTGTCACCTCCATATACGAGAAACATATCCTTAGTCCTTTTCAGGTACTTTAGGATGTTCTTGACCACTGTCCAGTGATCCACTCCTGGATTACTTTGGTACCTCCCTGCTAAACTTATAGCAAGGCACACATCAGGCACAGTAGACAGCATTGCATACATGATAGAGCCTATGGCTGAAGCATAGGAACATTTTCATTTTCTCTCTATCTTCTGCGGTGGTCGGGCTTTGAGTCTTACTCAACTTCACACCTTGCAATCTGAGGCAAGAACCCTTTCTTTGCTTGATCCATTTTGAACTTCTTCAAAACTTTGTCAAGGTATGTGCTTTGTGAAAGTCCAATTAAGCGTTTTGATCTATCTCTATAGATCTTAATGCCCAATATGTAAGCAGCTTCACCGAGGTCTTTCATTGAAAAACTTTTATTTAAGTATCCCTTCATGCTATCCAGAAATTCTATATCATTTCCAATCAATAGTGTGTCATCCACATATAATATTAGAAATGCTACAGAGCTCCCACTCACTTTCTTGTAAATACAGGCTTCTCCAAAAGTTTGTATAAACCCAAATGCTTTGATCACACTATCAAAACGTTTATTCCAACTCCGAGAGGCTTGCACCTGTCCATAAATGGATCGCTGGAGCTTGCACACTTTGTTAGCTCCCTTTGGATCGATAAAACCTTCTGTTTGCATGATATACAACTCTTCCTCCAGAAATCCATTCAGGAATGCAGTTTTTACATCCATTTGCCAAATTTCATAATCATAAAATGCGGCAATTGCAAACATGATTCAGACAGACTTAAGCATCGCTACGGGTGAGAAGGTCTCATCGTAGTCAACCCCTTGAACTTGTCGAAAACCTTTTGCAACAAGTCGAGCTTTGTAGACGATAACATTACCGTCGGCGTCGGTCTTCTTCTTGAAGATCCATTTATTCTCAATTGCTTGCCGACCATCGGGCAAGTCAACCAAAGTCCATACTTTGTTCTCATACATGGATCCCATCTCAGATTTCATGGCTTCAAGCCATTTTGCGAATCTGGGCTCACCATCGCTTCTTCATAGTTCGTGGGTTCATCATGATCTAGTAGCATGACTTCCGAATAGGATTACCGTACCACTCGATGCGGATCTTACTCTGTTTGACCTCGAGGTTACGTAGTAACTTGATCTCAAGTTCTATGATCATCATCATCAACTTCCTCACTAGTTGGTTTTGGCGTCCACGAACCGTTCTGTGATGTACTATTTTCCAACAAGGGGTAGGTACGATTACCTCATCAAGTTCTACTTTCCTCCCACTCACTTCTTTCGAGAGAAACTCCTTCTCTAGAAAGGATCCATTCTTAACAACGAATGTCTTGCCTTCGGATCTGTGATAGAAGGTGTACCCAACTGTCTCCTTTGGGTATCCTATGAAGACACATTTCTCCGATTTGGGTTCGAGCTTATCAGGTTGAAGCTTTTTCACATAAGCATCGCAGCCCCAAACTTTAAGAAACGACAACTTTGGTTTCTTGCCAAACCATAGTTCATAAGGTGTCGTTTCAACGGATTTTGATGGTGCCCTATTTAATGTGAATGTGGCTGCCTGTAAAGCATAACCCCAAAACGATAGCGGTAAATCTGTAAGAGACATCATAGATCGCACCATATCAAGTAAAGTACGATTACGACGTTCGGACACACCATTACGCTTGTGGTGTTTGGTATGGCGTAAGTTCTTGACTATTCCACATTGTTTTAAGTGTATACCAAACTCGTAACTCAAATATTCTCCTCCACGATCGATCGTAGAAACTTTATTTTCTTGTTACGATGATTTTCAACTTCACTCTGAAATTCTTTGAACTTTTCAAATGTTTCAGACTTATGCTTCATTAAGTAGATATACCCATATCTGCTTAAATCATCTGTGAAGGTGAGAAAATAACGATATCCGCCACGAGCCTCAACATTCATTTGGACCACGTACATCTGTATGTATGATTTCTAAAATCTGTTGCTCTCTCCATAGTACCGAGAACGGTGTTTTGGTCATCTTGCCCATGAGGCACGGTTACTTAAGTACCAAGTGATTCATAATCAAGTTGTTCCAAAAGACCATCGAGATAGAGTTTCTTCATGCGCTTTACAATCGATATGACCTAAACGGCGATGCCACAAATAAGTTGCACTATCATTATCAACTCTGCATCTTTTGGCTTCAACACTATGAATATGTGTATCACTACTATCGAGATTCATCAAAAATAGACCACTCTTCAAGGGTGCATGACCATAAAAGATATTACTCATATAAATAGAACAACCATTATTGTCTGATTTAAATGAATAACCGTCTCGCATCAAACAAGATCCAGATATAATGTTCATGCTCAACGCTGGCACCAAATAACAATTATTTAGGTTTAATACTAATCCCAAAGGTAGATGTAGAGGTAGCGTGGCGACCGCGATCACATTGACTTTGGAACCATTTCCCACGCGCATCGTCACCTTGTCCTTTGCCAGTGTTAAGCAATCCGTAGTCCCCTGTTTGAGTTGCAAATATTAGCAACGGAACCAATATCAAATACCTAGGTTCTCTGCGAGCTCTAGTAAGGTACACATCAATAACATGTATATCACATATACCTTTGTTCACCTTGCCATCCTTCTTATCCGCTAAATACTTGGGGCAGTTCCGCTTCCAAAGGACCGATCTGCTTGTAGTAGAAGCACTCAGTTTCAGAGGCTTAGGTCCAGACTTGGGTTTCTTCTCTTGAGCAGCAACTTGTTTGCTGTTCTTCTTGAAGTTCCCCTTCTTCTTCCCTTTGCCCTTTTTCTTGAAACTAGTGGTCTTGTTGACCATCAACACTTGATGCTCCTTCTTGATTTCTACCTCCGCAGCCTTTAGCATTGCGAAGAGCTCGGGAATCGTCTTATCCATCCCTTGCATATTATAGTTCATCACGAAGCTCTTGTAGCTTGGTGGAAGTGATTGGAGAATTCTGTCAATGACGCTATCATCCGGAAGTGTAAGTGCATCTAGTGCCCCTTAGTGATTTTGGTGTATTGAGGACTTATAGGTTAAGTAACTGATGCGTTTGTGAGTGTACACAGGTCTATAAGTCTATGAGGAGTTTGATATTTACAGAGAAAGTCGACCCCTAAAAATGAAGTTCTTCAACTGAAGACTATGATATTCTAAAGACTTTCTGAAGACTTTGAGAGTGAAGAAATTGGTGTGACCTCGAAGACTTGATATTCATTCGAGGAATATGAAGCGTGAAGACTTTTGTTTTCGTAGTTTCATTTTCTCTTTCTTGAGTCATAGGAAACACCGTACTGTTAAAGGGGGTCGAGGAAATACTAAGGAAAAATTTCCATGTGATGCTCAACTCAAAATCCTACACCTACCAATCCCTTCGAGTGAAGCCATTGGAAATCACATACTGATTCAGTCAAATTCTTGATGTGAGAGACGCAGTTCTTACAGTCACTTGATGACTTTGCTCGACCGAGGAGTTAGGAATTTGCCAAAGTCTGAATTGCCTACAGTGAGGAACATGATAGCCCCGAGGACTTTGAAAGTCAAATTTCCGACCGTTCTTTGTCTACCAGGCGGACCAAAATATCTTATCCACCTAACGGTCATATCATTGAAGGGCATTTATGTCTTATCATGTCGGGCTGCTCCCTAGGCTATAAATAGCCGCCCCTACAACCACTAGTTGGTTGGCTGCTCCGAGAGAGCTTGACACTTGTCATTTGAGAGCAACCCATCCTCTGAGGACTTTGGCGAAAATCATCAAGTGAGGAAAATCCCAAAACCAAACCCACAAAACCCCAAGTGATTGAGCATCATCAAGAAATTGATCTGCGTGGATCCGGCGCTTGTTACCTTTGAAGACTGTGCTTCTTCCAGACGGTTAGGCGTCAAGGTCTAGAGCATCAAGAGAAATTGTGGATCGCCGAGTGACCAAGTCTGTGAAGGTTTGGAAGTCACTGAAGACTTACCACGAGAGATTGGACGAGGCCTGCGTGGTCTTAGTTCAAGGAGAATACGGTGAGGATGGGTGTCTGAGTTGCGGCTCGAGAGGCGGGTGTCCGGACTGTGTGTCCTCGAGTTTAAATACTCGGCCGCTCAACCAGACGTATAACCGAGACAGCAGTTGGAACTGGTTTACCAAATCATTTTCTTCACCAACTAACTGGTTCTATTTCCTCAACTCATCCATTTCCTCATTACATGTTGCATGTTGTTCATATCGTGCTTGAAGACTTTGGTGAAGACGTTCACAAACTCCTCGGTTCAATTTCTTGATCTGTTTGTCTTCATCTTGTTATCCTGTGTTTACGCTTCACATACTCTATTCTAGTCTTCATTTTATCATCTTGACTATGTATGTAATCTGTTATGTTTACCTCTGAGTACTTATTCCGCTGCAAATAGTTCTTAGCTAAGGAATTTCCTCACCGCAAATTCCTCGGTGAAGAATTTCTTAAAATCGCCTATTCACCCCCTCTAGTCGATATAACGCACTTTCAATTGGTATCGAGCAAGGTACTCCTTGTTACGTGTGATTTTAGTTTAACCACGGAGTTCTAGTTATGTCGACCACGGTATGAAGAAAGTGACATGCCCTATCTTTGACGGTCATGATTATCCCAAGTGGAAGGCCATGATGAAGAAGCGCCTCATGGCAAGGAACATCGAGCTGTGGACCGTCACTGAGATTGGTCTTACTGATCTATGCAAGATGGCGAATGATGATGATATTCGCAAGTACACTCGACTTGATCTCATAGCAAAGGATATCATTTGCTCCTGCCTATCCAGAGACCAATTCGGGCGAATTATGCATCTGGGCAATTCAAAGCTCATCTGGGACCGAATCTCTGATGTCTATGAAGGTCATCGAACTTGTCATGATCCCTGGTTCGAGGACTTCAAGGAATCTCTCAAAACGATGACTTTCGAGCCGTAATCATCATTATGCGCATCTTGTCTTATGGCAAGCGGTCTTTGAGGTAACCGAATGCTCCTCATCCGAGTCTTGTGATGAATCTGATAATGATGAATCTGACAATGATGAATCTGATGATGACATTGAATCATGCTATACTAAACTCATTTGCGTTGCCACTAAACAACAAACGGTTTTAGAACCAACACAAGGTATGTTAGAAAGAAGTGATAATATGTTGCGCAAAGAAATGGATCAGTCAAAAGCATTGGGTGAATGTCTTCAGAGAATTCACTCCAAGTTTGACGCCCTTCAAGATCAGCATAACACCCTCTTGACTGATCATGAGAAGCTTTCTCTTGAAGCTATTCAAAGAAAGGCAGATCTTGAAAAGCTAAGAGTATGTTATGAAGATCTTCAGAAGGAGCGCGATTCATTACTAGCTCAACAAATCAGCGCTTCTCAGGAAGAATTTGTTCCTCCATGCTTAAAGTGCATTGAACGTGAATCTGCTAATTCTTCACCTGAATGTTCAAATGCTTCAAATGTTACAAATTCTTCATCTGCCTCTGCTATCACTAATTCCTCATCTGAGGACTTTGCTAGTATCACTGACAATGCAGGGCTGAAGGAATTGTACATGACAGGCATGTACAAAAGCCTCAAAGGACATCAGACACTTTGTGATGTGCTCAAAAAGCAGATCCTCAACAGAAACCCTAGGAAAGAGGGTATTGCCTTTGAGAGGAAACTCAATGCCGATGGAACATATTGGAAACCCGGCGGTATCCCAAAACCTCATGGGTTGCTGCAAAGGGGCCTCTAGTTGATCCATCTAACTTATCTGGCTTTACATGTGAATCTCCTCATTCTTCCGATGAGTCATTTGACTCAACTATAAACTGTTCAAAAATCAGAATGGTGAAGTATTTGCTAGATATGTTGGCACTAATCTGCAGAGCGGTTCCCCTATGAAGAAAATCTGGGTTCCCAAAAGCTGTGTTGAAAGTCTTCAGGTGAATGTCCTCATGACACCACCTGTGAAGAACAGGAACCCCAGATCAAATTCTTCATATGGACCAAACTCTTCATATGGATCAAAGTCCTCATATGATTATCACCATGCTAACAAATCTGTCTCGCAGGGTAAAGCTAAGGGCTATGAATATGTGCATTATTCTTCAAACCACTATGTTCATAAGTCCTCGAAGAATTACTCTGCTTATTCATATGCTTACCCTAACCCCTCTCATGCTAAGCGAAATGGTTTGGCATCTTTGCTACCTTTCTCACATGGTGCTCGCAGGATGATGAACTCTTTGCCACCCCTCCAGATGTGGGTGGTGAAGAAAAAGAACTAATCTCTTCTGCGGGTCAGGTCTCGGGCGTGCTCTAACGTCTGAAGAATTTCTTGGGGACGACAAAATGCTCGAAAGGGCGATGCGAATCATGATGAAATGAACCTTCATTTCACACGTCCTCATCTTGCTATATCATTTCTTCGCTTGATGAAATTCATCGATGAACTTGATATCATATTCTTCACTGATGAAGCATATGAGACTGTAAGTTACACTAATTCATCTGCAGGATGACCAACCCAAAACTACTGAATGGGTCCTTGATAGTGGATGTACAAATCACATGACTGGTGACAAGAATCTATTGATGGATGCTCCTTTCTCACCGTCACCTCTGAAGCATATCATATTTGCTGACAAAGGCAAAAGTCAGGTATTGGGTCTTGGTAAGGTTGCTATCTCTAAGGATAAGCACATGGACAAAGTCATGCTTGTTGAATCCTTAGGATACAATCTCATGTCAGTCTCAATGCTTTGTGATCTTGATATGGTTGTTGTCTTTGGCACATATCGCTGTGTTGTGATTATGGAAGTGACAATTCCAAAGTCTTGAAGGCTTTAGGAGAGGAGATCTGTATATTGTTGATTTCTCTACAGGACCACAACCAGCCATGTGTCTACTTGCAAAAGCTTCAGAAGGCTGGCTATGGCATCGACGACTTGGTCATGCAGGCATGAGGAATTTGAACACGCTTGCAAAGAAGAAGCATGTCATTGGCATTGAGAATGTCAAATTCCTCAAGGATCACTTATGCGGAGCATGTGAAGCCGGAAAAATGACCAAGGCCAAGCATCCAGTGAAGACTATCATGACCACTACCCATCCATTCGAATTGCTTCACATGGACCTCTTCGGACCTAATCATTATTCAGCAGTCACTAATGATGCATCTCTATATGGTTTTGTCATTGTTGATGATTATTCTCGATATACATGGGTACACATTGTTACTTACAAACATGAAGTGCAGGAAGTCTTCAAACGATTTTCCTCGAGGGCTTCAACCAACTTTGGTGTGAAGATCAAGCATATCAGAAGTGACAATGGAACTGAGTTCAAGAATTCTGGTCTTGATACCTATCTTGATGAACTTGGTATTACTCATGAATTATCTGCTCCCTATACTCCTCAGCAAAATGGTGCCGTGGAGCGCAAGAACAGAACTCTTGTTGAGATGGCTCGCACTATGCTTGATGAATACAAAACGCCTCAGCATTTTTGGATTGATGCAATTGATACTGCCTGCCACATCATCAACAAAGTATATCTTCACAAATTCTTCAAGAAGACGCATATGAACTCCTCAACGACAAGAAACCCAATGTGAGTTATTTCAAAGTCTTGATTGCTAAATGTTGGATTAGAGATCCTCACCACAACTCTAAATTTGCACCAAAAGCACATGAAGGTTTTATGCTTGGTTACGGAAAGGACTCACACACCTCTGAGTCTTCAACATTGTTCTTCACAAGATTGTTGACCTTTGTAGATGTGCGGTTCGATGAAACTAATGGCTCGCAAAGAGAGCACCTACCTTCATGTTAGATGAACCAGCACCAAAGATGCTACCAAGCTCAAGGCAACCGAGGATGTCATTCCTCTTGAAGAATCTGTGAAGAATTCATTCCTGTTCGTGAAGAACATCGAGTGATGCACTGAAGAACATGATGAGGAAAATGGTCTTTGAAGAAAATGCTGATCAAAATCCTCGGCGACAACCCACTCATCCACGTGTTGCAAAAGAAGTGCAAATTGAGAAGATCATCGATGACATCGATGCAGGTCCTCTCACCCGCTCAAAAGCTTCACACTTATCTAACTTTTGTGGGCACTATGCTTTTGTCTCTATCTCGAGCCCACTAAGGTAGATGAAGCATTTACGGGCGGAGTGGATTCAGGCTATGCAAGAAGAATTACATCAATTCGAGCTGAACAATGTCTGGGAATTGGTCAACCGCCCGGATCCTCGCAAGCATAATATCATCGGCACAAAGTGGATCTACCGCAACAAGCAAGATGAAAATGGCCTTGTGGTGAGGAATAAGGCACGACTAGTAGCTCAAGGCTACACAGAGTTGAAGGAATTGATTTCGATGAAACTTTTGCACCTGTTGCTAGACTTGAGGCTATTCGCATTTTACTTGCCTATGCTAACCATCATGATATCATCTTATATCAAATGGATGTGAAAAGTGCATTCCTCAATGGTAAGCTTGAGGAAGAAGTATATGTTGCTCAACCCCGGGTTTTGAAGATCCCAAGAATCGACAAAGTCTTGAGACTAAATAAGGCTCTCTATGGCCTCAAGCAAGCCCCTCGGGCGTGGTATGACACACTGAAGGAATTCTTCGTGAAGAATGGCTTCACACCCGGTTCACTTGACCCTACTTTATTTACTAAATCATGTGATGGTGAACTGTTTGTGTGCCAAATATATGTTGATGATATTATCTTTGGCTGTACTAACCAACGATATAGTGATGAATTTGCCTATATGATGAGTGAAGAATATCAAATGTCTATGATGGGAGAGTTGAAATTCTTCTTAGGTCTTCAAATTAAATCGGCGCAATGGCATATTCATATCTCGGAGAAATACCTCAAAGATGTCTTGAGGAAATTCGGCATGCAAGATTGCAAAGGCGTCAAAATTCCTATGCCCACAAATGGTCATCTATGCCTTGATGAAAATGGTATTGACTTTGATCACAAGGTATACCGCTCCATGATTGGTTCTTTATTGTACCTATGTGCATCTAGGCGGATATAATGCTTAGTGTTTGCATGTGTGCCCGATTTCAAGCTGCACCAAGGAATCACACCATAAGGCTGTGAAGCATATTCTTGATATCTAGCTCACACACCAACACTAGGATTATGGTACCCCAAGGGCTCTGCTTTTGATCTCATTGGATACTCGACTCGACTATCTTTGGTGATCGTGTGGACCGCAAGTCAACATCGGCACTTGTCATTTCCTCGGACGATCTTTGGTGCATTGGTCCTTGAAGAAACAGAATCTGCGTATCACATCTCTCTGCTGAAGCTGAATACATTGCTGCTGGCTCATCTTGTGCTCAAGCTGCTTTGGATGAAGCAAACCCTCAAGGACTATGGCGTCAGCGTGAATAATGTGCCTCTCCTCTGCGACAATGAGAGTGCCATCAAGATTGCTCACAACCCAGTTCAGCACTCGAAGACTAAGCACATCCAGATTCGTCATCATTTTCTTCGTGATCATGTGTTGAAGGGTGACATCTCCATCGAGCATGTAAAGACTGAAGAACAGCTGGCTGATGTCTTCACCAAGCCCTTGGATGAGAAGAGATTTAGCAAGTTGCGGTGTGAGCTAAATATCTTAGAATCTTCGAATGTTCTTTGAAAAGGACACACATCCTAACCCTTATGCAGAATTGATGACTTAGATGTGCAACACATGAAGAAACGTTGTTCCTCAATCAATGAAGAATAACACTCTAAAGTGTGAAGAAATCAATGAAGAATTTGATTCTCGAACCCCTCGACAATTATGCGCGTGTCTGAAATCATCATTCTTATCTGATGAGCTACGCCACCACAAAAGTTGAAAATCTTCAATTTGAGTTTTTCCTCATTTTTGAAATTCCTCAGTTTTTCAAATTCTTCAACTTTGCAAAATCTTCAGCATTTCCGTCGTCTTTCTTCATTGCCTATATATATATATATGAGTTTATGTCCTCTACAGCATTCACTTATTGCTAATTCTTCAAATTGCGATTTCTGCTAAGTGAATGTGATCAGACCCTTCCCCTCTATGCTATACTCAATCCAATCTATTCACAAATTCTTCATGTGCGTTCTGATTGAAACTCGTTCAAAGTCTTCATTGGTCCTTGACAGCTGAAGAAATTGCGAACGACAATTTTAAACAAATCCTATCCAAAAAATTTCGGTTTTACCGCTCAAACCGTTCCGCATCCCACGATGTATTAGTTTAATCACCCACGATCTTACACGATCTCATCTGCACAGTACGTGGGTGACACACGTCGCGTGAAGAAGAAAGGGCAAGGGCATGTTCGTCCAAAATCTTCGGGCGAACAGTTTTTCACCGTGGCTATAAATACCCCTTTACCCTCCTCACTTCATTTACTCCGCTCGATCGCTATCTCTCGCTCGAGCTCCCCTCAAACCCTAGCGCCGCCGCTACTCCATCGCCGCCGGTGAGGAAAAGCTTCACTGCCTTGACCTCATCACCGTCGTACTCGCGCCGGTCGCGGAAATCTTCACTCCGCCGCCGCCGTAGTCATCTTCCTCTGCCAAGTTAGGGCGTGGGAGATCTAACGTGACGAACTTCTCTACAGTTCATCTCTATTCGTTGTGTTCTTCAGTTCGGGTAATTAAAAGTCACTTTTATTACTCGCGTTGATTCTCAAATCTTTCTGAAAATCTTCAAAGGTGTTTTTACTCTTCAAAATCTTCACATATGAACACCTCACACACTATATGCTCTTGATTTATCTCCCTAAGCATTCATTTCTTCAAGATTCCTCAATTGTGCGGATTTTCAATCTGTACAACTCTGAACCTAAAGCAAGCGCTTAGTGAAATTCCTCAAGGCTCAACTGGTCAAATTCCTCAAAACTTGCTTCTTTTGAAAAATCTTACGAGAACGATATGACCTCTCCAAATTCCTCGCACCTACACTCTGTTCACGGTACTCATGTCATTCTTTGAATCACTAGGTTCTCATCAACTTAACTCATTTGCAGCGTTCCTTGAAGAAAAACTGCATACTTCTTGAGTGCTCTATTGTTCAAATTCCTCACCAAGAAAATGGCAGAAGGCAAGAGACCGCAGAAGGGAGGAAAGAAACCGGAAGTCATGACTGCCTTTGAGATTCCTGAGGAAATATACAAAGACTACTGCACACCTGATGAATCTAAGTTTGGCAAGGAGACCAAGAGCCAGCGCACAGTGCGCATACACAGGATAGAAAGGAGATGGGCACGAGAATGGCGAGAATACCGCTATGTCACTCCTAAGTACATGAGGAAATTCGCTCTGAATCCTCCATGCCCAAGAGCTCCTTTGGCACCTGGCCAAATCGCAGATCCCACTAGCATCAAGAGTGGTGAAGACTTTCCTGAAGAATGGTCCAGGCGCCAAGCCAAATTGGCAAGACAGGCCAAGGAGGCAGTGAGGAAATTCAATGAGGATTCTGCTGCTGCTGCTGCTGCTGAGCCCTCGGTCAAGCCGAGGAAATCAATGCCAAAGAAGCCTGCACGCAAGCCAAGTGCTTCACCGTTAGCGCCCTCACGGCACAGTTCCTTAGCCGCGCCCTCACGGCAAATTCCTCAGACTACTGCTACTCATGCAAAATCCTCAGCAGCTCCCTCCAAGTCCTCAACACCAGTGCATCTTGCTACTTGTCAAAGGACTCAGGGTTTCTCAATTGCTTCTGGTGTTTCAGCAAGTTCCTCAGCTGCACCAATGTCCTCAACAGGACCCACTCTGCTGAAGACAAAAGCAACTGCTGGACGCGGTCCTCGGCCAAGTCCAAAGAAGAAACAGGTTGCATTTGACGTTCCCTCTGATGATGAAGCCTCTGATGAAGAACTTGAAGAAATCATCAGAGACAGACTGACCAAGGCCGCTAGAGCCAAAAGAACAAGTGTGCCTCTGCTTTTGGATCCGAAATAGATCCTTGACTTCATTGACCTGTGGCATCAGGATCCACACACTCCTCTTCCGGATCTGCCACTGACTCCTGGTCAAAGTCATATGCTGAACCATTTAATCTCTGAAGAGAAATGGAAATTTGAAAAGGCTCGTGAATTGAAGAGAGCAAAAGCCAGAAAGGAGAAGCTTCGAGGAAAAACATCATCAACTTGACTCTGAAGAACTTCTTAAAGCTCAATCAAAATCAAGCACTCAGCAAGGTTTTGATGCTTACAATCTTGACCGCAAGGAGCCAAGGTGAGATTTGTCACTCGACGAAGAAAATGTCAACTGTTGCAGCTCCATCGCAACAAGAAAATCCTCGGTGAAGAATCTGCTCAGCTGCTGAAGAACATGCCAAGACTGCTCATGACTTTCAGCGTCTTGATAAAAACACAAGTTCGTGGCTGATGACTCCATTCCATTTCTGAAGAAATTCCCGGGCATCCACTAGTGGTGCGCTGAAGAATCTGAAGGAAGCAGGCAATCTGCACCGGTTGTGCTCAAGAAACTGTACCACGATCCTCGGCTCCTCCTGCGCCAACACCAACTCCAATTCTTCCTTCTGCCTATGAAGTGAAGAAGACAAAGGCTGCAGAACGAGCTGCAGTGAAGAAAAGGAAGGCATCAGCTGCGTCAAATTCTTCGGCTGCGAAGAAAATGAAGCCAATTACCAGCTCGATTGAAAATCCTATCGATGCCATTCCCATTTCCTCCATGTCATCCAAGGAAATTGTTCCCTTTGGAGAAGAATACACGATCCCAAGCGGATCAGATGAAGAAAATCAATCTGTTGCTACTTCAGAACAGCTTGATGAAGAAATTGAAGTGGAAGCTTTCCCTTCAACTCCTGTTGCTTCCTCACCCGTGCCTCGGTTCACGGTGAAGAGGCAGCTGTTGAGAAATTGAAAAGAAGATGAAGACGTGGATATTGGGTGCACTACACCTGTGATGAGCGATGACTTTGGGAAAGTCAGCACCCCAATACTCCTCTCTTCACTCCGCTTCAACAAGTTCCTCGATCACCGCTACTCTTGTTCAAATGGGCTCTGAAGAAACTCATCCCACATCGTCTGTCAACGAAGAGATTCCAGCCACTAGCGCTGAAGAACCCACTGCTGATCCTCAAACTGCACAAGGAGAGGAACCAGAAATTCCTCAGCCTGAAGAACCTGAGCTCGCGATTCGGAGGTTGTGCTGCAAATCACTGATATTCCTCTGCCCAAGCCAAAGAATCCGTTCTCAAGCAAGCAAAAATTCAAGGCTGAAGACTTCTTTTCTGAGCACGTGTTCTTCACTGCTTACAATCCTTATGACTCTGCTCGAATGAGGAAAAGACGCTTCTGGACTCCTACACAAGCAAATTTCTATTCCACAGTGCTATTTGACAAGGACAAGATCTTCGACCATGAGCATATTCCTCATGTGGACATGGAATCACTGCCGTGCTTCGAGCCAGTACTCCGTGTTCTTCACGATGCAGGGCTGCTAAATTTTTGCACTGATATATGTGACTGGAATGAAGAACTCATTCTTCAGTTCTATGCTACCCTGCACATCACCGGAGCTGCTGAAGACATGAACTCATGGGTTCTGGATTGGATGACTGAAAATACTCACTACAAGGCACCTGCAACTGAATTGCTTCGTGTCCTTCCTCTTGATCCTCCCCATGAATCTGCTCGTTGCCTCTACAATGAACGTGAGCTGTCTGATCACTTTATGCAAGTGCTTATGAAGCCATTGAAGCCAGGCCAAGCCCCTCGAACCAAATTCCTCGTCAAGGATTTGCTATATGTGCCTCGGACTGTGTATAGAATCTTGACGAAGACAATGAGTCCAATCAAAGGCCACGACTCAAATGACGAAGACGTCGTTGGCATCATGAAGAACAAGCTTTTCAATATCATTCATGGCGTTCCCGTCAACTTCCATGATTTCTTCATTAGGACTCTGGCCAATATTGCAATGTCACCTTTTGAGCTGAAGCCATATGCCCCTTGGATCATGAGATTCATAAGGGCAAGATCTTCACTGAACTATAAGGCTGACACTCTGAACCATGGCAGCTTCCTGCCGCCCATTGAAGTCCTCAAGCGACCAATTTCATCATCTGATGACAAGGGCAAGGAAGCAGCTGTAATTGATGAAGGCACTCGTCCATTGGATGGTCAGTTTCGCAAAGCTGCATCTTACTCCACCAATGACGATTCTTCTACGCATGACACTGCCGCAAATACCTCAACCAAGCAACAGCCTCAAGCCACAAGACCGGGGTGATGACTGATCGTGAGTTACTCCTCGGTCTTCATCGGAAGGTTGATCGCAATCGAAATGGGTCAAGCGCCAATTTGGTGCAATTCTTCACAATATGACCTCAACGCATAATGCGAGAAGAAAAACCAGACTACCTTCATGAAACCCTCAACCGCACTTTGGGCTGTTCTTAATCATGTCTATTCCATGGAAGAATTGAAGACTATGGGTCTTGAGGAAGCTTATGACTGGTCTGCACCACCTCGAAGAAATTCAAGAGAGTCAAAGTTCTGATTTGGTGGCGAGTTCTTATTCTTCATCGCTAAACCGATGAATATGAAGATTTGGAAGACAACTGCGGCGGGCCCTACTTCACCAACCAACCCCGACAACGCCGGCGCTCCTCCATCAACTTGAATATCTTGAGGCGTTAGTCCTCGGTTTGATCCTTTTGGTCATTTGATGACAAAGGGAGAAATCTGAGTTAGTCTTCAAGCGGGTTTATACTATGGGCGTTTTATTAAGTTACAACTCTCGTTCTTCGAAACTTTTATTGGATCGAGTTGTAATCTTAAATCCGATGGTGCCTCGATACTTTTGAGCGGTGCATTGTCTTGACTTTGCCTTTGTGCTCGATACTCTTGATCGTGCTTCTGATGCTCTGATTTTGATACGTATTATGCTCTGATGCTTTTGAAGCACTAAGCTCTGAATGTGATATTTGAGCTCTGATACTTTTGATGTGCTATTCTGCATGCTTATTCCTCGTTAAATATCATTGCACGCATGCTGAATCTCATCAGGCACCATATTTCATCATGCATTTCAAATTCTTCATAGTATATATATCAAATGCGTGTATGAATTACAAGATATAGGGGGAGTTCTCCATGATTCAATTCTTCAAATGTGCACTGCCTCAAAAGCAAATTCCTCATTATGCACATATTAGGGGAGTTCTTCTATATCTTGCAATCAAATTCCTCAATATCGATATTCACACCTCATATGTTTATCCCGTTGAAAACTTAACCTATGTTGTCATCAATCACCAAAAGGGGAGATTGTAAGTGCATCTAGTGCCCTTAGTGATTTTGGTGTATTGAAGACTTATAGGTTAAATAACTGATCGCGTTGTGAGTGTACACAGGTCTATAAGTCTATGAGGAGTTTGATATTTACAGAGAAAGTCGACCCTAAAATGAAGTTCTTCAATGAAGACTTTGATATTCTAAAGACTTTCGATGACTTTGAAAGTGAAGAAATTGGTGTGACCTCGAAGACTTGATATTCATTCGAGGAATATGAAGCGTGAAGACTTTTGTTTTCGTAGTTTCATTTTCTCTTTCTTGAGTCATAGGAAACACCGTCTTTGTTAAAGGGGTCGAGGAAATACTAAGGAAAAATTTCCATGTGATGCTCAACTCAAAATCCTGCACCTACCAATCCCTTGAGTGAAGCCATTGGAAATCTCATACGATTCAGTCAAATTCTTGATGTGAGAGACGCAGTTCTTACAGTCACTGATGACTTCTTTCGATCGAGGAGTTAGGAATTCGCCATCTGAATTGCCTACACATGAGAACATGATAGCCCCGAGGACTTTGAAAGTCAAATTTCCGACCGTTCTTTGTCTTGCTTGCTTGCGCAGACCAAAATATCTTATCCACCTAACGGTCATATCATTGAAGGGCATTTATGTCTTATCATGTCGGGCTGCTCCCTAGGCTATAAATAGCCGCCCCTACAACCACTAGTTGGTTGGCTGCTCGAGAGAACTTGACACTTGTCATTTGAGAGCAACCCATCCTCTGAGGACTTTGAGCGAAAATCATCAAGTGAGGAAAATCCCAAAACCAAACCCACAAAACCCCAAGTGATTGAGCATCACTAAAGAAATTGATCCTGCGTGGATCGGCGCTTATTACCTTTGAAGACTGTGCTTCTTCCAGACGATTAGGCGTCAAGGTCTAGAGCATCAAGAGAAATTGTGGATCGCCGAGTGACCAAGTCTGTGAAGGTTTGGAAGTCACACAAGACTTACCACGAGTGATTGGGCGAGGCCTGCGTGGTCTTAGTTCAAGGAGAATACGGTGAGGACTGGTTGTCTGAGTTGCGGCTCGAGAGGCGGGTGTCCGGACTGTGTGTCCTCGAGTTTAAATACTCACCGCTCCAACCAGACGTACAAACCGAGACAGCGAGTTGGAACTGGTTTACCAAATCATTGTCTTCACCAACCGACCGGTTCTATTTCCTCAACTCATCCGTTTCCTCATTACATGTTGCATGTTATTCATATCGTGCTTGAAGACTTTGGTGAAGACGTTCACAAATTCCTCGCCTCAATTTCTTGATCTGTTTGTCTTCATCTTGTTATCCTGTGTTTACGCTTCACATACTCTGTTCTAGTCTTCATTTAATCATCTTGACTATGTATGTAATCTGTTATGTTTACCTCTGAGTACTTATTCATGCAAATAGTTCTTAGCTAAGGAATTTCCTCACGGCAAATTCCTCGATGAAGAATTTCTTAAAATCGCCTATTCACCCCCTCTAGTCGATATAACGCACTTTCGGGAAGAGTAACTCCCAGTTGAATCAAGTGATTACAATACCCGGACATCTTGAGTATGTGCTCACCGACGAACTATTCTCCTCCATCTTGCAGCTATAGAACTTATTGGAACTTCGTATCTCTCAATCCGGGCATTCTTACGGAATATTAACTTCAACTCTGGAACATCTCATATGCTCCATGACGTTCAAAACGTCGTTGAAGTCGGTTCTAAGCCGTAAAGCATGGCGCATTGAACTATCGATTAGTCATCAGCTTTGCTCTGCGGACGTTCTTAACATCGTCGGTTGCATCGATGCAGGCCTGGCACCCAACGGTGCTTCGGGATCTGTGCAGCAATGAGATAATCCTCAAATTCTGAGACCCAGTCCGCGTAGTTGCTACCATCATCTTTCAACTTAGCTTTCTCAAGGAGCGCATTAAAATTCAACGGAACAACAACACGGGCCATCTATCTACAATCAACATAGACAAGCAAGATACTATCAGGTACTAAGTTCATAATAAATTTTAAGTTCAATTAATCATATTACTTAAGAACTCCCACTTACACAGACATCTCTCTAGTCATCTAAGTGATCACCTGACCCAAATCAACTAAACCATAACCGATCATCACGTGAGATGGACTAGTTTTCAATGGTGAACATCTTATGTTGATCATATCTACTATAGGATTCACGCTCGACCTTTCGGTCTCCGTGTTCCGAGGCCATATCTGCATATGCTAGGCTCGTCAAGTTTAACCTGAGTATTCTGCGTGTGCAAAACTGGCTTGCACCCGTTGTAGATGGACGTAGAGCTTATCACACCCGATCATCACGTGGTGTCTGGGCTGTGAACTTTGGCAGCGGTGCATACTCAGGGAGAACACTTCTTGATAATTTTAGTGAGAGATCATCTTAAAATGTTACCGTCAATCAAAGCAAGATAAGATGCATAAAGGATAAACATCACATGTAATCAATATAAGTGATATGATATGGCCATCATCATCTTGTGCTTGTGATCTCCATCTCCGAAGCACCATTATGATCACCATCGTCACTGGCGTGACACCTTGATCTCCATCGTAGCATCGTTGTCGTTTACGCCATCTATTGCTTCTACGACTATCGCTACCGCTTAGTGATAAAGTAAAGCAATTATAGAGGCGTTTGCATTTCATACAATAAGCGACAACCATATGGCTCCTGCCGATTGCCGATAACCGGTTACAAAATGTGATCATCTCATACAATAAAATATAGCATCACATCTTGGCCATATCACATCACAACATGCCCTGCAAAAACAAGTTAGGCGTCCTCTACTTTGTTGTTGCATGTTTTACGTGGCTGCTACGGGCTTAAGCAAGAACCAATCTCACCTATGCATCAAAACCACAGCGATAGTTTGTCAAGTTGATGCTGTTTTAACCTTCGCAAGGACGGGCGTAGCCACACTCGGTTCAACTAAAGTTGGGCCCGACACCGCTAGTCACCTGTGCAAAGCACGGCGGTAAAACCAGTCTCGCGTAAGCGTCTGCGTAATGTCGGTCCGGCGCTTCATCCAACAATACCGCTGAACCAAAGTATGACATCTTTGGTAAGCAGTATGACTTATATCGCCCACAACTCACTTGTGTTCTACTCGTGCATATAACATCAAACCATAAAACCTAGGCTCGGATGCCACTGTTGGGGAATGTAGTAATTTCAAAATGTTCCTACGCACACGCAAGATCATGGTGATGCATAGCAATGAGAGGGGAGAGTGTTGTCTACGTACCCTCGTAGACCGAAGCGGAAGCGTTGACACAAACGTAGAGGAAGTAGTCATACGTCTTCCCGGTCCAACCGATCCAAGCACCGTTACTCCGGCACCTCCGAGTTCTTGACACACGTACATCTCGATGACGCACCCTGAACTCCGATCCAGCAGAGGTATGGGGAGGAGTTTCGTCAGCACGACGGCGTGGTGACGATCTTGATGTTTAACTGTCGCAGGGCTTCGCCTAAGCACCGCTACAATATGACCGAGGTGTAATATCGTGGAGGGGGGCACCGCACACGGCTAAGGAACGATCACGATGATCAACTTGTGTGTCCATGGGGTGCCCCCGCCCCCGTATATAAAGGAGGGAGGGAGGAGGGGGCCGGCCTAAGGGGCGGCGCCCTGGGAGGAAACCTACTCAAGCAGGTTTCCCCTTCTTTCCTAATCCAAGAAGGAGGGGAAGGAAGGAGTAGGAGAGGGAAGGCAAGGGCCGCCCGCCCCTTCCTTGTCCTATTCGGACTCATGGGGAGGGGGCGCGCCACTTGCCCTGGCCGGCCCTTCTCTTTCTCCAATAGGGCCCATCAACGCCCATTACTTCTCGGGGGGGGGGGTCCGGTAACCCTTCGGTACTCCGGTTTTTCTCCGAAAACTCCCGGAACTATTCCGGTATTCGAATATAGTCATCCAATATATCAATCTTTATGTCTCGACCATTTCGAGACTCCTCGTCATGTCCGTGATCACATCCGAGACTCCGAACAACCTTCGGTACATCAAAATACATAAACTCATATTGAAACTGTCATCAAAACCTTAAGCGTGCGGACCCTACGGTTCGAGAACAATGTAGACATGACCGAGACACGTCTCCGATCAATAACCAATAGCGGGACTTGGATGCCCATATTGGTTCCTACATATTCTATGAAGATCTTTATCGGTCAAACCGCATAACAACATACGTTGTTCCCTTTGTCATCGGTATGTTACTTGCCCGAGATTCGATCGTCGGTATCCAATACCTAGTTCAATCTCGTTACCGGCAAGTCTCTTTACTCGTTACGTAATGCATCCTCCCATAACCAACTCATTGGTCACATTGCTTGCAAGGCTTATAGTGATGTGCACTACCGAGAGGGCCCAGAGATACCTCTCCGACAATCGGAGTGACAAATCCTAATCTCGAAATCGCCAACTCAACAAGTACCTTTGGAGACACCAGAGAGCACCTTTATAATCACCCGATTCGTTGTGGCGTTTGGTAGCACACAAAGTGTTCCTCCGATGGCAGGAGTTGCATAATCTCATAGTCATAGGAACATGTATAAGTCATGATGGAAGCAATAGCAACATACTAAGCGATCGGTGCTAAGCTAACGGAATGGGTCATGTCAATCAGATCATTCAACTAATGATGTGATCTCATTAATCAAATAACAACTCCTTGTTCATGGTTAGGAAACATAACCATCTTTGATTAACAAGCTAGTCAAGTAGAGGCATACTAGTGACACTCTGTTTGTCTATATATTCACACATGTATTATGTTTCCGGTTAATACAATTCTAGCATGAATAATAAACATTTATCATGATATAAGGAAATAAATAATAACTTTATTATTGCCTCTAGGGCATATTTCCTTCACGGAGGAGGCCAACCGTCGGCCTCCACGATCACAGGTAATCATGACCCATTTCTGCATGCAGGGACTTGTCAAGTCGATCAGTTTCCGAGGTGGCATGGGGAAGCGCAGGCGCCCGCGTCCAATCAACCGCCATGCGGCCCCCAAGGCCGCAGGCTGATGGGGCCCGCGGCGCTCCGCACTTGCCCCTTCGCTTCTCCGCTAAGCCAAGTCCGAGCGTGCCTTGGGCCCGGGGGCTACTGTCGGCGTTCTGGGAATGGGGGTCCCCAGACTTGCCTGCCTGTGGCCTGCGGCGTGGCTCGAGTGGTGGCCCAGTACGGCCCATCTTCATCAGCGCAAGACTCAAGACCCTCGCGAGGGGCCAAGCCTCGCGGGGCGGACGACACACAACTTCCTCGGGAACGGGCTCGCCAGGCAGACTCGCGAGGAGGCGGAGAGATCAAGGCAAGATACCTCGTGAGGTGCTCGTGACGCAAGCCATGACGAACGAGACCATGCGGGCGCCGGCCTGCGCAGTGTCCTTGTTTCCTCTTTGGTGCAAAGGGGGCAAGCACAGGCGTGGAGTACCGAGGCATCAGACAAAGGTTGCCATTTCAGTGCAACGAGACCAAGACCAACAGAGAGGCAGGATGGAGGTCACCGTGGAGCCCAAGACGGCGTCATCGCCAGTGCCTTTGGCAGCCGAAGACCAACTTTAGTCAGGATAACTTGTACTAGATGTTCCCCTTCAAAATGGCCGTTGTTGGCGCCCTTCCCGCTCAATATTTGGGAAGAGGACCAGGGCCTCTATATATATATAGGACTAGCCACCACAGTAGAGGGCATCTGGAAAACGGACTCAACAAGTGCTCATTGGACCGAGAGGCGATCGAACTCACCCAAGCAGTTCATCACACCAGCTCAAGAACACCTCTCGCGAGGCTGTTCATCCTTTGTACTGTTCATCATCAGCCCTTGAGGCAATCCACCACACCACACACTGGAGTAGGGTATTACACCACAACGGTGGTCCGAACCAGTATAAATCTTGTGTCCCTTGTGTTGTTCATCGTTTTAGCTTAGATTCTCGCGAGGCGATCGGACGTGGATCGGTAGGGGGAAGATCTTCGCGCGCACCCCAGAGTTCGAACCTTAAGGGTCTGTCGGAACCCAACATCCAACAGCGACCATGACAATTAAGGAAGGAAGGTTACGAGTCTAGAATGACACAACCGTACCTGAACTACTTGGTGGCCCATGTTGTCTAAGAGACCTGGTCGGCCTCGAGGTCGCCGTTTCCTAACGGTGGCGCCGCCGGAGAGGAGATCGCTTGCCTTCGGTGACCTCCTACTCCGAAGAAAGAGGCAAGAAGACTGATCGTCCCTTGTTGGCGAGCTCTCCGACGGACCCTGCCGCCCGCGCTCGTCGACCTGAGCCTGCTCGGAGAGACAGAGCAGGGAAGAGGAGGCGAGCGAGACGGCGGCAGCAGGGTTTGGATTGGAAGCGCGAGAGCCGAGAGGTGTACGAGCTGGAATATGGGCCTGGCCTTCTTCTCGGTTTTTTGGGCTTAAAATATGCTTAATTTTACCTCTATTTATTTATTTTTGGCAAATTTTAGAGAATGCGATTAGTTTCAAAATTTCAAAAATCAAGCCCTGTTTGAGCTTTATACCCAAGCATCTATTCCAGGCAAAGTTTTTGCCGTGAGGTTTAGCCACTTGGATGAAAATGACCTATGGTGAGTTATGCATGTGGCACGTGGTATTAATTTGGTACCTGGTGGTGTAGAACTGCTTTGTGGATTCAGGGTATTGTTTCAAATTTTTTGAACTGGTGTGACATTCGGTTTGGTTGGTTTAGCATTTTTTCATTCAGTGTGGGACAGGGTGGTGTGTTTATTTTTCTTGTTTGGGTCATCTCAATCCGTTTGTGTCTTTGTTTTGGTACGTGCAGTCGCTTTCGGTTGTTTGGACGTGAGCGTTCAAATTTTGCCTTCCGTTGTTTGCACCGTTGTAGCATGGAGGGGTTATACATACGTGTTTGCCTTGCATGCATGCAGACTAATTTTGTGCCGCCGCGTGGTAGACCAATTCCATCATGCAGTGGGATCGGTGTCGTCAGTGGCCAATGAGCGGGTGGACCAATTAGAACTGACTAGGGGTGTTGCATTTGCATCCAGAAGCAAAGCGACAAGAGACATGGGCGGCATCATGCAGGCGGTCGACCAATTGGAACTTATTAGTAGAACTGCACTTGCTTCCAGGAGCAAAACGACAGGAGAAAAGGGATGGAGCCATGCAGCGGGTTGGTGATATGAGTGGACAACGGTGATCGGGTGAAGCGGTTCGCTTACGCCACCCGGATTTCTCGCGCGGTGTTCAATCTGTCATTTTCACCATACAGCTTGCCGCTGCCGCTTTGGTCGTTGTTTCCAGAGCGTGTGAGTCCCTGTTCGTCGGTGCTGATTTTCGCGTGTCTTCTGGAGTTCTGGCGCATGATATGGGGCTATAAATATGTTGGTTTTCCTCTTGTGCCGTTGTGTGTGGTTTCATTTCTTTCTTAGTGTTCGATGGTTGCTCCTTCATCCAGTCGTGATGGTTTGCGTCGTCCTGGCCAGCCTCATGGCTCGTGTGGTCTTACGGTTGTTCGTCGCGGTTGTTCCGATCGACGTGGTGCTTCTACTGATTTGTCGGATAGGCCTGCGCTTGCTCATCGACGTCTGTCTTGTCGGCTTGGTCGTCGGGCGCGTGGGTCACCTTCTTCATCTGCTTGCTCTGTGCCGTCTTCTGCTTCGGTGGATATTGTGCCGTCTTTTGCTTCGGTGGATTTTGATATGCCATCTGGTTTGTGTCCGTTCTGTTTCGTTCGTTTGGTTTTTTGCTGCTATTGTGGACTAAATGTTGTGATTTGTTGTTGCAAGCAGGTAGTCATGCCTCTGTTGCTTCTCGCAGGGAGGAGGTTCGTTTGGGTAAGCGCCGTGTTGATTGTGGTCTTGGTTTGTGTTTTCGGCCCGATGAATTTTCATTTTTCCCTGTTGTTTATCGTTATTTAATAATTTGGTTCACTTTGTATATACAGATGTATCTTTTTGCGGGTCGAAGATGTCTGGGCCTGATGTTGTTGTTGTTGCTGCCTCTTTGCCTTCTATAAGCCATGGTATCCTGCCGTTTTTTAGTGTATATGAGAATATGGTGCATGTGGTGACCGTGCATGTGTGTGCTTTCGTCAGTTGTACGTTGTGGTGTACAAAGTTTTAAAAAATAATACTGTTTGTGTTATTTGCACCTCGTGGTGCAGAAAGTTGGGAAAAAAATGCCCGACCACCAATGCTGGGTCCGTACTAGCTTACAGGACGTACCCAAATCATGCGCAATGGCGACTCAGGCGGCTGATCGAGCTGATGGACGGAACCAGCAACAAGGTCCAACGGGGCAGTGGGGGTAGTAATAGAGGAGTTCGATATGGGGGGTGGACGCAGCTATTTAAGTTGCTCCTCGTGCTCTCCCGTTTCCGAGGTGGGACTAAACGGTGGTGCTTTTTTGTGCGGGCGAGGGGAGTGGGCTGTGGGCCGGCGGAATGGAGCGAGTGGTGGTGTGCCTTTATTGGGCTGAATTGGGCCGGCTGGTGCGTGCGGTGCAGTTTTCGCGTTTGCGTGCATGCCGCATGCACGTATGTTCGATGCTGTTACGTGCACCCCGTGGTTTACCTGTGTGTTTGTGTGCATGGTGCATGCACGTACGGTCGATGCTGTTGCGTGCACCCCGTGGTTTATCTGTGTGTTTGCGTGCATGGTGCATGTATGTGTGTCCGGTGTCGTCGGTGGGGTGTGTTTTTGGATACGATGTAGTCATTTGGTCTGTGTTTTTTTTTTTTCATATTGGTTGTGGCAAATTTTTGTATTTGCCGATAGTTTTGTTTCCAGTGCTGAATTTTTTATATCTGCAGATAGATTTGTTCCCACTGTTGACGAGGCTACCGTTGCGTCGGGTGCTGCATATTTTTCTGATTGGTTGCGTCTTACATTGATGGTTACTCATCCACGTGTTGTTCCGCTGCTATGTGCGGGTCCTTCTTTTCGATCCGTTCCCTTAGGTTGGTTGTTACGTACTTGTGATTATATTACAATATAAAATATTTACTGACTTGTATACTATTTTCTTTTTCATTTTTTAAAGTTCTGCCTACGCCGGTCGTCCATGCTGCCGATAGTGATCGTGCTCGATGCAAGAGGAAATTGATTCGGTCATATCGGTCTGGGAGGAGTAAAGGTTTGTGCTTCTTATTTTTTATTCTAATTATTTTTAGTGTTGTTCATGCTGTTTTCATTGGGGATTTTTTTTATATAGTTCGCGTGTTGGGACTCCCTGTCCCGAAGGATCTGGTTCATCTACTCAAGTGTATGGCGATGTGTAATTATTTTTGCATTTTAGTTGTGCGTATTGTGAAATTATTGGTTTAGTAAATCTATTGTTATTGATGCAGCTGCCCAGAGGGGCCGTTTGTATTATGGCAGTCCGGATCTTACATGTCAGTGGTGTGGGGCTTTTTATTGGTTTCGTGAAGGTTCAACTTATCATCGGGAGTCTACTACCCGAAGACCTGTTTATACGGGTTGTTGCCGTAGTGGCAAGGTTTCTTTGACAAAATTCCGTTCTTGGCCTTCCCCATTGGATAGATTGATGCGGTTTGATGGAGACGTGATTTCTCATAGGTTCATGCGGTTGATTAGGCAGTATAATTCAATGTTCTGTTTTACATCCTTGGGTGCTCATATTGATAACAGTATCAACGTTGGTGGTGCTCTCTACGTGTTTAAGATGAATGGGGTGGTCTACCACCGTATCGAGCCTGTTGTGCCTCCTGATGGGTTATCGCCGAAATTTGCTCAGTTATATATGATTGATTCAGGGGACGAGATCGACAGCAGACTTAATGTGTTTGCTAGGGATGACGGCAGCTCTCTTTGCCCAGATCCTGAAATTGTTGCATCTATTGTTAGGATGCTCGATATGTATAATCCTTTGGTTCATAAATTTAGGCTTGCTCGCTAGAGTCTCTGCAGTCCTGATGCACCGAGGGTATCTATACGCCTTTTAGGTAATGACGGTGGGCCACATGGTACGCGTTTTTCTGGTCCAACTGTTTCTGAGGTTGCTGCACTTATCGTTGGTGATTTGACACCTGAGCGTAAGAGTTTCGATGTTATTGCTAAAAGTCATTCTGGTGCTTTGAAGCACATAACTGCTCTCAATTATAATCTTATGGCTCTACAGTATCCCCTTATTTTTCCTTATGGAGACAAGAGTTATCATTTGGGCATTAATTATATTTGCCGTCGTAGTCCTCAACTGGCTTCGTCCGTTTCAATGGATGCTTCGCAACTCGGTAATGATAGTAGTGATGATGATAATTGTTTTACGGATGTTGTGCCTCAACCTAGCGATGGTGGTCGTGTGAGTATGTTGGAATACTACAGTTATTATTTTCATTATCATGAAGGCGAGGTCAATCCTTATACGAGCTGTGGCCGATTGAGTCAGCAAGTAAGTGTAAACGCATATTCTTGTGTTGAATCTGATCGACTGGAGTATCATTTCCGAAAACAAGATAAGCTTCAAAGTGAGACGTATCAGGGTGTGTCTGATGCAATGGGCGAAGGTAATTCTACTGGCAAGAATGTCGGGGTTCAATTCATATTGCATGGCAGTTTTATTGGTGGCCCTCGGTATATGTTTCTGAATTATCATGACGGGATGGCTATATGTCGGCAGTATGGGGCTCCCGATTTGTTTATTACGTTTACTTGTAATCCTAAATGGCCCGAGATTGCTGGTGCATTGACCGCTGAGCCTGGTCAGGTTGCAGCTGATCGGCCTGATATTACTACACGGGTGTTTGCTATGAAACACGAGGAATTTTTGGATGGAATTAAAGATGGTTCATTTTTCGGTGATGTCCAAGCATGTGAGTTTTATAATTATTATTTGTTTAGAATTTTGTTTATTCATATGTGTGACTGTGCTTTTATATTGGCAGATTTGTATGTTGTGGAATTCCAAAAGAGAGGTCTTCCTCATACTCATACATTGGTGTGGTTGAAAGCTGATACAAAAGAGCCTTCAGCTGCTTTCATAGATAGTCTTATTTGCGCTGAGATTCCTGATCCCTTGATTGATCCTTTGGGTTATGCTCTTGTTGATGAGTATATGATACATGGTCCCTGCGGAGTTCATAATTCTAGATGTCCTTGCATGAAGAACAATTGCTGCTCCAAGCGTTTTCCTAAGGCTTTTTCAGACGAAACAATGGTTGATAATGTTGGTTTCTATGTTTATCGAAGGCGAGACAACGGTTTGTATGTTTTGAGGCAACAAGATTCTCTAAAGATGGGAAATCAGTGGGTTGTTCCTTATAATATGAAATTGTTGAAGAAGATTGATGCTCATATTAATGTGGAGTGGTGCAACAAGACTAATTTGTTGAAGTATTTATTTAAGTATCTTACAAAGGGACCGGATGTTGTACAGATGCGCATTAACGTGACCGAAATACTGCCGTGTGTTTTTACAGTGCCGTCTCCCAGTGGAAAGAATGAGATCGATGACTACGTAAAATGCAGGTTGGTTGTTCTTGTTGTTGGTACATTAGTTTAGTTTATTTGGATGTTTGTTTGAGTTGCATGTTTGACTGATATTTTTTCTAGGTATCTTTCTGCGTGTGAGTCTTTTTGGAGAATGTTTGCCTAAAGTGTTCATGGTCGTGAACCTTCTGTGGAGAGGCTGATCGTGCATCTTCCTAGCATGAACAGGGTTATATTTGCTGAGACTGATGATCTTGGGAATGTGTTGGATAATCCATCTGCTTTGACAAATATGCTCACCGAGTGGTTTGTTGCAAACCAAAAGTACAGAGCTGCGAGGCCATTGACTTATCTCGATTTTCCAAGTGAGTGGGTTTGGAATAGAAGTGAGAAAGTTTGGACTAAATGAAAGGTTAAGAATAAGTTGGGCAGTAAAATTGGCCGTATTTATCATGTACATCCCAGTACTAGTGAGCTGTTTTTCCTACGGATGTTGCTCATGGTTGTCCGTGGTCGAACATCCTTTGAGGATTTAAGGAGCCATAATGGACGAGTTTATGACACTTTCAAAGAAGCCTGTCAGGCTAGGGGTTTGGTGGGAGATGATAATGAGTGGTTCAAGCTGTTTGATGAAGCTATTGTTTGGGCGACGCCCTTCCAATTGCGTCATCTTTTCATGACTGTGCTTCTTCTTTGTGAAGTTAGTAATGGTCGTGCTCTTTTTGAGCGATTCTGGCCAAGTATGGCTGAGGACATATCTTATAGACTGTCGGCTGCTGTTGGTAGTTGTAATTATGTTGTGCCTATGGATTATCTTGAGGAGTGTCTTCTTGTTGAGTTGGCTTCTATGTTCACTAAGAATGGTTCATGTCTTGCTTTGTTTAATGTGATGGGTCACACTATTCCTCTTAATGATGATTGTTATAATAAGTTGGTTGCTGAAGAATTGGGGTATGATGCTGTCAGGCTTGGCGTCGAGGCGAACGATTTGTACTGCAGATTAAATGATGAGCAGAGATCTATACATCATGAGGTGGTGGGTGCAGTACGTGAAAGCAGGGCTGGTTTTTATTTTGTCACCTTTGTACAAGAGTAACAAAAACAATTTTAACAACTCAATATACATACAATAAAAGGCACAAATAAAAAAATAAGAACAGTTAATTGCACAAAAAATTAAAATATCAATACGAACCTGCATTTGATGTAATCGTCAATCTCATTTCTACCAGTAGGAAATGGAACAGTAAAAACACCTCTTCGTTCATTGATGGTTTCAATACGCATTCGTACAACATCATGCCCCTTTGTAAGATACTTGAATAAATATTTTAAAAGATTTGTTTTGTTGCACCATTCAACATTTATATGAGCTTCAAAACGTTTAAGCAACTTCATATTATAGGGAACAACCCACTCATTTCCAAGTTGTAGACTGCCCTTCTTTCTGAGAACATAACGACCATCGTGGCGACGACGGTAAAGAGGAAATCCGACGTCATCAACCATTGTTTCATCACTAAAAGGGTTTGGAAACCTTTTGGAACAACTTTTATCCTTCATGCGTGCACATTTATCATTGTGCACTCCACATGGACCATGTACCATAAATTCGTCCACAAGAGCATATCCTAGAGGATCCACCAAAGGGTCTGGTAATTCAGCACAAATCAGCTCATTGATAAAAGATGGAGAAGGATCCTTGGTACTGGCCTTCAACCAAACTAATGTATGAGTATGAGGAAGACCTTCTGAAGAAAAATATTTATTGTTACACACATGCTTAATACGTGCATTTCTATGTATATACTTCCTCATCTAGACGAGCATGTACCTACAAGATCATACCTTAACAATATAGATGATGGAAAGAACACTAATCAAACAGTACAAACGGCCAACCATGCAACGTTCACATCACTATTTGCTTTTCACAACTGTGTATAGTTTAATACATAAGATAAGAAAGCACAATTAGTAAGTACATGCATCTCTGCACACAAGTTCAGGGTTCAACTACCAAGGAGATAAAAAGAACACACTCTACAGGACACAAACAGACATGCATGCAAAGCAGTGCTCCTCGGGCAGCACATGCAAAACTGCCATGCAACCGTCACATCACCATATGTTTATCTATAAACATGCAGAGTTAGCACATAAGATAGAAAATTATGTATACCAAATAGGGATTAAGATTACAGAAAAACTAACGTCCACACGTTGTGGGCGTTTGCAGATTGCCCACACGCCTCCATCATCACTCGTTTTGCCACGTATGAATAGATGACATTAGCAGAAATCTTTTTGGTTTTCGGCTTAAAATATGTTTTATCTCCTAAATAAAAAAGCGAACTAAAAATCCGTTTTCACCATTAAATCCGTCTCGACGAGATCTTCAAAACTAGACTTCATGTTGATATGTTTCGACGAATTATTTTTTGCCCATAAGTTGCCATGATGTTTACACTATAGTTGCCATAGTGCTTAACTAAAATTGCCATGTGGCAATTTTAGTTTGTAGATCATGGCAATTTTAGTTTTTTAATGATGGCAATTCCAGTACTTTGACCACGAAAATATTTTTTATTGAACCATGGCAATTTTAGGTGCATGTATTATGGCAATTTTAGTTTATGGTGCATGGCAAGTCTAGTTTCTTAATTCTTCATTTTATAATATGTTAAAATTTACTTTTAAATGTAAAAGAAAATAGTTGAAACATATCATGGCAACTTCAGTGTAAATATCATGACAATTCATGTGCAATAGGCATGGCAACTTTTAACCAAACTTTTTTTTCGCCGAAATATATCGATATGAGATCTAGTTTTGAAGATCTCGTTGCGAGGGATTTAATGGTAAAAACGGATCTTCAATCAGATTTTTCATTTAAGAGATAAAACATTTTAAAAACTGAAAATCCGAAAAGATTCTCGCATGCATGCATGCGATGACGTGGCAATCTATTTGCATTAGAGACGTGTGGTGCATCTCCTTTCCTGCCACACGTGTGGCAGTTATCGACGTCCTAAGATTAACATACATTCACTGCTACATATATAATTAGTGCATAGATTTTTACATGCATGCTGGCATCAACTTAGCATCAACATGCGTGTATCTGAACATGCGATGGAGCACCAACTTGGCCGATCACCTCTCTCTACTTACTTGTTTGATGCCACGTGGCAAGCAACGTGTGCCAACCTTAGAACATGTGCGACGCTTGGCAAGCTCACAGTAAGTTCACTCATGCAACTACAACCAGTCGCCACGTTTGCATCGGTAATGTAGTGATTCATCGCTCTTCCTGCCTCTATATATAGTCATACACGCCTTCCCAGTATTCATTCACCTCAAGCATTGAGAGACAAATAGTGCGATCATGAACACCAATCACTCGGCCAAGAGCTTCCACTCAGGAAAACAATCAAAAAAAAAGATAGCTATTTCAAGCTCTTCTTCCAATGCTACACCCACTGACATGTTATGCATATGTTCTACGTTTTCAGCTTAAGTTAAAACATCATGCAAAGTAATGCATTCACCAGTTTGTATCCATTTGCAGAACGATGACTTGATGGTGTATATACCCAAGCGCATCATCCTGCAAATTGTCGGCTCGGCCATAAGGCAGGAGGTACAAGGATATCTTCACTATACGTACCTCGATGGAACCATACAGGCATCCGTCATATGGGTGCCACACATTCTAGGGGAAGCATCAATGAAAATCCTTTGGTTTTCAAAGGTGAACCAGTAGCGACATAGGACGAAGCGGAAGAAGGGACTCCTCAGGCAGCACTGAATTACATCTGCGAAAACTATGCGATCACAATCAATGACTATAATTTCTCTATGTTGCAGGCAACAAAGCAGAAACTCATATCAGCTCAAGAAAAAGTACGTTCAAAGCATTGGCAGCTTAACATGGCCAAACGTTAAGTTGCCATTTGTCAAGCCGATTCCGCAACACAAACACAGATGCTGGCACGTATATGCAACGATTTCTCTGATGCGGTACCCCTCTGCATGCATCCACAGCGTCCATACACCGAAGACCGCATCATCAGCTACACTGATAATTGCCCACCCATCACACTACTAGAGCACTTCGCAAAAGTGATGTATCATTTTATTATTGGCACTAACACCAGTGGTCAGTGTTCCAAGATGGTTTGATTTCAGGTTCTAACACTATCTGCGGTCACGTTTGAGGTCCTATACTACCTTCTGTGCAAGTATCGGTCGTTTCAATGTCCTTTAGTCGTTGTAATCTTATTTTACCAAGTTGTATTCAGTTGCAATAAATGTACTTTATCTGTGTTGTAATTCTGTAAAAATGTATGCTTTATGGAAGTTAATTATGAATGTAAACTTTCTACTCCCTCCGTCACGGTTTAGAAGGCGTACATGAGAAATCTCTGGGACCAAGGTGTTCCACGATTGGCTCTAGTTTCCTTTGCATGCGACTGAAAAATAGCAGGGCAGTTAATAGCACATCGTCGAATTCCTTGAAAAATCAATGCGCAGTAAACCCCATGGCCTCTAAACGAGCAGCCGTCACGCATGCATTGGAGTACTAGTACACACCATGCATGCATCAATTAGTACATCCCGAACGTGAGCAGCAGGATTCACATAGTCGCATGGAGTACTAGTACTAGGAGTAATTGCATTGACGCCTTAAATCTTGTCTATTTTGGAAACGCACGTAAATCTAACTGTGCCTTCTAAACCGTGACGGAGGGAGTATCTTTAGTTACTTTCTACATGATTGTAACCCAATACTGGTTTCTAAATAATATATAAAAAATCCACATAAAACATAAGCTTAATATGTAAAATTTTCTATTGATCATTTTACAGCTTATGGTTCCTCTTGTACATAACAAAAAACAATCTTCGGCATCCAAGGAATACTTCATCTTGGAGGATTACGCTAAACGGTTAGAGAGGGTGTTAACAATCTGAAGCTTGCCGAATTTAGATGTTATCGTTGTATCGATGAGATCTTGTGAAGCACCAATTTTAAATTCGCCGCATATACAAACGATTTACTGACTACAAACAAATACTGGTTCATCTTGCAGTGATATCTATCGGTCATGCGCTATAAAAAAGTACATAATCGCCAATAAAAACAGCAACATATCTATATTACATAATACTCTTAACATGTGACTAGGTCAACAAGCACAAAGAAGAAAACCCATGGAATCAGCAAGACGAGACCATGAAAATAAGAAATAAAAATAAAAGTAAATGAAGGAGAACAATATGATATCTCCTTGGTAGCGCAAGTAGAACACTACCAAACATACATGTCTCCACTGACGAAAGGCTAAAAAAAGGGAAGACAACAATATGATATCTACTACATAGTTCAGTTAGAGCACTACCAAGAATATTTCCCTCCAGTAGCAGTGCCACCAGTGCCTCAGATAATCATCGCTCGGGCAGCAGCGTCATGGCGATCATCTAGGATCATTGCACACAGAAGCATAGAGAAGCCAAGCAATGCTGCTAGCAGCCCAACTATGAGAACTAGGATCAACTCTGAGCTCACGTCCTCCATTGGAGCCCTCTTCTCGATCTTTTGTGACCGGAGGAAGAAAAAAGGTGAAAAATCAAGGAGAAGGAATGAGGCACGTTGTGGGAATGGAGAAAGAGGACAGAGTATGTGGTTATTTTTATAGCTTGAACTCGGTGTATGAGGGGCGAAGTTCACCAGCACCATTCGCCGGTGTTCAGGAAGCGAATCTGCGAGCAGTGCGGACAAGGTACTGGTCTCTGAGGTGACTGCTCGCTGCGTCGGTAGCGAGCACGCCCCACACTACCATGGTACTGCCCTAGATGCTCTATGCCCTAGATGGCACAAGTGGGAGTCGTGTAGGAAAGCACGCAGAGCTGGTATTTAGGAGACGAATCTGCGAGCGGTGCCGACAAGGTACTCTCCGAGGTGACTGCTCGCTGTATCGGTAGCGAGCACGCCTCACACTACCATCGTACTGCCCTGGATGCTCTATGCCCTAGATGGTACAAGTGGGAGGCGTGCGGGAAAGCACGCGAGACTGGTATTCAGTAGGCGAATCTGCGAGCAGTGCCGAAAAGGTACAGGTCCATGAGATGACTGCTTGCTGTACCGGTTGCGAGCGCGCCTACTCTACGCGCTAGGTAGCACAAATGGGAGACGTGTGAGAAAACGAGCGAGGGAAAAGTAGATGAGACCTGGCGAATAGGTTCATCGCTCTTTGTAATCTAAAGTTTATTTATAATCATGATTAAAATGATCTGTGCCTGACCCAATTCTTTTCTGGACTTTGACATGTGTAATTGTTATATGTATGTATCTTTCTGATTTATGAGTTGATCACCGGAGGGGCCGGTGAGTAATATTATGTTTTTCACTGCTCGATCATCGGTGTTCATGAGGCGAACCTTGCACTACCGTGATACTGTCATAGATGCTCTATGCATTAAACTCCATAAGTGGAAGACTTGCCGAAAGTGTGCCACAGAGAATAGAGATCAGACACGAAAAAAAGAAGCATCTGACAATAAATCTTAGGTTTACCCTATGAAATTAAGGGAGAGCTGCTAAGTGGAGTGTAGTAAACAAATATCTAAAATCTGAAAACAAATCGATCTTTTTTGTATTTTCCAAGGATCGAGTTAGCAATTATTCAGTTGCCTTTCCAAGGGGCATAGATGCTAATTAATTTTGTTCTTAAATAGAGGATGAGAATGGAGTATATATGGTCATTACAAGGAATACAACGTATTAAAGAATTGTTCCTCGTTTGTACTTACATCAAATTTAAATAGGTTTGCCCTGCTTTAATTCTCTTGCATGAATTAAATTATATTCTCGATTTATTATGTAATTTTTCATTCATAATGATTATTTCAATTTAGGCCAAAACAAAAAAAAAATGTGTGTGTATTTCCAACCTGTTTTATTTTTTGATACCATACTATATAGTTGAGTTTTTATTTTTTATAACATTTTCAGCTTACTAGGTTTCAATCGGCCCATCTGGTTTCAACCAGGCCACTTTACTTCAAGTTTCTGTTTATTCAATATTTAACATTGTGATACAGCCCATACGGTCAACTTTCGTTGACCCGTATACACCATGCATCCATTTGAGTGGTGCCCTATGTGGTGATTTTTTTGCCACCTATCATTTTATATCATTACAATAGCTTACACTATTTATCTTAGAAATTGTATGTAGCACAAAGTTATAGACGGGCGCGGCGTGCCGCCGCGCGAGGTTCGCTAGTAATTTGTTATGACATCCCCACACAATACGTTGGAAGTAATTGCACCTTTGGGCGATAACCCACCATTGGATTTTTTTTTTTTGCAATTAGTTTAAGATCTTTATCCTAAATCACGACAAAAGGATGACACATGTTTAACATGGGACTCGCTAATAAGTCTGATTTGTGCGATTAATTCATGCCGCTTTATTCTGGAGATGGAACGGGTGCAGCAGGGGCAATTCTTCCAAACAAGTCGAGGAGAGGTTTTTGCGGGAGCATCCTCGATGTTTTATCATCTCCTTAATGCAACGACAACGGAAACAGTAGCTATTCAGCAAGGACTAGAGTTGGTTGACGGACTCGACTGTCAACAAATCATTGTTGAATCTGATTTACTGAAAGTTATTCGAGCATGAAATGACATGATCGAGATTTGAAGCCCTTATACAACTCCTTTGGCCGATTGTTTTTTAAAAATCATATAATAGTTGTACGTTATCCTTCACTAGACATAGTTACAATTCAATTTCTATTTTTGTTTGGGATGGTGATCCTCCCAGCTACAAGACTTGGTCGGCCTCGAGTTCGCAGTTTCCTAATGGTGGCTCCGCTGGAGAGGAGATCGCTTGCCTCCGGCGACCTCCTACTCCGAAGAAAGAGGGTAGAAGACTGATCGTCAATTGCCCGCGAGCTCTCCGACAGACCCCGCCGCCCACGCTCGTTGACCTGAGCCTGATCGGAGAGCTGGAGCGGGGAAGAGGAGGCGAGCGCGACGGCAGCAGCAAGGTTTGGAAGCACGAGAGGCGAGTGGTGTATGAGCTGGAATATGGGCCAGCCCGTCTTCTCGGTTTTTTGGGTTTAAAACATGCTTAATTTTACCTCTTTTTATTTTTTTTAGCAAATTTCAGAGAATGCGATTAGTTTCAAAAATCAAGTCCTGTTTGAGCTTTACAATTTGCTATTATATGCCCACACAATACGTTTGAAGTTATTGCACACCTTTGGGCGATAACTCACCATTGGATAATAGTAGCAAAACGTCCTGAGCATTGCAACGGATGATTTTTTTTTTAGAATATACAATGGTCATGACCACATTTTGCTGCATCACGGAGATACAATATCTCATTTTCGGGAAATTGTCAAAAATTTCTGAAGATCATGAACAGTTTTTTAAACTCGTGATTTTTTTCAAATTGGTAAACATTTTTAAAGAATTTCAATCATTCTCTAAATCATGGATATTTATTTGAATTGATGAACATACTATACTATTTGCAAACATTGTTAAAAAATTGCAAGCTTGTTTTAAAATATTTTTCTGGAATAGGCGAACATTTCTAGAGTCGACAAACATTTATTTAGAAATTGGTGGAGCAATTTTTAAAATTCGTGAACACTTTTTTGATTTAATGAATATTTTTTAAAATGCATGATCATTTTTTGAATCAGCTAACATTTTATGAATCACTAAACTATTTTGTAAGTCACGAACAGTTTCTTAATTTTTAGGATATTTTTCAATTGATGAACATTTTTGTATTGGCAAATTTATTTTCAATTTCAATAACATTTTTTAATACACGAACTCTTTTAAAAAATCATGACATTTCTTGATTTCATGAACATATTTTTCCAAATTGCGAACATTTTTTGAACCTGTGAACATATTTTAAAAGTCATGAACATTTTTAGAATCCACAAAGATTTACGAATTATTAGACATTTTATTTCAAAATTCTATTTTTTTTAATTTTTGAAACCTTTTTGAAGTCCAAAATTATTTAAAGTAGAGAAAAGACGGAAAAGGAAAACAAATTTTTAAAAAACAGACCGCACGGGCATGGACCCACCCAAAGAGGCGCATTGTGTCTTCTCCCAACAATACAGAGCTCATATAAAAGAGAGAGAGAGGGGCGGGGCGAGGCATTACCTATAATTAAGTGAATCTAGCATTTCCTAACCGACGTGCCTTGCAACAGACCGCACGGGCATGGACCCACCCAAAGAGGCGATTGTGTCTTCTCCCAACATACAGAGCTCATATAAAAGAGAGAGAGAGGGGGGGGGGCGAGGCATTACCTATAATTAAGTGAATCTAGCATTTCCTAACCGACGTGCCCCTTGCAACAGACCGCACGGGCATGGACCCACCCAAAGAGGCGCATTGTGTCTTCTCCCAGCGCACAGAGCTCATATAAAAGAGAGAGAGAGGGGGGGAGGCATTACCTATAATTAAGTGAATCTAGCATTTCCCTTCTTTCTCTCTTCTCTCAACCATCATGACTTCTCGTCTATGACAGTTGCGGTAAAGACGCCTCCCATCCGTGTATGTTGCACTCATATAAATAGTGTCAATCAATAAAGAAAGATCAGTTGATCATTTACTCAAAACACTTTTGACTACAAGCTAAGTTAAACCCATCGGCCCGGAACTCTCCTCTTTAGTTGTCTCGGTTCTGTTCTTTTTTTGTGTGCTTAATTCACCTCTCTTTTATTTAATACAATAAGTTTAATCCATGTCTAGCTATGCCTATAGATATATGTGAGTTCGGTACATTTCATTTATTTCAAACTTGGAAGTGTAACATGTAGGGACAACTTGTTAAATATGTAGACATGTAACCTGCTATATATGCCATCGTATCATTAAAAACAATACTATGCCAATAGTATTACCACTATGGCACCACTGATCTTTCGGGTTCTTGGGCGAACCACTCTGAGGGTGCATCATCCTTCAATATAGGGTGAGAGAGCAGTGGCCCTCTACGAAGAGAACAATGACTTGGTAATTTGGCATGGCCAGCCGAGACTGGTCGAGGGCACGTTCCCTTTGGCAGACCCTCCTTTCAAGACATGTGCCTCCTTTTTTCAAGAAAACTTTCGATCTATTCATTATCAATCATGGCAGTACAATGAACATCCGAAATACTCCCTTCATTCACTTTTGTAAGACCTTTTAGACATACTCCCTCCATTCCAAAATAGATGACTCAACTTTGTACTAAAGTTAGTACAAAGTTGAGTCATCTATTTTGGAACGGAGGGAGTATAAGACAACACCTAAAACAGTTCAATTTCAGCTGTCCTAAACAACTTACAAAAGTGAAAAGAGGGAGTAACAAAAATTACATCCAGATCCACAGACCACTTGGGGACGACTATAAGCACTGAAGTGAGCCGAAGGCATGCCGCCGTCATTGCCCCTCCCTCGCCAGAGCCGGGCAAAACTTGTTGTAGTAGACAGTCGAGAAGTCAATCGTGCTAAGGCCCCATAAGACCAGTGCAACAGCAGAGCAACCGCTGTTGATGAAGAGTAGCGCAGATCGGAAGGATCCAAACTGAAGGCACACGGAGGTACATGAAGTACGACCAGATCGAGCAAATCTATCAAGGACAGATCCGCCGGAGACACACCTCCACACGCCCACCGGCGATGTTAGACACACCACCAGGACGGAGGCTAGACCGGGAGAACCTTATTCCATCTTCAGGGAGCCGCCGCTGTCTCATCTTTCTGAATAGGACACAAACCCTTTCAAAACTCGAAGGAACGTCTGAAAACAAAGCCCTCCCACTGGCAAGGGCGGGGATCCACCGTGCCGCCATGGCCTTAAAGTCACCGGAGATGAGGCGGACCGGCGACGGTGCTGATGGGAGGGAAAGGAACCCTAGGTTTTTTCCTTAGGGGTGGAGGCAGCTATGTACAGATGCAGGCGGCAACTATGTACAGATGCAATTAAGACATGTGCTTCATTCAAGTTGGGCGATAGAGGTCTTGGCCGTAGAGGTGGGCGATAGGCTCAGCGGTGCAAGTTGTCCTTATTTTTTTTATTTTGACGGTTTTTTGCTGTCATTGGTTGTGAGATGTTTTACATCACATTTTGTACATATCACTTTCTTTTTTCCTATAAGTTGTTGGTTGTTGTAATTTTTGACCAGTTGATAACTTTGTTAATTCAAAATTGGGCTTGGCTTGAGACCCATTTCTAGAAGAGAAGAGCAAAGCACATCGACAACATGTTAGCAGCTATGGCAGTGCTATGCATCATGGCGATGAGCTGACAATGAAGTGGTCGGCGCTAGTGGTGCCGGTCTGCCCTCCCCTAAATGCTTGCCCAACAACATCCCCATGATCGCCGCACTAGTGGTGTTCGCCTCAGTGAGAACTGCCTCCATGGCGTGGATCGTCAGCAGGGCACGGAAGTGGCGCAAGGTCCTCCCGGCTATGACGTATCAGTCGCCGTCACATGCTATGATGATCTGCGACATATGAAAATATTTTTAGGGCCCGTCGCATCTTAGATTTCTTCGAGACACACACAGAGATATCCTGGGGCACATACATCTCCAGTCTTCTCACCGTACCCATCGGTAAGATACATCTGTCTCCTCCTCGTAAGCATACCACTTTTCTTTCTAATAATGTAACTATGTTCTGATTCCCCCTAGTGTGGTACGTGATGCTCAAGTTCCGCAAAAAGTCTCCTTCCGATATTGCACTGGTTGGAGTTTTTAATGTATCTGCCAACGTGACGATGCAACTCTTCATCCCGAGCCACCGAGCTATGGATGCAAACAAAATTTTTGCCTCTAAATTCTCCCTTGACACACCAATTTTAAAGAGACTCTCTTTACCAGGCAACCTGATGGTTCTAATCGCACTCCTTATCACGGGTGCTGTTGGGAACGTAGTAATAATTCAAAATTTTGCTACGTATCACCAAGATCAATCTAGGAGATGCTAGCAACGAGAGAGAGGGAGTGCATCTTCATACCTCTTGAAGATCACGCAAACAGAAGTGTTACAAGAACGCGGACGATGGAGTCGTACTCGTGGCGATTCAAATCGCGGAAGATCCGATCTAGCGCCGAACGGACGGCACCTCCGCGTTCAACACACGTACAGGGACGTCTCCTCCTTGATCCGGCAAGAGGAGAGGAGAAGTTGAGGGAGAGCTCCGGCAGCACGACGGCGTGATGGTGGAGCTCGTGGTATTCCTGCAGGGCTTCGCCAAGCACTATGGAGGAGGAGGAAGAGTTGGAGGAGGGAGGGGCTGCGCGAGGTAAGGGGTAATGTAGCCCTCCCACCCCCCTCTATTTATAGGGTGAAGGGGAGAGGGGGCCGGCCCCTCTAGATCCCATCTAGAAGGGGGCGGCGGCCAGGAGAGGAGGCTTGCCCCCCAAGCAAGGTGGAGGCGCCACCTCCCCTAGGGTTTCCAACCCTAGGCGCCGTGGGCCCTTAGGGAGGGAGCATAATACGTCTCCAACGTATCTATAATTTATGAAGCATTTATGCTATTTTATTATCTGTTTTGAATGATTACGTGCTTTATTATACACTTTTATACTACTTTTGGGACTAACCTATTAACCGGAGGCCCAGCCCATATTGCTGTTTTATTGCCTGTTTCAGTATTTCGAAGAAAAGGAATATCAAACGGAGTCCAAACGGAATGAAACCTTCGGCAACGTGATTTTTTGGAAGAATATGATCCTGGAGACTTGCAGTTCACATTAGAAGATCCTCGAGGAGACCAGGAGATAGGAGGGCGCCCCCACTACTGGGCGCGCCCCTGTGTCGTGGGCCCCTCGAGCACTCCCCCGACCGACTTCTTTCGCCTATATAGTCCCACGTACCCTAAAAACATCAACGGAGAAGATAGATCGGGAGTTCCGCCGCCGCAAGCCTCTGTAGCCACCAAAAACCTCTCGGGAGCCCGTTTCGGCACCCTGCCGGAGGGGGAACCCATCACCGGTGGCCATCTTCATCATCCCGGCGCTCTCCATGACGAGGATGGAGTAGTTCACCCTCGGGGCTGAGGGTATGTACCGGTAGCTATGTGTTCTCTCTCTCTCTCTCTCTCTCTCTCTCTCTCTCTCTCTCTCTCTCTCTCTCTCTCTCTCTCTCTCTCTCTCTCTCTCTCTCTCGTGTTCCCTCTATGGCACGATCTTGATGTATCGCGAGCTTTGCTATTATAGTTGGATCTTATGATGTTTCTCCCCCTCTACTCTCTTGTGATGAATTGAGTTTCCCTCTTGAAGTTATCTTATCGTATTGAGTCTCTATTTGAGAACACTTGATGTATGTCTTGCCGTGTTTATCTGTGGTGACAATGGGATATCACGTGCCACTTGATGTATGTTTTGGTGACCAACTTGCGGGTTCCGCCCATGAACCTATGCATAGGGGTTGGCACACGTTTTCTTGACTCTCCGATAGAAACTTTGGGGCACTCTTTGAAGTACTTTGTGTTGGTTGGATGAATCTGAGATTGTGTGATGCATATCGTATAATCATGCCCACGGATACTTAAGGTGACAATGGAGTATCTAGGTGACATTAGGATTTTGGTTGATTTGTGTCTTAAGGTGTTATTCTAGTATGAACTCTATGATGGATTGAGCGGAAAGAATAGCTCTATGTTATTTTACTACGAACGCTTGAATAGATCAAACAGAAAGGATAACTTTGAGGTGGTTTCGTACCCTACCATAATCTCTACGTTTGTTCTCCGCTATTAGTGGCTTTGGAGTGACTCTTTGTTGCATGTCGAGGGATTGTTATATGATCTATCTATGTTATTATTGTTGAGAGAACTTGCACTAGTGAAAATATGAACCCTATGCCTTGTTTCCTATCATTGCAATACCGTTTACGCTCACTTTTATCATTAGTTACCTCGCTGTTTTTATATTTTCAGATTACAAAAACCTATCTACTATCCATATTGCACTTGTATCACCATCTCTTCGCCGAACTAGTGCACCTATACAATTTACCATTGTATTGGGTGTGTTGGGGACACAAGAGACTCTTTGTTATTTGGTTGCAGGGTTGTTTGAGAGAGACCATCTTCATCCTACGCCTCCCACGGATTGATAAACCTTAGGTCATCCACTTGAGGGAAATTTGCTACTGTCCTACAAACCTGTGCACTTGCAGGCCCAACAACGCCTACAAGAAGAAGGTTGTGTAGTAGACATCAAGCTCTTTTCTGGTGCCGTTGCCGGGGAGGTGAGTGCTTGAAGGTATATCTTTAGATCTTGCAATAGAATCTTTTTGTTTCTTGTTTTATCACTAGTTTAGTATATAAAAGAAAACCACCAAAAAAATGGAGTTAAGTTTGTCTCATATGCTTCGATTTTTTAATATCTTTCGTGAGTATGATGAAAAGGAAAATTGTGCTCAAGTGATAGAAGAAGAAGTCTATAAAATGTTTGGTACTAAATCTTTGAATGATGAGCATGATTGCAATGTTGTTAGTATGAATTCCTTGAATATCCATGATGCTAATTGAACATATAAACCCTCCTAGACTGCTAGGAAGAACCGCGCCCTCCACGTCGCCTTTAAATCGCTCGTGCCACCGCCTGTAGATTTCGTGCCCCACCGAGGGCATTATTGTACTTTCACGTGCAGGTGTATAAAAGTCAGCCGCTCCGCCTGTAGAAACCTAGCCCCCAAACCTTCCTCCCCCGCACCCGCAGCCGCCTCCCCGAGCTCCCTCCCTCGTCCACGCGCGCTCGCCTCCGGCCGCCTCCGCCGCGAGCCCTCCTCTATCTCCCTCTCCTCCCTCCACTCTTCTCTTCCCCGCCTCCTCCTGCTGTCGCCGCCTCCCATCCCCTCGGCGATGCGCCGTAGGACCCGCATGGCCCAAGCTTCGACGACGGCGCACAATGATAGAGGAGGAGCGAAGGAGAGGTATGGTGGGGAATCTGCTCATGAGCTGGAAGTGCGCAAGTTGGGGTAGCAGAGGACGGCTCGCCGGCAAGCTCAGGTTGGAAGTGGTGAGATCCATCTCCTCTCTTCCTCGCCAAACCCTCACCCTTGTCTCTGTCTCCCAGCCCTCTCCGCCTGGTCCGGGGACGCCCGTTGGCGAGCTTCGACCACCCACATCGGGGCAGAGGGAGCTGCGCGCATGGCCAGCAAGTGGACCGACGGGGGAGACGCCACGCTGCGGGCTCGACGGGGAGGAGAGATGAAGGGGGCGCGTGTGGGCAGCTGGCCGAAGGGGAACCATCGCGTCTCTGCCGCATCTACGAACCGCAGGTCAGTTTTGGCACAGGTGAGCTTTTTCTTCATCGTTTAATCATCTTTGCATTATAACCTGAGCTCATCCCTTGATTCGTGGCAGATCAGGGCAGGCATGTCTTCATGGTGCTTGCGGAGGAGCAGGGCCGCTGAGGAGAAGTGGTGGTTGGGGAGGAGGACGCCCTTGTCCTTGTCCGGTGCTGCTCTGTGCATGGTCGTTGAAGGCGAGGACGACCTGTGACTCCTCGTGGCAAGGTACTTTCCTCCATCCCCTCTCTTCCTCTCATGCCCTGTTGCCGCTGCTCAACCATGTTTTTCTCTCCTGATTTTTGGAAGTACCTGATTGGTTGGGTGCTTTGAATATGTATCATTTTCTGTGATTAGTATTAGCAGCTTCATTAGGGGCAGTCTATTTTAACTCCACTTTCTAAACTGAACTGAATAAATCCGTTTGAGTTCGTTTATTTCTGAATTTATTGTAATGTCATGCCTTCAGTTTGTGTTGCACATTAGGAAGAAGAGATCTGGGCATCGTGCTTTACATGGGCGGCGTCACCATGACCAGATTAATGATTCAAGCCCAAGGTGAAAATACTGCCCTCTCTTTTATTTCTCAATTGTGTGAGATTTGATTTGGTTCAGATTTTGTGTGGAGAAGCACATCGGGGAAAAATTAGAGATGCTTCTTTCTCCATGGGATATTTCAATAACAGAATGTGTGAGATCTGATTTTGTTCTGAATTTGTGTGGAGCTTGAAGTACATGAACAAGAAATTAGAGGTGTTTCTTTCTCTGTGTGATCTGATTTTGTCTGCTTGCTTGAAAATCCCAAGGAGACTTTTGCTTTCATTCTATTACACTACAATTTTATAAACCATATACATGAATTACTTGAGGAATGTGAGACCTCTTATCAGATTATATCCTTTGGAGCTAACTCATGTTGCTTTATTTTACTTGCTGGCTTGCATTTCAAAACAGTATGTGAAAGTGCAACTAATCCCCGGGTGGTTTTGGTAATTAATAACAACATATATATCATTGAACTAATAGTTTCTTGAGAATCATTTCAGAAAGTTCAGTGATATGGGTATGGCAAGGACTGAAGAAGTGGACCCCTCAAAATGCTAAGGCAAGCATTGGCAAAAGCTCAAGACTCCATTTTTGGTTTAGTGATCCAAGATCACATTGAGTCTATAGGAAAGCCAATACTATTAAAAGGGGATGAGGTTATGATAATGATCTGGTTGCTCAAAGTGCTTAGTGATACATCTCCTAAACTATCAGCAACTCTCACTGCATTATACACTCATAAGTAATCTCGGTCCCACCGATTTTCCAAACCCAGTCACACCGAGATGAACCACCTCAGCCACAAAGCCAAACCCTAGAAATTTCGGATTTTCCGATTCTAAACTCGCTCTCACCGAAACTTGAGTTGCCAAGCTTCTGTAACCTTCTGCAATCAAATCGGTGTCACCGAGATGATAAAGTCGGTCCCACCGAGATTGGCAACCTCATGTCTTTGGACGAATCGGACTCACCAAGATTGTATTTTCGGTCCCACCGAAAATCCCAACGTTCACATGATTTGAACTTTCGGTCTCACCGAGTTGTCAACTTCGGTCCCACCGAGATTGGTCAAATGTGTGTAACGGTTGGATTTTGTGTGGAGGCTATAAATACCCTCCACCCCTCTTCATTCGTGGAGAGAGCCATCGAAAGTACTACCACTCCTACCTTACATTTACGAGAAGAGAACTACCTACCCTTGTGTTGAGATCAAGTTGCTCCACTCCCACCATATGAAGCTTGATCTCTAGCCTTCCCAAGTTGCTTTCCACTCAATCCTTTCTTCCACCACAGCCAAATCGGTGAGGAGAGTTGAGTGTTGGGGAGATTATCATTTGAAGCACAAGAGCAAGGAGTTCATCATCATCAACACCATCTATTACCTTTTGGAGGTGGTGCCTCCTAGATTGGTTAGGTGTCGCTTGGGAGCCTCCGTCGAGATGTGGAGTTGAACCAAGAAGTTTGTAAGGGCAAGGAGATCGCCTACTTCGTGAAGATCTACCCCGAGTAAGGCTAGCCCTCCGTGGGCGTAGGCCATGATGGCATAGACAAGGTTGCTTCTTCGTGGACCCTTCGTGGGTGGAGCCCTCCGTGGACTCTCGCAGCCGTTACCCTCCGTGGGTTGAAGTCTCCATCAACGTGGAATGACGATAGCACCACCTATCGGAACCACGAGAAAAATCACCGCGTCTCCAAAATTGCGTTTGCTCTTCTCCACCTCTCTTTAGTACATGTGCAATTTACTTTCCGCTGCCTATACTCTAGAATTGCATGTGTAGGGTGATACTTGACTTGATCATCATTGTGAACTTGCCAAAAACTTGTCTTTGTAAAAGGCTGAATTTTTATATTGTCAAGTAGTCTAATCACCCCCCCTCTAGACATACTTTCGATCCTACAAGTGGTATCAGAGCTTTGGTCTCCATTGTATTGGTTTCCATTGCATTGGACTCCATAAGCTTGGTTTCACAACCTAGGAGAGTATGGCGTCTAGTGAGGGTAATTTTCGAGAGGTCCTTACTTTGATGGTTCAAACTTTGCTAGTTGGAAGCATAAAATGAAAATGCATATTCTTGGCCATAACCCAGCCGCATGGGGCATTATTTGTGTTGGTTTGCAAGGTGAATTCTTGAGGAAGGAAAAGTTCGGATCGCGGCTTCAACGGATGAATTGCGGATGTTGCAAAACAATGCTCAAGCTTGTGACATTCTCTTCAATGCTTTGTGTCCCGAGGAGTTCAACAAAATCAGCCGTCTTGAGAATGCAAAAGAGATTTGGGATACTTTGGTCGAAATGCACGAAGGTACCGAGTCCGTGAAGGAATCAAAGCTAGATGTTCTTCAAGGTCAACTTGACAAGTTCAAGATGAAGGAAGGTGAAGGAGTCGCTGAAATGTACTCTAGGCTTGCTCTCATCACCAATGAGATTGCCGGCTTAGGAAGCGAAGAAATGACCGACCGATTCATCATCAAGAAGATTCTCAGAGCTTTGGATGGAAAGTATGACACCGTGTGCACTTTGATCCAAATGATGCCAAACTACAAGAATCTCAAGCCAACCAAGTCATTGGAAGAATTGTTGCTCATGAGATGACACTTAAAGATAAGGAAGAGCTTCACAACAAGTCAAGTGGTGCTTACAAAGCTACAAGTGATGCTCCCACAACCTCAAGTGACAAGCTAGTTTCCAATGAAGAGATAAGCCTAATGGTGAAGAACTTCAACAAATTCTACAAGAGTAGAAGCAAAGAGAGAAGCTCAAAGTCTAGATCATATGATGAAAAGAGATCTTCTAGTCGTGATCGAAACTGCTACAATTGTGGAAGACCCGGACACTACTCAAATGAGTGTTCAGCTCCTCACAAGAGAAGAGAAGAATCTCCAAGGAGAAGAAGCTCAAGAGATGAGTCACCTCGGAAAGAGAGAAGGAGTAGAGATGATCGTTATGAACGAAGACCCTCTCGGAGAAGCAAGGATTCGGAGAGGAAAGACAAGTCATCAAGGAGCTACACAAGAAGAAAACATCAAGCTCATGTAGGTGAATGGTTCTCCGGCTCCGACTCCGACAATCAATCCGAAAGAAGCTATCACTCCAACTCCGACTACAGTCAAGATGAAGGTGTTGCCGGTCTTGCTCTCGTATCCTCCAACTCCAACTCCTACGACTTATTTGATTCACCAAATGAGGGAATTGGAAGATGCTTCATGGCAAAAGGCCCCAAGGTATCACACCCTGAATTCATTGACTTTGATAGGGATGAGGATGACTTGCTTGGTGAAGATGAGCTCTTACATGATAAATCTAGTGAGCCTAGTAATGATGAACATGCTAGTAGTCTTTATAGTCGAGAAGAGTCGAATGACAATGCTATGAAGGAGATTGAGCGTCTAACTAAAGAACTAAACACTCTTAAGTTAGCTCATGAAACAACTCAAGAAGATCATAGAGAGCTCCTAAGATCTCATGAGAAGCTACGCTTCGAGAAGCTCACTCTAGAGCAAGAACATGAGTTTCTAAAAGCAATCAATGACGATCTTTGAAAGAAGAGTTCTTCATATCTTGCCAAACGACTTCTCTTGTCTAATTTCTTGCCTCCCATTAAAACTAAGCATGACAAGCATAAGAAAAATTCTTCATCTAGTAGTAACAATAACCATGCTAAATCCAATATTGTTGCTTCTAGTAGTTCTCTTGATTCCACTAACAATGTTTCAAGCCAAGTTAAACTTGAGCAAGAAAATAGTTTATTGAAAGGTATTATAGAGAAAGGTGTCTACAAGAGCCTTGCCGGAAGCAAGAACTTTGAGGAAATTGTCCGCAAGCAAGGAAGGCACCGGAAGAATCAAGGAATTGGTTTTGAGCGAAAGTTCAACGCCGAGGGTGTTGAATGGGAAGAAGGTCAATATCCCACTCCACAGTTTATTCCTCAAAAGGAGAAGTACAATCCTACTTCTTCCAATGTGGAACAAGCTCAAGATGACCTTCCACCACAAGACCACAAGCTAAAAGGCAAGGACAAGCTTCAAGAGGAGATTGATGCATTTATTGAAGCACCTCAAGCCATGGTCAAGTGGGTTCCCAAGGAAACGTCAAGTTCTACTTGACAAGCTCAACTACAACCCCAAGGATTCCCATCAAGATGATGTGGATCCCAAGAAGAAGAACTAGAGAGTTCTTGAGGGTGACTCCGCCAACATACTTCACTCACATTCATTTTGGCAAAAACTTGTGCAATCAACTTCCACATCTTGCACTAGTTCATGGAGTCACAAACCCTCTTGTTGGAAAGTCAAGGGACAAGGTAATCATTGCTTTCATGGACATCATCTATTGTGAACTTCAATCTATGTCCATGGATATCCTTGTTTGTTCCTTGTGGGACTAACCCATGTAGGTATTGAAAGTGCCCGAATCCAAAGGATTGCTCCCAACTCTTGATGATCTTCATCAACATTGAGCATCCACATCTTCAACATCTACATGAAGTCTTCTCGACAACCCAAGGTTAGTTTGACCCTTTAAAAGGGTTCTCACATCTAGGGGAGCTTTGCTCTAAAGAATTGAGCTAAAGCATCTTGAAATGATGTGAACACATCAATGCTTTATGTAAAAGTGGTAACCCCACTTGTGCTTAAGCGATGAGTATGACCTATGATCAAATGTTCTCATTTGGCTCCTAAGTCAATATACTCATATATAGATGACCTAGTCATCGACAAATTGTGTGATAGTAGCTAGAGTTTTGATTGTGCATGTTTGACACATATTTCATTTGCTATCTTATTGTGTGAGCATGTTGGATGCATGATTTTATCCATTCGAGGACATCCATTTGTTGCTTTGGTCTTTTGATTTTTCGACCAAATGGATGGACAAGAATGCCTAAGTACCTCCCTAGCTATCTATGCTTTCTTGTCTCAAATTCTATTCATGCTTACATCACAAACTTTGAACAAGTCATTTTGGACCCTCCGAGTGAGGAGCACTCGGAGCCACCGATCCGTCAAAGGCTAACTTCCAAAACCTTCTAAGTGATTTCGGTCGACCAACCCACTCAAACTCGGTCAAACCGAAAACATTTAGATCGATCTAGGTTTTCACCTCGGTGAAACCGAGTTGTGATTTTCGGCGTGATCAAGTGTATAACTCACTGCGTTATTCATCTCGGTGCCACCGAGTTTACAACTCAGTCCCACCGACAAAGAAGGGGTATATATACTCCGTGGGTCGCGCGCATTGATTTCTACTTCAAACGCTTCGCCCCCACCCCTTTTTCCGCCGCCGCCGGTCTCCGTCGTCTCCGTAAATGCTTTAGGCGCCCTCGCCGCAGGTCTCCGTCGCCGTCAGCGGATATCTTCTCCGCGCCGTTGCCGCCGTAGAGGAACTCCACCAAGTTAGGGTGAGTTTCGATCCCACTCGTGCTCCCATCTCCGATTCAATGCACGTTTGGTTTGCCTGTAATCTTGCCACGATTGCAATCTTCCTGTACACCAGATTAGTTCTTTTGGACTAGATTCGAGTAAAAGTTTTAGGGTTAGGTTTCCGCCGAACACATCTCGGTGAGACCGATTTTAGATTTTCGGTAAGACCGATTTGGTCTATGGCCATTGCACTGCACCTTTCGGTCCAACTGAGTTGTGCAAATCAGTGTGACCGAAATGAGGATTTAGTGAAACCCTAGTGTTTTCGGCAGGACCGAAACCCACTTCGGTCCAACCGAAAGTGGTGTGAATGCTTCTGTTTGAACACTTCGGATTCACCGAATTGTAAACTCGGTCTGACCGAAATGTCTTCTGTGAAAACCTAATACTGAAATTTGAACTCATTTTTTTTGCAAAATCTTCTGCAGTTTGTGATAAGTCTTCTACTCGCCTACACCTTATCTATTCACAGGTTGTCACCATGTCGATGCCGTGACAGCGAGCACAGGTCGAGTCACCTATAGCAGATATTCCAGAGGCGAGCACTAGTCCCGATCCCAAAGAGCTCATCGATGATGGTGAGAGGAGTACACCAAGTGGTTTGCCTCCTGCAGCCACCAGGGCCAGAAAGAAGAGAAACTCAGATGAGGAAGACTCAGATTTTGTCGTTGAGGAAGAGGTCATGTCTAAGCCCAAGAGAAAAGTTGTTGCCAAAGAGCCACAGGGTCAGCAAACTAAGAAAGGCACCAGGAAAGTCAAGCAGTCCACTGTTGCTAAGAAGCTAAGTTTGGAAGAGGAAACTACAAGCAAGGTGAAGAAAACTTCCAAGAGGAAGAGGTTAGTGCATGATGATGCAGCAGAGGAAGATGAGGATGAGGAAGCACCCCAGCCTCCTAAGAAGCCTAAGCTCATGGGTGATGCCATCAGGGCAGGAGCTACTTCAAAGCCTAAGCAATCTGCTCCAGTCAAGGCAGCTCCAGCAAAGCCTACTGCCAAGCCCAAGAAGACAACAGAACATTCCAAAGATCGAGAGAAGAACAAAGATGATGTGCCACCAGCTGTGTCAGATGATGAAGGACCAGTTTTGCTGAAACTTCGTCCAAAACTGCCACTACACAATGATGCTCATCCTCAAGCTGAGAACATGAAGGAAAGGAAGGATAGAGGTCTCAGGCTATGGAGACAATCTGACCCATATGCCGTGAGGAGAAGAACTGCTGTTGATCCCAGATTTCACACCAGAGAGCAGCAGGACTTCTATGAGACAGTGCTGATGGATAAGAAGCCCATAGTTGCAGACACACGATATGTTGACTGGGCGTACATTGACAGTGAAGAGCACAGAGATTTCTTTCCACATGTGCATGAGAGCTTCACTGCATGTGGTGTTGCAGATTTTGTTGGTCAGAAGTTGACCAGTTGGAATGATGAAATGATTATGCAATTCTATGCCACAACTCATTTCTATCCAGATGGAAAGATCACATGGATGACTGAAGGCCAAAGATATTCTTCTTCTGTTGAAGAATGGGCAGAACTTCTGAATGCTCCAGTACAAAGAGAGGATGATGTTGATGTCTATGGTATTCCCAAGAAGAACCATGAATCTATGAAGAATATGTACAAAGAGGTTCCAGCTAAGGATTTGGGAATCTGGAAGCTCGGCTCAGTGTACTATCTCCAGGCAGGTCTACCTACCACTAACACTATTCTGAGGCATACCTTGATGCCCAAGTTTGGAGATCATCGCATGATCAGAGGATACTCTATCAACATGCTGCATATACTTGATGAGAAAGCACCTTTCAAGGTGATGGACTTGATAGTTGAGACCATCAAGAGGACTGCAGCTGACCAGAAAAGGTCATGTGGATTTGCCCCGCATATTCAGATGCTTATCAATGCCAAGTTTGGCACGGGCACATACTTGTTGGATAGAGCACACTTACCACTGCAGCTGAGCATGAGGATAATGTTGTTGTGATGGATGAGGAGGATCCAACGTCAGTTGAAGGTCAAGCAAAGATTGAAGCTGCCAAGAAAGCCAAAGCTGACAAGGAAGCAGCAGCAGCAACAGCTAAACCCAAGAGTGTTGGTGAGCAGCTCCTTGAAGCTACCCAAAGGATTGAACAACGCTGGCCAGCATTGTACAGTCTCGGAGAGCCTTGAGAGGATTGTTGAAGACAAGATCCATGCTCGGATGTGAAGTCGATCAAGTGCAAGTAATCACAACAAGCTTGAGGCAGATATTGAGGAAGCAAAGAGGAGAAGGAAGAGCTTATCGTGAGATGCGGGATGACTTAGTCCAGATGATTATCAACAGCCTGCCCGGTTCCCACAAGACCCGATCACCTGCTATTCCAAAGGATGACACCGTGACTACAGCCTCAAGACCTCCCACAGCTCCATCAGTTGCTCCAGCTCCAGCTCCAAAGTGACCACTCCTCCAAAGACAGACATCACCAAGTCTTCGCCGATGGTGCCATCTCAACTCCAACATCAACCTGCACAGAGCCGCCAACAGAGTCCCAAAGGCGCTTAGCTCTATGCCTTTCGAACTTTTTGGTAACTTGTTGCCAAAGGGGGAGAAATTGTATAGATCATAGGACTTCGAGAGAGAGAGTGCTGTTGTCTTTGCGCTTTTGCTCTTTCGTTTTCGAGATACTTTTGGTTTTCGAGACATTCTGTGTGTTTGATACTATGTTTGATGAGTGCTTGGTCGTACTATGCTTTAATGTGTGGTTAATGCTTATCATATGCTATTCATATCTTGTATGACCATTTACTCATGTCTTGGTGATTGGGTGCATGCTACTCATTCTTATCATTTTGTGCGCTCCACCAAGATGTATGTGACATGGAAGAGTGACCCATGATCCTAATCGATTGTGCATTTGCATTCAAACGCAAATCTTAAATAATGCACAAATTTAGGGGGAGCTCTTGCTTATCACATACTTCTCAAAGCGACGATATTATTCATTGATTGTATCCTTTGTCGAAGCTTTGATCTATATGTTGTCATCAATTACCAAAAAGGGGGAGATTGAAAGTGCAACTAATCCCCGGGTGGTTTTGGTAATTAATAACAACATATATATCATTGAACTAATAGTTTCTTGAGAATCATTTCAGAAAGTTCAGTGATATGGGTATGGCAAGGACTGAAGAAGTGGACCCCTCAAAATGCTAAGGCAAGCATTGGCAAAAGCTCAAGACTCCATTTTTGGTTTAGTGATCCAAGATCACATTGAGTCTATAGGAAAGCCAATACTATTAAAAGGGGATGAGGTTATGATAATGATCTGGTTGCTCAAAGTGCTTAGTGATACATCTCCTAAACTATCAGCAACTCTCACTGCATTATACACTCATAAGTAATCTCGGTCCCACCAGTTTTCCAAACCCAGTCACACCGAGATGAACCACCTCAGCCACAAAGCCAAACCCTAGAAATTTCGGATTTTCCGATTCTAAACTCGGTCTCACCGAAACTTGAGTTGCCAAGCTTCTGTAACCTTTTGCAATCAAATCGGTGTCACCGAGATGATAAAGTTGGTCCCACCGAGATTGGCAAGCTCATGTCTTTGGACGAATCAGACTCACCGAGATTGTATTTTCGGTCCCACCGAAAATCCCAACGTTCACATAATTTGAACTTTCGGTCTCACCGAGTTGTCAACTTCGGTCCCACCGAGATTGGTCAAATGTGTGTAACGGTTGGATTTTGTGTGGAGGCTATAAATACCCCTCCACCCCCTCTTCATTCGTGGAGAGAGCCATCGAAAGTACTACCACTCCTACATTACATTTCGAGAAGAGAACTACCTACCCTTGTGTTGAGATCAAGTTGCTCCACTCCCACCATATGAAGCTTGATCTCTAGCCTTCCCAAGTTGCTTTCCACTCAATCCTTTCTTCCACCACAGCCAAATCAGTGAGGAGAGTTGAGTGTTGGGGAGATTATCATTTGAAGCACAAGAGCAAGGAGTTCATCATCATCAACACCATCTATTACCTTTTGGAGGGTGGTGCCTCCTAGATTGGTTAGGTGTCGCTTGGGAGCCTCCGTCGAGATGTGGAGTTGAACCAAGAAGTTTGTAAGGGCAAGGAGATCGCCTACTTCGTGAAGATCTACCCCGAGTAAGGCTAGCCCTCCGTGGGCGTAGGCCATGATGGCATAGACAAGGTTGCTTCTTCGTGGACCCTTCGTGGGTGGAGCCCTCCGTGGACTCTCGCAGCCGTTACCCTCCGTGGGTTGAAGTCTCCATCAACGTGGAATGACGATAGCACCACCTATCGGAACCACGAGAAAAATCACCGCGTCTCCAAAATTGCGTTTGCTCTTCTCCACCTCTCTTTACTACATGTGCAATTTACTTTCCGCTGCCTATACTCTAGAATTGCATGTGTAGGGTGATACTTGACTTGATCATCATTGTGAACTTGCCAAAAACTTGTCTTTGTAAAAGGCTGAATTTTTATATTGTCAAGTAGTCTAATCACCCCCCCTCTAGACATACTTTCGATCCTACAGTATGCTTTTCTTATATACTTATATTTACCAGTTGGACTATAAGGCAATAGAGGACGTTCTCTGAACCTTAATGCAAATAATTACTCATCCAAAAATGGCGATCTTATATACTTATATTTGTATGTTTTCTTTATGCAGAACACGTGAGAAATCATTGATGCGCATGACTGACAGCTTTCGCACAAGTAAGTAAAATTGATGCGCACTACTGTATCCCCCCCCCCCCCAATTTCTATATTGTCTCGAATCATGCTATGAGTTTGGAAAATTGTATCACTACAATGCCTTCTTCGTATCTGTAGAATTGGAGAAAAATTCATACATGTTATTGATGCATTAGTAAGAAGGCTCGCTGGCTGGGAGATGGCGAGCGCCAGTGAGCACTGCGCACGGTGTAGCAAGCTGGACAAGATCACAAGAGCATGAGCGACAGTCAAGACATGAGCTATCCAGTGTAGGTTCAGACAATTCGTTCATTCATTGCAGGTTCGGCATGTCTCATTATGTCTTTTTGCTTCATATTCAGGGTCAAACTGGCCTATATTTCTTTCATTGAGGCGAGGGTGATTCCAGCAGGTGAGGTGCATTTTAAACATCCGGATGATGTCTTGGTATGTCCAGGTGGTACCATGTCTGAATTAAGATTTCCCTTGCAGATTTTGCTTGGCGTACTTGCCTTTTTTCTTGAAGTTGGGCGTCAGTCGTCTCTGCGGCAAGGTAAGATTATCCCATTTACTTTGTTCAACCCAGAGTCAAGATTCATATCCCCTTCACTGTCATTTCATTTGTGAGCATTTATTCCATTGATCTATGTCGTCGGCACCCTGACGATTTAGCCTTTTCTGCTGATCACAATTGCTTGCATCTGCCATCTCATTGAGGAAATGCCCCTGCTTCTCTTAATTAAAATTAATGTGAAATATGTTTCTACCAAAATTAATGTGAAATATGTTTCTACCAAAATTAATGTGAAGCACTATTGAGACAACGAATTTCAACTATGTTATGAGCCAAACCATATTAAGTATGTGCATCCTCGCTGGAATGCTTTCTGTTCATCAGCTGGTCAACCAACATGTATTGTCGCTGGAATGCTTTCTGTTCATGAGCTGTTCATGAGCTGGTCTCCCAACATGAAGCAAGTAATTGAGACGGCCATCCACTTCATATTGTTAACTGGATGGTGTCGCACTATGCTTTATGAAAGCAACCTAAAAAAATTGTTGTAAATAACCCTAAGGATTTTCTTTACCTTGAACTATCTTTAAACCTTTCTTCTTGCTTCACTTGATGCTTTTGGACTTCATGCTGCCATTGACCAGAATGTAAACCGTTATATTTCTGAATGCGCCATGTATGAGATCTCTGATGCTACTAATTATTGGACTGCTTCGGGTCATCTATTTCCTTGTGCAGCAAGGATTCTGGATCGGGCGCAGGTCGTCGCCATAAGAGAGCCTGGCTGGTGTGGTCTTCATGCTTGGTGTGGAGAAGCAGGGGAGGATGAGTAGGACGGGCATGGGGAAGGAGCGGCCAGGCCGGAGCTCCGGCGTTGCTCGCGTCATGGTTGAATGGAGTCGGCCATCACTATGGACTGCTGCTCGCCGGTCGTCGTTCCCCAATCTCAGTTGCTCATCTTTGGATTCACCATCTTCCCTGATCATGCATCTATTTTAGATCATATAATTATGCTATATCATATATGTTGTTTAGTTCAGACTTGTGCATGTGCATGCATTGGCATTGATTTAGACAGAGATATTGCATGATTTGTACATAAAAGGAGTATGGATGACCTAAGAATAAATGTTCGAATAAAGTTAGTAGTGAGATTTAGGTAGAGGTTACCTGCACTGTTCTGTTTTATGTAGATTCTAAGCTGCAAAATCATACATGGTCCTGTTAGTAGTTTGTTTGAGTTGTGAGTTTACGCATTTTCCCTTGGAATGTTTGTATGTGTGATCACTTGCTTTTAGGTTCCCAGCGGTATATCATGAGAAGTTTTTTACTTTGCACCGGGTGATCAACTACATATTTAGACGAATACACTATTCAGGACCAGGAACATTAAGATTTCTAATGTTGTTTTCCTCTTTCAAGATTGCAGTTTTCATAAGCCTTAGATAGCTAAGGTACATAGTTTTCATTTAACAATGTTTTTTACTGTTCTCTCATCTCCTATATGGTGTCTAAGAAATACTAATGTAGACAATTGAAAATTTTAAAATACCTTCTGGCCAATTATGTGGGGAAGGTGCAGCAAGCCGGCCCTCGCGTCACAGTAGAGTGGAGCCGGCAATTTTATGACAGGTCCCTAAATATTTCAACTTTCATAGTTTGAATTAGTTTTACATGCTAAAGTACATAGTTTGAACATAGGTATTCCTTAATTTTTCATACAAAAGGTTTAGAATTATTACCCTCGGTGCTTGCTAAAACTCAAAGTTACTAACAAATGCAAAGGTTTCTGTTACAAAAGGTTTAGAAACATTACCCTTGATGCTTGAATTTGGACCTTGCACCTTACTTGGGTAACATAGAGCCAAATGGCACGTTGTCCAAATACACGTTCAAAACACTTCGGGTTTGACATGGTCTCTATCCTTGATCAAACATAAAGTTACTAAAAAAGGAAAATATTTCTCAACACGAACATGGTTTCAAATGGGTCTCTGCGCCATTTGGCGCACCGGGTCATCTAGTGATATGCAAAGCCACAAGCTTGGGGAAGCTATGTTTGATGAATATGATATTTTTAGTCCCCCAAGTCTTGATGAGAATATTTATTATGATGAAAGCATGCCTCCTATTTATGATGATTATATTGATAAAAGTGGGTTTGGAAGAGTGTCAACTTTAGGAAGTAGTAATCCCACTATTTTAGAGGATGTTGAATATTATTGTGATGAACATGAAAGTGGATTTGGAAGAGTATCAACTTTATTTAGTGATGATTCCACTATTTTGGAAGACGTTCCAATTGATTATGAGAACAAAGTTGCTATCTATGATGATTATTGTGATGACTTGTATGCTATTAGGAATAATGATAACCATGAAACTTGTCATCACGATTTTAGTTTTCAATTGGATTATGCCTCACATGATAATTATTTTGTTGAGTTTGCTCCCACTACTATTCATGAGAAGAATTTTGCTTACGTGGAGAGCAATAACATTTCTATGCTAGTAGATCATGAAAAGAATGCTTTAGGTGCTGGTTATATTGTTGAATTCATTCATGATGCTACTGAAAATTATTATTAGGGAGGAATATATGCTTGTAGGAATTGCAATATTGTCAAGTTTCCTCTCTATGTGCTTCAAGTTTTGAAGCTATGCTTATTTTACCTTCCTATGCTAGTTGATTATTGTTCCCATAAGTTATTTGCTCACAAAATCCCTATGCATAGGAAGAGGGTTAGACTTAAATGCGCTAGTCATATGCTTCATGATGCTCCCGTTATGTTTCAATTCTTATCTTTTTGTGAGCATCATTGTCATCATCATGCCTAGCTAGAAAGGCATTAAAGAAAGCGCTTGTTGGGAGACAACCCAATATTTACCGTTACTGTTTTTGTGTGTTCACATGATTATGCTACTGTAGTAATCATGTTTTATAGCTTTTGTTTCAATAAAATGCCAAGTAAGACCTTTAGGATAGCTTACGGTGATAGTTGTGTTGATCCTGCTGAAAATCAGAAACTTTTGCACCCAGTAAATTAGTTTTGTTAATTCACATAAACATTCTTATGATCTGATTGTTTTTGATCTGGATTGGTACACAAATTTCTTAGGACTTCCTAATTTGGTAGAATTGTTGGAGTTCCATAAGTATACGTTTGATACAGATTACTACAGACTGTTCTATTTTTGACAGATTCTATTTTCTATGTGTTGTTTGCTTGTTTTGATCAATCTATGGCTAGTATTAAGTAGTATGAACCATAGAGAACTTGGAATACAGTAGATATTACATCAATATGAATTTATAATGAGTTCATTACAGTACCTAAGTGGTTGTTTTATTTTCTTATACTAACGGAGCTTACGAGTTTTCTGTTGAGTTTTGTGTTGTGGAGTTTTCAAGTTTTGGGTAAAGATTCGATGGACTATGGAATAAGGAGTGGCAAGAGCCTAAGCTTGGGGATGCCCAAGGTACCCCAAGATAATATTCAAGGACAACCAAGAGCCTAAGATTGGGGATGCCCCAGATGGCATCCCCTCTTTCGTCTTCGTTCATCGGTAACTTTACTTGGAGCTATATTTTTATTCACCACGTGATATGTGTTTTGCTTGGAGCGTCATTTTGTTTTGTTAGTATTTAGTTTCTGTTATTTAGAATAATGTTTTGCATCTTTAGTTTTAATAAAAAAGTCAAGGATAGCCTTTGCCATGCTTATTTTGCTAGTATACATGTTGCTGTTTGAAAACAGAAAGTTTACCGCTGTTGCAAACATTCCCTAGAAAATTGAGAGAATGATATAATGTTGAAACTTTTTGCATAATGAGATATGATAAATTTACTACAGTGGGAATTTTCTCTCATAATTTTTGGAGTTAGGGAAGTATGATGAATCTTGCATTCTTTACAGACTGTACTGTTTTGACAGATTGCTGTTATGTTCGCATTGTTTGCATATGTTTGCTTGTTTAATGATTCTATTTGAGGATAGGAGTATTACATATGCAGAGGCATTTAGTATACAATGTTGAATAATAATTTTAGTGGTTTGTTATAGTAGAAAATGAGAAGGTTTTGCATTGGTTTATACTAACCTATCTCACGAGTTCTTGTTGAGTTTGGTGTGGATGAAGCTTTTGATAAATAGAGAAACCATGATATGACAGGAATTAAGGAGACATAAAAGTTCAAGCTTGGGGATGCCCAAGGCACCCCAATATAGTATTTCAAGAATTATCAAGCATCTAAGCTTGGGGATGCCCCGGTAGGCATCCCACCTTTCTTGTTCAACAACTATCGGTTAGTATCAGTTGAACATAAGTTTTTGCTTCTTCACATGAGTTGTGCTATACTTGCAATGTCATTTTATTTTGTTTTGCTTGCTGTTTGAATACAATACCAAGATCTGAAATTCTTAAATGAGAGAGTCTTCGCATAGTTACACAATTATTTAGCTACTCATTGATCTTCACTTATATCTTGTTGGAGTAGTTTGTCTTTTACTCGTGTGCTTCACTTATATCCTATGAGTAAATTGTTGAATGAGTTGATTGTCATAAATCTGAAATTATATATGTTTCATTTGCTTATCCCATGGGGAGTAATGACTTCACATCTAAGAAGTAGAGGTTGTAAATTTATTGAGGTTAGCAAGCATTGTATTGGTCATTTGAACAATTCATGAAAGAATATTGAAGGAAGAGAGATTTCATATATAAATACACTATCCTAGACATCTTTTATAATTGGGAGCACTCATTAAGTATGACATGCTAAAGAGTTGATGTTGGACAAGGAAGACAACGTAATGGTTTAAGTTTTCCGACATCTCAGTTAAAGTATATTGTCATGGATCATTCAAACATGTTGATCTTGCCTTTACCCCTCATGCTAGCCAAAATTCCTTGCACCAAGTAGAGATACTACTTGTGCTTCTAAATATCCTTAAACCCTATTTTGCCATGAGAGTCCACCATACCTACCTATGGATTGAGTAAGATCCTTCAAGTAAGTTGTCATCGGTGCAAGCAATAAAAATTGCTCTCTAAATATGTATGATATTTTGGTGTGAAGAAAATAGCTTTGTACAATCTTGTTATGGAAGCAATAAAAGCGACGGACTGCATAATAAAGATCCATATACAAGTGGCAATATAAAGTGACATTCTTTCACATTAAGATTTTGTGCATCCAACCCTAAAAGTGCATGACAACCTCTGCTTCCCTCTGCGAAGGGCCTATCTTTTACTTTATGTCTTTTACTTTTATGCAAGAGTCAAGGTGATTTTCACCTTTCCCTTTTTCATTTTATCCTTTGGCAAGCACCTCGTGTTGGGAAGATCCTGATAAATATATCCAATTGGATGTAAGTTAGCATGAACTATTATTGTTGACATACGTTGGGAGGCAACACTATAAGCCCCTATCTTTCTCAGTGTCCGATTGAAACTCCATAACCATTAGTATTGCGTGAGTGTTAGCAATTGTAGAAAACTATATGATAGTTGAGTATGTGGAGTTTGTTATTCATGAAAATAAGATGAATTGCAATTGTTCGATGACTAAGAATGAAGTTTGCTAGTTTTCAAGAAAGTTTATGGTCTATGCTTTAACATGTGAATTGCTTGTTGCTTGTTCGTGAGAAGTTTTATGAGATGAACTACTGTTATGACATATTATCATGCTAGAAAAGGTGATTGAAATTATCGTTGATCAAACTTGTGCACCTTCTAGCATTCACACTTCATAAATTCTTTCTTTTATCATTTACCTACTCGAGGACGAGCAGGAATTAAGCTTGGGCATACTGATACGTCTCCAACGTATCTATAATTTATGAAGCATTCATGCTATTTTATGTTGGGGAACGTAGCAGAAATTCAAAATTTTCCTACGTGTCACCAAGATCTATCTATGGAGAAACCAACAACGAGGGGAAGGAGAGTGCATCTACATACCCTTGTAGATTGCTAAGCGGAAGCGTTCAAGAGAACAGGGTTGAAGGAGTCGTACTCGTCGTGATCCAAATCACCGGCGATCCTAGTGCCGAACGGACGGCACCTCCGCGTTCAACACACGTACAGCCCGGTGACGTCTCCCATGCCTTGATCTAGCAAGGAGAGAGGGAGAGGTTGAGGAAGAGTCCATCCAGCAGCAGCACAACGGCGTGGTGGTGGTGGAGGAGCGTGGCAATCCTGCAGGGCTTCGCCAAGCACCGCGAGAGAGGAGGGGTACTTGGGAGAGGCGGAGGGCTGTGCCAGGGGAAGGGTGAAGCTCCCATGCGCCTCCCCACTATATATAGGGGTGGAGGGGGCTGGTTTCTTGCCCTCCAAGTCCATTGGGGCGTTGGCAAAGGTGGGAGGAAAGAAATCCCATCATTTCCTTCCCCACCGATTGTTATCCCCCCTTTTTAGGGATCTTGATCTTATCCCTTCGGGATATGATCTAATTCCTTCTAAGGGGGGATCTTGGTGCGCCTTGACCAGGGGTGTGGGGCCTTGCCCCCACTACCCACGTTCATGTGGGTCCTGATGGATTCATGTACCTAGGGTAGGGTCATAGGCCTGACCTAAACGTCCTACCCAAGGACACTCTCAGAAGAGATCATCTTCCATCGGACCAAAGAGGAACCCACTCGACCGATGGAAGGACTCGACCATGGAAGACTCACTCGACCATGAAGACTCACTCGACCACCGAGAAGGTCAAAAGCGCCCGCAAAGACAACGGCTTGCTATTGAATAGACTTAATGATAGTTAAGACACTTTATGAGGCGTTACAAGAACACCCCTGCACTTAATGTACTTTAACCTCTCCAATACGTGGGCTGGCTGGGGTCCTGGCGCACTCTATATAAGCCACCCTCCTCCACAAGTAGAGGGGTTCGCATTCTTGTAATACTCATATCCATAATCCACTCGACCGCCTCGGGGCTCCGAGACGTGGGGCTGTTACTTCCTCCGAGAAGGGCTGAACTCAGACATCACTTGTCTCCACAACTACTCCATAGCTAGGACATCGCCTCTCCTTACCTACCCCTATTTCTACTGTCAGACTTAGAACCACGACAGTTGGCGCCCACCGTGGGGCAGGTGTTTTAGCGATTTGTGGAGGAGTTGCAGATTCTTCAGTACCTTCATCATGATGACTGCTGGAGTTTTGGTCGAGGGCGCGAGATCCGTCTCGGTGCTCTCACTTTTGTCGCCGACGACCAAGATGGCTTCAGGAGGCTCCACTTGACATCGAGGCGCCCGCCAGCCATGGCGACGACTACAAGATGTGTTCGCGGCATTCTGCTGCGCAACCGTCGACCCGTGACGGTCGACTCCCCTATCGGTCGCCCACCCAGTCTCCCACCAGCGCAAGTGTTCTGGTCGGTCGAGGTTCCAGTGGTGGGTGAAACACGCGGTGGCTCGCCAGACAGCCACCGCCAGTCGCGCCATCGAGCCCGATTTAATCCTCTATGGCTTGTTCGATCTGTCGACTGGCTCCGTAGAGACTGCATCCGAGTGTGATAGCAGTGATCCAGCGGCGGAGATCCTCATGGTCGACGGCCCTCGCAGTCCTCCCGGCTTCGCCCATGGCGGTGGAGTCGCCGGAGGAGGAGACCCCGTGCAAGAGCATGAATAGTACCAGCCCGAGACACTCGACTCTCTGCAGAGAGAAGAGCTTCGTCGCAGGAACATGGATGCACTTCATACTCCTATCGCCGGAGAAACCCCTGAGGCTCGTGCCTTGGAGGAAGCACGCCATTGGCCAATGTGGCTGAACGCGCTCGCTGAGAATCTTCAGCGAGCACTCGACGAGCGTCGCGCGCAACGGATCCCGAAGCCGATCAACGCCGACTCTTCCCACCGACTCGTATACCGCGACGCCAGATTCAGAATTTAGCAGCTGCAACTCGCATAGCGAGTCCATCCAGCCGCCCCAGTCGGAAGCTGGGAGAGGCTTGCAGCAGATCAGAGATTTACTCCGAGCAGCAGGAGACCAGAACTCAGCCGTGTCGCAGTCGCGCAACAGGATTCACAGCCGATCCGTCGCTGCGAATACTGTCCAGTCGGCTCACAGTCCCAGATCGCCTCCGCGGCGAGAAGGGCGCGACAACCGGCGAGAGCAGTTCGGAGACCGGGATGACAGGCGTCGAGTGCCTCTTTCCCCTCCGAGGGAAGGGTCGTACGCTCCCCGGCGACAAGATGACAGACGACGATTCAAGATGGCGAAGAGTTCCACGACCCGTGGAACCAGCTTTGACGCGCGATCCATTATCGTGCAAGGCTTGGTCGACCGAACAGAGCCCATCGAGGCGGACCGAGAGGATGCACCCACCAGCAATCGAGTGCATATCTCGGTCCGGAGTGTTTTAGCAGGCTATCGAGCCGCGGTAATTCCCCAATTTCAGATTAGCAACAGAGTCGCAAGTTCATCGGGGAATCCAAGCCCAAACTTGGCTTGATGATTACCGAGTGGCTGTTCAGATTGGTGGTGGGAATGATGAGGTGGCCATGAAGCATTTGCCCTCATGTTGGAAGGTTCTCGCGAGCATGGCTGAATCGGTTACCTCACAAAGATATATATACTTGGGAAGATTTGTCCCAGTGTTCGTCAGACTTTTGAAGGGACTTGCAAGCGACCGGCTGGTTTGACAGAGCTGCAAGTTTGTGTGCGAAGACCAATGAAACTCTCCGAGAGTACATTCAGAGGTGGATTACCTTGCACCATACTGTGGAAAATGTATCGACCATCAGCGGTTTATGCCTTCAAAGATGGCGTCAAAAACAGAGAATTGAGTCTGAAGTTTGGTCGAACCGAGACATGACCACAGAGTCGAATGATGGAGATTGCTAGCAACACGCCAATGGCGAGGAAGAAGACCGACTCGAGCGGCAAGTACAAGCCAAGTCGGTCGGAGAAGGGCAATTCCAATCGAAGCGAAGCGCAAAGCCGAGCCAGCAGCTCTGGAGAGGCCCGGCCAGAACTCAAGGGAAGTTCAAGGGGAAGCCCAAGGGATCCTGGAATCCTAAGAAAGTCAAAGATAAGGAAGGCAATGACGTGATGGATATGCCATGCCATATTCACACGAAGAAAGATGAAGAGGGCAACATCATTTACCCAAAGCACACCACTGCCATGTCGACTCGATCCAGCGGCCAGGAAAACAGTCTAAGGACAAGGAGAAGGAGCCGACAAGGCCGGAGACAAAGAGGACGGTGAGGAGGAATATCCGCATGTCAACTCCACTCTGATGATCTTCGCAGATGTGGAAAGCAAAAGTCGACTGAAAGTCATCAACCGGGAAGTGAATATGGTTGCTCCAGTAAAGCCAAGTTATGTGAAGTGGTCCCAGACACCCATCACATTCGACCAATCTGATCACCCGACTCACATTGCCACTCCTGGGCGGCAAGCGTTAGTGGTCGATCCAGTGGTCGAAGGCACTCGACTGACAAAAGTGCTGATGGATGGAGGTAGTGGGCTGAATTTGTTATACGCAGATACATTGAAAGGGATGGGCATTCCTATGTCCCGATTAAGCGCCAGCAATATGAGTTTCCACGGAGTCATACCAGGGAAGAAGGCCAACTCACTCGGCCAAATAGCCCTGGACGTGGTTTTTGGTGATTCCAAGCACTTTCGCAAAGAAAAGTTGACCTTTGAGGTTGTGGATTTTCAGAGTGCATACCACGCCATTTTGGGAGGCCGCCACGCATCGATTCATGGCTCGACCATGCTACGTGTACCTCAAACTGAAAATGCCAGGACCAAAGGGAGTGATCACTGTCACCGGCGATCGGAAGAAGGCGGAAGAGTGCTTTCAGAAGGGCTCGAAGATTGCCGACTCCCAAGTGACAGCGGTCGAATTAGACGAATACATGCAAACCGCAGATCCGAGTGACTTGTTACGATCCAAGAAGCCAACAACGGAGTCTGCATTCCAGTCGTTGAAGGAAATATGCCCTAGAGGCAATAATAAAGTTATTATTTATTTCCTTATTTCATGATAAATGTTTATCATTCATGCTAGAATTGTATTAACCGGAAACCTGATACATGTGTGAATGCATAAACAAACAAGATGTCACTAGTATGCCTCTACTAGACTAGCTTGTTAATCAAAGATGGTTATGTTTCCTGACCATGAACAAAGAGTTGTTATTTGATTAACAAGGTCACATCATTAGTAGAATGATCTGATTGACATGACCCATTCCATTAGCTTAGCACACGATCGTTTAGTATGTTGCTACTGCTTTTATCCATAACTTATACATGTTCCTCGTAACTATGAGATTATGCAACTCCGTTTACGGAGGAACACTTTGGTGCTACCAAACGTCACAACGAATCGGGTGATTATAAATGAGTACTACAGTGTATCCAAAGGCGATGTTGGGTTGGCGTATTTGAGATTAGGTTTTGTCACTCCGATTGTCGAGAGGTATCTCAGGCCCTCTCGGTAATACACATCATCAAGCCTTGCAAGCATTGAAACTAATGAGTTAGCTGTGAAATGATGTATTACGGAACGAGTAAAGAGACTTGCGTAACGAGATTGAACTAGGTATTGATACCGACGATCGAATCTCGGGCAAGTAACATACCGATGACAAAGGGAACAACGTATGTTGTTATGCGGTCTGACCGATAAAGATCTTCGTAGAATATGTAGGAACCAATATGGGCATCCAGGTCCCGCTGTTGGTTATTGACCAAGAATAGTTCTAGGTCATGTCTACATTGTTCTCGAACCGTAGGGTCCGCACGCTTAAGGTTTCGATGACAGTTATTATGAGTTTATGTATTTTGATGTACCAAGAAGTTCGAGTCCCGATGTGATCACGGACATGACGAGGAGTCTCGAAATGGTCGAGACATAAAGATTGATATATTGGAAGCCTATGTTTGGAGTTCGAATGGTTCCGGTGAAAACAGGAATTTATCGGAGTACCGGAGGTTACCGAACCCCCGGAACTAAATGGGCCATAGTGGGCCTTGGTGGAAAGGAGAAAGGGCCAGCCCTAGGTGGCAAGGCCTCCCCCCCCTAGTCCTACTAGGACTAGGAAAGGGGCCGCCCCTCTCTCTTTCCCCTCCGTGAATCCTATTCCAACTAGGATTGAGGGGAATCCTACTCCCGAGGGAGTAGGACTCCTGGCCGCCTCCCTTGGCCGGCCGGCCCCTCCCCTGCTCCTTTATATACGGGGCAGGGGGCACCCTAGGACACACAAGTTTGATCTACGGATCGCTCCTTAGCCGTGTCGGTGCCCCCTCCACCATATTCCACCTCGGTCATACCGTCCGCAAGCTTAGGCGAAGCCCTGCGCCGTGAAACATCAAGATCGCCACCACGCCGTCTTGACAAAACTCTCCCTCGACACTCGGCTGGATCGGAGTACGAGGGACGCCATCGAGCTGTACGTGTGTCAAGAACTCGGGCGCCGAGTAACGGCACCGGATCGGTCGGATCGCGAGGAGAACGTCGACTACTTCCTCTACGCTGTGATCGCTTCTTCCGGGTCTACAAGGGTATGTGGACAACACTCTCCCTCTCGTTGCTATTCATCACCATGATCTTGTGTGTGCGTAGGAAATTTTTTGAAATTACTACGTTCCCAACAGTCGTCTGGTGAGACGAAGCCAGTCCATATTCATCCGACTGATCCCAGCGCAGCCCCGACCCACATCTCCACAACACTCGACTCGAAATAGGAAGAAGCGCTCATCCAGTTCCTCCGTGAGAACTGGGGCATTTTCGCATGGAAGCCAGCTGACATGCCAGGTGTTCCCAGGGAATTGGCTGAGCATCGCCTCCGAGTCGACAATCAGCGAAACCAGTCAAAGAGCATCTTCGGCGGTCCGCCGTCCAGAAGAGAAAAGCTATTGGTGAAGAAGTGGCTCGACTGTTGACGGCAGGATTTATTCGAGAGATATACCACTCCGAGTGGCTCGCTAATGTCGTCATGGTTCCCAAGAAGGACAACTCACTCCGCATGTGCATTGATTTTAAGCACATTAATCGGGCCTGCCGAAGGATCATTTTCCTCTCCCGCATAGATCAAATTGTTGACTCGACCGCGGGGTGTGAGAGATTATCTTTCTAGATGCATATTCCGGTATCATCGATCCGTCTCAGATGGACCCGATGAAATAAAAACAGCTTTCATCACTCCATTCGGGTGCTTCGCTATATCACCATGCCATTCGCCTCAAGAATGCCGGAGCCACATTTATGCGAATGATTCGAAGTGTCTTCTCACCAAATCACCGGAATGTGGAAGCGATATGGATGATATCGCCGTTAAGTCGCGAAAAGGTTCCGACCTGCTTGCTGACCTCGCCAAACATTTGCCAACCTCGGAAGGTACGATATCAAGCTCAATCCGTCAAAGTGCACATTCGGAGTTCCCGTGGAAAATTACTCGGTTTTCGCTTTCGAACGAGGGATCGATGCTAACCTGCAGAAGATCGGCACTTTTTCTCGAATGAAACGCCTACGGCGAGTGCACGACGCCGAAGCTTCTTGATGCTTGGCGCTTTAAGTCGATTCATCTTCGCCTCGGTGAAAAGGCGCGCCTCTTTACCGATCGATGAAGAAGGCGACAAGTTCGAGTGGACTCCAAAAGCTGATGCAGCGCTTGCCGAGCTAAAAGTTCTGCTCTCCACCCAGCCGGTGCTTGCTGCTCCAATCAGCATAGAGCCTCTGTTGCTTTATATTGCAGCCACCGGACAAGTTGTCGATCTTGTGCTTACGATCGAGCGGGAAGAGGAAGGAAAGGCCTTCAAAGTTCAGCGCCCGGTGTATTATCCGTCTCAAGTCTTGACTCCATCCAAGCGAGATACCTCATCATCGAAGCTTGTGTATGGTATATACATGACCACAAAGAAGGTTGCTCACTATTTCTCGATCATTCTATCATAGTCGCCGTGACGCTCCTTTATCGAGATCCCGCACAACAGAGACGCAACCGGTCGAGTGGCTAAATGGGCGATTGAACTTCTTCCCTTGATATCAAATTCGAGGCAAAGAAAGCCATTAAGTCCCGTGCTATAGCGGATTTCCTTGCCGAGTGGATTGAACAACAGCAGCCGATCGAAGTTCACTCGAGCATTGGACCATGTTCTTCGACGGCTCCAAGATGCTGAATGGTTCTCGTGTGGGGTTGTTCTAGTTTCCCCGAGGAGATAAGCTTAGGTATGTGCTCCAGATTCACTTTGATTCCTCCAACAATGAGGCAGAGTATGAAGCCCTCTTATATGGATTGCACATGGCCATCTCACTCGGCGTCCGTCGCCTGATGGTTTATGGCGATTCGGATCTAGTGGTCAATCAAGTGATGAAAGAGTGGGACGTGAGAAGCCCAGCTATGACTGGATACTGCAATGCAGTGAGGAAGCTGGAAAAGAAGTTCGAGGGGTTGGAACTCCATCACATCCCCGATTGAAAAATCAAGCAGCAGATGATCCGCCAAGATAGGGTCCAAAAGAGAAGCCATTCCGAGTGGTGTGTTTTTGGAACATATACACACTCCGTCAGTTAAAGAAGATCCCTTCACAGAGGAAGCTCCACAACCCAAGAGTGCCACAGACCCGACTGAGGTTGAGATCCCGGCGGTGGTCGACTTGGTCATGGAAGTTTTAGTAGTCACTCCAGATTGGACAGTTCCATACATCGCATATATTCTGAGAAAGGAACTCCCAGAGGATGAGGAAGAGGCTCGGCAGATCGTCCGTCGATCCAAAGCCTTTACCGTTATCAATGGGCAGTTAGATAGAAAGCCCGACAGAGTCGGACAAAAATGCATAACGCCGTAAGAAGGTCGAGTCATACTCAATGACATCCACTGGGACCTGTGGTCACCATCGCCCTCTCGGACCATTGTAGCCAAAGCATACCGAGCCGGATTTGATCGCCAAGAGCAAATGAGATGGCGAAAGAAATAGTGGACAAGTGCGAAGGATGCCGTTCTACTCCAATATGTCACACAAGCTGCGTCGCCTTTGAAGACCATTCCACTCGTCGGCCTTTCGCGGTATGGGGTTGGACATGATCGGTCCCTTGCGAACAGGTCGGAGCGGTTTCACGCATGTACCGGTGGCGATCGACAAGTTCACCAAGTGGATTGAAGCTAAGCCAATCAAAACCTTGATGTTTGTATCGCTGTTTCCTTCGTCGAGGGTTGACGCTCGATATGGAGTCCCGCACGATTATCACGGACAATGGGTCGAATTTTGACTCGGAAGAATTCAAGGATTTCGCAACTCCCAAGGCACACGAAGTCGACTACGCTTGATCGCCCATCCACAATCGAACGGACAGCGTAACGAGCCAATGGATTAATCCTCAAGGGTCCGAAGCCCCGATTGATGCGAGATCTCAAGCATGCGGCTAGAGCTTGGGTCGATTTAACTTCCTTCGCTTTGGGGTTTGCGCACCACGCCTAATCGGTCGATTGGGAGAACTCCTTTCTTCCCGGGTCTATGGAGCGTATAGTCTTACCGAGTGATCTCCTTCACAATGCTCCCGAATTGAACTTTACAATGAAGCGAAGCTGAGCAAGCGCGTCAGATGCAATCGACCTCCTAGAAGAGGAAAGGGAAATGGCTCGATCCGCCGACCATTTACCAAAGAAGACTTGCGTCGCCAGACGCCCAAATGTGAGAGGTCGAGCCTTCCAGAAGGAGATCTGGTCCTTCGAGTGGATCAGCGAAGCAACATAAGCTCGCTCCTTCCGGGAAGGACCCTTCATCGTCACAAAGGTTCTCCACAATGGGCGATTGTCTCTATAACGTCGAACACAATATCGAAGAGCCCCGAGCTTGAACGCGGATCTGCTCCGCCTGCTTTACACTTAAAGTTTTTCACTCGGAAGAGTTGTAATAAAATACTTCAGTTCATGGGCTTTGAAATAATGGTGTCATAATTCCTTCATAATTTTTGTCACTTTTTATTTTTGGTCCATAAAATTTTCCCCAGATGGGTGGCTTAGTCGCGAATCCGTTTAGCCTAAGTTTGTACAAATCCCACCGAGTGATAAGCCGGACTTCCACTCGGAGGCTTAGCTAAATCCGTTTACGCCTAAGTAACAAAAATCCTCCGAGTGGTAAGCCGGACTTCCACTCGGAGGCTTAGCCGAGTCCAAGATCGCCTAAGATATAAAAATCCTACCGAGTGGTAAGCCGACTTCCACTCGGAGGCTTAGCTGCAGTCCATGACTACGCCTAAGATATAAGAAATCCTACCGAGTGGTAAGCCGACTTCCACTCGGGGCTTAGCTGCAGCTCGCTGCTCGCCTAAGTTATTAAAATCCTACCGAGTGGTAAGCCGACTCCCACTCGGAGGCTTAGCTGCAGTCCAAAGACTCGCCTAAGTATAATGCGACCAAGAAGGAGGACGAGGTGCAGGTCGATCGCGATCCTCTCCTCCTAACTACACCATTGAAGCGTGCGTACCAAGAAGGAGGACGAGGGCAGGTCGATGCGACCCTCTCCTCCAAGCTACACCATAAGTATGATGTGCGTTAGAAGGAAGACGAGGTGCAGGTCGATCATGACCCTCTCCTCCGAGCTTCACACAAATACAATGGAAATCCTACCGAGTGAAGAGCAAACCTCTCACTCGGGGGCTTAGCTGCAGCCCAGCCTACGCCTAAGGTAAAAGAAATCCTACCGAGTGTAGAGCAAACCTCTCACTCGGGGCTTAGCTGCAGCCAGTGCTCGCCTAAGATATAAGAAATCCCACCGAGTGAAGAGCAAACCTCTCACTGGGGCTTAGCTGCAGCCCAGCCGCCTAAGGTAAAAGAAATCCTACCGAGTGAAGAGCAAACCTCTCACTCGGGGCTTAGCTGCAGCCCAGCTCGCCTAAGGTAAAGAAATCCTACCGAGTGAAGAGCAAACCTCTCACTCGGGGGCTTAGCTGCAGCCCAGTGCTCGCCTAAGGTAAAAGAAATCCTACCGAGTGAAGAGCAAACCTCTCACTCGGGGGCTTAGCTGCAGCCCAGTGCTCGCCTAAGGAATAAGTCGACTGCAGTGAACATCTTGCTGTTAACCTGCAAAGAGGCAATTCAAGCCAAAAGCAAACATCCAATCCAAATTTAGGTCGATACCTAAAAGAACTGAGAGTGCTCAGGCGCTAAGCCCGTTAAGGTTTTATCGGTTACATCTCCACTCGGCATACCGAGGCAAATTTAAGATCAAAGAAAGTTTTTACCCTCCGTGGAGGGCTGGATGGAGCAACGAACTCGTCAAGGTCAATCCGCTCGCAATCCGCGTAGCAGCAGCAATGAAAGTCTCCATGAAGGCCCCAAGTCGTGCTTTTTGGTGTTGGCCACTCGGAGAGCCGCCAGCTTATCCTCTCGGGCATCCTTGCAATGGACTCGTGCCAGACACAGGGCGACGTCCGCGCCACAACGAGCTGAAGACTTCTTCCACTCTTGCACTCGGTCAGGGATAGCGTTCAGTCGAGTCACCAACGACTCGAGGTCATTTTGGAGTGTCTCCACAGGCGGGCGTCGAGTCGATGCGGGATGTAGCAACCTTCGCCTTATGAGATAATCCACGACGGCAAGAACATCGGACTCGGTCGGAAGATGTTCATGGCAGTTTCATCATTCACCGGAGAATTGACAGGTCAAGGTTCGCTCTCGGTGGCTGGTTTCTTCTTCAAAGTTGCGACGAACTCGCAAAGACAAAATCCCGAATCAAGAAAACAATGAATGGGAACCTAACAGTTGGGAGAATTGGTCGAGTGAAGAAGATTACCTTCAAGCTTAAGGAACAATTTTTAGCAAGAGCACCCAAGAAGCCTTCCAGCTCATTCTTCTTCCCGGTCATCTGGTTGATCTTCTCGGACAGAGTAGTCTTGTCAGCCTTCAGTCGTTCAACATCCTTGGTGGCAATGGCCAGAGCAGCCTTCAGATTGGTGTTGTCTGTTCGAGCTTGGTGACCGAGGCTAGCTTTTCATCAATGAGCTTGATCTTCTCGCACAGCTCAAGCTCCTTCTTCCTCTGGGCCTCCTTCACCTTGCCTGTAAATTACAGCAAAGTCAGGTTCAAGCAAATGAGGGAGAAAAGAGTCGTCGAAATCTCACCAAACATACCTTTGGTCTCCTCCTTTGCCTTCGTCGATTCTCCTGCACTAGTTTCAAGTCCAACTCGAGCTGAATATGCTTCGCTCGAGCTCGAGATAAGCGCGCGCAAGATCGCAAGATTTCTCTGAAGAGTCAATTGCGAAATATCGAGATAATCCACTTCCGAGTGAATAAAGGAAAATGATGCGTTTCTAAGATTACGATCGAATGCAAGCATTCGACCGTAATCTCGGGACTACACCCATGGGTGCACTCAGCGTGCCCCACCGGTCTTATTCAAACAGAGTCGACCATCGACCAGCAAAAAAAAAGAGAGAGCGAGTCGACCGATCGAAAAACTTCTTCAGATCGTAATCAATCGCGGTGATCGACCACGCCTCGGGACTACACCCAGTGGGTGCACTCAGCGTGCCCCCACTGATCTCGGAAACCTATTCGTTTCATTCGAGTGACGATCAATATTTATTTATTAAGCCTAAGACCGACTGCCAGCAGTCGACCTTAGCCTTGGGGACTACACCCTGCGGGTGCACTCAGCGTGCCCCCGCTAAACACGGAGTTTTTACCAACACACCCACTGGGTGACTGCTATGAATTTCAGAATTTGATAACATATCCTAACAGAACAGGCGGTGGTCGACTGACCTGAACATTGCTCTGAAGAGCGGAGCTGGCGTCGTAAGCTGCTTGGCTCGCATCCCGAACGATCTTCACCTGCTCCATCATGATCTCTGCTTGACGGATCGCCTCCTTAGCAGCGCTAGCCTGGTCCTCTGGGACGTGGTGCGTGGCGAAGATTGATGGCTGCCCAGCACTCGACGAAGTGGGTCGCGCACTCGTCAACGGCACCGCGAACGACACGGTGTGTCGAGTGCCGACCTCCCCTTCCGTCGCAATGGTCTCGGGCGCCACCACACCTTGGGCTGCTTGGCCAGTAGATGCCTTCCTGCTCCGCCTAGCCCTCAATGGTTCCTCATCCTCATCATCGTCGTCGGGAAGGGTGATAATGTCATTGGTTGGAGCTTCAGGAAAAAGTCAAAGTCAGAAATTATGCATCAGTCGACCAAGAACAAGATTTAAAGTTGTAGTACCGGGATTTGAAGTCGCCGCGTCCTCCATCTCATGGTCCTCAGCCTTGCCTGAGGTTTCGGAAGTTGCAGCCGCTGAAATGGTGGGGATGGCTACCCTCATTTTTGGCAGAGGCTTGGTCGTCCTCGACGGAGCCACTTTCGACTGCTTCGGCGCCTTTTCAGTCGGCACCGGAGAAGCGGTCCGAGGGCGTTTGGTCGACTGCGAGGCAGTCGCCACTCCCTTGCCGCGTTCAGTCGGAGGGTCGTGCACAAGTTTTGACCGCCTTTCCGAGCGTGGTGGTGCCTCCTCCTCCTCTTCGTCCTCGTCGTCATCATCCTCGTCATCGTCATCTTCATCATCGTCATCTTCTGCAGCGTCTGAATCCCACTCTTCCTGGCTCTCGCCCCCGCTGGCTTCCCCCTCCTCAGTCGGAGTCTGAGCGCCATTGGGCATGGAGTATAGCTCAGTAAGGGCCTGGAAATGTCAAAACAGAACTCAGTCGACCAAATCACAGAAACATATTCGACGGAGATTCAATGGAAAACAGAGCAAACGTATTTTTCCGGAACGTTGTTGTGGTCAAGTGGGGAAATCCTCCGGGATCCGCGAGGTTGTCCTTGTTCCCATGATCGCGCCATCCATCTTTCCACTATGGCATCGCCGACGCCTCCGGGTGGGCGCGAGTCTCGTCTTCGCAGCCGCAGACAGCCACATGCAAGGGCTCGAACTGAAGAGGCTCGACTTCGCCTCAAGAAAGACCTCCAAGAGGTCCATGCCGATCACGCCATCTCGAACCAGCTGCACCACGCGATCCATCAACATCTTCACCTCAGTTCTCTCCTCCGAACTACCTTCGTGGAGGAGGGTCTGCTTCACTCGACTCATGGTGAATGCAGGAAGACCACGATCGTCTCCGGCGTCGTCTCATTCCGCGATAGAACCAGGTCGATCGCCACCCTGACCGACTCGAAAAGACATAGCTGGAAGGTGCTTTTATTCCTCAACTGGACCCCTAAGCCACCACACATCTGAACTACTTGGGTCTTCTCGTCACGGGGCTTGCCTTCTTCACACCGAGAGCGACATGTGAAGATGTACTTGAACAAACCCAGTCGCGGTCGACAGCCCAGAAGTTTTAGACATAGACACAAATGCAGCAAGATATGCGATGCAGTTTGGAGTAAAATGGTGGAGCTGGGCTCCGAAGAAATTCAGAAAACCCCGAAAGAAGACACTCGGCGGCAGCGAAAATCCTCGGTCGACATGGGTGGCCAGGAGCACGCAGTCACCCTCTTCTGGCTGAGGCTGCCACTCTCGGCCAGGGAGCCTTGCCGCACCATGGGGAATCAACCCGTCGTTGGCCATGTCGAGGAGATCCTTCTCCTTGATGGTCGACTGGATCCAATCTCCCTGGACCCAGCCCTTCGGCAAGTTGGATCTCGACGAGGAACCGCCGCGGCCGGTAGATCTCCCTTCGCCTTCTCGGCCGCCGCGCTTTCTCCGCCGCCGCGCCTTCTTCAAGACGCTCCAACACCGCCGTGTTCTCTTTGCCCATGGTGGCCGGCGGAATGCGCAGGAGAGGAGGTAGCAGGAGCAGCAGCAGTTGCGGAGGGCGGAGACGAAGAGAGCGGAGGAGGAAGAACGGGGTACTGTGCAGAAGCCCCCGCGAGATGCATTTATAACATCCCTTCCGAGTGGATGACAGGTGGACCCGAACAATCCAATCATATCCCGAACAGTTGCGCCGCGATACGTGGCGGAAAAAGCGGCGCGAAATCGAGGCATCCTGTTGTGTCCCATCCGAACGCCGCAGTCCGTTCCGCCAAGCGCTTCCCCAAATTTCAGATATCCGCGAGATCCGCGAGGGACAGATCGGTCTGTAAGCGAGATTTCCTGCGATCCGTCGCCGAATAGCAAAGTAAAAGAAGGTCACTCGACCAAAGAACAAGAATGGATCAAGTCGACTGAAGAAAAGTTGCGTGTTATCAACAGAGAAGATCTTGGTCCAAGACAACACGTAGCCAGTACGTAAAAGACAATCGGAAACAACGTCAACTCCTCCTTCACTCAAGCCTCAATCCATTCGGGGGCTAATGATGGATTCATGTACCTAGGGTAGGGTCATAGGCTTGACCTAAACGTCCTACCCAAGGACACTCTCAGAAGAGATCATCTTCCAGTCGACCAAAGAGGAACCCACTGACCGATCGAAGGACTCGACCATGGAAGACTCACTCGACCATGAAGACTCACTCGACCACCGAAAGGTCAAAAGGCGCCCCGCAAAGACAACGGCTTGCTATTGAATAGACTTAATGATAGTTAAGACACTTTATGAGGGGCGTTACCAGTAACACCCCAGACTTAATGTACTTTAACCTCTCCAATACGTGGGCTGGCTGGGGTCCTGGCGCACTCTATATAAGCCACCCTCCTCCACAGGTAGAGGGGTTCGCATTCTTGTAATACTCATATCCATAATCCACTCGACCGCCTCAGGGCTCCGAGACGTAGGGCTGTTACTTCCTCCGAGAAGGGCCTGAACTCGTACATCACTTGTCTCCACAACTACTCCATAGCTAGGACATCGCCTCTCCTTACCTACCCCTATTTCTACTGTCAGACTTAGAACCACGACAGGTCCCCCATGCACGTGGGCCCCACTCTGGAACCTTCTAGAACCTTCCCGGTACAATACCGAAAAATCCCGAACATTTTCCGGTGGCCAAAATAGGACTTCCCATATATAAATCTTTACCTCCGGACCATTCCGGAACTCCTCGTGACATCCGGGATCTCATCCGGGAGTCCGAACAACATTCGGGAACCACATACAAACTTCCTTTGTAAGCCTAGCGTCATCGAACCTTAAGTGTGTAGACCCTACGGGTTCGGGAACCATGCAGACATGACTGAGACGTTCTCCGGCCAATAACCAACAGCGGGATCTGGATACCCATGTTGGCTCCCACATGTTCCACGATGATCTCATCGGATGAACCACGATGTCAAGGACTCAATCGGTCCCGTATACAATTCCCTTTGTCTAGCGGTATAGTACTTGCCCGAGATTCGATCGTCGGTATACCGATACCTTGTTCAATCTCGTTACCGGCAAGTCTCTTTACTCGTTACGTAACACATCATCCCGTGATCAACCCCTTGGTCACATTGTGCACATTATGATGATGTCCTACCAAGTGGGCCCAGAGATACCTCTCCGTTTATCGGTGTGACAAATCCCAGTCTCGATTCGTGGCAACCCAAAAGACACTTTCAGAGATACCTGTAGTGCACCTTTATAGCCACCCAGTTACGTTGTGACATTTGGTACACCCAAAGCATTCCTACGGTATCCTGGAGTTGCACAATCTCATGGTCTAAGGAAATGATACTTGACATTAGAAAAGCTTTAGCATACGAACTACGATCTTTGTGCTAGGCTTAGGATTGGGTCTTGTCCATCACATCATTCTCCTAATGATGTGATACCGTTATCAACGACATCCAATGTCCATGGTCAGGAAACCGTAACCATCTATTGATCAACGAGCTAGTCAACTAGAGGCTTACTAGGGACATGGTGTTGTCTATATATCCACACATGTATCTGAGTTTCCTTTCAATACAATTATAGCATGGATAATAAACGATTATCATGAACAAGGAAATATAGTAATAATAACTAATTTATTATTGCCTCTAGGGCATATTTCCAATAGTCTCCCACTTGCACTAGAGTCAATAATCTAGTTCACATCGCCATGTGATTAACACTCACAGGTCACATCGTCATGTGACCAACACCCAAGAGTTTACTAGTGTCACTAAACTAGTTCACATCATCATGTGATTAAGACTCAATGAGTTCTGGGGTTTGATCATGTTTTGCTTGTAAGAGAGGTTTTAGTCAATGGGTCTGCAACATTCAGATCCGTATGTACTCCGCAAATTTCTAGGTCATATTGTAAATGCTGCTTCCACGCTCCATTTGGAGCTATTCCAAATGGTTGCTCCACTATATGTATCCGGTTTGCTACTCAGAGTCATTCGGATAGGTGTTAAAGCTTGCATCGACGTAACTCTTTACGTCGAACTCTTTATCACCTCCATAACCAAGAAACATATCCTTATTCCTCTAAGGATAATATTGACCGCCATCTAGTGATCGACTCCTTGATCACCTTTGTACCCTCTAGCCAGACATGTGGCAAGGCACACATCAGGTGCGGTACGTAGCATGGCATACAGTATAGAGCCTATGACAAAAGCATAGGGGACGACCTTCGTCCTTCCTCTTTCTTCTGCCGTGGTCAAGCTTTAAGTCTTAACATCATACCTTACAACTCAGGCAAGAACTCCTTTGACGGATCCATCTTGAACACCTTCAAGATCATGTCAAGGTATGTGCTCATTTGAAAGTACTATTAAGCATTTTTGATCTATCTTATAGATCTTGATGCTTATTGTTCAAGTAGCCTAATCCAGGTTTTCCATTGAAAAACACTTTTCAAATAACCCTATACGCTTTCTAGAAATTCTACATCATTTCTGATCAACAATATGTTTACAACATATACTTATCAGAAATTCTATAGTGCTCCCACTCACTTCTTTGGAAATACAAGTTTCTCATAAACTTTGTATAAACCAAAAATCTTTGATCATCTTATCAAAGTGCATATTCCAACTCCGAGATGCTTACTCCAGTCCTTAGAAGGATCGCTAGAGCTAGCACACCTTTTAGCATCCTTAGGATCGACAAAACCTTTCTGATTGTATCATATACAATCTTTCCTTCTAAACCGGTAAGGAAACTCGTTTTGACATCCATCCGCCAGATTTCATAAATGCAGCTAATGCTAACATGATTCCGACGGACTTAAGCATCGCTACGGATGAGAAAATCTCATCGTAGTCAACTCTTTGAACTTGTGAAAAACTCTTCGCCACAAGTCGAGCTTCATAGATGGTGACATTACCATCCACGTCTGTTTTCTTCTTAAAGATCCATTTATCTCAATGGCTTGCCGATCATTGGGCAAGTCCACCAAAGTCCATGCTTTGTTCTGATACATGGATCCTATCTCGGATTTCATGGCTTCTAACCATTTGTCAGAATTTGGGCCCACCATCGCTTCTCCATAGCTCGTAGGTTCATTGTTGTCTAGCAACATGACCTTCAAGACAAGATTACTGTACCACTCTGAAGCAGTACGCATCCTTGTCGTCCTACGAGGTTCGGTAGTGACTTGATCCAAAGTTTCATGATCACTATCATAAGCTTCCACTTCAATTGGTGTAGGTGCCACAAGAACAACTTCCTGTGCCCTGCTACATACTGGTTGAAGTGATGGTTCAATAACCTCATCAAGTCTCCACCATCCTCCCACTCAACTTTTCGAGACAAACTTTTCCTCGAGAAAGGACCCGATTCAAGAAACAATCACTATTGCTTTTGGATCTGAATTAGGAGGTATACCCAACTGTTTTGGGTGTACTATGAAGATGCATTTTATCCGCTTTGGGTTCGAGCTTATCAACCTGAAACTTTTTTCACATAAGCGTCACAGCCCCAAACCTTTAAGAAATGACAGCTTAGGTTTCTCTAAACCATAGTTCATATGGTGTCATCTCAACGGAATCACGTGGTGCCCTATTAAAGTGAGTGTGGTTGTCTCTAATGCCTAACCCATAAACGATAGTGGTAATTCGATAAGAGACATCATGGTACGCACCATATCCAATAGGGTGCAACTATGATGTTCGGACACACCATCAAACTATGGTGTTCCAGGCGGTATTAATTGTGAAACATTTTCCACAATGTCTTAATTGCGTGCCAAAGCTCGTAACTCAGATACTCATCTCTATGATCATATCATAGACATTTATCCTCTTGTCACGATGATCTTCAACTTCACTCTGAAATTACTTGAACCATTCAATAATTCAGACTTGTGTTTCATCAAGTAAATATACTCAACATCTACTCGAATCATCTCGTGAAGTAAGAACATAACGATATTCATCAGATGCCTCAAAGACTCATTGGACTGCACACATCAAAATGTGTTACTTCCAACAAGTTGCTATCTTGTTCCATCTTATTTGAAACCGAGGCTATTCACCATCTTGCCCATGTGGTATGATTTGCATATCTCAAGTGATTCAAAATCAAGTGAGTCCAAACGATCCATCTGCATGGAGTTTCTTCATGCGTATACACCAATAGACATGGTTTGCATGTCTCAAACTTTTCAAAAACGAGTGAGTCCAAAGATCCATCAACATGGAGCTTCTTCATGCGTTTTATACCAATATGACTTACATGGCAGTGCCACAAGTAGGTGGTACTATCATTACTATCTTATATCTTTTGGCATGAAAATGTGCATCACTACGATCGAGATTCAATAAACCATTCCTTTAGGTGCAAGACCATTGAAGGTATTATTCAAATAAATAGAGTAACTATTATTCTCCTTAAATGAATAACCGCATTGCGATAGACATAATCCAATCATGTATATGCTCAACGCAAACACCAAATAACTGTTCAGGTTTAATACTAATCTTGATGGTAGAGGGAGCGTGCGATGTTTGATCACATCAACCTTGGAAACACTTCCAACACTTATCGTCAACTCACCTTCAGCTAGTCTCCGTTTATTCCGCAGCTTTTATTTCGAGTTACTAACACTTAGCAACCGAACCGGTATCCAATACCCTGGTGCTACTAGGAGTACTAGTAAAGTACACATTAACATAATGTATATCCAATATACTTCTATCGACCTTGCCAGCCTTCTCATCTACCAAGTATCTAGGGTAATCCTGCTCCAGTGGTTGTTCCCCTTATTACAGAAGCACTTAGTATTGGGTTTGGGTTCAACCTTGGGTTTCTTCACTAGAGCAGCAGCTAATTTGCCGTTTCATGAAGTATCCCTCCTGGCCCTTGCCCTTCTTGAAACTAGTGGTTTCACCAACCATCAACAATTGATGCTCCTACTTGATTTCTACTTTCGCGGCGTCAAACATCGCGAATACCTCAAGGATCATCATATCTATCCCTGATATGTTATAGCTCATCACGAGGCTCTAGCAGCTTGGTGGTAATGACTCTGGAGAAACATCACTATCTCATCTGGAAGATTAACTCCCACTCGATTCAAGTGATTGTTGCACTCAGACAATCTGAGCACAAGCTCAACGATTGAGCTTTTCTCCCTTAGTTTGCCGGCTAAGAAAATCGTCGGAGGTCTTATACCTCTTGACGTGGGCACGAGCCTGAAATCCCAATTTCAGCCCTCGAAACATCTCATATGTTCCGCGATGTTTCGAAAACGTCTTTTGGTGCCTCAACTCTAAACCGTTTAACTGAACTATCACGTAGTTATCAAAACGTGTATGTCCGATGTTCGCAACATCCACAAACGACGCTTGGGGTTCAGACACTGAAGCGTGCATTAAGGACATAAGCTTTCTCTGTCCGCATAATCGCCATCACAACTTTCAACTATATTATCTCTAGGAACATATCTAAACAGTGGAACTAAAACGCGAGCTTACGACATAATTTGCAAAGATCTTTTGACTATGTTCAGGATAATAAAGTTCATCTTATGAACTCCCACTCAGATAGACATCCCTCTAGTCATCTAAGTGCTTACATGATCCGAGTCAACTAGGCCGTGTCCGATCATCACGTGAGACGGACTAGTCATCATCGGTGAACATCTTCATGTTGATCGTATCTACTAGACGACTCATGCTCGACCTTTCGGTCTCTGTGTTCTGAGGCCATGTCTGTACATGCTAGGCTCGTCAAGTTAACCCTAAGTGTTTTGCATGTGTAAAACTGTCTTACACCCGTTGTATGTGAACGTAAGGATCTATCACACCCGATCATCACGTGGTGCTTCGAAACGAGGAACTTTAACAACGGTGCACAGTAGGGGAGAACACTTCTTGAAATTGTTGTAAGGGATCATCTTATTTACTACTGTCGTTCTAAGTAAACAAGATGCATAAACATGATAAACATCACATGCAATCAAATAGTGACATGATATGGCCAATATCATTTTGCTCCTTTCGATCTCCATCTTCGGGGCTCCATGATCATCATTGTCACCGGCATGACACCATGATCTCCATCATCATGATCTCCATCATCGTGTCTCCATGAAGTTGTCTCGCGAACTTATTACTTCTACTACTATGGCTACCGGTTAGCAATAAAGTAAAGTAATTACATGGCGTTGTTTAATGACACGCAGGTCATACAATAAATTAAGACAACTCCTATGGCTCCTGCCGGTTGTCATACTCATCGACATGCAAGTCGTGATTCCTATTACAAGAACATGATCAATCTCATACATCACATTCTTCTTGGCCATATCACATCACATAGCATACCCTGCAAAAACAAGTTAGACGTCCTCTAATTGTTGTTGCATGTATTACGTGCCTGCTATGGGTTTCTAACAAGAACGTTTCTTACCTACGCAAAACCACAACGTGATATGCCAATTGCTATTTACCCTTCATAAGGACCCTTTTCATCGAATCCGTTCCGACTAAAGTGGGAGAGACTGGCACCCGCTAGCCACCTTATGCACCAAGTGCATGTCAATCGGTGGAACCTGTCTCACGTAAGAGTACGTGTAAGGTCGGTCCGGACCGCTTCATCCCACAATACCGTTGAAACAAGATTGGACTAGTAACGGTAAGCATATTGAACAAAATCAACGCCCACAACTACTTTGTGTTCTACTCATGCAAAGAATCTACGCAATAGACCTAGCTCTGATACCACTGTTGGGGAACGTAGCAGAAATTCAAAATTTTCCTACGTGTCACCAAGATCTATCTATGGAGAAACCAGCAACGAGGGGAAGCAGAGTGCATCTACATACCCTTGTAGATCGCTAAGCGGAAGCATTCAAGAGAACGGGGTTGAAGGAGTCGTACTCGTCGTGATCCAAAACACCGGCGATCCTAGTGCCGAACGGACGGCACCTCCGCGTTCAACACACGTACAGCCCGGTGATGTCTCCCATGCCTTGATCCAGCAAGGACAGAGGGAGAGGTTGAGGAAGACTCCATCCAGCAGCAGCACAATGGCGTGGTGGTGGTGGAGGAGCGTGGCAATCCTGCAGGGCCTCGCCAAGCACCACGAGAGAGGAGGAGTACTTGGGAGAGGCCGAGGGCTGTGCCAGGGGAAGGGTGAAGCTCACATGCACCTCCCCACTATATATAGGGGTGGAGGGGGCTGGTTTCTTGCCGTCCAAGTCCATTGGGGTGTTGGCAAAGGTGGGAGGAAAGAAATCCCATCATTTCCTTCCCCACCGATTGTTATCCCCCCTTTTTAGGGATCTTGATCTTATCCCTTCGGGATATGATCTTATTCCTTCTAAGGGGGGATCTTGGTGCGCCTTGACCAGGGGTGTGGGGCCTTGCCCCCACTACCCACGTTCATGTGGGTCCCCCATGCAGGTGGGCCCCACTCCGAACCTTCTAGAACCTTCCCGGTACAATACCGAAAAATCCCGAACATTTTCCGGTGGCCAAAATAGGACTTCCCATATATAAATCTTTACCTTCGGACCATTCCGGAACTCCTCGTGACGTCCGGGATCTCATCCGGGAGTCCGAACAACATTCGGGAACCATATACAAACTTCCTTTATAACCCTAGCGTCATCGAACCTTAAGTGTGTAGACCCTACGGGTTCGGGAACCATGCAGACATGACCGAGACGTTCTCCGGCCAATAACCAACAGCGGGATTTGGATACCCATGTTGGCTCCCACATGTTCCACGATGATCTCATCGGATGAACCACGATGTCAAGGACTCAATCGGTCCCGTATACAATTCCCTTTGTCTAGCGGTATAGTACTTGCCCGAGATTCGATCGTCGGTATACCGATACCTTGTTCAATCTCGTTACCGGCAAGTCTCTTTACTCGTTCCGTAACACATCATCCTGTGATCAACCCCTTGGTCACATTGTGCACATTATGATGATGTCCTACCGAGTGGGCCCAGAGATACCTCTCCGTTTACGGAGTGACAAATCCCAGCCTCGATTCGTACAACCCAAAAGACACTTTCGAGATACCGTAGTGCACCTTTATAGCCACCCGATTCGTTGTGACGCTTTGGTACACCCAAAGCATTCCTACAAGATCCTCGAGTTGCACAATCTCATGGTCTAAGGAAATGATACTTGACATTAGAAAAGCTTTAGCATACGAACTACGATCTTTGTACTAGGCTTAGGATTGGGTCTTGTCCATCACATCATTCTCCTAATGATGTGATCCCGTTATTAACGACATCCAATGTCCATGGTCAGGAAACCGTAACCATCTATTGATCAACGAGCTAGTCAACTAGAGGCTTACTAGGGACATGGTGTTGTCTATATATCCACACATGTATCTGAGTTTCCTTTCAATACAATTATAGCATGGATAATAAACGATTATCATGAACAAGGAAATATAGTAATAATAACTAATTTATTATTGCCTCTAGGGCATATTTCCAACATTTTATTATCTGTTTTGAATGATTACGGGCTTTATTATACACATTTATATTACTTTTGAGGTTAACCTATTAACCGAAGGCCCAACCCATATTGCTGTTTTATTGCTTGTTTCAGTATTTCGAAGAAAAGGAATATCAAACGGAGTCCAAACGGAATGAAACCTTTGGCAGCGTGATTTTTTGGAAGAATATGATCCTGGAGACTTGGAGTTCACGTCAGAAGATCCTCGAGGAGACCAGGAGATAGGAGGGCGCCCCCACTGGACGCGCCCCCTTTCTCGTGGGCCCCTCGAGCACCCCCTGACCGACTTCTTTCACCTATATAGTCCCATGTACCCTAAAAACATCAACGGAGAAGATAGATTGGGAGTTCCGCTGCCGCAAGCCTCGGTAGCCACCAAAATCTATTAGGAGCCCATCCCGGCACCCTGCCAGAGGGGGAACCCATCACTGGTGGCCATCTTCATCATCCCGGCGCTCTCCATGACGAGGATGGAGTAGTTCACCCTCGGGGCTGAGGGTATGTACCAGTAGCTATGTGTTTGATCTCTCTGTCTCTCTCTCTCTCTCTCTCTCTCGTGTTCCCTCTATGACACGATCTTGATGTATCGTGAGCTTTCCTATTATAGTTGGATCTTATGATGTTTCTCCCCTCTACTCTCTTGTGATGAATTGAGTTTCCCTCTTGAAGTTATCTTATCGGATTGAGTCTTTATTTGAGAACACTTGATGTATGTCTTGCCGTGTTTATCTGTGGTGACAATGGGATATCACATGCCACTTGATGTATATTTTGGTGACCAACTTGCCGGTTCCGCCCATGAACCTATGCATAGGGGGTGGCATACGTTTTCTTGACTCTCCGGTATAAACTTTGGGGCACTCTTTGAAGTACTTTGTGTTGGTTGGATGAATCTGAGATTGTGTGATGCATATCGTATAATCATGCCCACGGATACTTGAGGTGACAATGTTGTATCTAAGTGACATTAGGGTTTTGGTTGATATGTGTCTTAAGGTGTTATTCTAGTATGAACTCTATGACGGATTGAGCGAAAAGAATAGCTCTATGTTATTTTACTACGAACTCTTGAATAGATCGAACAGAAAGGATAACTTTGAGGTGGTTTCATGCCCTACCATAATCTCTATGTTTGTTCTCCGCTATTAGTGGCTTTGGAGTGACTCTTTGTTGCATGTTGAGGGATTGTTATATGATCTATCTATGTTATTATTGTTGAGAGAACTTGCACTAGTGAAAATATGAACCCTATGCCTTGTTTCCTATCATTGCAATACCGTTTACGCTCACTTTTATCATTAGTTACCTTTCTGTTTTTATATTTTCAGATTACAAAAACCTATATCTATTATCCATATTGCACTTGTATCACCATCTCTTCGCCGAACTAGTGCACCTATACAATTTACTATTGTATTGGGTGTGTTGGGGACACAAGAGACTCTTTGTTATTTGGTTGTAGGGTTGTTTGAGAGAGACCATCTTCATTCTACACCTCCCACAGATTTATAAACCTTAGGTCATCCACTTGAGGGAAATTTGCTACTGTCCTACAAACCTGTGCACTTGCAGGCCCAACAACGTCTACAAGAAGAAGGTTGTGTAGTAGACATCAGTGCACCAGCCCACTAGGGGCTGGTTCCCTCCCATATTCAGCCTATTAAGTCCCCGGGGCAGGTGGCCCCACCCGATGGACCTCCGGACACCTTTTGCTGGTCCCGGTACAATATCGATAACCCCTGAAACCATTTCGGCGACTGAAACTGGACTTCCCATATATAAATCTTCACCTCCGGACTATTCCGGAACTCCTCATGACGTCTGGGATCTCATCCAGGATTCCGAACAGTCTTCGGTAACCACATACAATTTTCCATGACAACTCCTGCGTCACCGAACCTTAAGTGTGTAGACCCTACGGGTTCGGGAACTATGCATACATGACCGAGACATCTCTCCGGCCAATAACCAATAGCGGGATATGGATACCCATATTGGCTCCCACATGTTGCACGATGATCTCATCGGATGAACCACGATGTCGGGGATTCAATCAATCCCGTATACAATTCCCTTTGTCAATCGGTATGTTACTTGCCCGAGATTCGATCGTTGGTATCCCAATACCTCGTTCAATCTAGTTACCGGAAGTCACTTTACTCGTTCTGTAATGCATGATCCCGTGACTAACTACTTAGTCACATTGAGCTCATTATGATGATGCATTACCGAGTGGGCCTAGAGATACCTCTCCGTCATACGGAGTGACAAATCCCAGTCTCGATTCGTGCCAACCCAACAGACACTTTCGGAGATACCTGTAGTGCACCTTTATAGCCACCAAGTTACGTTGTGATGTTTGGTACACCCAAAGCATTCCTACGGTATCCGGGAGTTGCACAATCTCATGGTCTAAGGAAATGATACTTGACATTAGAAAAGCTTTTAGCAAACGAACTACACGATCTTGTGCTATGCTTAGGATTGGGTCTTGTCCATCACATCATTCTCCTAATGATGTGATCCCGTTATCAATGACATCTAATGTCCATGGTCAGGAAACCATAACCATCTATTGAGCAACGAGCTAGTCAACTAGAGGCTCACTAGGGACATGTTGTGGTCTATGTATTCACACATGTATTACAGTTTCCAGTTAATACAACTATAGCATGAACAATAGACAATTATCATGAACAAGGAAATACAATAATAACCATTTTATTATTGCCTCTAGGGCATATTTCCAACAGTCTCGCACTTGCACTGGAGTCAATAATCTAGTACACATCACTATGTGATTGGAATGAATCCAACACCCATGGGGTTTGATCATATCTTGCTTGTGAGAGAGGTTATTAGTCAACGGGTCTGAACTTTTTCAGATCCGTGTGTGCTTTACAAATCTCTATGTCATCTTGTAGATGCAGCTACCACGCACTACTTGGAGCTATTCCAAATAACTGCTCTACTATACGAAAGTTTTCATCGACGTAACCCTTTACGACGAACTCTTTTACCACCTCCATAATCCAGAAAATTCCTTAGTTCACTAGTTACTAAGGATAAGTTTGACCGCTGTCATGTGATCCATTCCTGGATCACTCTTGTACCCCTTGATTGACTCATGGCAAGGCACACTTCAGGTGCGGTACACAACATAGCATACTGTAGAGCCTATGTCTAAAGCATAGGGGACGACCTTCGTCCTTTCTCTCTCTTCTCCCATGGTCAGATCTTGAGTCTCACTCAATACTCACACCTTATAACACATCCAAGAACTCCTGCCTTGCTGATCTATTTGAACTCCTTCAAAATCTTGTCACGGTATGTATTCATTTGAAAGTACTATTAAGCGTTTTTGATCTATCCTTATAGATCTTGATGCCCAATATTCAAGTAGCCTAATCCAGGTTTTCCATTAAAAAACCCTTTTCAAATAACCCTATATGCTTTCCAGAAATTCTACATCATTTCTGATCAACAATATGTCAACAACATATACTCATCAGAAATTCTATAGTGCTTCCAATCACTTCTTTGGAAATACAAGTTTCTCATAAACTTTGTATCAACCCAAAATCTTTGATCATCTCATCAAAGTGTATATTCCAACTCCGAGATGCTTACTCCAGTCCTTAGAAGGATTGCTGGAGCTTTGCGTACTTGTTAGCATCTTATAGGATTAACAAAACCTTCTGGTTGTATCATATACAACCTTTCCTCAAGAAAATCGTCGAGGAAACAATGTTTTGACATCCTATCTGCAAGATTTCAAAAATAATGCAGTAACCGCTAATATAATTCCATTAGACTCTTAGCATCGCTACGAGTGAGAAAGTCTCATCGTAGTCAACTCCTTGAACTTGTCGGAAAACATCTTAGCGACAAGTCGAGCTTTCTTAATGGTGACACATACCATCAATGTCTATCTTCCTTTTAAAATCCATCTGTACCCAACAGCCTTACGACCATCAGGTGGTTCTTCCAAAGTCTATACTTTGTTTTCATAAATGGATCCTCTCTCGGATTTTATGGCTTCGAGTCATTTGTCAGAATTCGGGCCCATCATTGCTTCTCCATAGCTCGTAGGTTCATTGTTGTCTAGCAACATGACCTCCAAGACAGGATTACGTACCACTCTGAAGTAGTACACATCCTTGTCGACCTACGAGGTTTGGTAGTGACTTGATCCAAAGTTTCATGATCACTATCATTAGCTTCCACTTCAATTGGTGTAGGCGCCACAGGAACCACTTCCTGTGCCCTGCTACACACTAGTTGAAGTGACGGTTCAATAACCCCATCAAGTCTCCACCATCCTCCCACTCAATTCTTTCAAGAGAAACTTTTCCTCAAGAAAGGACCCATTTCAAACAATCACTCTTGCTTCCAGATCTGAATTAGGAGGTATACCCAATTGTTTTTGGTGTCCTATGAAGATGCATTTATCCGCTTTGGATTCGAGCTTATCAGGCATAAGCGTCGCAGTCCCAAACTTTAAGAAACGACAGCTTAGGTTTGTCTAAACCATAGTTCATACACTGTCATCTCAACGGAATTACGTGGTGCCCTATTTAAAGTGAATGCGGTTGTCTCTAATGCCTAACCCATAAATGATAGTGGTAATTTGATAAGAGACATCATGGTACGCACCACATCTAATAGGGCGTAGCTATGATGTTCGGACACACCATCACACTATGGTGTTCCAGGCGGTATCAATTGTGAAACAATTTCCACAATGTCTTAATTGTGTACCAAACACGTAACTCAGACATTCATCTCTATGATCATATCATAGACATTTTACTCTCTTGTCACGACGATATTCAACTTCACTCTGAAATTACTTGAACCTTTCAATGATTCAGACTTGTGTTTCATCAATTAAATATACTTAGAATCTACTCAATCATTTGTGAAGTAAGAGCATAACAATATTCACTGCGTGCCCCAACACTCATTGGATTGCACACATCAAATGTATTAATTCCAACAAGTTGCTCTCTTGTTCCATCTCACTGAAAACGAGGCCTTTCAGTCATCTTGCCCATGTGGTATGATTTGCATGTCTCAAGTGATTCAAAATCAAGTGAGTCCAAACGATCCATCTATATGGAGTTTCTTCATGCATATATATATACCAATAAACATGGTTCGCATGTCTCAATCTTTTCAAAAACGAGTGAGTCCAAAGATCCATCAACATGGAGCTTCTTCATGCGTTTTATACCAACATGACTCAAATGGCAGTGCCACAAGTATGTGGTACTATCATTACTATCTTATATCTTTGGCATGACCATGTGTATCACTACGATCGAGATTCAATAAACCGTTCATTTTAGGTGCAAGACCATTGAAGGTATTATTCAAATAAACAGAGTAACCATTATTCTCTTTAAATGAATAACCGTATTGCGATAAACATAATCCAATAATGTCCATGCTCAACGCAAACACCAAATAACAATTATTTAGGTTTAACACCAATCCCGATGGTAGAGGGAGTGTGTGATGTTTGATCACATCAACCTTGGAAACACTTCCAACACATATCGTCATCTCACCTTTAGCTAGTCTCCGTTTATTCCGTAGCCTTTTATTTCGAGTTACTAACACTTAGCAACCGAACCGGTATCTAATACCCGGTGCTACTAGGAGTACTAGTAAAGTACACATTAATATAATGTATATCCAATATAGTTCTGTCGACCTTGCCAACCTTCTCATCAACCAGGTATGTAGGGTAGTTCTGCTTCAGTGACCGTTCCCCTCATTACGGAAGCACTTAGTCTCGGGTTTGGGTTCAACCTTGGGTTTCTTCACTAGAGCATCAACTAGTTTTCCGTTTCATGAAGTATCCCTTATTGCCCTTGCCCTTCTTGAAACTAGCGGTTTTACTAACCATCAACAATTGATGCTCCTACTTGATTTCTACTTTCGCGGTGTCAAACATCGCGAATAGCTCAAGGATCATCATATCTATCCCTGATATGTTATAGTTCATCACGAAGCTCTAGTAGCTTGTTGGCAGTGACTTTGGAGAACCATCACTATCTCATCTTGAAGATTAACTCCCACTCGATTCAAGCGATTGCAGTACTCAGACAGTCTGAGCACATGCTCAATGATTGAGCTTTTCTTCCTTAGTTTGCAGGTTAAGAAACTTGTCGGAGGTCTCATACCTCTTGACGTGGGCACGAGCCTGAAATACCAATTTCAGCTCTTGGAACATATGATATGTCTCCAACGTATCTATAATTTTTATTTGTTCCATGCTATTATATTACCCCTTTTGGATGTTTATGGGCTTTATTTTACACATTTATCATTTTTGGGACTAACCTACTAACCGGAGGCCCAACCCGTATTGCTGTTTTTTTTTTGCCTATTTCAGTATTTCAAAGAAAAGGAATATCAAACGGAGTCCAAACGGAATGAAACCTTCGGGAGCGTGATTTTTGGAACGAACGTGATCCAGAGGACTTGGAGTACAAGTCAAGAAGTAATCGAGGCGGCCAGGAGATAGGAGGGTGCGCCCACCCCCTCTGGGAGCGCCCCTATCTCCTGGGCCCCTTGAG